>CM053406.1:110269609-110311655 GCA_028644305.1 Xerus rutilus | reverse complement strand
TCCATTGTTTGGAGCACGGATTTTACAATCTTTAACTTGTGTTGATGTGTGATTTGCTTAAGTCAATATGAAGTGAATTTGTCTTTTCTGATTAATTTTGGCTGAAATCCACTTTATCTGATATGAGAATAGTAATCCCTGGTTGTTTACAAGATACATATAAATGGGATGGTTTGTTCCCCTATTGTTTCACCTTCAGTCTGTGAGTGCCTTTGCCTGTCCAGTAAGTCTCTTGCAGACAACATATTGTAGGGTTTTGTTTTTTATCCAATCTGCCAACCTGTGTCTTTTGATTGAAGAGTTTAGATCACTTACATTCAATATTGTTATTGAAGGATGATTTTTAATTCCTGCCATTTTATTTCTAGTGTTTACATTGGATTTGATTCTCCTTTGGTTGACTATTCTAGTATAATTCCTTCTTATGCTGGTTTTCTTTTTAATTTTCATTTCTTCTTCATGAAATATTTTATTGAGTATATCTTGTAGTGCAAGCTTTCTGGTTATAAATTTTCAGCTTTTGTTTTTCATGGAAGTTTTTAATTTCATCTTTAATTCTGAAGCTTAATTTTTGTGGGCATAGTATCCTTGGTTGGCATTCATTTTCTTTCAGAGGTTGGTAGGGTTTGAGTTTAGAAATCAGTTAAAATCCAGACAGGTTTACCTCTAAACATGACCAGTAATTTTTCTTTTTCAGCTTTTAAATTCTATTCTTATTCTATATGTTATGCATTTTCATAATAAAGTGCCTTATAGTGGATCTGTTGTGATTTTTGTATGTTCGGATTCCTGTATGCCTTCAGTGTTTGAGTTTCCATTTCATTCTTAATATTTGGAAAATTTTTCTGATATTATTTCATTGAAAAGATGGTATATTCCTTTAGTTAGCCCTCATCTATCCTGATGAATCTTAAATTTGGCATTTTAATGTTATCCCAGTTTTTTTTTGAATAATCTTTTCATGGTCTCTTAACATCTTTTCTCTATGGTCAACTTTATTTTCAAGATCACATACTTTGTCTCTGAGGCATGAAAATCTATCTTTAAAGTGTTCTAATCTATTATGATGCTTTTCAATTGATTTTTAATTTGGTTTACTGTTCCTTCATATCAAGGATTTGTTTGGTTCTTTTTCAGAATCTCTATCTCTTTATTCAAATGATCTTTTACTTCCTGTATTTTTTTTTCTGTGATATCACTCTTTACATGGTCTTTTTGCTCATAGAACAGTTCAACTATGAACTTTCTACATTCTTTCTCTGGCATTTCTGCACTGCGGTGTCCATGAAGTCTATTGTTGGGATAGTTTGGTCCCTTGCTTTTTCATATTGTTTGTATGCCTAGTCATTTATTGGTATGGTTCTGACTTATTTTAAGTGAAGAACTACTTTGTAAACTTCTTTTTCTTAATAGCCTGGGTCAGGGGAATATCAAGATAAAATGATATTTTAATTCAATGCAAGACCTCTGTTGATCCCAATATCACTACCACTTTAAGAGATGCCATTGAGCCTTATTTATTATAATCACTTCTGAGCCAAGCCTCATTCTATTCAACCTTTATAAGAACAAATACTTGTTGCAATTGTTCTCTGCAGTTCCTCAAATTCAGTTAAGTAAATATTAAAAAGTTGTGAAACAGGTCAAAAAATTGGTTGTTAAATTTAGTGAATTTAACTATACCCTTAAGTGAGGGCCAAAAGGAGGGAAGAAGAAAAATTGGGAAAATAGGAGAGGGAAAAAGGTAGATTATATATATGAGAGAGAAACTGTAAAAGGGTAACTTACACCAAAGTAGAAAGGAGCAATTGATGAATGGGTGTTATTCGAGGTTGTAGCAGATAATAAAAGAAGATGGTAAAGGGTAAGAGAAGCAAGTATAAACTAGAGCTAGGAAAACAAAGATACAAAGATTGGTTTCATTAATGCTTTAAACCATTTGATAAAACACATTCAAATGAGTTAAAGGTACAGTGTTGGCTATTGGGTTAACAATTATCATTCAAGATATTATTTATATGATCACAGTTATCTAGGTGAAGAAAATTCTTGTTGAATCTTTATCTGGATTTTATTGGGGTTTGGACATTTAGCATATGCCCATTGGTCTTTGGCTGTGGATCTCCCCTGAGGTGCAAGGGCACAGGAGTCAATTTCTTAGTTGATATGAACCTCCTACTAGCAGCTTCTGGTTTGTCAGCTCAGGGGCCTGAAGCTGACTGCTCAGAGGATGGAGTGTTGTGGGTTGACTGTTTCTATTGTGTGCAGTAGTTCAGAACACAGGTTCTGGAGTGTCACTGTGATTGCTGTGGGTCACTCTGTATCTTTTTCTCTCTACTGGATCCTTTTCATAGTAGTGAGGATCTTGGTGGGCTGTCTGTAAGTGCAGGAACTCTGGTTGTGTATTTTCCATGGGTGTTCTGTGGTGCAGAAGGATTCCCCCCCTGCTTACACAGGTCTCTGAGGTACTATAGTAAACAGTCTCCAGTGGTTCACCTGGACTCTAGTTTCCACTGCCCCAGGTTATGAATGGCATGCATGATTCCCTTTGCTTACTAAGTCTGATGCAAGGTCTCATAAACATCTGAACAATACCCTGTCATTTGCCAGGTGTGATCACTATTCAGGCTGTGCACCTGTTGAGGCTGGTATCAGCTCCTTTCTTCTGAATAGCCTTAAGTAATTTCCTAATAGATCTCTATGTAACTCGATATCCAGGCAACTTCCCTCTGGTATAGCTCTGTGATCCTGGCCCTGTGATCCAGATCCTAGGGACTTTCCCTAGTCTTCCCAAGGTGCCTCTCCCTTGTGTCAGTGATTGGATCCTGGTGAATCTGCTTTCCTTTGGGACCAGAGCTGCTTTGTTGTTGTCTGAGTTGAGTAAATGAGCAGATGCTGTGCAGAGCTTTTTGTCTTTACCTGATTGTAGAGGGTTAGTGGGTCTAGATGCATACTTCCCCAGTACAGGTCCCCTCCAGCCTGCTTCATTCCCCTTGTTCACTGTGAGGGGGAGGGGGAGGAGGGTTTGGTGATTTAGGACTAATAGTGATCCTTCTAGAAGTTATTTCTGGCTATATTCTTAAGAGGTTCCATTGCAGAGACCTCCTTTCTGGTTTAATTTTTAGCTATCTGGGCATGGAACAATGCCAAGCTGATTTAAGGGGGTGACTGGTTGGCTGTGGCTCCCCAAGATGGCTGTGCTGCCCAATCCAGCTTTCTTTTCACGATTTGGTTTTAAGCTGTTTGCACTGTTTTAAGGACCCTTCTGTTACTGTTGTGCTTTAAGTTTTGTTTGTCTTTCCAATGTTTTTAAGTCTACCCCCCCGTTGCCCCTCCCCTGTTCTCATCCTCAGTTTTGGGTTCAGTTTACAGCACTATGAGTTTGTTTTCTACTTTGCTAACCTATCTTCCAGTTTCTCCAGATCTCAGACTATGTAATATCAAGTCTTAGAGCATTTATATTGTCACCCACCTCTCAATTCTGCTTTTCCTTTGCTGCCTCCTCTCTGTGTTTTGAGGAGATGGGGACTCACTAGCTTGCTTCTGCCATCCTCCATTCCCTTCTGTGTGGAATATTTCTTTAAATACTTTCTGTAGTGCTGGCTTAGTAGTAGTGAATTCATTTAGTTTATGCTTATCTTGGGAGGTTTTTATTTCTTCTTTGATTTTGAAAGCCAGTTTTGCTGCATATAGCAATCTTGGTTGACAGTTATTTTCAAGATTTGGTAAAATTTAGCAGTGAAGCCAGCCAGCCCTGGACTTTGATTTGTTGGGAGACTTATAACTGATTCAATCTCTTTACTTGTTATCAGTCTCTTCAGGTTATCCAGATTATTGAGGTTCAATATTGGTGGGTTATGTGAGTCTAGAAGTATATCCATTTCTTCTAGATTTCCTATAGTTATTCACTATGGTCCCTAATGACTCTCTGTCTTCCTGTAGGGTCCATTGCAGTGTTTCTGTTTCCATTTGTGATTTTATTTGTTTGGGTCTCTTTCCTTTCTTCTTGGTTAGTCTAGCTAGAGCTTTGTCAATTTTGTTAATCTTTTGGAAAAAAAAAACTCTTCATTGATCTTTTGTAATTTTTTGGTCTATTTTATTTATTCATGCTCTGATCTTTATTTCTTTCCTTCTACTAATTTTTGATTTGGTTTGTTCTTGCTTTCTATTTCCTTAAGTTGCATCACTACTAGTCTATTTGAAATTTTTTTATGTTTTATATAGATACTCATTGCTATAAACTTCCTTCTTAATACTGTCTTGTTTGTATCTCGTAGGTTTTCATGTTATGTTTTCATTTTCTTTTGTTTCCAGAAACTTTTAAAAATTTATTGTTGATTTCTTCATTAGCTTCTTGGTCATTCATTGTAAAAAATAGGTATTTTTACAATTTCTAAAGTTTCTAATATAGTCTATCCTGGAGGAAAATTTGAACTCCAAGATTTGTTTGCCTTATTTACTTTTTGGTCTAGATGATCTGTCCACTGATGAAAATGAGATGTTGAAGTCCCCAACCATCATTGTCTTGAGTCTCTCTCTCTCCCTTTAGATCTAATAATGTTCATTCTATAAAACTGGGTGCTACAGCGTTGGGTGCATATTTATTTAAAATTAAATATTAAAGAGAAATCCACAATTGTTAATTGTTAAACTTTCCTCCACACCAGTTGGACTGAGCAGACATTTACAGAACATTCTATCCACCAACTGTGGAACCCACACTGTTCTCATTAGCACCTGGAACATTCTCCAGGATAGACCATATTTATAGTTTCAACAAGTTTCAACAAATGCAGAAATTTCAGAGAAGTGATGAACATAACTGATATTTCAAGAAATCTGCAAAACCAATAATGAAATCTGAAAAGATGAGTTCTGTTGGTGATAAAATTACAGATAGTATCTTCTTGTGATTCTTTTGTTTGGGGGATCATACTCAAAGGAAACGCTACATTTCATTAATATTAGTGAAAATCAAAATGTGTTTTCCCCATCTAACTTCAGAGACTCCTGAGTTCATACTCCAGGCCAGGAATCATTGGTCTCACTGAAGGATGCAGGGGAAGCAGCAGGAAACAGAATGAGATGCAAGATGGGAAAGGAGAACAGGCTGGGACGGAGCAAGATCCAGCATTAGGAGGGAAGGATGCCTCTGACTTGGTTTCCCTCCTAGAGGGTAGGGAAGGAGTGGATTCAGCATACATCAGGTGATTGGGGAACAGGGAGGAAGGCTTTTCTTGGATGGCTTCAGCTTAGATGAATGGATGAATGAAAGAAGAGGTTGTTGTTTGCAGGTAGAGGAGAAACCTGCACATCACAGAAAAGCCAATGAGGCAGAGGATCCAGAACAGATCTGGGGACTGAGTCAGCGAGTCCAAGGCAGCAGAGACTGGGCCTGATGAGCTCCCACCTCTGCTGGCCAGGCCTACTCTGCTGCTGGAGGAGAAAGCAGATCACAGTGATAGCGTAGAGAGGAGGTTGTGTGAAAGCCCCAGAGGTGTGTGTGGGGGTGGGGACACTAAGTAGAAGACTCCTGAGTGAAGAGGGTGTCCAGGGGACTCAGGAGGGGAGGAGCAGCCTGGGAGAAATGGCAAATGTTGAATCCATAAACATGTCAGGTTTGGGGGATTTGCAAAGAGGAAAAGGAACAAGAGAGGAGGTGGGCTCTTAGTGATGGTGCTTCTTTAACACAGTGGTTGACACTCTGGGAACGTTCCAGCAAATGCCAATAGTTTGGTAGCTTTGAAGAGCAGGAGAAGTGAATCAGCCAGCCGTTTTCAAGCTCCTTTAAGAATCCCTCTCTCATTCCTTCTTATCTGCCATCCGGATCCTCCTCAAATAAGCTGTTCCCAGAACACAGTTGCAGGCCTGCCAGCCAGAGAGGAAGCAGATTTCAGATATCCTGTGCAAAGTTTACTGATCTCCACAACCTTCCTATCTTAAATGCACAGCTCTGTGGCCTTTCATCTGTTCTTTCCCTTTTTATCTATTTTTATCCATGGCGTGAACTACCACTCTGCCTCTCCCTCTCTCCTCCCCTGGCCACCCAATACTATCAGCTCCTCCCTCTCCCCCTCTCCTCCCCTGGCCACCCAATACTATCAGCTCCTTCCTCTCCCCCCCACCCCCAGGGCCTCCTTATCTCCCTCCTACTCCTACTTCTCCATGATCTGTACAATTCTAGCACTCCACAGCTGGATTCATCCACAGCTGCTCTTGTGGCATTAGCTGTTTTCTTCATGGCAGAAACATGGCCATCATGTTCAGATCCCTCAGCTGCACACTGAAGAGCTGGCCTCAGAAGACAAGAGTGGGCCTCGACTCCCACCTTCCCTGGGGTTTCAGTAGCCATATGTCTGTTTGGTCTTTGCTCATGGGAAATCTGCAGTGATTCACCTATTTCCAAAGGAAACTCAAAGAGCTTCCATCTGACTTAGACTTGACTGAGACTCCATATGTTTGTCTAAAAGGGAGTTAATGACTTGGAAGGAAGGGGTCCTAAACTGAGCCTGACCGTGGTCTGCACAGTTGCTGTAGCCACGTGAGGCTTTGTGATAGCTCCTCCTTCTGGGGGCACTTGAAGGAAGGCCCATGACAAACAGGTTGGAGACAATGGGGTGCACATAAGTGCATTTCAGATTGTGAATGCTAGGACTGAACCCCATCAGGAATGGGTTCATCTCTACAGTTGGCCCTCCACATCTGTAGGCTGGTTGGCTGCAGATTCAGCCAACACATATCTATTAAACAATCACAATCTATTAAATATCTAGACTTTTTTTCTATCATTATTCCCTAACCAATATAAAATAACAACTATTTACCTGCCATTTACATTGCTTGAGGTATTATAAGTATTATGAGATTATTTGACGTATACAGGCTGAGCATAGGTCATAGATAAATACTAAGCCATTTATATAAGGAACTTGCATATCCATGGATTTTGGTATCCATGGGGCATTCCAGAACCACTCCCCCCAAAGATACAAGGGTCAACTGTAACTGACCAAGAAAGGCTCCAAAAAGTTATTTAATCTTTCATTTTCACACATGGCTGAAGGGAGTCTGGTTCCATCCAGGGGGCTCAAAACTTGTGCAAAACTAGGAGAGAAAGGTATTTCTATGCTTAGTGTGACATTTTAGAAGAAGCCTAACCACTAGGTTAGATATGGTGGGATTTGTGTGGCAGAACTGAGGTCAGACCTCAGCAATGCAACAGAAGCTGACCTAGCTCAAGTCATCTCTCAAGAATGTACCCAGCAGATGGAGACTCGGAGATAAGATTCAAAAGGAAGCCTGATTGAATGAGTGAGGCAAAGGATTTTGAATGGTTTTAATTTGCAGCGGTTTTTTTTTGCTTTGTAGTTTGCAGTCAAGTCTCTGGTTTCAACTCTCTCTCTGGTTATGACTTAGCACCAACTCTCTGTGGTGATGCATGTTTTTTATCCCTGTTGTCTGGACTTGTTGGACAAGCTTCCAGCAAGAGTTGGGGCAAAGCCTAGGGGGATCCAGGCAGAGGGATCTTTTCTGCTTAGCAAAGAGGAAAGGTAACTGTGGGCCCATAAAATGGGAGCCCACTACTTAAAGTGAGGTGAGTTTGTGTTTTCATTTCTATACAGATTTCTGCAGACTTTGCACCTATGTAATTCATTCTCATAACAATCATAGGAGTCCATTTCTTTGTCAAATTGAATCACCCAAATTTATCACAATGGGTGCTGAAAATACATGAGATAAAAGCAGCAGGCAGTGAAACGGGAGATTGGCTGTGTTTCTAGGGGATGGACAGAAGGGAGGACACGCAGAATTCTTGTTTGACCAGCAAAGAACGCCCTGAATGATCTGCTGTGCATCTGGCTGTTCATTTCAGGCAACAGTTTGGAGATAGTGAACAGTGAAAGCTGTGCCGATCATATTTTGCAATTTAGTAGGAGGCAGGGATAGTTAAATAGTCTGTATCCAAGATGCTTGGGACCCAATGTTTTTCAGATTTCAGACTTTTTTTAGGTTTTGGAATATTTGCAAATGGTTGAGCATACCTCATCTGCAAATCCAGAAATATACAAAATCTGAAATGTTTTGAGCATGATGTTGGTGCTCAAAAGACTTTAGATTTCAGAGTATTTTGGGTTTCAGATATTCAGATTAGGGTGTTCAACCTGTAACTCTGATTGATAAAGCAGGAAATAGGCCTTAAGGGGGAGGAATCAACATAATGGAGAATCCAAAACCTGTGAAGGACAATGAGTTCTTAAACTGAACACGTGAATGCTTAGGAGATATGAGACGTGTTGAGGGTTCTTTAGTTCTTCACTTGTAGAGGACAGGACCCTGGATCCCATCTCAGTGATTCTTTGCATCAGGGCAGATGATACTTTCAGCTTTGAAAAAGCATTCATCCTCAATGCCATAGCAAAACCATTATGAGAGTCCCTACTGATTGTGTACAGCATGGAACATTCTCAAACTTTATAACCTTTGTGGATGCAGGATTTCACAGCAATCTTATTATCTTAACACATGGATTAAGTTCCGAATGCGTTAGTTTAGGCCCCCTCACAAAAGAGTGAATAATGAGATTTCAGGTCTTGCAGTGGTATTTTAACTGTTTTACATAAAGGGAAAACATGGACCAGAAGAAATATTTGTGCACATTCTATAAGACTCAGCAGAGTGAGGAAAGGAAGGGGCTGCCCATCTGTGAGAGACCTCGATGGCATGCAAGTCAAATTAGGCTGAGCTTGGTCCACATAGCTGTCCTTAAACACTGATATAAAAGTAAGCAAAGATGCTCTTTTAAATAATTGGGTGAACCTGTTAGAAGTATCTTCAGAGCTTGGTTGCAGGAACTTAGGGTGTAATATTAAAATGATAGGCAATTTTAAAATTTACTCCTCCAATCTAAAACTGTGTTACCACCCTCCTGTCTGGTGTAGACTTTGACACACGCATGTACACATACACACCAATAGGCTCTAGGGAGCTTACCTCCTCTCCCATTTCCACATTTCCAAAATGAGGGTTTGAAGCAGCTGTTAAGTACCTCCAGCTTTCACATTCAATGATTTCCAATCAAAAGTGGAAGGTCAGTTGACCCCTCGCTCAGCTTCCTGGGTGCTGACACCTAACAGCCACCTCCAACACACACACCCCGCTAACGCACCCATTCATGCCTCAGATCCCACAAATCCTGCAGGTACCTAAATTGTGAGCACCTGAGCCAAGAAAATGAGAAAGAACTGGCTTTGCCTCTTCTTTTAAATTTTTATTTGCCACTTTCATTCTTTGTCCCACCAATGCAAATTGTGGAGACAAGCGAGGAGCCACTTTTGGGGCCACACAGGCTAGCAGGCAGAGATATGCGAACCTCTGGCCCCAGCATCACATAAGTAATTATGGGGATCTGCTGGGTGGGGGAGGGGAAGGGCAGGCTAAACTGCTGAAAGGCCCAGCAGGGAAGGCTGCCTCCCAACTCCCACAGTAGTTGGGCTTTTAAAACACTAGGAACAGTTGTGTTCATTGTCTTTTTTTTTTTTTTTTGCTTTAATAATAAAAAAGAAAAACCAAAACCTTCTATAATTTATAAGCTATTTTTGCTATCTACATTTTATATAAAATATAGACTCTGTTTATAACACACATCTTTTCCCCTTGATAAATAACTCTTTAAAATATCTAGTATACATGCCTTGACTTTTTATATGTTTGCTTTTATACATATACATATATAGATACTCATGTTTGTAAAACACAATAAATACATACTTGACAATAACGACCAAACCAATGCAATTTTGGTTTAAAAAAAAAAACAACATATACACACAAAACAAATGAAGTACAACAAAAGCACCGGGCAGCAAACAGAAAGTCATAATTGCCAGAAACTTCTCTCTCCCCTGGACAAGGCACAGGGCAGAATAAGGAGCAGGTCAGATCACAAAGCTTTTGTTTCTTAACCTGGGATTAGACTCGGCATCACAAATAAATTACTGCATTTATAAGGAGGAACCAAGGGGCTCATTCAATGACTCAGCCCTTGAGGTGGCTCTAGAGGACAGCAGAGAGCTGGACAGAGAAGGGGAGAGACAGACATCAAGACGCCATGGCTGTTGTGTACTTCATGGCAACACCAGGTGAGCCCGGATTGCTGCATTAAGCATCAGGCCATTGCATTTAGCAGGTGCTTTTTGTTATTCTAGTCACTGCTGGTGGAAACAGGACTGTAGCAGATTCCAGAGTATTCAATAATGCAACACTTGAGGAGCCTGAAGGAGAGCCAGCCTCTTTGGCCACCCTCTCAAGGGCTCTGGCAGATAAAGAAGGTTACACAGGGGAGGAAAATGTCAGCAGGCTACTACCTTCCACTCCTAACTGACGTGATCATGGTCACTCAGCTATGGCACTGGCTGTATGGCCAGATTCCAGTGGGAACACCAAACCCATCATTTATTTAGAGAAGCATGGGAGGTCTCAATTCCTCTGTAGAGAGGTCCTGGCAGCCCTAGTCCGTTGGGACTGTCCCCACTGGTGGAGTCTCTGGGCTCACAATGCAGACCCATATGACTCATCTTCCATTACCCTCCTCCTTCTCCCTAAAAAGGAATTGAAATGTGGGGTTCTGGTAGTTGATCCCCCCTCACTCCACAAGCTACCCAATGTCACGACTTCTGCCCTGCAAACTGCAGGGCTTTGTAGGCAGTGAGTGGAGAAGGAATCCAAATTAGTCGGAGCAAGCCTCAAGAAACCTCAAAGGTGAAAATCTCCATGTCCCCCATCCTTGCCAAATAAAATACAAATGAGAGATTATTCACATTACAGTCACAATGGAAAATTTTAAAAAGCTAGTTTTCTAAGCATATTTGAGACATAACTGAGTTTGTGAACAATGAATTTACCTGTAAGAGCTCAGAATACAGTGCAACGCAGGCCCAACCTCTCTACCAAATAGGGAACCTCAGACCAGTCGCGTCCATTCCCTGAGCCACCCTTCCCTGTTTGAAAATCTGAGGGTGCTGCGTGAGGCAGGGTGAGACTCCTGTCCTGGCTTTGCTACTAAAGAACTGGAGTGACTTTAGCTACCGTTTACCTTGTGTGGGATACAAGATGAGACTAAATGTATTGGACGTTGAAGTCCCTTCACATAGACTGGATTTACTTTGTTCCCAGGATATCATCAGCAAAGCTGATTTCCTCCTATGCCCATCAAAAGAAGAGAAATCGGATCAGAAGCCCCATTTATAATCATGGGTCAAATCCAATAGTGGCAACTCTAAGACAAGATGTAAAGAATAAAAGAATGCAAATGTACAAATGCACAGCTCCAATCCCGTCACCACAAACCAACCTTGAAAGCACCATTCCCTGAGAAAAAGTATCTTCCTATGTTATACTCAGGCCCTCCCAGAGCAAAGTCTAAGGCCATCTCTGATAGTCAGCCAACAATGTTTTGAAAATCTCCAACCCTGGTTGCAGGTGACACAGAAAAACCTCAAAGATCAAATTAGGAAGTTCATTTTAAAAGAAGCTGAGTGCTATTTCCATTTGGGGAGGGGAAGAAAAATTGACCACTTCTATTCGCAGCTCTAATAACGAAACTTCTGGCAAAACACCCAATGTTGCCTCTTGCTTGACAGGAGGGAGCAGTGAAGCAGATCTCAGCCCATTCAGCACAGGGTCAGGGCAGCCCCTCTCCAGGGTTTGCAGAGCAGAAGCAGAACTATGGTTGGGGGAAGAAAGATTTTGGATTTCAGTGAGCCTATTTCTTACTGGCTGGGTGATTTTGGACAAGTTGCTCTCTAGTGTGTCAAAAGGGATGATAGTACCCAACAGGGTTGTTCTTATGGACTGAATGAGATGCTCTGCACACAGTGCTGCCGGGTGGACCAAGCTATATCTGAGGTGCCCCACAATCCATCTTCCCAGCAAGGGGAGAAGTCTTAGAGAAACAAGACAGTGGCCACAGCCTCCAAAGTTTCCAAATAAGCCCAAGGCATTCCCTTAACACTGTGCCTAGCTGAAAAGGACCCTGACCTGCATCCTCTCTGAGAACTTGGAATTTAGGACTTTTGTAGAGGTGATCAGTGGCATCCACACAACGAAGGGTACCAGACAGGCAAAGGGAAACTGAATGTGAAGACCTTAAGGGGCTGCCTCCAATACAGTAGACTCTTGAAACACATTAAAGAAATGGGCTGGATTATTACTGGGAATTAGTCCTAGATCAAAGTCAGCAGATGGAGCCCAGACCCCTGAGGGTACTAAGCTGAAACAAAGTCAGTCTTTAGGAATTTCAGTCTCATATTGCTGCTTCTGATCAAGTCTTTGCACGTGGTAGGACAAGGGCAAAAGGAACACTAAAGTATCTTAAACTCATTTGCTGCCATTTTTTGTACTAAAAAATGAACTCCCTAGGTCTTTCCTTTCTCTTGTTCCTGTATCTACCTAATACATGCATTTCAGTAGATAAAATTTGAGTATACTTACTAAAAATATTCTTCATGCTTCTTTTAAAGTATATTCTTTCTATATCCTCTGGCCTCAAATGAGAATTTTTGTTTATCACAGAGCTCAGAGGCCTTTGCAGGGGGTAGGGAAATCTCTCCAGTATTATGGTTAAGTGAGAAACACAAAATGGAAACTCTGAGCTCTTAGAGTATACTTAGACTATAAATGATGTAGAAAAATGAAACCTGTAGCATCATCTAGTTTTATTTCCCTTCATCCTTAATCACAGCCTTTCAGGCAAGCTAAGAAAAAAAATTCTTTCTACTTTTTCCACAAAAAGTACTTCTCCAGAAGGCAATTCAGAACAGAAACCCAGACAGTCCACAAATGGGGCCCTTTGCTCCAACTAGCACTGGGACACCTTCCATCCACCACATCTCCAGTTTTGAAGTGTGTCAGCCTATCAGAGAGCACAATCATGTCATGGAGTTTCTAACTAACCCTACCATGTTGCAGCAGGGCCCAGGGAGCAGGGTGATCCTCCCTAGGAAAGCAAGACTTATTCTTTTGTCCTAGAAGATGAACATTTCCCTGGTGCTTGGGCATACCCAGGACTATTCTTGTGAGTAGCAGCAGCCTGAGAGCTTTGACGTGTATTGACCCCAGGGAAGAGGATGGAGGACACCTCTAATGGGACTTCCTTTTCAAATGTTGCCCATTTGGAGGCTGGGGGTGGGCTCTAGGGCCTTTAAGTTCTACTGCTGGTTATCCAAAAGGAATATATATATACCAAAAGGAATATATATATATATATATACATATATATATATATGTATATATATATATATACACACACACACACACACCCTGGCTATATGCCAGACACCTGTTTGACTTCAGTCAGTGAGCAAAAGCTATGTGGACTTACAAGGACTACTCCCCACACCCAGCCTCACAAGTATATTATAGAATGGGGAGGGGTGAAAGGTTAGCAAAGATAATAATTCCACATTTCAAAAGATACTTGACGTGGTCTTTCAAGATCAGACCTGAATTTTAAAAACTGATTTTAGTTTGATGATGGTAAGCATTTAAAATTGATGAATTTTAAAAACTGATTTACCATTTGATGATGGTAAGCATTTACACAGGCATGTGTGCGCCCCTGTGACTGGCCGTTCCCTTTTGGCACTGCCCACTCTGAGCTTGCAGCTGGCTGTCACTAATGAAAGCTCAAAAGTGGGTGAAAATACAAGAGAGCCAGGGGGCAAGTAGAAAATGTTTTTTCCAGAGTCAGCCTTCAAGGGCTCCAAACCCCCATTTTAGAAACACTGAAAGTCATGTTCCTTGTTCTCTTTGTATTCAGTAGTTTTCAGGTCTCAGAATTCTGGAAGCCAAAGCCAAGGAAAAGAGCCTTGCCTTCTCTTCTTAAGGAAAGAGGATTATTTTCCCTGCTTGGGGATTCACACTGCATCACTGAGGCACAGTGGCTGACCCAGCTCTGGAGGGCAGCGTGAGAACTCATAGTCAAACTCACACTTGGTGTGGTCTGTGCTGCCTGGACAGCCAGGTGGCAGACCACCTGGACACTTCAGTAATGAATGACTCTCACACTCATTCTGACCTTACTAAAAAGGTTATAGGTGGCCCCTCTCAGTTTTGCCATTGTTGACAAGCTCAGAGGGGTGGTTTGCTCTCTGCCTCGCCTGTTCCCATGCAGTGTGCTCTTGCTCACCCCTTTCAGCTTAAGGAAACCCTGCTCTCTTACCCCACCAGGATAAGGGTAATGAACCAGGCATGCCCTAGGGCTCCCCATGGGGAAGATCAGTGTAGGAAGCTGAACCCTTTGCTACTAAAGACTTTCCCTTAGGACACCTCAAGTAGACTAAAAAGTGGCCTCTTGGAATTTGAGCTTTCTCACTAGCCCAACCCACTTCCACCTTTCCCTAGACTGATCCGTTTATGAAGACATGAGATGATGTGCCATCTCCTTCCACTTCCAGTGACAGGTGCCAGGGGAGCCTGGCTCCATGGCCTTGCCAAGGAGGCCAAGGTGTGTGGGTGGATGAGGTAGGGAGGGAAGCAGCCCCTCCTTGCTTCTCAGTAAAGGGCAGCAGAGGCAGTGAGCCGCCTCCCTCCATGTGGAGGCCGGCAGGCCCTTCTGCCTCCTCCCTGGCTGTGAGCTCAGCCCCCCAACACTCTTGATTGGGGGCCCTTACCTGGGCTGGGGCTCACTTTCTCAGATGCCATCTACTTGTGTTATCTCCCCAACTCCCCAAGATCCCCATGACTGCCCTCACCCCTGTACGTTTCCCCTTTTCTCTGCGCCCCACGCAGCCAGTCTAAGTCCGGCAGGTCCTCAGTCTGCGCTAACAGTAGAGGGACATCCTGCTCCGGCGCATGGCCTCGCTGATCAGGTAGGCGGGACTCAGCTCCGGCTCCTCGGTCATGATAGCAATGTTCTGCCACTCGCCGGTCTGGCTGGACCTCTTGATGGTGTCCACCACACACAGCGCGTATAGGCAGTCGTCGAAGGTGGCGGCCATGGTGAGGGGCCGCCCGTCCCACGTGCGCCGGTCGTCCTGGTCCTGGAAGGCCTGGCGCACCGCCTGCATCATCTTCATGGTGCCGCGAAGGTAGGGCGAGGGGATGTCGCTGAAGGCCTTCTCGGGCAGCAGGGAGTTGCTCACGAGTGTGGCATCCTGCAGCAGCAGCTCCTGTTCCGGAGCACTGTTGCGCTGCCCATATAAGTCGGTGCCCACGGCCAGCAGGCGCCCGGCCGAGCCCACCACGGTCACGTCCTGCTTGAACTCGCCAGGCACATTGAAGTTGAGGGTGACGGTGCAGCACACCCCGCCCTCCAGCACCATCTGGAAGGTGCAGAAGTCGTCACTGGTGATCTGGCGGATGCCCTTGATGTGGTCTGTCTGCTTGACAAAGGTCTTGAGCAGCCCGTGGACCTTGACAGCTTTCTGGCCGGTGAGGAAGGTGAGCAGGTCAATGATGTAGGTGCCCACCGAGTGCAGGCCGCCGCCGCCCATCAGGTCGTCGCAGCTCCAGTTGTACTTCTTGCCCAGCAGGCTGCCGCTGTGCACCTGCACCTCGCACACCAGCAGCTCGCCCACGTAGCCCTCCTCGATCAGCTGCTTCATACGCACAAAGGCCGGCAGGAAGCGCAGCACATTGCCCATGATGCTCATGAGCTTAGGGTAGTAATGTGCGGCTGACATCATGCGGAAGGCGTCCAGCGGCGTGGCTGTGCGGTCGCAGATGACGTTCTTGCCGATACCTGCGGGCGGGAGCAAGAACAGCAGGTCAGCGCTCATGGTGGAGCGAGCGATAGGGGGCGCTGTGCCCGCCATAGCGGGAACCACATCCGAGCCCAGAGCCCCATGCCAGTTTTTTAAAAAAAATATATTTTCTAACACCTTTCATGTATATAAAAAAAATTCTATATATTTCAATATTAATGGAGGGAGGTAACTAGGGATTGAACCCAAGAGCGCTTTACCACATCCCTAGCCCTTTTTATTTTTGAGACAGAGTTTCAATATTTTAAATAACTATTTAATTTTAGATATAAAATCATGGTATACATTTAAAAATATTTCTAAAAAGACAGGCTGTATAAATACATTGAAGTAAAACTTACTATTTAAATGTCTGGCATAAAATGCTCTAATATTTATATACATCTGTGTACATTTTACATGTATACATTTTTTAGATTTTAATATTTACATGTGAGTTTTACAAAATATTTGGCTAAAACCATATGAAATGTTTTATATTTTTACTAAAGATGAATTATTTTTAAAATCCTACAGAGACCAGTATCTGGATAGAAACAGGATATAAGTAAATTGATTGACACCCTTTGAAGGTCCAAGCTTTGGGTGCTCTCTTCCCTCCTCCTCTTCCCCCCACAGGATGGAATCTGGAATGTTATCTTGTTTATTTTGCATTCTGAATTATGGCTGGCCCTGGTCTCAGGCTGACGTGTGTGTTTAATGTTTTTCTCGTTCCATAAGGAGGGGATGGATATTCATTACATCTGAGAGGTGGGCAGTGCCCGGTTCCTCCCCCATCCCCATCTGCCTCAGGGTGGAGTTCGTTGCTTTTGGCCTGTGGGGTGCTGGCCCAATAAGAATTAGCCCTGTGTGATGTCTGTAATGGGCTTATAAATTACACGGAGCTGCAAGATGCCTTTCTGAGCCCTTCAGGAGACTAAGTGGTTCTGGGTCTGGAGAAAACAAAGGATCAAAGGGAAGGAGAGTGACAGGGAATGAGAAAGGGATTTATTCTGCAGAAGTGGAGAATCGGGGAGGAAGAACAACCCTGCTAGACCCGGGGAAACAGCCAACTGAACAACAAAAAATTGCACAGGTGCTAGCAAGCCAGCTAAATGGATGCCAGGTGAAAGGACTTGGGGGGCGGGAACTGGGTCAAGGTGTGTTGCCTGCCTGGAGCAGTTCTCTGTGGTGCGGTCATCAGACCTTCAAATAGAGACCCGGGCACTCCAGCCACAGACAAGAAAAGAGACTCCGAAGAAAGTGGGATAATGAGACACATCCCCTAGTCCCGCTTGTTCTAACTGAACATTTATTTGATTGACGAAATCGACAAACTCTTGAAACGAGCTGAGATGAGGTTTTGCCCGAGTCCTGCAATTACAGAGTCTGACCAGCGGGGGGCGCCATGACAAGGCTGCAGACTGGCACTTGGCACTCTCATTTTCTCCAAGAAAGAATCAGCTGAACAGCAGAAGCGATCGGCGCAAATGTGAAAAAAGACATACAAACCATAGTCCTGGCCTGAGTGGAAGTCTGGAACCTGCAGAATGACCAAAACCCCTAGCAGCCGGGTGCAGGCTGGAGCACTGGCAGAGGCATGAGGCTGCATCGTTTGTATCACTGAAAGTGCCATGTACCTGCATGACAGAATGTTCCAGCAAATCGAGTACCCCTGAGTTCAATCCCTGGTACCAAAAAAAAAAAAAGATCCTGTAGGCGTCAAGTACATGTTTCCAGAAACAGTTATAAGTAAACAGGTTGGTAGGTCACTGAAGGGGCAGGTAAAAATACTGCCAATACCTGCCTCACACCTGTTGGGTGTAGGCTCCGGCCTTTGCTACACCCAGATCAGGATGCCCGACTGCCATCTCCTTATTTTACTAGTCATATGAATGACTTACAAAAACTATAAATAGAAAAAAAACTTTTTAAAAGTTATAAAAGGAGCAAACAATAAGAGGAAAATAATTGACCTTTCTCTTCATACCCACCCCAAACAATCATCTAATTGGTAATTCTTGGCCACTCTATAGATGAAATGATCCTGCTGAAAGTTCCAGAAAATGCAAGAGGAACATACAAAATTCTGCTTCATCCTGAAATTTGTGCATGGATTCCCAGGAATACAGGCATCCCTCTCTTTGGACTATTGGTATATGTTGTAGTTTCAAACTACCCAGTAAGTTCCTCTAGGATAAAGACTGAGTCTGTCATTCTTGAAGTCTTTCCTATGCCCACAATCCTAGCAGCGTGTCTTGCATGTGGCAGGGACACAGCAAATGTTGTCACCTGACCCTTCCTCTCTGCCTGCCATCTTTTTGTGACAACCATGCTTTATCGATGGGTCTTGGCAACACCTTCACGTCCAGAAGTCTCAACAATTGGAACAAATGTCTAGGAACCTAAGCTTTGTGCCTGAAGATGCTGCTCACTGCATTACCTAAGTGACAATCTAGGAACAATACAACTGCCCAGCAGTACGAGAATGGGTAAGAAAACTGGAGACCAGCCATGTAATAGGATACTGGGCAGTCACAGAATATGATGCCTAGCAAGACTGTCCAGTGCCAGCAAGATGACTGTGACATCATGGTCCATGAAAAGGGCTCTATTCATAAACTACTGTGATCTCAACTTGCTTTAAAGAGACAGAAGAAGAAATCACTGAAAGGGATACCTCAAAATGCTTGTAGTGGTGAATGCTGATTAATAGGGTGATGACTGATTTTTCTTTTTGGAGTTGGGGACGGAACCCTGGGGCCTTGTGCATGCTAGCAGGTGCTCTACCACTGAGCCACACCCCCAACATTATCCCATAGTTTCTAATGTTTGGATAAAAAAAGTCTAGTAATTTTTTTTTTAAACAGATGAGATGAAGAATAGCACTCACAATGACAGCAAAAAGACCCTCCAGAGTCTCTGGTGGACGGGCAGGTCCAGTTCTCATGGACGAACTTCATTAGCTTTAGTGGTTAAGGCTCTGTTTATTTTCCAGCTCCAATTGCTCAGAACCGGTTTTGTTTTGTTTTTTTTTTTGTACTAGGAATTGAACTCAGGGGTACTTGACCATTGAGCCACATCCCCAGCCCTCTTTTGTGTTTTATGTAGAGACAGGGTCTCACTGAGTTGCTTAGCTCCTTGCCATTGCTGAGGCTGGCTTTGAACTCGTGATTCTCCTGTCTCAGCCTTCCTAAGTGCTGGGATTACAGGCATGTGCCACCGTGCCCAGCTGCTCAGAACCTCTTTATGAGGGGAAAAATGATTGCCCTGGTCTCACCTTGCACAGCCAAGGAGATAGTCTGCTAAAGTTGTTCACCGGGAGTGAGGAAGCAAAGGGGACAGGAAGGCCATCCCTGCCACCTTGCATCCACACGCCTCACAGAGAACCACACCAGACACGCGTGCTTTAGGTTTCAATTTGTGTCCTCTTATAGCAAAATGTGGTGCCCTCCTTCCAAGATAAAAGATCAAAACCTTCGGGGACTTCAAACACTCTTACAGAAAATCATGCTGCATAGAATTCGGCAAAAGCACTTGAAACAGATGGATTCCATTTCACTCCAAATACAGTCAGTGCTGAGAAAACAAGAAGTGTCTGGGGAAAGTGTTTTGTGTTTTGCCAAGCCCTGAATGCTTCCGAGCAGGGGCAGTTTCAGCTAAGCCCTCTGGTGTCACCGTAATATCAGAGGAACAGGCAAGCTTTCGGGAATGCTGGTGACGAGTGGTGTTCACCCGGCTGCTTCCACCCAGATCTCCCCACTCCACGCTCAGCTTGCTCCACTTAGTGGTCTGTCCTTGTGCCCAGAAATGGGTGTCTTGGAAGTGGTCATGGGTGGATGGCAGAGAGCACATGGGGACTGCCCTGGATCTTCTGGGGAAGTCCTCATACCCCTCCTCTGTGTAGACCATTCCCTCTTTACGGGGGGACAGGGCTTAAGCCAGGTCTTTTGGGGAGTTTTTGACTTGAACCAACCTTATTTTTAAGACAAGACCCCTTCGACAGCAAATAAAGTGAGAGCTATGTGTCATCAAATAAACAGATGGATAACTTCCCATCTAGTCAGAGCTGAGGTTGGATGGGGGATGGAATCTTCAGAAGGTGCAAATTCTCCCAGCAAGGCAGGGTGCCTGCTCTCTGTCAGAAGCTTTTAAATTCAAGAATTTCAGAAGCAGCTTCACTGCCCTCCCAGGGGGAAAGGGGAACTTGGCTTCCTCCAGGCTGCTGAGCATGCTTTGTGTAACTGAGCTGAAGTACCCAGGGCCCTCATGGGCGTGAGTGCTAGAGAGAAGACACCAAAAGCCACCTGCGAGCAGCTGCTCCTTTACCCTCTGAGCTCAGGCTCTGCAAGTCAGAGGACAGAGGGCTTAAGCCAGGTCTTGCAAGTCAGATGCAAGCTCTTGATGCAAATGTTGCCCCCTGGGAGCTTGGGCAAGGGGTTTCCCATTGACACCTCTAGGCAAAGACACAGGCGCTCTGCCCTCCCACTTAGCAGGTGCCCTTTGCTGATCAGGTAGGCTATTGAAACCCAGAGACCAGAGCCATTCCCTAACATAATCAGCCTGAACTTCAAAGCATGTCTCCCAGCCAGCACATTTCCAATTACACACTCCCTTATCTAATCATGCTGGAAATCTCTGAGGCCAATGCTACTTTCCCACCAGTTTCTCCTGATTATTCTACTTGTGTTGACAGCCCCTTATCTTCTGGAAGCCAACATGGATGCTGGTCCTACAGGCCAGCTTGCAACTGTCCCACACACTGGTAGAGCCCTCCAAAGAATTCCCGTCAGATAGGGTTTCCTAATATTTTCCCCCATCTGCAGAGAGCACTCTGGCTCTGCATTTCAAGTGGGAAACTTATTATCTTCACGATTCCTGTTCTTTCAACTTTCCTAGGCACTGGGACCAGCAAATGAAGAGGAAAGCTGATTGGGAGCCACAACCTAGCAGAGAAGACTAACCAGGAAGTGAGTGAATACAGGATGCAGATCTAAGAAACAGATGAGCAATGAGAAAGAGCAGAAAGGAGGGGCTGCCCAGCTGATTTGGGCCAGGAAAGCAGCTCTGTTGAAGAGGTGACATTTCAGCAGGGTTCTGAGGAATGTGCAGGAGTTTGCCTATTTATTGGATGTTCATGTCATCTTTCAGACATTATTCCGTTTAGAAAGTGGTCAGAACAAGGGTGCTTAATCTGGCATCTGAGAAACCTCTGAACAGGACTGTTCACAGAGATCGTGTTCATCTTGATGTGCAGTTTTCTGAGGGAAAGGGCCAGTGGATTCTTGAAAATCTAGCATTCAAAAAAGATTAAGCAGAACTGGAGTTCAGAAGAGTAAGAAGGCAAGTCAAAGACCAACCTCTGGTTTCAGCAGAATTAAACACTATCTGCACAGCCAGGTTCACTTGTGATCTCTCCATCCTGCACTCTGAGACCTGGGACCAGGTTAGCTTTGCTTGCTCACGACAGCGCTCCATTGAGTCCAGCTCTGTCCCCTGTCCTTGCTCCAACACAGGTGCACACACACTGCTTCTATTTTTCCACTTACAGAGGGCAACAGCGTCTAGGCAGAGATGACTCATCTACTCCCACACTGCCCTGGCCCCTCCTTCATGTAAAGTGGAGAGGAGCCCCACGCAGAGATGAAATCCCCAATCTTTAATCCCCACAAGAGTTCCTGACAAATACAACTTCCCACCTCAAAAGATTATTCCTCCAAGCAGATCAAACTAATGACACCCGATAGCAACTGCAGCCGCTTATTGAGCACTTTGTGCAAGGGGGGCTTGAGTGTCTCACATGCATTTGCATTTTTGAGTAGATATAATCCCATGAGATGGCACTATGAAATGTCCCCACTTTCCAGAGGTGGGCACTGAGCCCCGAGAAGGTGAGCATCTGGCCCAGCTCCTCGTGCAGCTGAGATGGAACCTGGATCGTCTGGCTTCAGAGCCAGCCTGGCCCCTGCCATCTGACTACCCTGTCTTAAGGCCGGCTGGGTGGATCTAACAGGCGGCCACCCCCACCAGCTCACTCACTGAGCACACAGGTGCAGCATATGTGGCTCTCAGCGTGGGGCCTCGAGCCCAGCGAGCGGCTGCTGAGAGCAGCTGAAACCAGGGCACCCAGCGTGGAGGTGTAACGCTCAGCTGGGGGACAGCTGAAGTCCCAGAGCAACTTAAGTTCAAAATTAGGATGGAAACTTGAGATGGAAATGGGTCAGGGTGACCCACATTTGGCTCCTTTGTCAAGGCCTCAGTACCATCAATGGGCTCTGAAAGAGGGTCACCACCAGTGAAAGGAAGCAGCCCAGCTGACTGACAGGCTTGAGGCTGAACTGAACAAGATGCGCAAGCACTTTTCTACCTCCAACCCGTCCCTAGGGCCAGCTCCTCTCCCAGCAACACCCCCCACCCATGCTGTTGCCCAAGCCCTCTTTTTGCACAAGAACCCATATCAGTTCTTGAATTTTCTCAAGCTGCCTCCCTGGATTAGTGTCACCTAGCCACTGAGCCTCTCACATCCATAAGAGGACAGTGGCAGGGATCCCACACATCTCCATCACTGCAGGTTCTAGATGAGGCTAGGGGTGAGAGTGAAGATAAGATGCCAGGAAGTCACTGGCCAGCTGCTTCTAGCTGGGTATTCCCAGGACAGAGAAGGAAAACTACTTTCTACAGCCCAGGGGAGATGGAGGAGAGTGGTTTAGCACCAGCAGGCGCATATGCAGGAGGCACAGCCTCTGCAGGCCAGGGGCCAGCTCCCCAGGTAGGCAGGCCTGGGCCATCCTTCCCTGCCTGTAGGTGGCACCACCCACTGGAATGGAGGGGGGCATTGAATTGGTAGGAGGGCCCATGGGAGGACAGAAGACTGTGAACCCCAAAAGTTGTTTTGGTCTCAAATAGCCAAATGACCCCCACGGTACTTCAGTAATCACCCACTATTCTGGGGAGCAGCCTGGAGCAGACGCTCTTGAGCCTGTACTGCCATTCTATACCTGGACAGGCCAAAGGACAAAAAGCTGGATCCAAGGAACATAGCTAGAGCCACCTAAGCCCCTTTTCCCCACAGAAAGTAGCCACCTCAGGAGAGGAGGCTACAACAGGTGAAATGCACAAGAACCAGAGCCACCAAGAAAATGAGCTCCTCAAAACAAATACCGTTGGATAAGATTACAGGATTGGACCATCATAAACAGAGAAATGTTGGGTTTCTTCCCCAGAGAAGAAAACTAGCAGGCAATAATCCACTGCACTGTGTTGAGTTTCTGTAGTTAGATGGCAGATGCATCTAAAGTCCCTGGTGCCTGGCTGTGGTATTTCTCTAGTGCCGCCATATTCAACAACCGCACACACAGCAGCTTCACGCAACACCCATTCACTATCTGTCAGTTCTCTAGGCCAGAAATTCAGGTGGGGTTTAGGTTTTCAGAAAACCATTCTGGAGAAGAATCTGCTTCCATACTTATTTAGGGTGTTGGCCAAATTTGATTCCTTGGGGTTGTGGGACTGAGGTCCATTTCCTTACCAGCAATCTAGTACAGCTTGCGACTACATTCTTGCCCCGTGCCCTGCATCCTCCAGCGAGCAAGAGAATGTGGACATCAAATCCTTCTCACACTTGGCATCTTTCTGACTTCCTTGGAGCCACCAGCTCCAGAGAACCTTCTGCCTTTAATGTCCTCCCGTGATTAGATCAGGCCCACCCAGGCAGCCTCCTTTTTGAGGCCATAGAACTAATCACAGGGGTTACACCAGAAAGGGAAGGTCATGTGCCAACCAGTAACTGGCCTCGCCAACTCATGTGTATTACCTGTTGTGAGCTCTAGAAACTCCCCCAAAGGATGTCTGCAGAATTGGGCCAACATAGACTGCCTTGGACACGTGTCTGCACAGCTTTCAAACCTCCCTTTGTTTCTGGATCTTTCAGTAGTTTTTACTCCACCCAAAAGAAAGTCTCAGTGAGATACTCTGGAGTTTTGAAAATCTTTTAGCAGTCTTCCCGTTACCGAGGAGATCGTGTCCCCAACTCCAGGCCCTCATAGGCAGTAGGAAGAGGTGCAGGGAAGTGCAGGAAAGAAGGGACAAGAGTGCTACATACCCACGAGGTGTCAGGGGCTCCCATGGGCTCATGCAAGCACCACACAGGCACCATTAACCCCATTTATACAGAATGAGGAAACAGGCTTAGCAACTGTGCTTGCCTAAGCTCAGCTGTATGTGGCAGGTCCGCCCCATCTAGAGAATGGCTCCCGGCAAAGGATGGGAGCAGGATTAAATGACTGAGCCTCGGAGCTATCAGAAGAACGAGAGAAAGCCTTGTTGAGAAGTGACTGCAGATGGACATGGAGGGAGAGCAGAGTCTTGCTTGAAGCAGGAAGAGTGGAGAGCAAGAAGAGCCAGGGGCCGGAGGTGGAGGAACACAAGGGTTGTTCCCCTGGAGAGCAGCCATCGAGTTGCTCCACATCCGGGGCCGTAAACGGGCCACAGCAACTGAAAGATGATTATCAGGAAGGACAGTAGCTGCAGAAACTGGCCGTTGTGGTGACAGGGTTGTCACAGTAGAGCAAAGGAAGCCCTCGAGGACTCCAGCCTTCTGCAAGTGGGCGCCTGCCATCTTGGCCAGAGGAACTGGCGGCAGTGGCCTCGCCATGCTCACTCAGCCTCAAACTCAGATTGCTGGGGGGACAAAAATGCCTCAGGGTGGACAGAACCTGCCGCTTCCTCCCAAAGAAACCATGGAGCCTCAGCCTTCAGCCAGAGGGGAGGAAAGGACTTCAGTGTGAGAACCAGGTTTGCTTTACATTCTTCAACTAAAGCAGTGTGACCCCTCCCACAGCCCGAGGCAAACATCCAAGCTCCACCCAAGACAGGTGGAGAGGACAATTCACAGGCAGTTCCCAGAGCACCTCCAAGTCACCACCACAATGTCCAGAGTCAGACTCAGACTAGGCTCCAGGAGTGGTGGGAAGGCACCAAGGCCTGGCAACTGACTATAACCTACAGGGCAACCTGTGTCTGGGAATGTTGGAGAGCTGGGTGTGTCAGCTGGGGAGTGGATGTCTGCCACCTAGGGAAGCTGCCCAGCCTCTGAATCTCCTTGCTGTGCTGTGCTTGGGAAATTTCCCACCTGAGGTTCTTGGTGGGAGGCACACCCTCTGCCCCCTGCAGCAGCCAAGCCAGCAGCTTGTTTTCCCAGCAGCCTTCGCAGCAAAGGTGTGGGCACACACCTGGGTTTGCCAGACCAGGGACACCACCTGGGCCCGGTACACAAGAGGGAGGAAGGTGGAGATCATGCCAGCAGCGGGGAGCAACGTCTGGTTTCTAGGCTGGGATGACAGCTGTGCTCATGATGGCTTCTGTCACCCGGCACCAGTATCACCAATGCCGACCATGGAACCAATTCTGACTATGCCGGATGGGGGTCCCTGGTCCATCTGGACTGTGGTTTCCAAGCCTTTCTTTGTCCTTCTGGTTTTCCAAGCCTACTTCCTCAGCCTCCTGGATATGCCGGTGAGGATCTAATGTCCTTTCCAAAAATTCCATTCTGCTCAAATCAACCCTGTAGTTAGTTGGCAATTGGAATGTTTCTCGAGTAGCACAGGTTTGCAGGCTTTCTGGACCTTGTCTGAAAAGATTGATTTGGGCTTGGTGGAATCACTGAGTGCCCATTAATAAAGGAGCCCAGGATTCAGAGTGATTTATTAGACAGGGAGGGGAAATGGGGACCAGGGAGTGTGGACTGATGTTCTGATTCCTGTGTTTGCAACATTGTGACCTGGGCTATTTGACATGGAGGAAACTCAGTTTCCATGTCTATAAAAATCAAAATAATAACACCAGCTTGAAATGGCTACTTTGAGGATGGAACGGCATGGGCACTGTCTGACACATGCAAAGTGGCTATAAACGTCTACTGGAGTCAATAATAGACCCCAAACAACTGTACAGTTCAGCTCCGAGAGCTGCAGGAATTCAAAACAAGCCAGAGGCAGGGAGGTGCGCATGACAGCCCGGGGGTGGGGACGGTACAGACTCTAAGTCTAAGCAGTTCCAGGCCTGCCCTGGTGCAAAAGCCTTCTGGGACACAGAGCTGATATCTGGCCGCTTCCTAAGATGCAGAGAGTCTGGAACAAGCAGCACATCCTATAGGAAAATGTGCTGGAAGGAAAACTCCTCTCACCAGGACAAAGTCACTGCAGGACATCGTCGCAGATCAAATTAGCACTCCTTGCCAGGGCCCCGTGGCTGAATCCTAGATGCCCTTGTGAATGAGATCCAAATGCACAGCCACAGCTGCGAGTTCTGCCTGGATGAGCGTTGAGAGGGAGACTGGCAAGAGGTCTTTAGCCAATGTCAAGTTCAGTCTGTGCGGCTCACAGCCTGGCAGAGACTTGTGCTGGCTTTACTGGCTGTCTGGGGTGGACACAGGGAAGCAAGGCTGGACAGATGTAGAGCAAAGGCCGCCTGAGCATTTAACTGAGCACCTTATTAGCTACTCCTCGTAAACAAAGCTGCTGATTAAAACCTCTCCGGCCAAAGGACAAAACCTCGCCCTAAGTTACAGCTATTGTTTTGATAGGTCTGTGTTACCAACCTCCCTGGGCCTAGGTTCCTTGGGAAATACTCATGTCCTGCCAATAATGCTCAGAACTGAAAACTCAAAAACCGGGGACAAGAAGTGAATGACTAGAGAGGTGTTTAAACAAAGCCTGACCCCTGATCCAAGATCCAAGCTTCCCTCTTGCAGCTCTGAAGCCAGCAGATTCTTTACCTCCTGTGTCCTCTTCTCTTAAAGGGATGGTGCTTAATTTTCCACTCAGGACCAGATGACAACAGCCTGCACTGAGTGGGACAGGGTTTTAGCAAGCCCAGCCACGCAAAGCTGAAAAACTACTCACTGGGGATAGAGACCAGTCATAGGGTCCTAGGGGTGAGTTCTAGTACTTTGTTTTCTTTTGCAATAATTTGCAAACAATACAGACTGGTGTGTGTGGATCCAGGATTGAACCTAGGGGCACTTTGCCACTGAGCCACATCCCTAGCCATTTTTTTTTATGTTGAAACAGGGTTTCGCTAAGTTGCTCAGGCTGGCTTTGAACTTGCAATCCTACTGCCTCAGCCTCCAGAGCTGCTGGGATTACAGGCATGTGCCACCGTGCCTGGCTACTAACTGTTTTTAAAGGCAGAAACCTTGTTGGCAGGAACTTCCAGAAATGAGTCTGCATTGGCCAAATCCTCCTTCAAAACCCAAAGAGCTGGAAAGCGCGAAGCTTGCCTGGTGACGTCAGGTAGGCAGCTCCCTCTTCCAGATGAGGAGATGGGCTAGGAATTAAGGTTTAACTCTTTCTCTTCTGCAAATACTGTGAGGCCCCACAAGAGGCTGGGCTACGGGACTAGAAAGGCCTCTCAGCCCCTGGGAACCGAGTCCCAGCAGGGCTGTCCGGCTCCCTGCACAGCTGAGCATGCGTCCACGGGAGTCCCAGGAAGAGGGCTCTGCAGGGGATTAGGCTGGAACAGGTCTGGCTGGGGCTCCTGGAAACTCACACAGGGCGTTGTCAAGCCTGTGGGCAGATGTCTGATGTCTTGGGCACCAGAGATTCCCTTACAGTTGTGCCAAACACAGACCACAAGGATGGAGGCCCAGGCTTGATCTGCTCCGCCACAGTGGGAACAGGATGTGCCTTACCCACCCTCTTCTCAATTCCTCCCGACAGCTAAAGCCTTGTCATGCATATCACAGTGACATCTGACAGCCCGCCCTGGGGGAAAATAATAAAAACTCAACCAGGTTGATTGAAGCACTTTCTACCAACAAGCCCCAAGCAAGCACAGTACACAGTACGCGAACCCCTCTCCCCAATCCTCCCGACAACCTGCAGCGGCTGCTGTCACGCCCACATCACACACAAGCCAGGCCCTCACCAGTCAAGGCCCAAATTCACACCCCAGAAAGTGGCTGAGCCAGGGTGCAAAGTGCATCATGCCAGCTCTGTGTATCTGTGCCCATCTTGACTACCCGCATTGCAACTTCAAATGCAATTTGAGAAATGGTAAAATACAACTGTGAAGGAATGAAAGAATAGAGCTGTAACTGTGGGTTTTTTTCTTATTTCTGTGCTGGGCATTGAACCCAGGGTCAGTCTACCATGGATTTACATCCCTTAGCCCCTTTCATTTCTTATTTTGAAAGAGGATCTGGCTACATTGCTGAGGCTGGCCTCGAAGTTGTGATCCTCAGCTTTGGGCTCCTGAATCACTGGGATTATAGGTGTGCACCGCTGTGGCTGGTATACTGTGTCTCAATCGCATCAACTGAGCAGTTGACCTAGATGAACTATGAAGGTACACTCGGTGACGTTTGTACAAATCACCTAAGGATGCAGTTCTTAGAACACATCCCCGTTGTGAAGTGACCCATGATTGTATTTTAACATTCTGAGGAAAACATTGCGATACTCAACATCTGCTGGATGCTGTAGGAACTACTCACTCAAGGAAGTCCAGTTGCAACCTCAGATAACACTTAGGTTCCTTTCAGGGACATTTCTCACTTGGCTTTATGGATCTCATGGCCAGAATCCATGTTTAATTGTAAATTGCCAGCAAGTACTAAAAAGAGAAGAGGCCAAGCACTATGTTGAATATTGATGAACATAAGATGATTCCCCCCCTTTAAAGAACTTACAACTGTGGTTGGGAGCAAGGGATACACAGAATGTGCTAGAACACAGGTTCCCAAACATTCTCTGAGTTGTGGGCAGTTGCTATGATTAGAAACAACAGACACACCAGGCAAAAAATCAAAGTGGGAAAGAAATGAGGGAGACAGGGTTCTATCTGATGCCAAGTTTGAGAAATTGTTCAGTGGCTAACAGGAGCATGTGTACCATTTGAAGTCATTGTTATTATTCAACAGTGAAATAAAAAGCTTTTTACTCTCAATTTATATGTTTTTCCCCTCAAGTACCTGCAAAGTTGTTAAGACACAAACACTTATGAAGTTGCTTGGACCTAATTGCTTACTAAATTGACCTAGGAGCACACACACACACAAAAATTGTTGAGATGATAAGGGCACTGTGAACAGAGAATGGTTGGGAATCTGTGTTCTAGAACATTCTGGGCATTCCCTATCTCCAATTACAGACACACAGGCCCCCAGCTTGGGGGCCAACAGGTTTTGAAGGAAAGATGGTGGGAAAAGAAATCTAAAGAAGTGAGCTGAGTAGACCCTCATGTCCTCCAGAATACATACAATTTTCTGAGCTCCCTGATACAAAATAAAATAATCAACAGCCTCTGGTGACCACTAAGGCAGGTCTGAGAGGGCTCTAGCAGGGTGGAGCAAAGAGGTACCCCCAAACAGTCTCCTCCCTCTCTCATTTCTTGAGTCTGGTGACACCAAAACTTACTAAAGTACATGGCTCTACCTTCCATGGCTTCAATTACCCAGGGTCTACCACAGTCTGAAAATGCTAAATAGAAAGTTCCAGAAAACATAAGTTTCAAATTGTGTGCCATTCTGAGGTCTTTGATGAAATTTCATGCCATCCTGCCCAGGATACGAAGCCCAGCTTGTTAGCCAAATAAACCTGTTTTCTTTATACATTTGCCACACCCAGGTATTTTTGTTATAGCATCAGAAAGAGACTAAGGCAGGGTCTAAGTTTTGGAAGAAATGGATTAAGCAGGGACTAGTACATCCCTCCATGTGACAGCAATGGCCTTTGGCACAGCCCTCCCCCAAGAGGAACTGGATCTGCAATGAAGAGACTATAAACCACCGCCTGATAAAACTCATGCATCTGATAGGGGACTCATTCCTTCTTTCTTGTAACACACAATAGGGATTTATGCAACAGCCACAAATTCAGGTATTGCAGGGTCATGGGTTGGTCAATTTAGAAGCTGGACAGAGGCCAGGCTTGCCCCTTCCTAGCTGTGGGAACTCCGATAAGGGAGTTAGTCTCTCAGGGTTCTAGCTTCCTCATTGGTAAAATATGACAGTGACATCCTGATGATCAGATAACCTATGTGAAGTGACTGCCAGGACTCACAAATAAATGTTAGCCCCCTTCCACTTGAGATAAAGAGCCCAGGGTGGAGGGTTCGTGACGTCCTTGGGCTTTGTTCTCACTGAAGAAACTCCCTGGGCATAAATGCCAAGTTTCTTCCACCTCCTACCAGAGTTAGTTCCCAGCCATGAGCAAGGGAGGCCGAGAACCTTCCCTTAAGAGAGTCTGCTCAGGCTGCACTACCCCTTGTCCAGAGGCACAGGGGTGAACCAAGGTTGAACTGGGGTTTGTCCACTCAGGGCTGCTCTGAGCCTGGGGTGAGTAGCAGGCAGGCAGAAGGGAATGAAGGAATGTCCTCTTAGTGTGTCTATCACCTGTCCTTTCTCAAATTGCAGCAGTGGATTTTAAGAATTTGGAAGTCTAGGGAATAGCCTAGAACAAAGCTGAGGAATGAAACTCTTCCAAATAATCGTGAGACACCACTTATTGAGCACCTACTGTTTGCCAGCCACAGTGCTAAATGCCTTTTCTCATTTTCTCAGAGTCAGCTTAGTGTCATTTTATAGATGGGGAAATGGAGACTCGAAAGTAACACATTTAACCTGCCCCAGGTCACTGAGCCAACAGCAGAATCAGGAGCTGGACTCCCGTCATATGCCCACGGACTTCCAAATGCCCCCGCCTCTCAAAGTGAGCACCATGCTGGCTGGGTGACAGAGCTGTACCCATAGCACCATCACCTGCAGGACAGGTGGCCTTTGCCAGAAGCTGGTGGCCAAGCTGAGTCCTGTGAGGGTTCAGAAAATGATCCCCAAAGACTACTGCTTTGATACATGCAGAGGCCTTAGAACCTACCTCAGAACCCCAGCCCCTGGGACGTTCCCTGTGTCTCCCCATCCCTGACGGGGAGCAGCTGTCTGGAGTCCCTTGATCTGCCTGAAGACTGTTTCCACCAAAAGAACATCAACTTTGGTCTTCTTGCTGAAATTTCATTAATCACAAAGACCTGGACAGACTTTCATCTTGCACCATTGTCCTCATTTGGTCTCACAGAGAATCATTTACAAGCCATTCTTACAAATCATTGTCTGTTTGGGGGACCACTGGACTGTCCCCGGGCCACCCTGTGTTCTCCAAGCCTTTGAGTTCCCCTAAAGTCCACTTATCATTCCCCTCAATGCGGTGTACACGCCCCACTCTCCCCTCCTTCTGGCAAAGGGGAATATAAGCCTCTGCATCTTATTGAGCTGGTGGCAGTCACCCTGTGATCATCCCCTGCAGGTAATAAACGAGTGTTTTCTCCTGTTCATCTTTGCCACTTTATCCCAGTGAACCTGCCGAAGGCGGGAGGAAATGTCCCCTTTGCTGCTTCTGGTATGGCTGTGGGCTTTCTAACCCCTTGAGCCTGTGATTGTCCCCATATGTGACAGCAAGGAGACTTTGCAGATGTGTTTAAGTTAAGGATCATGAGCAGGGGATTATCCCGGATTACCCAGGTAGGCCCAGGGTCTCACAATGCTCCCGGTAAGGAGGCGGCCCGAGGTCAGCATGGGTAATGGGGCATGTGCTGTGGAAGAAAAGGCAGAAGTGAGCCCAGACAGAAAAGAGCCAAGACACACAAGCAGCTTCTAGAAGCTGCAAAAGGTAAGGGAATGGCTTCTCCCTGAAGCTTCTGGAAGGAATGTAGCCCTGCCAGTACATTCTGTTTAGACTTCTTGCCTCTAGAAGTGCTTCAAGAATAACTCTGTACTGTTTTAAGCCACTAACTCTGTGACAGCAGCCAAGATGAAATTCACATACCTGGGGATGTTCATGTCAGGGAAGGACAGGTCTTGCCCAGGAGGAAGGGTGGGATCTTGAGTGGCGGTGACCACAGGCATGCAGTGACTCACCTGAGGACCAGGCCTGCAGAGCCACAGGGAGGCTGGGTGCTGGAGAAAGTGCTTGGAGAGGGAAAAGAAAGCCCACAATAGTCCTCAGGGAGCTCAGAGCAACAAGCAGGGACTTGGGTGGGGGGCAAGAGCAGATCCCCTGAAGGACCCTGCAGAAGCCGGTCCTCAAAGGGAAAAGGGACATGAGGCTTCAGGCCCCTGACCTCTCTGCCAGAGGACAGGTGAGAAATTGACCTGCATCGTGTGGCTCTCCACTTCCAGCCCTGAATGGTCTTGGGGACAGCCTGTGCCATATCCTAAAAGGGTGGGACTTTGCTGTGTCAGAAAACCCAGAGCTGGGCTATGGGAGGCCTGAGCTCTGTTGGCAACTGGTAGGGAGACATCTGCTTCCATGGTTAGAAGCCAACGCAAAACAGGACAGCAGGGTGGGGCAGGGGACGCACATTTGGCCAAATACCAGTTCAGCCTTAGGAATCACAAGATGGTGGTGACTCGCTGTAGGTGAGCTGGAAATGACACGTGGACCCTGTGGGCGCTCTGAAGTATTGTCCTTGTACTTGATGATTTGGGGAGGGATTGGGGGCAAATGTTTATAAATTAAACACTTTATAGGAAAATAAACAGGTTTGCTTGGAACCAAAAACCAAATTTGCATTCATTTTTAAAAGAAGAAATTTCTGAGTACAAGCCATGTCCCCAGGTATGGACTCCTGCTGCCTCCCAAAGGGATGCATTGCCTTTCTCTGTCCTTGACAGACAAGAGGAAGTCTGAGAAGCTGACTTCCTTCTGGGGCTGTTCTGAGGATGAAACCGGATCTGGTACAGGCGTGCTTTTCAGGCTTAGAAGGATACCTGGTTTCACTGTGCTTTGCTTTTCCGCCACTTCAAAGCTATTGCACTGTCCTATTAAAGTTTTCTGGCAACCCTGCATCCCCTGTATTGAGCAAATCTACTGGCACCATTTTCCCAACAGATCAGATGATCATTAGCATTTTTTTTAGTGATAAAGTAATTTGAAATTAAAGTATGAGTGTTTTTTATACATAATGCTATCATATAATAGACTACAGTGTAGTATAAATATAAATTTTATATGCTCTGGGAAATCAAGCTTTTGAGTGACCTGCTTTATTGCCACTTTAACTTAATTGTAGAGATCTGGAGTTGAATCACCAACTTCTCTGAATCAGGTTGTTATTGCCATGCTAATGACCTGAACAGAGACCTGATTTGAATCTATTATAGGACTCACTTCCTTACCAAGGCCTGGGCTGGGTGGAGATCAGAGTACTACTTGGCCTTTTACAAGTCCAGGTGGTCCAGGTGGGACCTTCTTTTCAAGTTCATCCTTCTGAAATAGTCAAGCTCTGAATTGGGTGGCCATTTGGATAGAGACATTTATCAACATTCGTTATATACTTAATACCTACTTATAAATTTACCTCAGTAAAAAAATGATTATTTTTTAAAAATTGTCTTTATCCTCAAATATGCATCTTGTGTATTTAACCCAGAATGTTCATGCCAGTGTACAAATGCCTATCCAAGGCATTCATGTTGGACACCTAGTTTTGATGAACGGGAACCCCTGAACTCACGAAGGTGGTAACTTAGGATCACAACACCTGGAGGAAGAACCCAGCTCTGCTGAGTACTCAGCCCCTCTCATCCTGCTTAGCCATTCAGGCATCCCAATAATGGCAATGTCTCTCTCCTGCTGGGCAGGGCCCACAACAGCCAGAGGCAGAACCCCAGAACAGGAACCAGGAGGAACATCCAGGGCTCAGGGCTATTTCTGAAACTTCTTCATTGATGACGAAACCACAGACAACCGTCAAATCTCCTTTTCCTTATTCCTTCTAAAACACATCCTGAGTTAGTTCCAGTAGACTGGGCATTCAGAAGAGATGGGGTGCATAAGCACTTTGGAAAACAGGCAGATTTTATATATATATTGGGGTAAGAGGAGAGTGGACACTCTGGAATGGACACAGTCCAAGATAATTCAAAATATGTACAACAAATGGGTGGAGCCTCAACCAGCCCACATTGATAATCACATTGGAAGCTGGAAAACAAAATATATATTTATCATTGGGCAAACAGCCACTGACTGCACTGGGATTCCTGCATATCTCCCATATCTAGGACCCCATATCTAGGACCTTGAAGCCTGGCAGCTGCCATAGCAGGAGCCACCAGGCCCTACTCTAGCTCTCAGACTGCTTCTGTGCTGATGGGCAGTGTCTGGCCATGCTGGATACGGAAATACTTTGGATGTCCCCTTCCCCTAGAACATGATTTAGGAATAATCCACAGCAGATAGTGATCAAAAGAGCACACATTTTCTCAAAGTGCTGCCCATGGCGGGGGGGGGGGGGCGCATAAAAGTAGGAGACACACACCATGTGAAACCTCTTTGTAAGATTTCTCCACTTCTAAGCCTTGGGTGGACCCTAATTGCAGACATGTGTCTCTCTTCCAGATCGATGTTTTAAATTAAGGGAAAAAGGAAGAGTCTTGGAGGACCCAAGCGAAGACCATATCTGGGACTGCAGGACAGGAAGCATGTGGCAATCAACTCCTCATGGCAGGGGCAGGATCTGGTCCCGATTCCACCCTATCAAAGAATGTGAAATGAGTGGCAGCCATCTCCATCACTCTGTGTAATAATTGTCATGGATGCTCCAATATTGGGGGTGGGGAGGAACCTGTGTTCTGTCCAGTATCTTTGCCACCCATAATTTCTCCCCAGCAGGTGCCTGGAGAGCCCACTGCAGCATCTTGCTCTCACATGGACCAGTGGCCTTATTGCTCCAGAAAACCGTTTTCTGTTTCAAATTTCTTTCTATGAAATGAAGTGGGAAGAAACTGAGATCCATTTAATGAGGATCATCCGACTGTAGACATTGCCCTATGTGAGGTTATAGACCAGTGCTGCCTGAGAAATATAAATTTAAACCTCCCAAGCATGAAAAAGAAACAAGAAGGGCAAGCTGGAGCAAAGAAAGAAAGGGAGGGAGGGGAGAAAGAAGGGAAGAAAGAAGAAAAGACCAACTGTTAGAATATGGAGGAGAATTGAAAAATGTAATCGCCAAGTATAAGGTGTGGGCTTGTCTGGACCCTGGTAAGACCAACTATGGGAAGACATTCTAGAGATAATCAAAGAAATCTATTTATAACAGTATCAAGAAGAATGAAATACTTAGAAATAAACTTAAGAAGTGCAAAATTTAAGAAGTGCAAATTAAAAGACACTGTTGAAAGCAATTAAAGTTGCCAATAATTGAAATGGATCAGAAGATTTAATGTGGTAACATTAATTTAATGTGGCGACAGTTCCCAAACTGATATGCAGATCCCACACAATTCCTGTCAAGACCCTAGCTGCCTTATGAAAAAACATGGGCCCAGAATGTTGAAAACAATCTCGAAAGAGAACAATGTAGGAAGATTGACACTTCATGATTTCAAAACATAATATAACCAGGGTTGGTGGTGCACGCCTATAATTCCAGCAGCTCAGATGGTTAAGGCAGGAGGACCACGAGTTCAAAGCCAGCCTCTGCAACTTAGCGAGGACCTAAGGAACTTAGTGAGAACCTCAAAATAAAACATAAAAAGGGCTGGGGTGGGGTTGTAGCTCAGTGGTAGAGCGCTTGCCTCACACGTGTGAGGCACTGGGTTTGATCCTCAGCACCACATAAAAACAAATAAATCAAATATATTGTGTCCATCTACAACTAAAAAAATTTTTTTTTTAAAAGGGCTATGGATGTGGCTCAGTGATTAAGTGCCCCTGAGTTCGATCCCTGGTACAAAAACAAACAAACAAAACAACAACAACAAAAACTACAAAGATAAAGTAATAACAATGGTGTACTAGTGCAAGCATGAACCAATGAATCAATGAAATAGAATTAAGAGTCTGCAAATAAATTCTCATTCTTATGGTCAATTGATTTTCAACGAGGGTGCCAAGATAATTCAATGAAAAAAAAGTCTTTTCAACAAGAGGTGCTGAGAAAACAGGATACCCACATCTAAAGAATGAAACCAGACCCTTTCCTCACACCATACACAAAAATTAATTCAGTATGGATCAAGAACCTTACTGTAATAGCTAAAAACTATAAAGTTCTTAGAAGGAAGAAGAGTAAAAAGTTGAGACCTGGGGTTAGGCAAAGCCTTTTCAGAAATGTCACCCAAAGCCAGAAACTAAACATTTAAAGAGAGAAAGCAAGTGAGATAAATTGGACTTCCTCAAAAAAAAAGTACTTGTACTTTAGAGGACATCATCAAGAAAGTATAAAACAACCCAGAGAATGAGAGAGAATGTTTGCAAATCCTGTATCTGAGAAGGGAACTATATCCATCATATAGGAATAATTTTACAATTCAATAAGAAAAAGATAAATGAAATTAAAACAGGCCAAGATCTGAATAGGCATTTCCCCAAGGAAGACATACAAATAGCCAATAAACTTGTAAAAATACTCAATACCATTAGTTGCTAAGGTAAGGCAAATCAAAACCACAACGAGATATCAATTCACTTAGACTAAAAGTGACTATGATCAAAAAGAAAATAACAAGGGTTGGTATAAATGTAACTAGAATAGTGCTGGTAGGAATGGACAAGGGCGTAGCCATTTAAGAAAACATTCTGGCAGTTCCTCAGAAAGCTAATCATAAAGTGACCACATAACCCAGAAATTGCACTCCTAGGCATCCATCCAAAGGAACTGAAAACAGGTATTCTAACAAATATGTGCATCTAAGTGTTCACAGCAGCACTATTTTTTAATTAATTTGTTCTAATCAGTTATACATGACAGCAGAATGCTCTTCGATTCATTATACAGAAATGGAGCACAATTTTTCACTTCTCTGGTTGTACACAAAATAGGGTCACACCATTCATGCAATCATACATGTACCTAGGGTAATGATGACCATCTCATTCCACCATCTTTTCTATCTCCATGCCCCCTCTTCCCTCCCTTTGGCCAATCCAAAGTTCCTCTATTCATCCCATGCCATGGATCAGAATCCAGTTCTCAGAGAAAACATTCAGCCTTTGGTTTTTTGGGGATTGGCTTACTTAGCATGATATTCTCTAACTCCATCCATTTACCTGCAAAGGCCATAATTTTATTCTCTTTTATTGCTGAGTAATATTCCATTGTGTATATATACCACCATTTCTTTATCTATTCATGTATTGAAGAGCATCTATGTTGGTTCTACAGTTTGGCTACTGTGAATTGACGGCAGCACTATTAACCATAGCCACAGATAGAAACAACCCAATGTCTATCAATTAGTGAATGGGTGAACAAAAGGTAGAACATCCATACAAGGGTATCTATTCAGCCATAAAAAAGAATGAATATATGCTACAATGTGGATGAATTTTGAAAATATTATGATGTGGAAAAAGCCTCCCCCAAAAAACGATCTCTCTTCTATGAAATTTTCAGAATGGGCAAATCTATAGAAACAAATATTACAGCTTGCCTAGGGTTGCAGTAGAGGGAGGCTGGGAGAGTAATTGCTAACGGTTTCTTGTTGGGGGAATGAAATGCTCTAAGGTTGATTGTAGTGATGGTGGTACAACTCGTGAATACATGATTTTTTTTGCAGGGATAAAAGTGGACAGATTGAATGTTTCCACATTTTTAAAAGCTAAAAAATGCTACATGATGACAGTATGAAATCAAAGTCTAATTTTAAATGAGACCCGAAATAAATTCTTAGGATGTCAAAAATATTGACTTATCATTTAATGCACATAGGAGACGTCTGGAAAAGATTTTGCATAATGTTGCAAGTTAGAGAGCCAGTTAAGGAGTCCCAAGGGGAAAAGTCTCATCCAGGCTCAGCCCTTTCTTGTGACTAGGAAGTCACAAAGACAAGGACTCATATAAATGGTCACCTAGTCTATCTCCTTCTTAGGACTGAGGGAAATTGCAACCAGCCAGGAAGGCCAAGGACTTGCCCAAGCTTCCTGCCTTTCACAAGAGTTTTATAAGGAGTGAATGAGACAAAATATATGATAAACCTTTAAAAATCCTTGGAATTCAGCCAGGCGGGGTAGCGCACGCCAGCTCCTGGGGAGGCTGAGGCAGGAGGATGACAAGTTCCAGGCCAACTTAGTGAGACCCTGTCTCAAAATAAAAAAATAAAAACAGCTAGAGATTTAGCTCAGTGGTAGCATGCCCCTGGGTTCAATCCCTAATAGAAAAAAATATATATCTCCTTAGCATTCTAACTGTGGCATCCAAAATATGGGGCTCCAACAACAGTTCTGCTTTCTTGCTATGGCCAAGTAGGAGGCTTGATTTTCCTGAACCTCATTAAAAAAGGCAAAAAGGAGCAAGTGGAATTAATTTTAATTGTACATTGCTCTTAACCCAGTCTATCCAAAATTTTGTTAACATGTGATCAGTATAAACCTGAGACATTTTACATAGATCTTCTGAGCCCTGGAAAATTGGTATGTATTTCAAGTGGTGAATTCCAGGGCTTTGGTGTTAATGGCGGTGCCAAAGGACATCATGGGGCTGGAGATGGAGCGAAATTTGGATCACATTATTCCTGTGTGTATGTGAGTGTGGGTGTGTGTAGGGGCGGGCATTCAGGGCTTCTATTTTGTGTGGAGTCTTCTCTTTCCTATTCTATGTGCATAAGGGGTAGGAAAGGTCAGGGTTAAAGACAAAGAAATGTAGAAGAACATCTCTGCTTCAAGTCCCAATCATCAGAGGCCTGAGGATTTTTCCTGTCACTCCTGGCCTCCCATCCCCAAATTTGGAGGCAACCTCTATCTCCAAAGAACAAGCCTCCTACTTGTGATATTCAGGGAATATTCTGTTCTCCCAACTGTGATATTTTGGGTCTTTTTGGAAGGAGGCAGAGATGGGCAGGGGTGGAAAGAACTCACAAATGTTCTCTGAATAAGGAACCAGTAAAGTACAGACATCTGGCCTTAGGATTTTGCTGGCTCCAGGGACAGCACTGTAAACCCACTAACACTAATTGCTTTCACGTCTGCTCCCATTTCTAGTGGAAATAAAATGCTTCTCTGGCTAATGGAAAATGAAACGCCCGTTTGCTATTTGTTTACCACGTTACATAAGAGCTCTCTGTGCTACCTCTGCTCCCTGCAGCCCCTGCCCTGAAACCCTTTGAAGGACATCTTGTGTGAAGCCTGAGAGGGCTCCACGTGGACAGGGTAATAAGGCCCCAGAGAGACCTCATTCCTGCTAAGACTGTGGAACTCCTGCATCCTAGCCTAAATGGGTGGAAGGGGGAGGCAGAGAGAAAGTGGGGAGATAAAACAAAAGGAATCTACCTGTTTTAAATTCATGCTGTCTGGAGTATTTTGTACATCCATACTTGATGTTAAGTACAAATGCCTGGAGAGCAGCTCATTGACACTCAACTTCCAAGTTCAACTTTCCTGAGCAAGAAAGGGAAATGCAGGTCCAGCTGGAATTGAGATTTTAGAAAACGGACTCTGAACCCATAGGGCCTAATACGTGGGACTTTAAAATGTTTTACAGCAGGTCACTGGGAAGCTTTTTTGGGGAGTCCTGTTGTCGTTGTTGCCTGTGTTCATTCCTAGGTCAGTTCTTACTACTACACAGGGTGGTGATAAGTGCAAAGACCCTTGGCTGTCCCTCTTCTCCTGCCAATCAGTCTCTCCTTCTCTAATAATAGAACCATAAATTTTTAGCTGGATTCATGGATTCCAAGAATAGAAACTACATTTCCCAGTATGCTTTGCAATCAAAGGTGGCCATGTGACTAAGTTCTGCCCAATGGGATAGGAGTAGAAGGGTCCTGTAAACTTCCCATGGTGCAACTCTCCATTCCCCTACCTTCCTGGGTAAATACTGACAGGAGTGAGGCCATATTGAACCACATAGTCAAGAAGAGTGGCAACAAGACACAAGATCCTGGGTCCCAGATACTGTGAAGCCACCAGACTGCTTACAGATGGCTTACTATGTGAGAAAGAAATTGTGATTTTGGGATCTGAAATTGTATAGTTGGGATTGATCTGTCAAAGAGAGGAAAAGAGGATATCCCCCTTAAAATAAATGATGCCAGCTGGGTACGGTGGCTCAAGCCTGTAATCCCAGCATTTAGGGAGGTTGAGACAGGAGAATCGCAAGTTCAAAGCCAGCCTCAGCAATGGCGAGGCACTAAGCAACTCAGTGAGACCCTGTCTCTACATAAAACACAAAATAGGGCTGGGGATGTGGCTCAGTGGTCGAGTGCCCCTGAGTTCAATCCCCAGTACTAAAACAATAAAAAATGATGCCACCTTTGACTTTCCTCCTTAAAGTCATCCTCTAGCTCCTCCTGCCTTTCTCATGGATAAAGAATCTCACCCTTACTAGGTCCTGGGCTACAGAGACTATATTTTCCCTGTTTCCTTCTTTTTCTCCACCTCTCTCCATATGCTGTCTACTTCAAGGGCGCCACTCCTTGACCAGACTGGATCAGGCTCCTGGAATAAAGGATCATATTAGAAACCAATGTCAATGTCTCTTTGGAGTGCCTTTCAGACACCCTGTTACAATGGCCAAGAAAACTGTCCAAGATAGCCAAGTTCAAAGGGCTTCTTCTAGAACTGAAAACCTCTTCAAAGCAGAGATTGGGTTTTTGAGGAAACATCACCTTCTGCACGGCTCTGTGGAGCAAACTTGGGGGCGGGGAGACTGAGATCAAAGGGGCCCAGAGGATCAGCCATTACAACAGGCCCCGGGTACATGGCTTTCCTGTCATTGGATTTCATCATCAGGGAATTGCAAACACAAACCCTTTGTTTAACGTAGACTGTGATGAAATAAATAGGGTGACTCCAACTCAACCCTGCCCTTCCCTGGGCTCACCCAGCTGACTTTTGGAGCTTGCCCAACCAGAGAGCAGAAGTTCACACAATATCTCTTCTGGGGTCAGTTCCCAAAGGATGGGAGCACTTGGCTTAGCTCCCAGAAAAACTATGATCTGGCAAAGGTATGTGAGAAATGTACCCTTCCCTATGGAAAGAGGCAGGAGAGAGTGGCAAGAACTCTGGTCCTCCACACGGAGACTGTTGACAAAGCAACCCTTTCACTTCCGTGAAACAGCCACCTGATCAGCCATCTGATCACAGTTGAATGTGACCTTAGGTCAGGCTGTGGCAGGCAGAGTTTAATGCCTTTTCCTTGTAAGGGCAGGACACAGTTCTAGTTTTTGATATGCCTAATTAAATTGGCCACACAATATAGCAAGCATCTTATCTTGGGCAGCCAGGCAACAGCTTCCCAGCAAGTGAAGATTTGATGAGGGGCACATTTTGTTTGCAAACATTGATTGTGAGGGGGAAGTAGCTTTTCCACTAATGGCCGCTGTTCTAGGCAACACTTGTGCTGGGCTGTGAGGACCTCCTCAAGTGACCCAGCAGGGAGAAAAGATACAGTAACCCGGTAAAGAGCTCAGGTGAGCTACTCAAGACCTGTAGGAAAGTAGGTCACTGGGTCAAAATAAAACCCAGCCACAAGCAAACAACAGATTTGATAGACAGGAGATAATCTGAGGCCAGGGGCAGACTGAGGGCCCTTTACCTCAGTGATTTTACGACTGATGGTGCTCAGGGATCACCCAGTTCACACAACTCTGTTAGGGGGATATCTGGGACACTGTGTTTACTTCTCTATTCTTTTCCTTTGATGGATGGATTTGGATGGATGGATTTTAGGGGGGAAAAAAGATACATATTCCTTTTTTAAAAAAATTAAGTAACACAGGCAAATCTGAAGAAGAAAATGAAACCAGTCCCCAAATCCCAACACCCATCAAGTTCCTATTATTACGTTAGGGGACTAATCTCAGTTACCTTGTTATACACAGACACAGCTGGAAGATGGAGAGATTTACAGATGGAAATGATTTTCAAGGAAGGATGCCACATTCTTTTCTTTAATAAAGGAGTCTGTTGTTTGAACTTAAATAAGACCGGAACTGAAATAAAATGGAATCTGCTGAATTTATCAAATGATAGTGACCTTTAGCTTTTTTAGAACTGGAGAGATTCTGAAGGCAGGGTGAACATCCAGGGCCAACCCAGGTCAATGACATCAGAAAGGCAGGTAAGACGGGGAAATAAAGTCCCAAGCCCCAAGTGATTTCAAAATGCTTTCCTTGGACCTCTGGAAAGATGCCTTGACTTCAGATAAGGGTAGCAAGCTACTCTGGAATCTGTATTCTAAAAGCCTAAGGTCCTGGGCCTAATAATGTCACTGCCCCAGCCCCATGTTTGGATGGGTTATTGGACTATTTCAGGAAGAGGTGTCTACCTAGTGCTCAGGAAATCTGTTCAATGACAGCTGGAAAGAGCAGTCGC
>CM053406.1:110244878-110269109 GCA_028644305.1 Xerus rutilus | reverse complement strand
AAAAAAAAAAAAAAAAAAAAAGAAGCCCAAATATACCTGAACTGGGAATGAAGCTTCCCCAGGGCATCAGAGAAGCCTGGGCTCTGTCCCCGTATCAGCCTTTGTCAGTGTTTCCCTAGAACGTCGGTACCTGAGACCTGTGTGCCACTTGCACCTGATAGTCTCTCTCATTTTTCAAGATACCAGCCACACAATTTGGTGGAGCATTGATCCACAGTGCCCTGACTCTTTATGCTCTCTTGGTAGCAGGAGGAAAGAATGAAGGTGACCTGTCCATCTTAAAAGTCTGCCTGGGGCTGGGCATGGTGGTGCACACCTGTAATCCCAGTGACTCAAGAGGCTGAGGCAGGAGGATCTAAGTTAGAGGCCAGCCTCAGCAACTTAGTGAGGTCCTCAGCAACCTGTCTCAAAATAAAAAAATCAAAAGGGCTGGAGATGTGGCTCTATAGTTAAGTACCCTCGGTTCAATCCCCAGTACCAAAAAAACAGAAAGAAAGAAAGAAAGAAAGAAAAAAGGCTTCCTGGGACAGACACCCCGGGGACTAGGCCACCTGCTCACTAGGGGTTCTTTAGCCTGTTGCTGGCCCATGGCTCTCTCTCCTGCCACCAAGGCACTTGAGCACAGCCAGAGTCGGCCTCCACAATGACAGCTAATAAGCATGCATTCCTTGTCCAAAGGATAATCAAAAGAACAGGTCTGATCCAAGAAAAACCAATGAAACCCTGGCTAATAGGCGGCACCCTGGTGACATTCGCCAGCAGCAGGGCAGGGTGCTCCAGCTGGGTTCAGTGCCGCCCTTCACTCTCCTTACCTAAGGGAGGCCCAGGATGAGCAGGAAGAGAAGAATGGGTGTTCCTAGGCCAAAATGGGGGGAATCACCATGGACGCAGTGGCTGTCACCCCTGGACACAGCCTGGCTGCCTCTCAGACATGCTCGGGTGCAAAGCAGCCCACAGCAAAGCTGAACAAATGGCCTGGTGAGGTGACCCTGGGGCCCATCAAGCAAAACAGGTTTTCATCCCAGAGCTCAGCCTGGGTCTCTACTTTGTCAGAGTAATGGGAACAGCAGCCCCTTAGGAATTCTAAGGTGCAGAGATTCCCAATATAAAGAGGCCAGGACAACAGGTACACAATGGCTGAGCCCCTGAACCTCTCCCAGACAACAGGTGCTGATTCTACATGTGATGTTTTCCATTCCCTGTGCAATTGCCAAAGCAAACCACATTTGTTCTAAAAAGATAAGGACTTGTTCACACCAAATATTACAAGGCAGGTCTTTACCTACCACTAGGAGAGCACCACCCCGCCAAGACTGTTCTGCTCCCCAGCCAGGCCAAGTGACACTGAACCACTCCTGAGTGCCATTCTAGGTGTTCTGGGTAAAGTGGAGGAAAAAAATAAAGCCTGGGCCCTGTTCCTGAGCATCTTACAACCTGGATGAGAAGAAAAGATGTGCATATTTGGAAATGACTCACAATGGCAGTGCGGTCACACTGGAGGGAGTGCCAGGTTTGTGACGCAGGTCTGTGCGTGGTGTTAAGAATTTGGCAGAGGCAGCCCGCCCCACTGCCAATCCAACCAACTGAGTAAAACCAGCCAGCAGAGGCTCAAGAAGCCAGGAATGCGCTGCTTGTCTTAGTGGAGAGTGTGGTCCTCTGGGTCGGCCAGAATTATTGCAGCTGTCTCTGGCAGGGCGAGTCCAAGAGCCACTCTGCTTGGGTTCAATTCCTGGCACAGCCACCCGGGCCATTCATATGATTTCTCTGTGCCACGAGAGCCTCATCTGGAAAATGAAGACCAAAAAAATGGTGCTCGTGTCACAGAGTTACTGTGGGAACCGCCGGACTGCGGTGCCTGCCACTCAGAAAATGCTCGATAAACTCTGGTTATTAGTATCCCGGGCCTGAACTTCAAAAGGGATCCCCTTAGTTTATATTCAGAGGAGGAATCAGATATACTAGCTAAGTCAAAAACAGATACGTAAGACAAAGTAATTTTAATTCCTAACTAGATTTCTCTGGGTGGTTCCTAGAGTTTGGACCTGAAATGTCCCCCAAAGACCCATGTATCAAAGGTCTGGTCCCCAGCCTGTGGTGCTACTGGGAGGTGGCAGAGCCGTTAACAGGTGGGACCTACTGGCGGGAAGTTAGGTCACTGGGGGCGTGCCCTGGAAGGGGACATTGGGACCCTAGCCCCTTCTAGTCTCTCTCTGCTTCCTGGCTGCGTTGAGGCGAGCAGGCCTCTCCTGCCACACACACTGCCATGATACGACATGTCGCCCTAGGCCCAGAGCAGCAGGGCCAAGCGGCCAGCACGGAAACCTCCAAAACTGTGAGCCAAAATAAACCTTTCCTCCTGTTAGGTTGTTTATCTCAGGTGTTTTGATTTCTATCTGTTCATTTGACAACCACTGACCATGTTTTTCTAGCCTCAACGGCATGCCGGGCACACTGTGATAAAAGACAGATGGGGTCCCAACATTCCTGGAATTTCATGTCCCAGACAATAAACAACAAATGGAGTGTGACAGAGAGTGGCAAGAAGGAAAGTACTTTAGATAGGCTGTCAGGGGAGGCCTCTCTGAGGTGGCATTTAAGCCAAGAAGGAAAGGAGGAGGAACAGTTCGCCATGTGGAAAGGAGGGGATTGACAGGTCCAGGGAATGCCAGGAAGTCCTCGCAGAAGGGAAGTGCCACAGGGAAGGCAGGAGCTCTGGGCAGGGGCCAGATCTGTAGGCCTGGCAGGAATCTCAAAGTTCCTCCTCCAGCAAGTGGGGAGTCTCTGAAGGATCCCAGTCAGGAGAGGGCAGCTCGCATAGGCGTACCAAGCTTGCTTTGGTTATTCACAACAAAACAGTCTCCACCTCTCATTCAGCTCTCACTAGAGCCAGGTGCTCAGTAAAAAATTTTACATGAATTATTTAAGCATGAATTAGCCGTGATGGGCCCCGGGGTGGTGGAGATGGGGACAGAGAGGTGGGGTAGATACGAAAAGCATACAAGAGGGAGGTCCAGTTTTGCAGAGAGAGTGAACAGGACCAGGGAAGAGCCAGGCCAGATACTGTTGCTGGCTTCTCAAACTCCTCCACAGCACCCTCATCTCTCAGGCAGAATTATCATTTACTTAGGAACAAGATTAAATCCATCATTTGACTTCCTTATACAGCACCTACTATATCACCGCAGTGTGTTCAAGAAGCACGTGCTGCTCTGTACACAGGCAGCCCCTCATCCAAGGGGGAAATGCTCCAAGACCCCCAGTGGATGCCTGGAACTGTGGATGGTACGAAACCCTAAATGTGCTATATATCTTTCCTGCACATACACATCTTCGAAAAAGTTTAATTCACCGAGTAGGCATTACCCAGTGTGGCTACCCCAAAGGGATGATTCACATCCTGGGTGGGACAGACCGGGGTGGTGCAAAATTTCGTCATGCAACTCAGAATGGCGTGCAATTTAAAACTTATGCATTATTTTTTTCTGGCATGTTCCATTTAATATTTTGGACCACAGTTGACCATAAGTAACAGAAAGTGAAGGAAGAAGAAGTGGATAGGGGGGGCCAGTGTACTCTAGAGTCTTCTAGTACTCTTCCCTTTGTTGCTTCTTTCTTACCTACTTCCAATGCAGGAATCTGGCAATCCTAGTACTTTTATGCTAGTTGCTGTTGACCGACTACAATGGTGCTGCTCGCACAGACAGCGCACTGAGCACGGAGGGCTTCCTACTGCTTCATGTAGCCTGTCAGGCAAAGACCCAGGACAACGGCAAGTTCAAAGCAGCAAGGAAGCCCTGAGCCCAAGGGCACTTCTCATAAATGTAATGGGAAAAGATTACCAGAATACAGGTTCTTGCAACCACAGCTCAGGTAACAATATCAGCTGCCACCTTATCAACAAAACAATAATGCACATCTGGATTCAGAACCTGCTGGGAAGAGTTAGCTGAAAGGGTCCAACCCACCCCTAGGGCAGCACCGGGCACACTCATTTGAATAACAATGCAACAAGATATATCCCCTGCTTTTATAATCATGTCAGAATGGACTCTGCTGTCACTGTATAACTAAAAAGAACCGATAAAAAAGTAATAATGCCATGTGGAAAGCACCGGCCACACCCATCATGATGTGCGGCCGTATTTCACTCTATACAGCAAAGTAAGGAAAGAAAAACAACGTGAGAGGAGAAACTTTCTAAAGGCGATCACCCTTCTGCACCTGGGAAGGAGGTTTTAACTTGCAGGGAAGAAGAGGGAAAGGGATGGGGCTAACCCCACCTGGCTTCAGCCCCAGACCTGGGCTGAGGTTGCCATTCACCTGCTCGCTCAAACCTCGCACCACAGCCTCTGCACGCAGCTGGCAGAACTAGACCTCATAACAAGACATGGGATGGATCAAACTAGGTCAAAGGAAGCCTGGACCTGGAGAAAGCAGAGCTGTCATTTGGGTGGGTGACTGTTCCATTTGCAGTAATTAGTCTCCTGGGATGCAAAACTCCAACCCGGACAGAGCCAGGTTGACATGTGACTGATCCAATCAGATCCTTCTACAGAATATACGGACATCAGGAATGATTCCGCTTGCATGCAAGTTTTTTAATTTTTTTGTAGCTTTAGGTGGACAGATTGCCTTTATTTTATTTGTTTATTTTTATGCGGTGCTAAGGATCGAACCCAGTGCCTCACACATGCTAGGCAAGTGCTCTGCCACTGAGCTACAGCCCCAGCCCCGCATGCAACTTTTATTTGCTTATTCTAGCTTCGTTTTGCTCGTGTCTCCTTCCACAGAACGAATCCAGCTATGCAGCCTTGATGTCCTAAATATAATGAACTGGACAACTAAAGAGAGGCACACGAGACTGCCCTGAATTCGAACCTGGGACACCACCATCAGGACTCTCCCAAAGCCCCGAGTGTTGGTTTCATCTGTTGCCTCTGCTCCTTGTTTCCTGCTCATTCTTTCAGCTTCAGATTTCTAAGATATCAGTTTCAACATCTTAGAAATCAAGCCGTCTAAGACTTGGTCCACACATCTGGCCAATGGCAGAACAAGAATGAAAACTCTGGTCTCCTGAGCAATGGTTGGTTAAGCAAGGGCCACCCTGTCACCCTGGGAAATGTTTCAGCCTTTTCACTAACAATGTCAATCATGCAAAGGCCTAAAAGGAAGTCAAGCAGCGCTGAGATGGGTGGGCATTCAAAACGCATCCTGCCCATTGTCGGCCTCATGTTTCCTGGTCAGATAGATCATGCAGTTTGGGGGCCTCAGCAGGTGGTTCCTGGCTTTGTATTCTAAGTTCCCATCCAGCAGAAGCTTGGCGTGGAGGAAAAGGAGCAGATGGTTCTCGCACAAGTCCAGGTTGCCATGTTGGACTTCGACCGCCCTTCCGGTTGAAGAAAGAACTTGGCAAGGAAGATGCATGCCAATGGGAGGTGAGCATCCTTCAAAGGGAGAGGGATGCAGGGATCGCCAAAATCTGTGACCAAGACCTGGAAGTCAAGATTCCAAAAAGGACATGGTGGACTGGAAAGTTCCTACTTTTCCCTGGGGGAGGAAAGGAAGCCAGATTGCTCCCAAGCCCTCTGCAGGACACGGCTCTCTTCCCTGCAACCAAGGGAAGCAAATAACATCTGATCTCCCTGAGTGCGTGTCTCCAAGGGACACCATGGCCACCCTCCCTGTCACCTGCACTGAAGCAGGAGTCCCTAGTGTCCTTGCTTCCAGCCCTGTTGATTGCTAAGTCAGAGCCAGGGCCAACCTTCACGAAGAGCACACCAGGTCTTGTCCCTCTCCTGGTACCAGTCCCCCTAGGGCGCTGCAGTCCACATGACCCAGAAGCCCAAGGCCTGCTACGGCTCTGCAGGGCCACCCTCAGCCTCCTCCTTCCACAGCCCCCACGTCCCCGCTCTTCCTCAGTCCACTGCCCTCCTCGTGGCAGGCCCTGCAAACACACTCAGCCCTGTGGGGCCTGCTGGCGCCTCCATGGCAGCCTGCTGTCTGCGAATATCCTCGGGTCTCCCTCCCTTACTTCCTTCAGGTCTCTACTTAAATGTCATGTCTTCAGAGAGCTCCTCTCTGCCACCTGTGGAAGCCAGTGCTCTCCTCACCCGCTCTCCCCCATCACTCTCTTAATGTTCCTGCTCAGATTTTGGTCATGAGCCTCTGGCCTGTGGAGGGCATGCGACGGTGCGATGGTCTCGTTCCCCCACCAGAAGGGATCTGAGCTCTGTGTGGCAGGACCTGGTCTGTTTGCTTCTGGGACATTCCATCCCTTTACTCTAGACTGCAGGGACAGAACACAACCTCCACTGGAATGCCCAAGGCCATGGCTCCTGGTTTCTTTGCATACGTGTCCGAATGGCCACGCATCCTCCTGTCTGGGCATGCAGCCCTGTTTCTAAAGGGTGACAGTGGAGCCTCAGGACACCCTGCGCAGGGCCTGGCAGGGAACTGATTATAGGACGGCGTGGACAGCTCCTAGAGGCAGAGGGCCTCCCACTCGCAGGTCCCAAGAGTGGCTCAGATTCTAAAGCATCTTTCTGGAGAACAGCCCGTGGCCTCTGCCACCTAGACACAGCTAGCTCGAGGGTGGAAGGCTGTGGGAGTCAGGGTGGAGGAGCAGAGCAGAGGCCACCATAGGCCAGAAAGATGCTCTTTCCCTTCCACACAGTGCTCTGGATTTGCATCTGATGGAAACACGAAGGCTCTAGAATAAACTTCGCCAGGTGTTTACCTTAAATTATCAGGACGCCTAGCTGTGCCTCAGGTCCATGCCTCTATTTCAACAAAGCACTGATTTCCCCGAGTCTTTGCGAGCAAGTGGGGTAGGCATGCTCCTTCCCGTGGGAGCGCATCGCAGCACCAAAGCTGCAGAGTGTTCCAAGGGTGCTTTTAGAAATTCCATGCCCAGCAATTTTGCTCAGGAGAATCTGTTTTAAATAGGATGTCATAAATCAGACAAAAAGTTCCATGCAAAGATATTCACCCATGCACTATTTATAATGAGGGAAAAGTTGAAAACAACCTAAACATCTAAAAATAAGAACGATAAAATTCTTATCCCAGTGTCTGGCACACAGTGAGCATTCCATAAGGGGTAGGTATGACATTTTTATTTTGAATAATTAAATTAAGCAGAGTACATCTATAAAATTATATCCACATGTGCCGTCAGAAACCCCATCAATCTTTCCCCCATTACTCCAATCTCTGTATTTGACAACTGCACAAAAGGCACACGCCACCCACCACATCTACTCTCCACTCCAACCCCGTCTTGATTAGCCTCCCCCTCAGAGACACTGTGGGGGGGGGCCTTTTATAATTTAATTGGCGTTTTAATCTCGATGATGTTCTGAGCTCAGGCTAGGAGGGACATCATAGGAGTGATACTTGAACTCAGGCTCAGACAGTTGAAGCCAACTTAAGAAAGGTCTCTAGTGAGGGTTCAGAAGGCTCTGCTAGGCAAATAGGACCTTTCCCAGGGCTGTCAATCAAGCACATGCAGCTATTACAGGGCTAGGGCCTTGTGGGAAACTGAGGCAGTGTAGACACTCCCTTCAAACCCTGTAGTCAAGTCAGAAGGATTTCAGACATGTTCCTGAACTCACCCAGGAATGAGTTTATTGAAGAGATAGGAAAAAAGGGAAAGGGACACTATCAAGAGGGAGAGAGGGTCCTCTGAGAGGGGAGAGAGACATGTGCCTCTCCTGCACTCCAGTTTTATTGGGAATCCCAGGGAAGTTTCCAGAGAGTCCCACTCAGGTCTACCTCTTGACTTTTGACTGACAGCAAGATGACATCAGACTTTCAAGTCCCCACTGACATGACAACTCTAGGTCACCTTGGCTATGCTGACCAGTTCTAATCTTAACCATAAAATCTGTACAGGTAGTTTGCTGATGAATGTGACATAGCCTGTCCACTTAGGCCAGGCAGAGCTGCAAGTAAATTGCTTTTTGGAAAAAAAAGCATGTAGGGGTCAGCATAGTGGGCCCATTTTATAGTATTATCTCCTTGACCTTGTGTTCCCACCATCCACATCTGTCTGTTCCCTAACACAGCAACTGTGGTAGCTAGAGCAAGGGCTGGCCTCTTCCTCCAGGAAGCATCAGTGGGCCCCAATCTGCAGGTATGAGCTATAATTTCTATGAGAAAATATAATCAGGAAATGAGGAAGAGAAATCAACAGGCCCTCAGGAAACTGGGGATTGGGTGGGACGCCTCCTCACCTCCTCCTTTACACCTCAACACATACACACACACACACACCCCTAAGCACATACACACATATTCTGCTTCTGGTTATGCCCTTCTCGGACTAAGTTTGTCATCCAATTCTTCAGCTCTGGCAACGACAAAATGAACAAGAATCTAGCTCATGTGGTTTGTGATGATGTGAAAATCCCAAGTGGAGCCAGAGGTCTGTGGATCTCAAGTTGCCCAGCAACCAAGTTCTCAGGAGAGAAAAACTGACCCCTTGGATGCAGAAAACTACATGGCTGGAGGGGGCTTGAGAGCCCACACATCTTGGGAGGAGGAAACTGGGGTTGACCAAGTGATGCCTGATGTCCCCAGGCTGCCACATAAGAGCCTCCATTCCCTCCCCTGCTCCCCACGACCCATCCTGCCTGCTTCAGCCCATTTCCGTACTTACTCATGATTTATTTTAAATAAAGCCTCAATGGGACAGGAGCAGACACTTCCCCAAAAGTAAGGGTGCCCGTTCTCTACACTCGGACCATTCGCCAGTGAGCGGCTGGCTGTTTCAGGTGGGTGAGGGGAAGGAAAAAGAGAAAAAAGCAGCTCAGTTCCTCCTGGTTCAGACCATTCCATCTCGGTAGGAAGCCTGCGTTCACCCAGATACCAGGGCTGGTTCCTTTGTTTAAACAAAAGGCTTTCCTGAAAGCTGCAGGGAACCGGAGGGCAGGCATTCGCAGCAAGGATTTTCTCCTGGTGAACAGGGAGGTGCTTTGACAATTCTGGAAATTCAGGGTAGCAGAGTGGGCTCTGCATGAATGCAGATGGCACTGTAAGTACCACCAGAGGAGCCGTGTTAAACCCAACGTGCTCTAACTGGCTGTTTCTTCTATATCCAATGCCATGTCAAACACATCCTCTAGGTAGAAGAGCATGTCAGAGAATAAAGATGACATCAGAAAGCACCACATGTCAGAAGGGGCTGGAGATGCCCTCTGTGGCTGGTTTACTGGGCACTTTCTTGAAAACCAACCAAGGGCATACCTTTGAAAGTCTGTTTTGCTTCCAAGATAAAATAATGGAAAGAAATCCCATAAAGTGTCACGTTTGAGATTAAATATAAGGTGTGTAGAGTAGTACCTGGCACAGGGATAGCAGCATATGAATAATAGAACCAGGATGGGGGTGCAGCTGGGGGCAGAGAACGCGCCCAGCATGCACAAGGCCCTGGGTTCAATGCCCAGTACTGAAGACAACAACAAACCCAGAACCCTTCACTCCAGCATTGGGACCAGGTGACAGTCGAAACTCACAGAATGACATGCACACGGACACTCCTGGGAACGAGAATAGTTGGTTTGTTCATTGGGCACTCGCCAAGAGCAAAGCACAGGGCTAGCTGCCCTCCTTTGGTGTCTCATGCCTCCTGAGGACATGCCCAGACCCCCTGGACCATGCAGAGCAGGATGCCCAGGTGTCAAGCCAAGGCCGTGCAGCAAGGAAGGAGCAGAACAAGGGCTGGACCCGCGTGATCCAGACACACACCTCCACCAGCCTGCCTGGCATGACGGTGCTGTTTCTTCGAACTCCTTAGTGACCTACCTACCCTCAAAGCAGGAACACCTCCAACACATGGCCATTCACTGTTTCCTGAAATAACCACAGTGACACGGGGCTCAGGGAGTCACCACTTCAACAGGTGACCTTTCTGCATCTACCCCAATATCAACTGGATTTTCAGTGTGCTCACTTCTGTGGGAGGCTTTGAGAATGTAAAGATGATGATCATGACGACAACGATGCTGATTTCAAATTTGTCTCATGGAAGTCATAGTCAAGGGTTCCCTTTAATCTTTGCGCCCCATCAAGTACATCTTGGAACAAAAGAGAATACTCAAATACACATGGTTATAATGATGGAATACCCTGAAGCTATTAAAATAAGATTTCAAAGATATCCTGTATCATATAATCAATCAACGTATATATGAAAAAAATGTTGAACATCTCTAGCAATTAGAGAAATCAAATCAAAACTACACTACAATTCCATCTCACTCCAGTCAGAATGGCAATCATCAAGAATACAAGCAACAATAAATGTTGGCAAGGATGTGGGACAAACACTTATACATTGTTGGGGGGACTGAGAATTGGTACAATCATTGTGGAAAGCAGTATGGAGAGTCCTCAGAAAACTTGGAATGGAATCACCATTTGACCCACCTATTTCACTCCTAGGTTTATACCCAAAGGACTTAAAATCAGCATACTATAGGGATGCAGCCACATCAATGTTTATAGCAGCTCAATTCACAATAGCTAAACTATGGAACCAACCTAGGTGCCTTTCAACAAATGAATGGATAAAGAAATTGTGGTATATATATACAATGGAATATCACTCAGCCATAAAGAAGAATGAAATTATGGCATTTGCTGGTAAATGGATGGAACAGGAGAATATCATGATAAGCAAAATAAGCCAATCCCAAAGACCCAAAGGTTGAATGTTTTCTCTGATATGTGGATGCTAATTCACAATAAGGACTAGGAAAGAATAGAGGTATTGTGGACTAGACAGAGGGGAGTGAAGGGAGGGGAGGGGGCATGGGGTAGGAATAATTATAGAATGACTTGGACATCATTACCCTATGTGCATACATGATTACACAACCTGTATAACTCCACTTCATGTACAACCAGAAGAATGAGAAGTTATACTCCATTTATGTATGATGTGCCAAAATGCATTCTACTGTCGTGTACAACTAATTAGAACACGTTTTTTAAAATTTAAAAAAAAAAACAACCCTGTATCATGAGAAAACACATACTGTTGGCCTCTGTACCTGTGGAGTACATGGATTCAAACAACTGTGGATTAAAAACACTCTGAAAAAAGCTGCAACTGCGCTAACAGGTATAGACTCTTGTTACATTGTATTTTTAAGGCAATAATGACAACAATTTATATAATACTTATATTGTATAAGGTATAAGTAATCTACAGATGACAATCTGGAGGATGCACGTAGGTTATAGGCAGATACTATACTTGAGCTGAACACTTTCTATCAGGAACTTGAGCTGAACACCTGTGGGTTTTGGCATGGGAGACAGTGGCAGGAGATCATGGTACCAATCCCCTGTGGATACCAAAGGATGACTGCAATCATTCTTTTGTTAAAAAAAAATACTATATGCATATAAAAATGTATAAAAGGAAACTTAAAAACTATAAATAGTAGTTGTTATGGCTTGGATGTGGTTTGAGTACATTCCCCAAAGGTTCTGGTGTTAGAGCTTAGTCACCAGTATAGCGATGCTGAGAGAATGGGTCCTAGTTGGACGTAGGTCTTTAAAAGGGATTGATTTTTTTCTTATGGGGATATGTTCTTGCTCTCACAGGAAACTTTTTGAGAGTGGGTTATTATAAGTGAACCCTGAATCTCTCTCGCTTCCTTTACACATATGTCCCTTTACACAGGGCTGTTTCCCCTTCTGGTCCTCTGCCAGGCTGTCATGCAGCCAGGTGGCAGTACCATGCCGTTTGGACTTTCCAGTCACCGGAATGGTAAGCCTAAGAAACCTCTTTTCTTTATATATTACACAGTGGTATTTTGTTATAGCAACACAAACTGGACTAAGTGATTATCCTTGAATAATATGAAAAGGCTTTAAAAAATGCCCTCTTAGATTCTTCCATCCAACTCTTTGCAGAGTTTCTAAAACACTTATTCATGCAATCTATAGCACTACCCACAAGAAAACATTGTATATAAAGATAATAATAACAAAAGTATATAAATAAGCACAGCAGCTCCAAAACATACATGGCAGCTTCCGTGTGCCAAGCGTCTTCTTCAGGCTGTTACATATCAACACATTTAATTCTTCTTCTCTCTTACCTCAGCCCGTGGAGCTATCAACACTTCACAGATGGAAAAAATGAGGCCAGAAAAATTATGCCAATTATCCAAGACCCCAGAACTAGTAAGAAGTAGAGGCACAAGTCAGATGTGACCATCTGGCTCCACAGGCCTTGCCACTACCCCAGAATTACCCTAAGGGTTGCCTTTCCCTGGCCAGAGCTCAAATACATGGGACTCAGAAGGCAGGAACTTGTTCTAAAGCCATCGGGGGACTAGAAGCTTGTTAAAGTCCCTTCTGCTGTTGCTCTGGAAGATAAACCAGCCAGTAGTCCACATTCAGATCTGAAAGCTTCGAGATCTGTACTCGCTGCTCTTCCTGACAAGTGTCCATAGTCTGATTGCTCCTGCCCTGGCCCTTGTCCAGTTTCCATGTGGCTCTGATAGAAATTAAAATTCGAATTACATCCAGGCATGGTGGCACAGGCCTGTAATGCCAGCGATTTAGGAGGCTGAGGCAGGAGGATCGCAAGTTCAAAGTCAGCCTCAGCAACTCAGCAAGACCCTGTCTCTAAGATAAAAAAAAAAGAGGGGGGTAAGGGATGTGGCTCAGTGGTTAAACACTCTGGTGTTCAATCCCCGGTACAAAAAAAAAAAAAAAAATTCAGATGACAGCCACGTTCACCAGTCTTCCCAGAAGGCGGGAGACCTGGCCAGCACGTTCCCACAATGGCAGGCTTAGGCTGGGGACACTGCTTGGATTTCCCGTCGGGCTAAGCGGCTGCATCTCAAAGTGCAGGACACGTGAGGCTGATGTGGGGAGCAGGTGGGTCGGGCTGAGACTCGGTCCCTTGGGCTCTCTTCCCTCCCACCTGCCCCTAGGGAGCACATTCTGGACCAGGAAGGCCACAGACACTCCAAGAGGCCATGGGCCCAGCCTGCCGGTCCTACAGTGCAGCAGGCCCAGAAGCCACAGAAGCAGCCATCGACAGGGCTTGGTGTCCCACATGCAAGCCCAGATTCACCCCACTGCAGACTTTACTGTGTCATCTGGGTGACCAGGTGGCTGGAGAGCAGTGAAGTGGTCACTTGACTGAGAGTGACACAGACCTGCCCTGATCCCAGTGAAATGACCATGACCTCTCCTTCACCTCTCGGAGCCTGCCAAGGACTCCGGCTCCTAGGCCTAGTCTCTAGAAGCCTGGGATGTCACCTCAGTTCCCCCAGGAAGGTGAATGAGGCCCCTGTGGGTTCTGCATGCACCCAAGTCACAGGAGGAGCCTGGACAGACAGAAGGAACAGCTCCCAGAACCCAGAAGCAGAGGTCTGAGTAGATAGACAAGGCACCCCGTGAGCAAGGGACAACCCTGTGCCCCGGGAGCAGAATGGGGACCAGAAACTAAGCCAGGACAGAGAGCCATGTGCCAAATGTTTCAAGTTCTCCCAGCTCTCTTGGGCTCTGGCAATGTCTGTGTCCACTCGGAAAAGGACAGGGCCTCGGTGCCAGAAGGCCAGACTGGAGCCACAGCCCCCGCTTGCCTCACCTGCGTCTCAGAGCACGTTACTTAATTCTGTTACTTAGCTTTCTCCTCTGTGAAGCAGGGGTGTGACAGTGTTCATCTCGTGGTGGCTGCAATGACCATAAGCAAGGCAAAACATTTTTTGTACTCCATAAGGAAGTTGGCGATGGCCCTGCTGTGGTGTGGGGGGGACCCACAGGACACACTCGAGGTGACAGGCCCATGATGTGCCAAGTTATTTTCGGTTGGACACAATCATCTTGAAATTACATTTTCAAGGTCGTACCGAGTTTCCCCAGAGCCCCAGGCATGAGTGTTTCATACACCTCCAGCCTCGGGAGAGAGCGTGTGCACACAGAAGGGCTTGGCTTTTGGGAAATCCAGTAGCCACGCAAAAACCCAAACTGACAAATGAGAGGCTCTCTTAACGGACAATGGTGAGAAAGCACTGAAGCCCCTCTGAGGTCTGCCTGATTCCATCAGCGCTTGGCTTGAGACGCCCACTTTCCTCCAGCTGCAGCCTCCACTGAGAACAAGGGAAGGTGTGCTCTGCTGTGTCTGGAGCTTTTGATCTGCACGTGCAGAACGCCCAGGGCACCTGACAGGCACCTTTCCACTCTCTGAAGAAGTTGGGCAGGCCCTGCCCACCGAGCTGAGAGGCTTCAGTGTGGGAAGGGCCTACTACAATTGGAGGTCAACAATACCAAAAGAGAAAGCTGGCAAGTCCCAGTGGGGAGCTGCTGACTGCTTCCTTTTCAGAGGGCTGACACCAGGCTGAGGACAGAGGCCCAACCAGACGACATTCCCATGAGTCGCAGGACTGAGGATCGCAAGCACCACAGAGATAGCAGGTCCAGATGGAACCAAACGGCCTTTTCCACCCACCACGCTTGAGTCTGAACTGCTTTTCTTCTTAGTGTTAGAAAGAAAAGACGCAGTCGCTGCCCTTTGGGTCTCTGCAGCCTTTCTAGAGGCCAGGTCCTTTCTGAGCCTCTTGGGCCTGGGCTGAACTAACTCCCTGCTCTTTCCCAGGCCTCTTCTGACAAGCCTGGAGGACATCAGTCACCTGTGGTGTGAGGACTGGGGGCCGGGAAGGAAGTGGGAGGGTGGGCGGGCCGGGAGGGAGGAGGTGACAGCCGAGGTGGTGGAAACGCAAACCCCACATATTTGCTTTCCCACACCTGATCTCAGGCACCCAGCATGGCTGCACATTGGCCCTTCATCTCCACTGTCTTTTACACCCAGAACGTTTAAAGAATGTTTCAAGAAGAGGAGGAAGAGAAGGGAAGCTCAAGGTTTTAGATCTTGAAGCCTGGGGGAATCCAGCGCAGTTCCTCATTCCAGACCCCCCAGGCAAGAGAAGGAATAGCCTCCTTATCAGTTATTATTTTATTTTTATTTGTATTATTTTTGTTTGCCACTTATTTTATTATCTCATTTGTTCCAATTTTTCCTATTTGAATTTATTTTTTATTAATTTCTAACTCTCATTTTTCTGTTTCTTTATCTTATATTGTATTATATGTTCACATTTATTATTATCTCATCTGTTATTTTTGTATCATTTATGACCTACACTTCTTCTTGCGGGGAGGGTACTGGGCATTGAACTCGGAGGCACTCGACCACTGAGCCCCATCCCCAGCCCTATTTTGTGTTTTATGTAGAGACAGGGTCTCACTGAGTTGCTTAGCGCCTCGCTGTTGCTGAGGCTGGCTTTGAACTCGTGATCCTCCTGCCTCAGCCCCTCAGCCACTGGGATTACAGGCATGGGCCACCACATCCAGCTATGACCTCCACTTGCACAGCACCTTTCCTGCTTCCCTCCCTCAATGCCACAGCCTGGCTGTCAGCTGAAAGGGTTCTCCTGGGTCCTCTCTCAGAAGCAGAGAACTTTCTGATCATTCAGTAATTCCGGTAAGAAGCTCCACTAAGGACCGTCAGCCCCGTGGCTTCCAGGCTGCTTCTTCTCTGAACTGGTTAAACAGTACCATGCTGAACACACATGCTCTTTACCACATGGAAAGTGGCACCAACTATCTTAATTGGTACCAAAGACCCCACACATGTAAATTAGCCTGCTGGAGACTCATTTGACACCCTAAGAACATGGCCGGGTCACATACCTATAAAGAGTTGCTCTGAGGGACTCCAGATGAAACATGGAGGAAAGACCCAACAGAAGTCAGGGGGCAGGGATCTGATTCATGAAGAAACAAAGAACAAAAACAAAAACAAAACTAGTTTCTTTTTGTTATTGTTGTTGCCTTCTCTGTAGGCCCAGAAGCCCTGGTGGCCAGAGCCCACCTTCTAGTCACCTGCCTCGGCTGGGTATGAAGTTAAATAACACAAGGGTCCACAGGAAGCCAGTCCCCAGTGAGGGACAAGTTGGTCCTCTGGGGGGCAGGAGCTGGCTCTGGAAAAGGGCCGTGTGGTCCTCACACAAATTGGGGACTGTACCCACGAGTTGCTTCTGTGTACTATCAACCTGCTCGTTGCCCTCAGGAGCCACCTACTGCCTCCCTACACAGAGACCACGGGGGGATATGGAGACTGTGAGGGGGCGAGGTCCCTGGTCCTCTCAGGGCGCGAGGCTTGCATTTCCTGCTAGTCAGAAATAAGGAGTTGACCAGGACCTGCTTGGCCCGAAATGTACTGAGGTGGTGTCCTGGGCCTCTGGGCACCCTGGACACTGGGGTGCTTAGCCCTTTACACAGAACTAACTAGAAGAACCAGACCAGGCGCAAGACAACAGAGCATCAGGAATCAATGGGGTGGGCTGGCACAGAGCATTGCCCTCAACAGGAACAAGGCACAATGTGTGATAAGGGAAGTACTACTTTGTAAGACTTTTATTTTTAATATATCCGAATGTGTGATTATGCAAATATGTGTAATTATACAAATATCTATAGATGTGCTATACACATGTGTATATTGATGTGACATTGTTTTCTTCAAAAGTGGTCCTGGTACTCCTCATCTTACGTGTTATTCCAGAACCCTAGCACTTCCTGATGAGGAGGTGGCTTCTATGTCCATCCCCTTCCATTTGAGTGGAACTTTGTGACCTGCTTAATGAAAAAAAAAAAAGAAAAGAAAAGAAACGGTGGAAATGGCACTATGTGACTTCTGAGGGGCAGCTATCAAATGTGCTTATAGCTCCAAGCAGCATGCATGTCTCTAAGGATGCTCACTTTTCAGATCCAACCACCATGCTGTGAGAAAGCCCAACCCACAGGCAGGTGTTCCTGCCCACGGTTTCATCTGAGGTCCCGGGGAAGAGCCAGGATCTACTGCCAGATGAGTGAGCAAGACAGACAGGAGCCTTAGCAGGATCTCACGCTCCTACCCTCTTCAGAGCCACCAGGATGGTACAGCATGGAGCAGCATGCACTGTCCCAAGCAACCTGCCCAAATTACAGAGCTGAGACCTAAATACATGAGTGTGAATGTTCTAGGCAACAAAGTCGTAGACTAGTTCATCGTGCAGAAACAATTATGCACATACAATATAAAACGTATTTCTGAGGATCATGCCAAAAACACTTGGGGAACACTGAACCAGACTATCTGTACAAGCAAGAAGTCCATCCATTCATTTTCTATTAATTCACTCACTTATTTATTCTGTAAATATTTACAAAGCCTAGTACTATGCTGGCCACAGCACACGTTATTCATTCAGGCACCTCAGCCTCCCTAAATGGGCCGACCACGTTATGATTCCTATTTTACAGAGGAGGGAACGAAGCAAATCTGTGAACCTGGATAACAGGTCAATTCTTAGCTCTGCTCAGGGCTACAGCAAACCACGGGGTGAAGATGAGCAGGCCTTCAGGAGGAGAGAGGCCACAGAGACGGGCAGCTTCCTGGAGCAGCTTTTGCATCAGACAAGCTTCAAGAACTCATAAAATGTAAAACAAAAAAAAACAAAAAAAAACACAACTCACAAAACATAACATTTAGACAGAATCATTTAACCCAGCTCTACACATGAGAAAGCAGACACCAGAGAACAGAACTGACTTCCATATTTGCAAAGCTACTACGTGGCAGAGCTGGAACTCAGATTCAAATATCCCGGTCCCCATGCTGGTTCTCTGCGCCCTTGCCAATGTTGCTGGCACTACCTGGATTTGGTTCTTGGAACCAAGTAATTTTCTTGCAACCACAGTGGGCGTCACTGACCTTCGAATAAACACAGGGTAGGGATTCATCATCCAGATTCCCCAAACCCACCACCTTCTCCTGCCTCTCCAAACAGGACCCCTCTCCCTGCAGAATCCCCACCCTGAGGACTTTCAATGTCAAAGTTCTCAAGTGGCCCTTGCTTTTCTTCTCCTATATTCCACCCACTGTGCTAAAATATTAAATGTGCTTCATCTCATTTAATAGTCACAGACTTATTTATTCCTAGGGAAGCTGAGGCACAGAGAAAGAGGTAAGACACCTGCTTCAGGTCAGACAGCTAACTGGGACTGAACGGAGGCTCTGTGATCACGCAGTGGTCCTTCTGAATCACTTTGCTGTACTCTGAAGAAAATCGAGTTGGAGAAGGAAAACTGAAATGGGTGGTGGTGATGATGGTAGCGCCCACTCTGCCATGGTTTCTTATTTTCACCAATCTAGACAAGTAACGTTATTAGTCCCTATTTTGCACATGAGGAAACTGAAGCTCAGAAATGATCAGCAACTATTTCAAGGAAAAGGGCCAAGATTGAACCCCAGACCTCTTATTTTTTCTTTTTTTCTTTTTTGATACCAGGGATTGAACCCAGGGGCACTCGACCACTGAGCCACATCCCCAGCCCTATTTTGTGTTTTATGTAGAGACAGGGTCTCACTGAGTTGCTTAGCGCCTCGCCGTTGCTGAGGCTGGCTTTGAACTCGCGATCCTCCTGTCTCAGCCTCCCTAAGTGCTGGGATTACAGGCTTGCGCCACTGCGCACGGCTGCAGACCTCCTATTTTTTCTATGCAGTCACGCAGTCTCTCCTCATCCAGAAGAGCATGGCAGTCCCCCATCCTGACTAGCTACATTCACATGACTAGTCCAGACTGTGGTTTTCTCTGTGCTCTTTCTTTAAAGCCACATGTCTCAGTCACTCTCCTGCCTTCCTCCAGGCTACCACACCTCTAAATCACACAGAGGATGCCCCTGCACCAGCCTGACTCCACACTCCCTAAAGCCCAGTCCTATTCTGGAGGAATAATTCCCACACCAACCAATAAGTTCCAGCATTCTTTTAGCTACAGAACTTATGACACTTTTCCTGTTAAAAAAACTGTACCTACTCTCTTCTGCATGTGGCCCTTTTTGAAAAAGTACCATGCAAATTGCATTTTAAGAAAAAAGCTTCTAATTCATGATGAGAAAAATCCAAAAGCAATAATCTGGCACCTCAGTATAAATTTTTTTTTTGGTACTGGGGATTGAACTCAGCAGCACTCGACCACTGACCCACATCCCCAGCCCTGTTTTGTGTAGAGACAGGGTCTCACTGAGTTGCTTAGCGCCTCACTGTTGCTGAGGCTGGCTTTGAACTCGCAATTCTCCTGTCTCAGCCTCCCTAAGTGCTGGGATTACAGGCTTGCGCCACCGTGCCCGGCTCCTCAGTATAAATTTTAATGACTACTTACACTTAGCTCCCAGGCCACCACCAAGTGTGAAATGTCACCAGCTAAGTACATCTAATGAAACTCCTCCTTCACTTTCTTATTCCTTCCTTCTTCCCCTTCACTTGCCTCCAAAATCCAATGCTCCGTAGGAATAGGTGACTGTTCAGAGCCTGCACTTCCAATGGCACATTCCATTCAAAAAGCAATCCTCTCCACCCTCAATATTCAAATTCACTAAGACAAAGGCCATTTCCCCCCAAAGCACCTGCCTCTGCTCTTAATGTAGCCCCAGGAGAAAGGAATTCTCTCAATGACTCAGTCCCAGCCTGGTCCATTCTGCATGCCAGATGACCTCTGACACCCTCTGAACAGCCAAACATCAAAACAAGCTCCATGTGCAACTTCCTGGATCAGTCGAGAGATGGAAGACTGCCTTGCCACAGAACGAGGCACCAGAAAGCATCCTGGTTACAGGATGTTCTGAAGAAGAAAGAATCTTAGGAAGAAAACAACAAGAAGAGACAACTGCCATCTCCATGTCAACCCATTGTGACAATACTGCTAATGTGAGACCGCAGGGAAGGTAGAGTCAAAAAAACAAAAACAAAAACAAAAGTCACCCCATCCAGTTCCCTCACCTTCCGTGTGGCTTCTCTGGTGGCCCCAGCTGGCAAAGGCCTGTGCAGGTCCCACCAGGCTGCCAAGGTTGTTCCGGGTGTAGGCATCACAGGAGACCTCAGCCTGTCTTCACACCTTGCTCGACCTCCGGAGCATCTTCCTCTCCCACACCCTGACCACAAACCCCACCAAACCTGGGGCCACATGGTGAGAGCAGGCAGAGGCATCAATAAACAAAGAAGCAACTTCACCCCAAACCCACTTCCTCTCTTGTATTTCTGGTCATAAAATGCTCCCCTAGGGTATCATTAGTCATCCATTTGTGTGAGTTGATCAGAAACACTTGGCACATCACATGCTGCCCCCGTCTAACAGTCGACAGGTGGCCAAGCCTTCTGCCTGGGTTGGTTCTGGAACGTTCTCCACAGGCCCACGCTGTTGCAGGCCTGGTCCACAGCATGGTGCTGCTGGGACACGGTGGAAATTTAAGAGGAGAGGCCCAGGGAAGGGTCTTCTGGTCACTGGGGTTGTGCCCTTGAAGGGAACTGAGGAACTAGGTTTCTTCCTTTCTCTCATTTTGCAGCTGTGAAGGGAACAGTTTGCTACACCATGCATTCCCACCATCATGTCCTGCCCTTCCCAAAGGACTTCAAATCAGCATACTACAGTGATGCAGCCACATCAATGTTTATAGCAGCTCAATTCACAATAGCCAAACTATCAAACCAAACTAGGAGTTCTTCAATAGATGACTGGATAAAGAAAATGTGGTATATACATACAACAGAATATTACTCGGCCATAAAGAAGAATGAAATCATGGCATCTGCCATAAATGTATGGAATTGGAGACTATCCTGCTATGAGAAATAACCCAATATCAAAAAACCCAAGGCCAAATGTGCTCTCTGATATGCAGATGCTGACTCACAATAGGCTGGGAGGAGGAGAAGAGTAGAAGTTCATTAGATTAGAAAAGAGAAATGAAGGGAAGGGAGGGGAGATGGGAATAGGAATGACAGTAGAATGAACTGGACAGAATTTTCTATATAAACATATGAATACACCATCAGTGAAACTCCACATCCTGTACAATCACAAGAATGGGATCCTAATTAGAATAAGATATAATCCATGTATACTGTATAATATGTCAGAATATAACACTCTACTCTCACGTATATCTAAAAATAACAAGTAAAAAAAAATGTCTGCCCAGGCCACCACCACCACCAGAGGCCTAATTGCAAGGGGTCCACCAACCATGGGCTGAAACCTCTAACACTATAAACCTTTTCTCTTTATAAATTGACTTGAGTATTTCTTACAGTAATGGAAAGGTGACTAACACACCATGGTGCACTTAACTTAGGGTTTTTCAATAACAGAATGAGTAATATTTTGTGCTGGGTCATTTTTTGATGTAGGGAACTGACTGTCCTGTGAATTGCAGGATATTTAGCATCATGGCTGGCCTCTACCCACTAGATGATTGTAGCTCCCCAATTAGAACAACAAAAAAATGTCACCAGGCACTGCCAAATGTTTCCTGAGGCCAAGATCTCCACTAGCTGAAAACCACTAGCTTAACCTGAAGGAGGGCTTCCATGGAGGAAGACATCACAGGGGACTTTTCACATGCTCACAGGTTATGCCAGGCTCCTGAACACCAAGAGGAAGCACAGTCCTGAGAAGCAAGACTGGTGTGAGTATTAGAGTTAAAAATAGTGTTATATCCTGGTGCCGGATGAGAGCAGGGTATTATGGGAACTCAGAAATCAAGTGCAAAGCATTGTGGGAACATAGAAGTCAAGTGCAGGGCATTATGGGAACTCAAAGTTCAAATGCAGGGCATTATGGGAACTCAAGTGCAAGGTACTATGGGAACAGAATTCAAATGCAAGGCATTATGGGAATACAAAAGTCAAACTCCTAACTCTTAGACTGGAAGGAGATGGGGAAGGAGAAGGCATCCCAGAGAAGCAACTGTTCAGGTCAGATCTTCAAAGATGGTAGCCATAAGCCAGGCAGATGGAGTAGGGAGGCACTCCCTGAAGGCAGGGCAAAGGAGACATATTGGGTTCTCAGAACAGCAGGCTAAAGGCCAGAGGGTAGCAGAACCACAATGAACTGCAAAGCCAAATGTTGGCAAGCATTCAAGCCAGAGGCCTGAAGATTCACCACATGCTCAGCCAATATCTGAGTCCCTCCAACAGGTTACTTGTGGCATATTCTCCTAGAATAGAGCACTTTGAAAAATAATTAACTCGCAATCCCCAGGCAACCTCAGAGCTACTTCTTTCTAGAGCTTTCTCTTTCTGGGCATCTCCAAGTACAGGCTGTGCTGGACTCAAGAGCACTGCTCTGGTATGTCCTCACAGAAAGGGCTCTGGCCTACAGCCTCGGCTACAGCTGCACTCTCTATCCACCTAGCTGGGGGAGAGGGCCAAACAAGAAAAAAAGCCAGCCACTGAATTCCAACACAAGACAAACAGAGAGCCCTTGAAAGTGTGTCTCCCCACCCTGGCTGCATCCGGGTAATTTCCTGCTCAGCCCCTCCTCTCAAACAAGCCTTCCTTTACTCATGAGCTACTTCAGACCCCTGATCCATGCCCTTACTTTTCCTTCATCTCTCTCCTTCCAACTGTAATTAAATACTTGTTTGTCTCCACTCGACTGTAAGCTCCAAGGGAACACAGACCACATGTGTTGGGCACCACCTCTCCAGGGGACTCTGCCCCAGAATGATCCCCAGTACACAAAGCTGTTTGTTAAATGGTTCAGACGCTTCTAGACGGGTTGGTCAACAGCTACTGCTCCAAACCCACGGTGCGCCTTCCCCACAGGACCCAGACTCAGTCCAAACTGCTCAATGCATTTTTTTTTTTAACAGTACTGGGGACTGAACTGAGGGCCTTGCTCATGCTAGGCAAGAGCTCCCCCACTGAGCGAGCAAAGCCTTTGCATGATAGGGTTTCATTGTATCCCCTGGAAACAAAGTACTGGCTCCAAGTAATGGGCTCGCCCAGGACATGGATCTTGCCTTCCATCTAGCACTAATAGCCTTGGGAAAGTCAGTTTCTTCCTTGACTAGTTTTATTTTTTAAAACCTAATATTAGGCCTAAGGATGGAAAAGTACATGCTCAACATGAGCAAGGATCTGGGTTTGAGCACTGAAAAAAATATATATATTATAAATATGGGAGTGGGGGAGGGGCAGGGAGAATCAAAGGGGATTTTAGTATGCATGCATGCTTACAGGTATAATTAGAAGCCAGTTTAGGAAACTTTTGTTTTTGTATATATGCAAAATACATCTAGAAGCACCTACAAGATATACTGGTGGCTCTTCGAATCTTTGAATTTTGAATCACATGTGGGTCTTACCTGTGGTAAGGACATAAAACTAAGACAAGTTCAAAAATTAAACTTTGAAAGATTTGTAAATAAAACAATTTTAAAGCAAAAGTCAAACCTGGATATATTCTCTTTTTTTAATATTCTTTTAGTTGTTGATGGATCTTTATTTTATTCACTTATTATTTTTATATGTGGTGCTGAGGATTGAACCCAGTGCCTCACGCATGCTAGGCAAGCGCTCTACCACTGAGCTACAGCCCCAGCCCCTGGATACATTCTTTTAAAGAAATATAACACTACAGTAGGAAATAAAATGAAGTTTTTCCCTTCACAACCCTGTATACTCCCCAAGTAGAAAGGTTGTGAACAGTTTCTGGCATATTCTCCTAGAATAGAGCACTTTGAAAAATAATTAACCCAAATGGATTGTGCTATACATTGGATTTCATTTTTTAATTTTTTACTTAGCATATCTTAAAAATCTTTCCATAGTGAGATGTGCAAATCTAAATTATGGTTTTATAGACTGTGTAATGTTGTATTAATATGAAACAGTTCACTGAACCCTCTCCCCCAAAAAGGGACATACAGGGGATAACTGTTTCCTGTTATTCATACTATAACTAATGCTGCAATAAACAGTTGTGCTAATGTGGTTAAGTAAAGTCCCAGAAGTCGATCTGCAGGGGTGAGGGCGGTACGATTTTCAACTTTCACAGCTCTTGCTGAATGGCCAGCCACACACTTAATCATTCTATGGCATTCTTTTCTCCATTTGTAAAGCAGGAAAATATTGATGGGCTATCAGGTTACTCCTGTAAAAGTCTTGGCTAGCCTGAGAAACACAAGGCAAGATCATTTTATGTGACATTCCGTCAAAGACACTGTGTGTGTACAAAACTCCAAGTCAGAGCTTTGGCAGAGGCCAGCTTATACTGATGGCTCCAGGCCAGACTGTTGGTCCAACAGCATCAGGCTCAGAAGCCCCAGGAGAGCAGAGTGTGCAGGTCCTATGGCCAAGGATCAGGCCTGCTATGT
>CM053406.1:110227533-110244378 GCA_028644305.1 Xerus rutilus | reverse complement strand
CCTTGATATCTTGGACGTCTGGCCTCCAAAACCAAGAGACTACATTTCTATTGTTTAAGCCGCTCAGTTTATAGCTTGTGGCATCAGCTCCTGGAAGCAAATACGACTCCATCAAATGGCTACAAGAATTGGCTGGAACCAGCAACACCGATAAATCATCACACAGAGGCACACGCATAAGGCAATGATTGTGCCCTTGTTGGACTAAAGAGATACGAGGTATTCATGGGACTTTTTACTCACTGGCATGCCCCCAAATCCTACTTCCTGGCCTCTCGGTGACTACTTTTTTTTAAAATAAACCAAAAAGAAACCAAAGAGGAGACACTGTTGCAGGCTACCCATCAGCTCTTCAGAGTGAACAACGCCCCCACGCCCCTTGGCGAGCACACACGTCACCGTACTCACACGTCACCCATGGAAGGGACACTTCCCACTCCCCTCTGCGCAAATCCACTGATCCGCCTTCCCACAGACTGCTCGGGATGCAGATGCAGAGAGGAGAGCCAACAGCGGGGACAGTGTCAATGCTTCCCAGCTGCAGAAGGGAAGGAGAGGTGGCCCCACAGGCAATACTAGCGGAGTTGGGGTGGGGGGTGCTCATCAGACCCCAGGACCTCGGCTTCACCCTCTGGCTATCATAGCAAAGCTCTGGGTTCCCTGTTATGGAAAAACCTCACATAGATAATAAATGCATTTAGATATGACTTGCTGCCCTCTGACGCTGTGGTTTTCACTAGAACTTAGGGTTAATCATCTGCAGCCTCTGATCTAAAGCCCTCTGCACGTGAACCTGTCATCCTAGGGCTCTGCACACACGTGCCTGCACAGCGCCTAGTCCTGTCCTTGCAGGTGTCTAATCAGAAGCACACAGCTCCTGGAAGACTCCAGAAGCTTGGCAGCAAGCAGATGCACCCCTAGAGGTGTGGGGTGGGTCAAGTTTCCGACCCAATGCGAATTGAGTTTTACACTCAGGGTTCGCTGTTTCAGAAGTCCCTATCACGACATCACCTTGGTAATTCTAGATGCCCTTTTCTGGGTTTTGTTTCTTGAAAGGGAACTCAACCCGGGCTCACAGATACCAACAGAATGGTCGCCGGCAGGGGGGGCCCTGGGATGGAAAGGCCACCTCTCACTGGCTTGTGGAAGCCAGGGACGGGAACAGGTGTCAGAGAGGAAATCTTATGCTAGCTCACCAAAGGGTGACAGCTTGGCAGGGCAGCAGCCCAGACTGCAGGCAAAGGGGTGCCTGAAGCCAGAACTGCAGCAATCAGAGGTCCCACGGCTGCCCACCAGCAGCAGCCGTCATGGGCCACCCGACATCCTGTGAAGCTGGGAAGCCAGCTCAGAACAGAAAAGAATGTCTCAGCCAAATAAAGCTCAGACACCCACACAAAGAGCCACATTCAACCATGACAGGCACCCAAGGTCAAATTGCCACAGGACCCACCTACACGTAGGTGTCCTGGTACCTCCTACAGGCACCCTGCTGAGAGAGAGGAAAGCCCTTTAATGGCCCAAAGCGTCCTCTCCTGAACTCCCAGGTGGTGATTATTTAACAGCTGCCTGGTCATCCCTTCTGAAGACACAGAGAAAAAGCCAAGCAGACTCAGTTTCTCCTCTACGCCTCCTCAACACTCTTCCAACCCCAGGTGTGTGTGGGTTCCCTGCCCACGAGCAACAGCTGCAGCCACCAACACCAGCTGTGCCCTCTGACTTAATTTCATTTTGACACTAGGATCCTGGAGTTAGTGTCAGCTCCCAGGGGTTGAGCACTGAGTCCCCAAGACTGCTCCCTGCCCCACATGCGTTAGATGCTAATCACAGCCCCAAGTTGTTCTACCGGTACTTCTGGAGACCTACTATAAACCAGGGTTCCCACAGCCTCTTCCTCAGGTTCAATTAGCTTGTGGTCCTCACAGACCTCAGGGTCACTTTCACTAATTGGCTTACTCTAAAGGATGCTACAAAGGAGACTGAAGACCAGGTTTGGAGGACGAGGCCTGGGGGAGTGGGCATGGAGCTCCCGCCCCCTCCACATTTTCAGCTATCCGGAAACTCTCCCATCTTGATTCTCTTTGGGGTTTTTGTTACAAAGACATGATACAAACTATCAGCCACCGGTGACCAACTGGGCTGAAAGTTCCAACCCTCTAGTCGCACCTCTGTCTTTGCTGTGACTATCCTTATCCAGGCTTCAGTCAACTCATTAGCTTACAAAAAATATTTATCACTTTGGAGATTCTGAGGATTTTAGGAGTCATGCCCCAGGAAATGGAGAGGAAGATCAAATACATACCTCACAGTATCACAGCCCTCTTTGGACAGTATTTTCCAATAGGAAGGGAGCTGAGTAGAACTGTTGTGCAGTCTGAGTACTCGCTCATTCTGCATGTTGTTGGACAGGAGTTTGGCACAGCAGGCCTGAGGCTCGGGCTCTCTGCTCATTTAGCCAGCTCCAAGCCAGGGAAGCTGGTACCTCAGGGAGTCTCCGGATGGCATGAACTTCAACCACCCAATCTCACAGTGAGATTACAAAGGGTTAAAAGTAAAGTGAAATTTCTTAAGAGTTTGCCTTTCTTTTTTTTTGGTACTGGAGACTGAACCCAGGGGCACTTTACCACTGAGCTATGTTCCCCACCCTTTTTATTTTGAAACAGGATCTAGCTAAGTTACTTAGCACTTCACTAAATTGCTGAGGCTGGCCTCAAATTTGCAATTGTCCTGCCTCAGCCTCTGGAGTCACTGGGATTGTAGGCGTGCACCAACATATCCAGCTAAGATTGCTCGAACTTTCTTAAAAAAATTCATTAATATTGTCATGAATACAGGTGCAGGCTGATTCCACTTTCTTTCATCTATTAAATATAGGTCCATTCCAGCTGCCTCTAATCATTTCTAGTTTAAAGCAAGATTCTAAATAAATATATCTGCTGATCTCAACTGCTCTTTTGTTCCAGAAGATGAATGCTGAGCAGATGTTCAGTCCTGACGCAAAGCCTGCCAGAGCTGTGCTTCTCAGGCCAGGATAACCTCAATGCACTCCCCAGATGTGTCTTAGGAGCCCACAGCATACGATAGCCCCCTGGAAATAAAAACTTTTCCTATTCAGACAACGGCAGGGGCATTGTTGAGCAGAGAAAAATTTCCGTGAATTTTCCAAGTAAGAATGAGAGCTGGGCACGGTGGCGCATGCCTGTAATTCCAGCAACTCCAGAGGCTGAGGCAGGAGGATGGCAGGTTCAAGGCCAGCCTCAGCAACTTAGCAAGACCCTGTGTCGAATTAAAATATAAAAAGGGCTGGGGATGTGGCTCAGTGGTAAAGCACCACTGGGCTAAACCTTCTGTACCCACCCTCCCACACACACACACACACACACAAAATAAATGAAAGAAGTCAAGGAGACTTTGCTGTCCCTATAGGAAGCTTTGAGCTGGTCTCTGACTTGGGGTATCTGAGCACAGAAGTTGGGGAACACCATCCAGAGCACCCCTTCTATTAACACCTGAGGACACATCCTTGCTCTCCCTGCTACCATAACTAGCAAGTCCCATTAGTGGCCCACATGGGAAAACCATGGACCTTTTCTCTTATAACGGAGGAGTGAATAGACAGTGCTACCTCCAGCCCATAGCTGTGCAGAGCAAAGCCACCTGTGCCCGGCACGAAAAGCAGAAAAGACTGCAAGGGGAAGGTCACCGCCCCGGACACTCCCTGCTGTGGGTCCTGAGTCAGACTTTGCCAGAAGCAAATGGGCACCTGCCAGGGATGTGAAGTGCGACCTGGACTTTCTGGAATTTTCCAGAGTCTAAAAATGGAAGAATAGTATCTAGAAAGTTCTGCCACATCCAAAACTGTGCCATACAGATAGCAGGTACTTAATAAACATTTGGTGATGTTGATGAATCAGCCCACTATGATCAAAGAGCCAACCAAGGAACTTGTCCCCAACCCCCAGTGGCACCTGAGATTTTGGGGTAGGGCCCACGAGTCTCCATCCCTCCAGGGTCCTCCTGAAGGGGCCCTCAGATGCACTTTGGAAAGCATTGATCCAGAGAAAAAGTCACACACCTGGGGAATGAAGGAGCTGGGACCAGAGCCGGGTCTGGATAGTGCCACACATGGCGTCTCCTGTGCCATAGACCTTATTGATTATTGATGGAGGTCAGGTATTTCCCTCTCAGTACTGCTGCTCATCAGTAACAAATCCCTGTAGATGGACAAGATTCAGAGCAGCAAGCGATCCTCAGGATAGCTTTAAACTGGACTCCACAACTCATGTTCTTGTCTTGCAAGAAGAATGAACACTGGGGCTTTCCCTGGCTGGGCGCTGAGCTTTTAATCATGGGCTCAGGCTGCTCCAGCGCCAGCCGTCAGCTGAAACAAAGTATTCTCTATCCAGCCATTGCAGAGGTTTGGTTGTTTTGTTTTTTGTTTTTTTCCCTTGGGGGTAGGGTTGTTTGTCTGTTTGTTTTGTTTTGTTTGTTTTGGTACCAGGGATTGAACCCAGGGGCGCTTAACCACTGAGCCACATCCCCAGACCCTCTTTTTTTATTTTTTATTTTGAGACAGGGTCTCACCAAGTTGCTGACGCTGGCTTTGAACTTGCGATCCTCCAGCCCCAGCCTCCGGAGCTGCTGGGTGCCCCAACATGCCCTTCATACCAGAGGTTTCTAATAGAATTCCCGGGGCTCCACTTGGAGTCATTGGCTCAAAAGGATTACTTCGCTCCTTCCCATCAGCCTCTCCCATCCTCTAAACCTAGACATTTCAGCTCATCCAAAAGGACGTTTGAACTCAGGACAGTTAAAATCCAAATGTAACTTACTGTGCCCCAGCCCTATTTGACCCTATTTCCTCATTCATATATTTTAAACCCTCTTATTTATACATTGACTTACAAAGCATCCCCAAAGTCCTTTGAAATCATGACACCATCAATAACAGTTCAATGAATTTGCCAGGTGTGGTGAAGAAGTCAGACCGAACTTGACTTCAATCCCAGGGCCTCCCTTCATTAGCTGTGTGACCTTCCGCAACTGTCCCGCATTCTCTGAGCTCCATTTCTTCTTCTGCAAAATGGTATTAACACCTGCATTATAGGATTGTTGCAAGGGTAAAAAAATGAGATGATGTAAAAGTGTTTTGTGAGGCTGTGGTAATTATCATTGTTAAGGCAGCCAGAAAAAGGACCCCATTTCCTCTCAGGCAAAGAAGTGAGAGAGAAAGCATTTTTGCATGATTTCTTGTAAGATGATAGAATAGTGGGAAGAAAAACACCAAGGACTGCCACACCGGTCACCAGCTTAGACCAGTGCTTTGCTTCTCAAAGGCAGAGTGGACAGGAAGAAGAGGGCATGCAGAAAGGATCCAGAGTTTCTTGTCCTATCTTACAATGGTCTGAATGTTCTTGTTCACCCTAAAAGGCATGTGTTGGAAACCTAACCCCAGCTCCACCATCTTGGAACATGGGGTCTTAGGTGGGGTGTTTGTGTCGCGGAGCCTCTGCCTCACGAATGGACTAGTACCGCTCCAGGAGGGCTTGCGGGGCTCTCTGCCACCTGAGGACACAGCATTCATCAAACTTGCCCTTCGACCACATGAGGATGCAGCAAGAAGGCCCCCTCACACACCAGACACGGGCGCCTTGATCGTGGACTTCCAGCCTCCAGAATCGTGGGAAATAAATTTCTGTCCTTTCTAAATTACCCAGTCTATGGTGTTCTGTTGTAGCAGCACAGAACAGACTAAGACACACCTTCGCTCTTTGGCATGGGCTGGGAGTTGTGTGTAAGATCCATTTTTATCTTCCATCTGGACTCCTTGGAAGCAGGAAGTCCACCTTGCCATGTTTTCAAGCCTCCTTAAAAGTGTCCTTAAAGGTGGAGAGGCTTTTGACTTGTTTTTGTGGTGCTTGGTTGTGTTGCTCAGTGCTGGGAATGGAACCAGGGCCTCGTGCATGCTAGGCAAGCACTCTATCACTGAGCTTCCCTCCTAGCCCCTGGCAGGGTGCTGTGCACATGTGGGCCCTCAGTAAAAGTGCTGCTCTCATGATGATCAAGAGCAGCTCCCTCTATTTCACATTACTGAGTAGCAGCTGGGGAGACGAGAGGATTCCTAGTGCAGAGGGAAGGGCACCTGCCCTCCATGGGCCCAGCCCTTGCTAGCATGCCACCGGAGCTGTTCTGGGACTCTGAAGTCACCTACCACAGCTGGGCTCCTCCAGTGCAGCCTGATGGAGGGATGCAGTTATTCCTGCTTATTTTTACAGCCACTGTCAGCTCGGGGCTCCCACCCCCAGGAGCAGGGCGGGACCACTCTGTCCCCACACCCCATCTCCTTTAGCAGCTATTTCCTGTCGGCTCAGTCTGCAGGCTATGTGCTGTGACAGTTTTCCCCTTTAGACTCACTCTCTCCCTACCAGAAACTCCCTCCCTCCACTCTCAGAATGAATGAGGGCCCCCCTCCATTCTTCCACCTTGCCTGGTTCAGGTCTCCCCAGAAAACACAAGAGCCAGGCTCAGCCTCCATCAAGCAAGCCACGGCTCAGAGGACCAGATTCCTACCTCCCAGAGTGATGGGCACCAGGGATGGTGTCATGAGTCCCCACCGGCTGGCCAGGCCTCCAACCGAGAGGCAGCACAGCGTGTCAATGCTCCAATGGTAGATTTGAGTCCAGACCCCACCAGTTCCTGTGTAACCCTGGACAAGACACCATAAGAGCAAGGAAGTGCCTCTCCATCTCTGAAGGTTGCAGTCTGCTTAACAAACTGACAAGGGACGGAGGAAAGAAGAAAAGACCCACAGCAGCCAGGCGCAGTGGTGCACGCCTGTAATCCCAGCACTTTGGGAGGCTGAGACAGGAAAATCGCGAGTTCAAAGCCAGCCTCAGCAACAGCGAGGCGCTAAGCAACTCAGTGAGACCCTGTCTCTACATAAAACACAAAATAGGGCTGGGGATGTGGCTCAGCGGTCAAGTGCCCTGTGTTCAAACCCTGGTACCCCTACCCCCCCTCAAAAAAAGGCCCACAGCTTCATGAACACGCCCAGGGGCATGGCAGGAAGGAGCTCCCAATATGAGGCAAATCAGAAACTTATATGTCATTTTCATGGCAGAGATGGAAAGGGGGGAGTAACTTCAGTGGTGAGTAAATGATTTTTTAGGGAAACTGAATGAGCATTCAAGAGCAGACAACAGCTTAGTGATTCTCTTTGGAAACAGTGAAAGCCTTAAGGAGCAGAAAGCAGCTGTGACAACCTGTGTCCAGGGCTGCTGACATTGCCACGTGCCTTCCTGTAGATGGGATGGATATTTCCAGGCCAATGGGATGTTGGCCCAGTGGTTTGGGACGATTTGGAAGAGTATCCTTCCATCCTGGAGGAGGAAGAGGAGACTGGAGACGTGGGTTCAGAGGATGTTCCTCCAGCGAGGTGTGTCAAAGGAACACGTTTGGGGAAATCACTTTCTTAGCCCCAAAGGATACCTCACCTCTCAATTTCTCCATATGTAAATGAAGACCGTCACTTCCTCAGACTGTCATGGGAAGAACCAAGTAAGATGCCTGGCACTCAGCAAACACTCCGTTTTCAACAAAATGACTCGCATTTATGTGGGGGTGGGTCTCACATGGCTCACAATTAATACTACAATGGAACTATCTTTATAAACACTCCTCTTATTACCAACACTCACAGAAAACATGGAGTCCACAGGGGAAATGCTTCTGCAGCCCTGGGCCACTTAATCCCATCAGGGGCAGGCTATTTTAGTTCCCAACCTCAACATCAATGAATTAAGATTCTTCCTAGAATTTCTGTCCCTCTTTTTATGCTTCCTGTCAAAGCCAAAACAAATCTTCAGCCATGTCAGGTCACTTCTGGGCCTGGCACAAATCAGCAGGCTGTGCGCTTCATATCCACCATCAGCTCGTCAAGTGCATTGAGTTGAATACTCTGCCCAACCAAACCCCTCAGCCAAGGCTGACTGTCGTTACTGGAACCTTTTTTAATGTTAGGAAGAAACTGCCCCTCTTTGCCTTTCCTGGGCCCCTTGATTTTCCCAGCAGGGTCCTGAGGTCAGTGAAATAGTGAGTCTTTTCTGGTTCCAACTGCTAAAATCTAAACAAATAATTGTTTAGATTATTTGTTTAGATTTTAGCAATTCCACCTCAAACGGAAATGCAAGCTTTATAAACAACATAGAAAACAAATGAACCAAAGGCAGCCTGAGCCAGGCATGGTGAGGCACACCTATAACCCTAGCAACTCAGGAGGCTGAGGCAGGAGGATCAGCCTCAGCAGCTTAGCAAGGCCCTGACCAACTTAGTGAGACCTTGTCTCAAAAGGGCTAGGATATGGCTCAGTGGTTAAGCACCCCTGGGTTCAAACCTCAGGACCAAAAAAAAAAACCAAAGGCAACCTTAGGGTTTAACCTTTGTCCCCAGACGCCCACTGTCATCTTCATTTGGGCCATCCCACCCATGTGGCTTTTCCTCTCCTGGAGAAGAAAGCAACTAACAAAGCAAAGCATCTCATATTCAGGTTGCAAATGCCACCCCAGAGCTCAGCAGGCCGGGGAAGATGAGCTGCTAAGATTTCATTAGGCAGAGAGCATCTACCTTTTCAAACTCAAGTCACACAGGTGAGCAATTAAGCAACGAAAGGAAAGAAGGAAAAGGCTTCTTAAGGAGCATTTAAAAATGCAAAGCGTGTTATCTGTAACAGCACCCAGGGCATTTAATCAACGATATCCCTACAAAAACATCCAGCCTGGTTTGCCAGACCCCCAAAATGCAGAAAGATGGAGCCAGTAGCCTCTGTAGAGATCCCTGCTTATAGATGCTGCATGGAGGCTGGAGTCGCTGGCAGTGAGCTGATTAGGGGCAGAGGCTGGGCAGTGCCCCCATCTGTCCTATGCTACATGGGAGCCGCAAATTAACTAAAGTAAAATAAAATTGAAAGCCCAGCCCCTCCTTCACACTAGACACATTTTCCATGCTGAGTAGCCATGAGGAGTCAAAGGCTCACAGGTTGGACGGGGCAGATCAGAACATTTCCACAGTACTGCCCCGGATCTCAAAACCCTGCAAGATCTTTTAACCCCATCCACCAGATTTGGGGCTGTTATGTGTCCAAGGTATCAATTTATTAAGCATCACAAAATTGGTTCAACAGGTCCTGGCCAGCTTTTCTCCTTCTTCTTCATGAAATGGAAAAAATAGAAAACACCCCAGGGCATCATGTGCCAAAGAAACAAGGCTAAATGTTGTATCCTAAAATCCATATTCAGTTTTATTTATATGTATCTTAGGTATATGTGCACCTACGGGTTGCCTGTTTTTACAGTTATGTAGTTATATATTTACTGGGTGACAATGTAAAATGTGTTTCTTCCTGTGCGTCAAGGTCAGAAAAAGTGAGGTTCTGCACATGGGTACACAGACGTCTGGGGGATCCTGTCCCCACTCATTTTCCCCTTTTCCGGATGACTCAGATCACGAGAGAATGAGGCACGGTGTCTGATTCATGGGACCACACGCAGGTTTTCCTCTAGAGGTGACTTTCCATGTGCTTTTCCTTGGGAATCTATTTCCTCTGGGCACACAGCCAGGGAACTAGATGGACGGCTCCAGATGCCCAGCTGGGCCGCCAGTGTCCACAGGGACAGACGGGAGGTGGACAGACCCACCCACAGCTAGGCCCACACCCGCTCTGAGGCCTGTGAAATCCAGCTCTTCTGTACTTAGCCGAACACAGACTCGCCAGCACAACAGCAGCAGAGACCAAGCACCCAGAAGTCACCCTTGCTCCCTTGGAACTCAAGCTCTTGCCTTATAGCTACTGTTCTATGGTTTGCAGAGCCCAGAAGATACTGGAGTACCTTGCCCTGAGTACAATGGACGATTCCACTTGTCAACGTGTCTAGGCCAGGTAGCCAAGTGTTAGGCCAACATGTTTTTCTAAATGTCCAGGTGAAAATAAATGTTCTGCTGAAAGCATTCTTTTTTTTTTAATATTTATTTTTTAGTTGTTGGTGGACAGAATATCTTTATTTTATTTTTATGTGGTGCTGAGGATCGAACCCAGTGCCTCATGCATGCTAGGCAAGCACTCTACCACTGAGCCATAACCCCAGCCCCCCCAAAAGCATTCTTCAGATGAGATTAGCATTAAATCGGTAGCCTGAGTGAAGCAGATTACCCTGCATCGCATGGGTGGGCCTCATCCAATCAGTTGAAGACCTTAATTTTTTTAAAAAAGGGCTGATCTCCGTTAAAGAAGCATTGTAGCAGCATACCTGCTGTGGACTTGAGCTACCTTATCAACCCTACCCCAGTCTCTAGCCCACTGTGATGGAGTACACTCACTTGTGCGCATGCACACACTCTCACACACACTGGTACACACACTTGTTGCATGTGTGTGTTTGTGTGTCAATTAGTCAAGGAGACTTCTGTTTCCCTGGAGAAACATGAGACTAATAACCCTTGACTAATAACCCTCCTCATTCTGGAACAAGAGGTTTTTTAACTCTGAGAAGCTTTAAGAAAACAAAAATGCCCATGCTCTTTTCTAGTCCCCAGAGACTCTGATGTAACTGGCTTGGGGTACAGCCTACATACCCCAACTTTAGGAGCCTTCTCAGGGCACCTAATGGACAACCAAACTCAAGAACTATTGTAAGGAAGCTCTCTTTTTTTGGAGGAGGAGGGTACTGGGGATTGAACTCAAGTGCACTTGGCCACTGAGCCACATCCTCAGCCCTATTTGGTATTTTATTTAGAGACAGGGTCTCCCTAAGTTGCTTAGCACCTTGCTTTTCCTCAGGCTGGCTTTGAACTCCCAATCCTCCTGCCCTAGCTTCCCAAGCCACTAAGAAGGAAGCTCACATTTTATAAGAATCAAGGACAGCAAGGCTGAGGGATCTGCAGGAGGCTACAGGTGAGTCAATAAGAGGAATAAGAATCCTTCCTACCAAGGTTTCACGTCTCCCTAAAAGAAATGTCTTAAGGAAAGAGCAAAAAGATCTACATGCCCTGTCAGCAAATTTAAAAGGCAATCTGGACCATCTGACACCCAGCTAAGGGGGTCACTGTCAGCACACCAAGTCATCTCTGTGAAGAACCAACAGAATTCTCTCTAAACACAGGTCTACTCGTGTAGGCTGAATCATAGGAAACCTTCTCATTTATAATGACTGTCAAATGCTGAAACTAAGTGCCAAATTAGTGCTGGGAATGACGTATGTCATCCCCAGTCTGGACGACCCAAAAATGTCCTCAGTAGAAGCAAGGAAGCTCACTGGCTTCTTCCTTCCCTGCTGATCCCATGATGCTCTGGTTATGTAACTTCTCTGGAAGGTACAGGAAGATGAGACTGTGCCTTCATCTGGTGTGGGTTTTTAATCTAAGGAGCTAGCTAGACAGGAGCGAGGTAAGTGGATTTCTCTTCCTTTCAAGACCCTCCCCGGCTTTTATCTTTATCCTGGTTTAGTGAGGTTGACTAATTCCTCTGCCTGGGTCATGATCAGTAACAACAGATTTCCCACCCACAGAGATCACCAACGTCACGTCCTTTCCCTTTTAGGAAGGGTGACTACACACCAAGGGAGCCCATCTGCAACCAGCACCCACATAAAAAGCGCTGCACCTGCCAATGACTCAAACACAATAGGGTGACATTCTCCACCACCTCCCTGCCTGTGGCCTCCTATAAACTGTCCGTGACACAATCTCTGACCTGGAGCTGGTTGAAGTGAATACTCCTTGATCTGCTCAGGGTCACACCACCACATCAGGGTACAAAATGACACAGTTCCTTGATGCAATGGAGAACAACTTGTTTAATGAAACACCTGCAGGAGAAGCTAACCACAAACGCCCACCATGCTGATAAATGTGTGCCCAGCCATTATAAGGCACCCCGGTGAATTGCTAGCTTGACAGCTGGTAAAAACATCTACCCATATAGCTATGTTCTCAGCGCAGTCATTAAAGAAAATTTAAGGGGAGGGGGGAACAACCATCATCAAGGGCACAACACACATGGCCAGGTGCACACACCACACTCACGCATGTCCACACACAGAGGGGCGCGTGTGCATGTGAGCACACCCTCCACACAGGCAGCCACGCCCCTTGGCCCCTGGAATTCATCTCTTCCTCCCCTGGAGATAAAGGGAAGATCACTTTCTGGTGTGGAGCAGAATCATGTATGTTTGTGTAACTGCTTAGGAAAAATGAATGCCAAGTTCATCAACTATGACAGCGATGGCCATAAAACAGCACCTTAAAATATTTACCAAACCAACAATTAGGCCTTTCCGTGCCAAGCTCTTAAAGCGAGTTATTAGACACACAGGGTGGGAACTAGAAGGATCTCTTAAAAACCAACTCTGGCGTCTGTGTTTGACAGGAAGAGAAAGTCTAGGCAGGTGAGGTCACTCGCCCAAGGTCACACGGCTAATTGGTCGTGGTGTTGGGACAAGAAGCACCCGTCCAGGTTCCCAGGCCAACACCCTTTTGGCTGCGTAACACCCTGCACAGGAGGTGATGGGTTTTCTCGGGGCCAGGGTTCTGGAGCTGCAAACTGTTGGTACCAGAATAGGGTTTGGCTAAGCAGCAGCTTCCTGTAAAGAAAGGGGGAAACAGAAACTGGCCCTCACACAGTCCCCCTCGTCTGGGGAAGGCTGCGGCGACAAGAGCACCTCTTCCTACCCAGGGTTCAGTTTTGGAGGCAGAGGGAAATGTTGCGGTGTCCTCAGCACAGCTCAGGCTTGGGCCACACCAGGTTGGGAGATAAACAAACCACCCTGCAGCCAAGCACCTGAAGCGGGTGTCCAGACCCAGGCACGTCCCCTGATTCACCTGAGCATCAGCAACACCCCTAGACTACAATCACCCCCTTCCACTTCCCAGAAGAGACTTACCTTTCCCTTAGGACATTGTGGTACTCCTTTTTCCTCCACCAAACACATGTGTAAACACCTGGGGACAGCCCTCAGGCCCAGAGGATCACAGGATGAAAGAAATGGAGAGTCACCCGATCAAACCATGCTATGGGCCCTTTGTTTGGTGGTGCTAGGGGTTGAACCCAGGGCCTCACACATGCCCAACACTGAGCTATAGGCCCAGCCCTTTCTCTTTCTTTTGAAAAATAAATTTATTTTTCCCACTATGACCATAACTTGTGTATATATGTGTGTGTTTTACTAGGCATTAAACTGAAGGGTGATCGACCACATTAGCTACGTCCTCAGTCCTTTTTATTTTGAGACATGGTCTCTCCAAGTTGCCCAGGCTGACCTTGAACTTGGGATCCTCCTGCCTCAGCCTCCCAAATCACTGGGATTATAGGCGTGCACCACCACACTGGGCCCACTACGACCATATTTTTAAAAGATTGAAAATATAGACAAGAGGGGAAAAAAATCCACAATTCCACAACTTGCTAATAACCACCATTAGGATTTGGTCTTATTATCTACCAGACTTGAATTTTCTGGAGCACAGTGTGTGTGTGTGTTCACCAAGGCCGTCATCCTATCACACACACACTCTGCATCCATTTTCTTTTCCTTTATATCATAAGAACATTTTCCATTTTGCTGCAGCCTTCCGGTGCATAATTCCAACAGCTATTTAATCAACTGTATTTCCTAAATTTACCCAACTGCGCTGATACTGTATAACATTGACTTGTTTCTAGCATTTCATTAATTACAAATAAGGCATAGGTGAACACTACTGAGTTCGTAGGTGTTTTCGTCATCACTATTTCGTGTTATTTCCTTAGGAGAGCTTCCTAGAAGTCATTCTCATTGTTGGGAAAGCAGAGGCCCCGAGTGAGTAAATGATTCAATAGAGTAAGCTCTCCAGAGACCTGGGTTTGGTCTCAACTTGGCTGTCAGCAACCAGCGGAAGAACACGGGCAAGCCACTCCCCTGCTCTGCAGCTCAGTTTGTCTCAGGCATCAGGAGACAGCTCCTCCTAAGCTAACAAGTGTCCCGATGGCCAGGTGCGTTCTCTTTCCGCTGTTCACTGTGGCCTCCCATCTGAGATGTCAAATTCCCCAGCCAGTCTCCCTTCTCTGCTTTTCATGTTAGCTGCTCAGAAAAATGACTTAGTCAGAGCCCATAGTGGGACCCTGTTAATGTAAGCGCATCAGGGCCATGCGGATCAAGTCTGTGGAGTGCAAACCCAGCAGCCAACTGGTTACTCCTCCCACAGGGCCCTTGGCACTGCTCTCTGAATCCAGGTCAGCCATGGAATTCAACAGACCTTGCTTCTTGTCTGCAGCATTGGCCACAGGGCATTGTGACAATAATAAACAGACAGGCCTGCACTTGGGGACTTCTCAGAGTTCAGTCATGCATGGGCAGGAGTCACCTGTGTCTCCTAGCATAGCCCTTCAGGATGGGAAAGCAGCCACTGGTCACAGTCCCAAGGACCTCTGTAGGCAAATCACACCTTTGCCCTAGAACTTGGCTGTACTGATACAGGGACACAACCCACCCCTCAGGTCCACCTGAGCCAAACATTAGTTTGCCATTTAGCTTCACTTTATTTTTTAAAAAATGAATTATAATCATTCAGCTGGGAGCAGTGGCACACGCCTGTAATCCCAGCAACTCAGGAGGCTGAGGCAGGAGGATCACAAGTTCAAAGTCAGCCTCAGCAACCCAGTGAGACCCTGTATCAAAGTGAAAAAAAAAAAAAAGACATATCTACATTTTATATGTTAAAATGTGAAAAGGATTCACAACTTAGAATCCCTGGTGGAATATTTAAGTTCCCTGTAGTTAAATTTCTTACTAGTAAGAGGGAGAGAGATGCTAAATGTCCACCCGGGAGTTGGCTGTGCAAGGTAAAGCGGTAACACTTGTACCATACCTGACTCCAGTCATGCTCCTCAGAAAATAGTCTTTAACTATCCACAATGTTAATTTTCCTAAAGAAGAAAGGTCAGTGGAGCAGAGGAAGGGGACTGAGGGAGAAGGAAGAGGAATCTGAAAAGGGAGGAAGGGTGGAACGAATCTGACCTAACTTGCCCACGTGCATATATGAATATACCACAGTGATTTTCACCTTTATGTATATCCATAGTGCACTAATTTAAAAAAATAACTACATATAAATAGAAGAAAGGTCAATGAAGTAGAAGAAAGGGAACAGAGAAAGGGAGGAATAAAGGGGAAGGGACACACTAGGGACTGAATTGGAGCAACATATATTCCATGGTTGTGTAACTGTCAAAATGAACCCCAATATTATGTCTCTAGAGTGAACTAATTTTAAAAATATTAATTTCTCTATGATGGGTAGGTTCCAGATGGATCATAAGCTCCTTCAGAGAAGATAACATATCTTTTATTCTTTGACCTGTTCTTAACTTCCATGACCCACATGTTTCCTTACACCATGTAGGTTCTCAATTAACGGGTGGGAAGGCAAATGTTGAACTAGTTGGAAAACTGTTAGGTATCTAAGCCAGGGAATCCTGTTTAAGGATATAGCCATGTAGTCCCACTGGCTTTCCCTGTGCCTGAATGTGACAGTACATCTCAGTATAACCCTGCCTGGGGCTGGGGGCTGGAAGGAGGAAGAGCCAATGTCAGCTCTGGAGGCACATCCCCACCCCCACCCCCGGAATCGCCCCCCCACACCACAGGCTGCAGAGGGAGGCAGCTGCATTCAGGCAAGAATGACTCGCTAAATCTTAATTCTACAGACAAACATGGCATTGTGGTACCCACGGGCCTCCCAGAGAAAGCCAGGCTGCCTCTGTTCCCTGGATGTGAACGGCTGTACACATTAAGTCAGGCAAGTCAGGCGAGCTGCATCCCCTGGGGCTGTGAACCTGTCCCCCAGGACGCTCCGCTTGGGAGCAGCAGCATGAGGTGTAAACAAATGTCCCAGGTGGGTGGTGCTGCAGGGAGCAGGAGCTCACACAAACAGCCAGGTGGTGTTTCCCACCTAGGTCTGCATGCCTGACGCTTTCCTCCTCTGACACCCCAGCTCCTTTGGAAAGGGAAAGAAAACAGAGCAGGGGAATAAATCTCATTTTCCACCACCCACTTTTGATTATTTATATTCATGTAGGAGATGAGCAGAGCTTCTGGGGACACACTTGAATAACAAGTCATCTCAAATCATTGCTTTGCCCTTGACTCCAGTGGAGTCACTCTGGCAGAAGCACGCTCCTGCGTGTGTGTGCTCACACCTTTGCAAATGCACACCCACGCCCCTCCCCAGCACCAAGCTCCAGCAAGCTGGAGTTCACAGTCCCAGTTCCCTAAGGAGCGTGTGCACAAACGGATATAGCTTTCACGGTGTTACTGGGACTCGAGGAAACAAGAAGAAACCAAAAGCAATAATAATTAGCAAAATAGTAATTACCTATTAGTTGAGGCTTCATGCTCTAGTATTTATTTAGTCTCTCCCCTTAGATGATGGGAAGCACGGGGTAAGAGAAGAAAGGAGGAATAAGTCAGGGCTCCTGGTCCCCCAGCGTCACGCAGAAGTACAAAACCATCTTACTGGGAAATCAGAATTCTTCTTTTCCCCAGCCGAAGTCCTCAGGAACTGGCCGCTAAGTGTTCTCACAGGTTCTTGCAAGATTAAGAGTCCTGGCATCTAGAAACTTCCCTCACTGCACTCCTGGGTATTCAAAGTCCCTTTGCTTCTCTGTGCTTCCATCTCTACATCAAACAGATTGCTGAGGGGGTGGCACTACTCTGACCTGGTCTGTGCCATCTGCTACCTAAAGTCCTGTGGTAAAACTGAGGAAAGGTGGGGGCAGTGTCATTCATTTGATTGATCATTCCCAACTTCTCATGGAGAATT
>CM053406.1:110212193-110227033 GCA_028644305.1 Xerus rutilus | reverse complement strand
TTATATTTATACCGTGGATTATTCCTTGGCAGTAACAAGAAATGGACTTCTAACACATACAACAATATAGATGAACATCGAAATTGTGATGCCCAGTGAAAGAACTCAGGCACAAAAGACTACACATTATGAGATTGCATTTATATGACATTTCTAGGAAAAGCAAACTATAGACACAGAAGGCAGATCAGAGCCTGCCTGAGGCTAGCGGTAGCAACAGGATCAGCTGCAAACAGGCATGAGGAACCCAGGTGTTGAAAATGTTCTAAATGTTCTTTTTGTAGTGATGGGTTGCACAATGCTATACATATTACTAAAAAATCTTTGAAACACATAGGTGAATTTTATGGTCTAAAGTTAGCTAGCTAAAGTTTTCCTTTAAAAAAAAAAAAAAAACGCTAAAGCCGCAAACCATCTTGATTAGGGTCTTCAGCATCTTCCAGTTTTCACTGATGGCTATCATGCTAACCAAAAGAATGGCTGAATGTTCCAAGGGCTGTCACAATTAGAAATGGGAAATTTTTTTTTAATTATATTATTTTCATGTAATTTTTCTGCATTTTAAAAAAGTACACAGTAGGACATCAACAATTCTCAAGGAAAGTCTAAACCTCAAAGCATCTCAGACTTGACCAAACCCCAGAGGCCCTGTCGACAGTATAGAACCTATCAGGGTGAAGCGTCAAGGTGAGTGAAGCGTTTCCCCAATGCTCCCTTAGCCTGAGTCTGAACTAAACAGGACCTTTACCTATAGGGCCTCCTGCTTTGAGAGAAAGTGCTCAGAGGATCACAGCTGAACTGGCTGGGGCAGTTTCTCCAGCATGTCTTTCTAGATCTACACTTGTGGGACCTGACTTTCAGGTGCCTCATGAGCCAACTTGCCTGGCCAGGTGGCAAAATCTGTATCAGTAGGGGTCCTCTCGAGAAACAGAACTCATGGGACGTGTGTGCATATATACAAAGGGTTTTGTCTCCAGACCAACCATGAGTTGAAAACCTCATCAGTAGATAATGTACTGACTGCCTGGCACAGTGGTGCAAGCCTATAATTCCCATGATGCCATCTGCTATGCTACAATGTAGCCAGAAGGGCCTAATCAGAGCTGAGCAGAAACCAGTACCATGGCCTTGAACCTCCAGAACCCTGAGTCAAGTAAACCTCTGTTCTTTACAAATTTCCCAGCCTTAGGCATTTCATCACAGCAATGGAAAACAGACCAGCACATCCCATGGAGGGATGCCTTCATCATCACACTCTGGCTCTGATACACACATGGTTTGAGTGTGTCCCCCAAAGTTTCATGTGTTGAAATTCAGTCCCCATTATGAGATATTAAGAAGTGGAAATGTGTAATCTCAGCACTTAGGGAGGCTGAGACAGGAGAATCGCAAGTTCAAAGCCAGCCTCAGCAATGGCAAGATGCTAAGCAACTCAGTGAGACCCTGTCTCTACATAAAACACAAAATAGGGCTGGGGATGTGGCTCAGTGGTCGAGTGCCCCTGAGTTCAATCTCCAGTAACAAAAATAAAAATTAAAAAAAAAAGAAGTGGAAATGTGCCAGGCACAGTGATGCACACCTATCATCCCAGTGGCTCAGGCAGCTGAGGCAGGATTGAAAGTTCAAGGCTGGCCTCAGCAACTTAGCAAGGTGCTAAGCAACTTAGTGAGACCCTGTCTTAAAATTAAAAATAAAAAGGGCTGGGGATGTAGCTCAGTGGTAAAGTGTCCCGGGGTTCAATTCCCAGTAACAAAAAATAATAATAATAAAATCCACTGACTACACCTAATTTACTAATCCTCACAGCTTAGCAACATGGTACACTGTAGAGTGTTGGTTGCAAAGGCAGGAGGATCACAAGTCCAGCCTCAGCAACTTAGCGAAACCTTGTCTCAATATAAAAAATAAAAAAGGCTGAGGATGTGGCTCAGTGGTAGAATATCCCTGGGTTTGATCTTCAGTAACCCTCCCCAAAAAAAAGACTTGGAAAGAGAATATACTCACATAACTGTTATTACAGTATATTGTTATAATTGTTCTATTGTTATTATTGTTAATCTCTTGTTGTGACTAATTTATAAACTGGATTTTATCATAGATATGTATGCACGGGAGAAACAATATACACAGGGCTTGGCACAATCCAGTTTCAGGCATCCATAGGGAATATTGGAATATATCCCCGGGATAAGGGGGATCATTGTGCTTCAAAAATATATACATTTTATATTTAATTAGAACAGGATTGGTACCACTGGATCATCACATATATTATTTCTTTCCACTGCTTTATTATGGTCATTAAAAAAGCAATGAAATACCAGATGTGCATTTCATAAAGACTTGACGCAGTCAAGAATTGTCTACATTTATAAAAATGTTCGCCAAGTGTCTGCGTTCTCACAATTAGCCCTGCTTAGCTTGGAATGACCACTCAGTCCCTCCTCCACCCACTGCCTTCCAGTTGAGTGGGCCCAGCAGCATTTTGGATGCGTCCCTAGTTTGTGAGTGACCCCAGAAAACACTGAGCCAGGAGTGCAGCTGACCCAAGCAGGGACGACTGAGGAGACAGCTGTACTTCCCGGGTGCTGGACCTGAGATTCTTAGATCTGGGAGCTCCGTGTGGACAATTATTTTGTCCACCACGGGGGCCCATGAAGCAGAGGAGGCTGGTGTGAAGAGGGGCGAGTGATGAAGCTGAAGCTGACAGAGGGAGCAGAAGGAACTCCGGGAGTCCATGACTGGGTACCTGACACCTGGCTCCATGAGAGGGCCAGCATCCTCATCACAGTGACCACTGATCTTCATAGGAACATAGTGAGGACCTGACAGTAGCGTCAGCACCTCTACTGATCACCTATCTGTGAAGCAAGGGCTGTTGTCCCTTGGTATCTGCCGGGGGTTGGTTTCAGGAGCACCAAACTCCATGGATGCTCAAATCCCTTGTATAAAACAGCACAGTATTTGCATACAATGTACACATATGCTCTTGTATACTTTAAACCACCTCCAGATGACATATAATGCCTAATACAATGTAAACAGTTGTTCTACTGTATTGTTTAGGGAATAATGACAAGAAAAAAAGTCTATGCATGTTTGACGCAGATGAAATTTCTCTTCTCAAATATTTTCAATCGGTAGTTAGTTCAATCCAAACTCGTAAAACTCACAGACACAGATGGCCAACTGTACTAGATTTGCAGCAAATGCCTATAATCCCAGCATTTCGGGAGGCTGAGGCAGGGGGATTGCAAGTTCAAAGCCAGCCTCAGCAATTTAGCAAGGCCCTGTCTCAAAATTAAAAATTAAAAAAAAAAATAGCTGGGATGTGGCTCAGTGGTTAAGTGCCCCTGGTTTCAATCCCCAGTACCAAAAAGAAAAAAGAAAAAGAAAGCTGCAAAAGCATCTGGAACAGGCCACAGAACTGATCACATTTGAAAGAAGTAAAAATGAATGTATGTTGAGCTGATGCAGATAACTGAGGAAGGACAAAACCCAAGTCTTTATATACCCCCTCATTTTAATCGCCGCACCACATGATATTGTCATTTCCTCCATTTTATTAAGAAAACTGAGACTTAGGAAGGACAGGTACCTCTCCCAAAGTCACATGGTAGTAACCTGGCAGTCTCTCCTATCATGAGTTAGCTTCTGAAACACACATCCAGTATTAGGATGATGATCTTTGCTGGGTCATGATCGCCCTGGATCAAAATACATAATGATGGGAAAACCCTCAAAACACATTATTTACTTCTGCTTTTTTGCTGTTGCTGTCAATCTTCTTCAATTTCAGGTACCAAAACGTTCAACATCTTCGTTGAGCTTCTTCTCACTCCAGTTTAAACTTCTGCAGAACTGTTTTCAAAGTCAGATATCACCCACAAAAGAATCGTTCAACTGCACCTAATTTCAGTGAGATGAAATGAGATTGGTGATGCTTGACTTTTCCTAACAGTAAACAGGGTAATTTCTTTCATTTACATAATGGCCCAGGGCTCTCTCAACTCTTCACCAAATTGATAGACTAAAATCATTTCCTGCAGCGCACAGGGGCAGGAACCTAATGAGAAAAAATACAATCACCTCTTTTGAGCAGTGTTAAGATAGGAGCAGATCCAAAAGAAACCTCAAGGATGAACTGGAAATGCAGGGTTGGCTAGGATTTCAGAATGGTTACCAGCAAGTCAAAGCACGCCTCGTCATCATCTGCAGCCATGTCCCAGCTGGTGTGGCAATGGTGGCCTGCAAGCCTCAGCCCTGTTTCCTCCTATCTCACCTCTGTCCCAGCTGCCCTCCTCAGCATTAAGCAACTGTAACTGCTGTGAAGTGGGGCTGGGAGGGGCAGAACGCTCAGGTCCTCAGCTAACGATGCCAAGCAAGTTGGGGCAAGGTCAATGTGCAGCAAGAGCTCAGTGAACACCTCTAGCCTTCCTTGCTGCCCCAAGGGAGACTTCCCCAGGAGAATCCACACTGCCATCTCCAAAAACCAGGACAGGGATCACGCAAACGATGTCATCACATTCCACACAAGGCAGCAGGAATTTCTGGCACAGTTTCCCTGCCAGGGAAATGATAGCAGGAGATGTCCTCAGTTCCCAAAGGCAAAGAGCTGGCTCATCTCTGGTGCCTGGGTATTCCAGGGTCTGCATTAACAGAGAACTGGATAGAAACTGTGACTCTCAGGTCTCACTCAAGTATCTGTACCTTGAAGGGCTTCCCAGATAGGGCGACTGTCTGTTAAAGTTGGAAAGGCAGAGGTTACTGCACGCAAGACCAAAAGGCTGTGTGTTGGCGTGTGCCTTGTGTTTGTAACACCTTGCCTTTCCCCCAGGATCCTTCATGCAATGGAAATGGGTTCTGTGGTCATGCATCCTCCAGGTGACTAGGCATCTGGCACCGTCTAGGAGAGCAAGACAAAGGCCCAACCCTCCAGGAACTCACTTCTAGCTGGAGAGACGGAGTCCAAAGAAGACAATCACACAAGCAAAAGGGATGATCACAAACTCTGACAGTGCCACCGAGAAGAAAAAGAATGACAGAGCCATGACTGGGAGGCAAGAGTCCAGAAAAGCCTCGCTCCCAAAAGAACATTAGAGCTGGAACTCGAAAGCAGTGAGAGAACAGCCTTCCGGGCAAAGGACCAAGCCAGTGCAGAGTCAGGGAAGGGGATGCGACCAGGCGGGGATGGAAGAGAGGCCCCAGTGGCTGGAGGGCCGTGAGCACAGAGGGGGTGCAGCCGTGGATGAAGTGGGGGTTTGGGGGAGGCAGGGCCATTTCAGGCCAGGATACGGTAAGGTGCTTGGGTGTTACTCCAGGCACCGAGGGAACCTTAGAAAACAGAGCGAGTCAGAGCGCAGGCGTGCGTGCACATGCATGCTCTATGTGTGTCCCCACACACCCACTTTTCCCACCGTCTAGAGAACAGGCTGGATAGGAGACAGGCTGGATAGGAGACAGGCTGGGCCAGCAAGGTGGTTGGACAGCTTACTGCATTAGTCCAGGAAGACTGGAAACTGCCAGTGGGCAAAGCATCACCAGGCTGTGCTGACCCCACAGGCTGTCTGGAGCCCCCATTGCTCTGGACACAAAGGTGAGTGGAATCATCCTTGCTGCCTCAGGCACCTGGCAGTCGAGAGCCTTGTCTGTAGAGGTGCCAGGGAAATTGACAAAGTGCAGTGTCATTTTGGGTGCCAGTTAATCTGGTGACACCTTTGCTAAATGAAATGAGCAGGAGCCCACGGACCAGCTCTCAGTTCCCAGTTATCCTACAAAGGAACCGACGTGTGCAAAACAATACATGTGCAGGATTATTCACGTCACGTCTGCATAAGCAAAAGATTGAAAACAATCTGAATGTCAAGTAATAGGAAACTGGTTAAATAAATTTTGATCTTTCCAAACAATAAAATACTATACAGCTAAAAACAGGAAGAAGGATACTTGCACATTCTGAGTTTTATATGTGTGTATAACATAAATGTATATGAGTTTAATATGTGAGTTTTATATGTGTGTGTAACATAAATGTGTCTGAGTTTTACACATGTGTATACAGTTCTTCCCCAGAATCTCTGGGCAGTTGGTTCCAAGGCCCCCGCAGATACCATAATCCATGGAAACTCAAGTTCTTTGTAGAAAATGGCATGTTCTTCCATATGCTTTAAATCACCTCTAAATTATTTAGGATACCTAATACAATGTAATACTCTGTAAGTAGTTGTCCGGCTGTACTGTTTCATATTTGCACAGGCACATAAAATAATTTTATCAAGCCAGACACCATGGTGCATTCCTGTAATCCCAGCACTTTGGGAGGCTGAGACAGGAGAATCACGAGTTCAAAGCCAGCCTCAGCAATGGCAAGGCACTAAGCAACTCAGTGAGACCCTGTCGCTACATAAAACACAAAATAGGGCTGGGGATGTGGCTCAGTGGTTGGGTGCCCCTGAGTTCAATCCCTGGTGACCCCCCAAAACATAATAATAATAATTTTACCAGTCTCATCCCCCAGTACCTAATTCACACATGTGGAACCCAAGGAGATGAAGGCCAGTTGTGTGTGGAAATATTTGTATATTTTATACATATGAATACATAAATATGTTTATATGTAATAAATACACTAAACATTTATATATGTGTATAAATATGTGCTTATATATTTATGTACTTTATATATTTATAAAACATATATAATGCATCTAAACTTTATATCATATTAAATTAAGATATTACCTTTTTTTTTTCTGGTACCAAGGATTGAACCCAGGAGCTCTAAATCACTAAGCCACATCCCCAGCCCTTCTTATATTTTACTTAGAGACAAGGTTTCACTAAGTTGCTTAAGGCCTTGTTAAGTTGTTGAGGCTGACTTTGAACTTCTGATCCTCCTGCCTCAGCCTCCAGAGCCACTGGGATTATAGGCACACATCACCACAACTGGCTAAGATATTACATTTTTAATATATATACACTTTCACAATAACCCTGCATAGCAATAGCAAAGTATATAACAGTGTGAAGTAGATGTTACCAATTGTGTAGAAAGGGTTTAAAAATTCTCACACAAGTATTTTTCAGTATATTCCTAGAAAAATCTTGAGCAGGAGACATAAAAAAACAAAAATAAAAAAAACATTGCTTGCCTCTGATGGAGGACAGGGACTGGGGGACATTTACTCTCCTTCACTGTGTATTTTCACAGCATTTGAATTTGTATCATGTAAATATATAGCCTATTCAAAACAACTACACAAAATTTAAATTTTTAACAAATATATGCAAAGAGGTGCTAAAAATGATGGGGGCAAACAGTGCTGAGAACTCAGAAGGGTGCACAGGGGTGAGACCAACCAAGCCTTATCACACTGAGTCTCGAAGGACCAGGATCATCAGTCATGACAAGGGACAAGGGTGTCCCTGACAGAGGCATGGACATCAAGTCAATGGAGTCCCCTCAAGGAAACAGCAGCCGTGTGTCTCCGAGGAAATCGTGGGGCTCCCTATGGGCCTTCAGGACAAGTTAAGTCTTCCTGGAAAGTGACAGGACACTTTGAAAGGAGAAGCAAGGACAGAGGAAGGCAGGGGTGGGCTGAGACGGTCTGGAACCTAATTCAGAAACTAAGTAAGGGCCTAGATTCTGCTGGGGAAGCGATGACAGAGAAGGGGGAAGAGAGAGAGATTCAGGAGAGAATGTGGGAACTGATTCCGTGGGTGGGTCAAAGGGAACCTGGGACACCCTCAACAAACTGTGTTGAAATGCCGTTATCTGACATAAGGCGCTGCAGTGAAGGAGGCTGAGGTGAGAGAGGAAGACATGACCGTGGGGGAGGCAGAATGTGGGTGCAAGTCTCTAGCTGAGTGTCCCTGGGCACCCCAATTCACGTCTCTGAACCTCAGTTGCCTCACTGGGGCTAGTATCTATCTTAGAGGATTACTTTAGTCACAAAACAAGCACTTTCCATACTACCTGGCACACAGCAGGTACTTGGAAGAATCCTTGGGCAGTGTAGAGACTGTGTGCCGTGGAGACGTCACGACAGAGGGCCACCAATCTATCACCATCACCACACAAGCAACTCAAAGCCCAGGCTTTTGCTAAAAGAATTCATCCAGGACTAGTGAAAGGTTGGCTGGTTTCAATTCTAGGCAAACACTAACATCTGCAAACCCCCAACAGCCAGGCCATCCTGATAACTGTTTGGGGTTTTTCACTTCCTGCAGTAGGTTAAACCTCTAACCATGACTGTGAAGCCAACCAAGACGACCATCCCATATGTACTTGCAGATACAACCAAAGAGAGCCTCATCCGGGGATTTTCCAGGAAAATGAGGCCTAGCCCAAGACAAAAGTCCAGCCGCATCTAAACCCAGCATCCTCATGTTTTCCATAAGCACGGACTCCCTTGGATTGCCTGCAAAAGAAGGGCTTAAAAAAGAGAGCCCCCAGTCTACCACAAAAACATGAACAAAATCCTATTCTTCAGTTAAACTTATTGAACTAAGTCAATTATGCCTTCTATATTTGGTTCTGAAGAGATAACTCACATTAGTCTTATCAATGAAAAAGTCATGGGGACTTTTTTTTCTGGTTCTGAGGACAAACTCAGGGCCTTAATGCATGTTAGTCATTACCACTGAGCTGTATCCCCAGTTCTCATAGGGATTTTTTAAAAAAATAAGCACAGAAATATCCAGAAATGAATAATCTGGGCCAGATCCCTCAAGTACTTTTCACCACCACAGTGCCAGAGATGGTCAGAACACAAGAACACCCTTGTTCCCCAAATTGACACTCCCCTGCTCTGGGGTCTGTCCTGCATAGGGGAAAAGCAATGTTCCAATAGGGCCTTTTTGACAGATGTGGCTCAACAGGGACCAGTTATATACAAACTGCCCTATAGATCTGTACTATAGCTTGGTTGTAATCTATCTGATATACACAGATCCAATGTAAATAAGGGAGTTTCCCACCCAACATAAATGTTTCATTAAAGAGAAAAAGAAACATTGGCCAGAACTCAATGACATTCAACTCAAGGCCAAAGAACAAGGCTAGAGAGAACAGAGGCTTATTAAAACTGCCAACCTTGAGCAGATCCTTAGGCTCTAACTCTACCAGATATCCCATGGCCTGTTAGCAGCTTTCTTTCCTTCCTCACCAATAAAAACTCCAGCTCTCCAGGATGGGCTAGTAAATTGTTAGGAATAGAAAGGAGTGGGCAGTCTTGAGGTCTGTGTGGAGCTGCTGAGGGACAAAACACTTGCACTTTCCTCAGCACAGCAGGGAGGTTGATAATGCAGTTCAGAGGTTGTTCAGACCCCTGGAGGGAGGTGACAGTCTCCTTGTCAACACCAAACCTCCGAACTATTCCTGGAGGAAATGAGGGAGATACCATCACATGCTTTCAAGAGAAACTGGCAGCTTTGGGCCCTTTTCCAACACAAAGTATCCATGCTGCTGAAACGAGTGCCCATCGCCTAAAAATAAAAGATTATTCCAAATCGGTGCGGAAGATAACTCCCAGGAGGCTGCACTCAAAGGTTAAATTACTCCGGTTTTAACTATCTTTAGTAACCTGACATCTCTTAAAATATTCTAATAGTCACCACACACACACACACACACACACAACCAACACCTCCCGCCATCCTTCCCGTCGGCTCGGAAGGAAATCATTCCAGCCGATTATTACATAGCTAATCTCACACCAAACTAACTCACAGTGGAAAGAAACAAACCACCCTAGCAGGGCGCCACAGCTGCTGAAAAGCAGGTACTCTATCGCCCCCAGGAAAACCCAGACACTCGTGCGGCCCTTTATTCAGGCCCTTTATTTCGGGCTGCGCGCTCGCCTCTCCCAGGTGCGTACGCGCGAACACACTCGGCACTACACACGCAGCTGAGGGCAAAGTTTCCTTTCCGGGAATAGCAACCGAGCTCTTGTTCTCCGCATCCACCTGATTCGCATCCCCCGAACCCACGCACCTCCAGTCTCCACGCCACGCACTTGGGGAAGCGCGTTCAGGTGGTGCCGGGAGAAAGGCGAGAAGCGCGCAGGTGGGGAAGGCCAGGCAGTAGGAAGGGGAAGATCACAGATCCCTGGGGCGGTTCAGATGCTGTGTGAGCCTCTGGGGTGTGGAAAGGGTAAGAAGAGAAAGGCAGCGGGGAAGGAACCGAGAGAAGGCAGGAGAGCGGGGCGGGGGGTCGCTCACCTAGGGTTTTGACAGCGATCTGCCTCGTGAGTGGCGGCGGCAGGTTGATGCACACTAAGTCCACGTCCTGATGCAGCAGCACCTCGTCAATGCGGCTAGTGTAGAAGGGGACGCTCATCTCCTTGGCCAGTTCCTCCGCTTCTTCTTGCGTGCGGCCCCACAGCGCCTTCACCGCGAAGCCCTCCTCTTTGAGCAGCGGAATGATGACACGGGCCGTGAGGCTGGTGCCGAACACGCCCACCCCGGGAAGCATGGCTGCTCAGGTTCTCCCGGTTCGGCTTCTGCCCCGATCGCCAGTCGAACACTGGCACACACACCTCTCCAGCCAATCCTGCACCCGGCTCCTGCAGCCGACCACGCCGCGGTGCGCCAGCCGCCCAGCACCGGGCAAGGCGCCCGGGTGCCGACAGCGCACCGAGCTGCGGGCAGAGCTAGCCCTGGGCGCCTCAGTACGGTGACTGCTGCAGTGTCCCCCACGCAGGGCTCCCGTCCTTCCCGAAGGCAGCGGCTGGGACTCCCCCAGTGCGCCCGAGGCCCCGAAGCTCCGCGGAGCCCGGGCTCAGGCAGCGCTCCCGCTGCGGTGCCGGCCGGCTCTGTGCGCCCAGCCGAGGCCGTTCCATGGCCGGCTCATCCCCGCTTGCGCGCCGCCGCAGCCCTGGCCGGTTCTCTCCCGCGTCGCTCCAGCGGCCGGCGGGTCGCACACACGTTCCGACACCCAAAGCACGGACTCGCTCGGCTGCGGGGGCTTCTTTCTCCCCGGTTCCCAGTGAAAGATTCCAGCGGCCACCGGGAGGCCGACTAAGGATGCGATTCGGAGCGTGCGGGACGCGGATCTCGAGCTGCAGCGCGGCAACGGCAACCAACCCGCGCCAGCCTCCTCATTCTGCTGCCATGTTCGCTCGAAGCGCGGCTCGGGCGGCCTCGGCCCCAGGCGGGCTCGGGCTCCGGGATCCCGTGGGGCCGAAGGCGGAGTTGGAGAGTTTGGCTGTCAGCGGCCGGGGTTCCTGCAACGCCCCTGCCGCAGCGCCGCGCGCCATTGGCCGCCGCGCCCGCGCCCGCCCCCGCCCGGCTCCGGGTGCGCACTGCGCGGGGCCTGGGAGCCCGGCCTGGCTCCGCCCCGGCCCCGCCTCGCTCGCCTCCTGCCCCTCCGCTTCTTGCCTTTCTTCGCCCTCACCTCCTCCTCCTCTGGATAGCTGCGCTCCAAACCCCGCCCCAAGCAAGCAAATAAATCTATCAAAGCAGGGCGCGCCCTAATAGGAGAGCAGCGGGCGTCCAGGCCCCGAGGAGGCCGGGGGATCCCGCGAGGTGTGAGCAGCGGGTAATTACAACCTCTGCCCCGGGAGTGTTTCCTCCGTGCCGGGCACCACGCTAGGAAAGCTTTCCAGGTTTCTCCCTTTTAATCCTCCCACCAGCCCAAGCTTACTGGAAACCCATTTTACCGATGATAAAAAAGAGCCCCAAGGAGGCTTAAGGGATTTGCTCAAGATGACACAAGTAAGCAACAGGCCTGGGACTGGAGTCCAGACTGCGAAGTCTAGGCGCTGCATCCTGAATTAGGTCTCCTTCTACACCATCCCATTCCACGCGTCGAAAAACCCCACGAGTCAAAATCCCCACCCTCCCACCCCGCGTCGCGACGCGCGGTCCCGCCGCCTTCCTAGCAGTCGGGTCTGGGTAGGCTCAGCTTTTCCCCGCCTCCCAGGCTCGGGGCCCACTTAGACTGTGTGGAAAGGAAAGCCACCGCTGAGCCTGGGTCTCCAAAGCGGCGGTGGCACGTGAGTATAACGCCTGATTTCCCAGACGGATGTGTAGCCCTGGCCAGCTGCCATGCCTGCCTCTCCTCCTCTGCTTCACCTCCTATCTCCTCAGCCTCTTGAGGCCTTTACTGTCCCCAGCTTGTCCTCCACCTCCAAGGGACCAGAAGGATGCTGGGGGCAGATAGAGACTCGCCCCAGTCCCTGGAGCCATAAGGCCCCTGCGCCTCAGATTTCCCACCGTATCTTCAGCACCTACCACACCGCTTGCCTGGTAGGTAGTAGGCGCTCAACAAACGAATGGATATTCTTTGAATGCCAGCTTTGTGCCCCCTTGGTGCTGGGAGTGGGGCCTGAGGTTGAAAGGCTCGGGACCTGCCCTCTAACGCAATGTCTCTCTCTGGAAAGGCCAGAGGTCATGTCATATTTATCTCTTGCCTTCAGCACTCAGCTCGGTGTAGCACCTGGTCCCCTTCAACCCTGGAGTGAAAAGGCGACATTTGCAAGAGTTTAAAGCAATTGTAACAACCAGCAGCTAGGCAGGGCCATGGGAGAAAGCAGGACACCAAAAAAAAAAGCTGTGTGTGGCAATGCTGGGAGGAGTCTGACCTCAGGACATAAGAAGAAAGGACACTGAGTGCTCTGGGTGACTGGCAGTGGCCTGAAGAGGGGTGGGGGCGGGGTTGCCATCCACTGGCTCTTTTTTTTTTTTTTTTTTTTTTTTGTACCAGGGATTGAACTCAGGGGCACTCGACCACTGAGCCACATCCCCAGCCCTATTTTGTGTTTTATGTAAAGACAGGGTCTCACTGAGTTGCTTAGCGCCTCACCTTTGCTGAGGCTGGCTTTGAACTCGCGATTCTTCTGTCTCAGCCTCCCTAAGTGCTGAGATTACAGGCATGCACCACCTTGCCCAGCTTCCACTGGCTTCTTTTAAGCAGAGGTTTGGTAAAACTAAGGCAGGACCATGCATGGGGCCGGGCTGCTGGGGCCTTCAGAGACACGCCTGTGCGGTCACATCCGTGGCCCTCTTGCTCAGAGCGGGGATGTGCTGTTTGGCACAGAGGGCATGAGCAGAGCCAGAGTGGCAGGGGGTTGACTCCCAGCTCTGCCATGTATGAGCTGTGGCCCCTGGAACTGCGTCACTTCTCCATGTTACAGATCATCTGAAAATGGGGGAATGGCACATACCACAGAGGCTGGTATGAATCATCATGGAGTCCTGAGAACAGAACCTGTGGAAATGCTCTATATAAATGTCTGTGACCTATATTTGAATTATTTATTATTTTATATTATTTATTACACACAACCTATTTAAATGCCCTATATGTAAATGTTACCCTGTATATATAACCTAACCCATAGAGATGCTCTGTTGTAAATGTTAAATTGTTAAATAAGTATGGAGAGTGGGCCTATTAACATCATTCTTTCCTTTTTTTTTTTTTTTTTTTTTGTACTAAGGATTGAATCTAGGGGCACTTTACCACTAAACACATCCCCAAATCTGTCTGTCTGTCTGTCTATCTATCTATCTGAGACAGAGTCTTACCAAGTTACTGAAGCCCTCACTAAACTGCTGAGGCTGGTCTTAAACTTGTGATCCTCATGGCTCAGCCTCCTGAGTGGCTGGGATTACAGGCAAGTGCCGCTGTGCTGGGCCCAACATCATTTCCTGATGTGAGAGACCAGTGTACCAGTGCAGGAGCATCTAGCTAATAAGAGCTTTTTCTCCTGTTCTCTTAAACGGAACTCCATCCTAGCTTCAGTGTGACAAAAAAATAGACCTTCTGTCTTCATAGCCTCAAAAGAAAATGATCCCACTTGGACAGTGGCACACACCTGTAATCCCAGTGACTGGGGAGGCTGAGGCAGAAGAATGGCAAGTTTTAAACCAGCCTCAGCAACTTAGCGAGACTCTGTCTCAAAATTAAAAAACCAAAAAGGCTGGAGATGTAGCTCAGTGATAAAGTCCCCTAGGTTCAAACCCAAGTAACACACACATGTACGCACACAAAATGATCCCATTTGTTTCTCATTAAAAATACGTAAAATAAATATTATCCCTATTTCACGGAAGACGAAACTAAATCCTGGAAGCCACTCAGACGTACAGATCTGAAATAGAAGTCCTCATTTCCAGCCCTACCCCCAAACCGCTCCTTCCTTATCAACAAATGGCATCGCCGGCTCACCAGTGGGCCAAAAGCCTCGACGCCATCTAGGTCTCCTGTGTTTCTCATACATTCTACAGCCAGCCATCAGCAAATCCTGCCTGCTCTGGATGCGAAACACATGCAGGGTCTGACCATTTCTCTTGCCTTGGCAGGGGCATCCAGGCAACCATCCTGTAGGTCGGAACCACTGAGCTCTCTGGTCTACCTACTTCCAATATTGCTCCTCACAGCCCCTACCCTCTGCTCAGAGCCAGAGTGATCCTTTAAAAGAGCACAGGCCTCCCTGCTTGCTGTACTCGGGCCTCTGCTCAGATACCCCTCCTCAGATTGCCTTGCCTGACCAGCTCATCTGAAATGACATCCCTGTCCCATTTTGTCCCTTTATCCAGTACTTCATTTTTCCAGAGCTGAGGGTCAAACCCAGAGTCTCACGTATGCTAGGTGAGCGCTCTGCCCTGAGCTCCAGCCCTAGCCCTGTTTGTGATTATAGGTCCAATCACTGCTTCACATTAGATTATAGACTTGTCATCTGACTCCACAGATTATACACTAACTGCCAACAGAAGCATTCGTGTCACTTCTGAATGCCCAGCACCTAAAACTCGATGTGGCACCTACTAGACACTCCATATGTATCTGTTGGATGAATGCCTGCACTTTCTTCTAAAGGCCTTGTATTGTTATG
>CM053406.1:110201349-110212093 GCA_028644305.1 Xerus rutilus | reverse complement strand
TGGTACTGGAGATTGAACTCAGGGGTGCTCGACCACTGAGCCACATCCCCAGCCCTATTTTGTGTTTTATGTAGAGACAGGGTCTCACTGAGTTGCTTAGCGCCTCGCCGTTGCTGAGGCTGGCTTTGAACTCGCAATTCTCCTGTCTCAGCCTCCCTAAGTGCTGGGATTACAGGCTTGAGCCACCGCGCCCGGCTCAGCCTCAGCAATTTAGTGAGGCCCTAAGCAACTTAGCAAGACCTTGTCTCAGAATTTTAAAAAATTAATAAAATAAAAAGGTCTGGGGATGTGACTTGGTAGCAAAGACCCCTGCATTCAATCCCCAGTCCAAGGGAAAAAAAAAATAGAAATTTAATCTCTGATGATGAGAGGTGGATCTTCAGGAGGCAATTAGAATTAGATAAGGTCACCCCATGATTGAGTGCTGGTGGCTTTATACAAAGGAGAGAAACCGAAGAGGCACACAAATGTCTCTCACCATGGGATGCCCTGCATGGCCTTCGGACTCTGCCAGCGAGACAGCCATCACCAGATGTGTGCCCTTGACCTTGGACCAAAACTGTGAGCCAAAATAAACCTCTTTTCTTTATATTTACCCACCCTGTAGTATTGTGCTATTAGCAACAAACGCAGACTGACACTGTTAATATTTAGTCTTTAAAACTATGCCAAGCATAGCCGGGCGTGGTGGCTCACGCTTGTAATCCCAGCACTTTGGGAGGCTGAGACAGGAGAATCGCGAGTTCAAAGCCAGCCTCAGCAATGGCGAGGCGCTAAGCAACTCAGTGAGACCCTGTCTCTACATAAAACACAAAATAGGGCTGGGGATGTGGCTCAGTGGTCGAGTGCCCCTGAGTTCAATCCCTGGTACAAAAAAAAAAACAAAAAAAAAACTATGCCAAGCACCACGAGCAAAAAATGATTTTGGCACTGGAAATGCCAGGCGGAGAAGGGAAGGGCCGCAGGTCACATATGCTTGCAGGCCCGTTGGTGGGGACATGGCAGTCCTGCAGGATGCATCCAAGGGAGGAAGCCGCACGGTCGATTTGGGAGCAGAGGAAGCCTTTGGGAACGGGAAGCCTGTGAGGATGTGAGAGAGAAGCAACCTGAGTTCAAAAGCTTTGCTAGAGTTAGCCAGAAGAAAGGAGAATTTTCTCGATAGAGAGTCTGTAATCAGGACAACTCACAGTGGAAGGGCCTGTGGAAGGGCAGCCGGGCATCATGGGATCACTGACACAGCTAACGCAGACAGTGAAGACCCGGATGGGAGCTCAGGACCTCCATCGCTCAGCCTCCAGGATGCAGATGGCTTGTGAGGGTCTCCAGACGCAGCCCTGGGGAGAGACCACTGCAGTCCCCCCAGAGAGGAGGAAGGAGGGCTGGCAGCTGAGGGAATGAGGATGTGGGCGCAGGTACCCGAGACGCAGGGCACTCCTTAAGAGCCTGCAGGTGAAATCTCCCCAGGCGCAGCTACTGGGAAATGGGAGGCAAGTGAAAAGGAGCCGGGTGATCTCCAGCGGGGCAGGTGGAGAAGCTGAGTGTAACTCTGAGCTTGCTTCGTCCCTGCCAGGCCTGCAAGGGTACCTTGGCGCATGCACCTGTTTGGAGCTTCTGTTAGAGCAGAGCTGTGACCACGCGGTGCTTGGGCAAGGTGGGACCCTCAGGATCGCCTACTACCCGCGCTACTCCTTGGGCATTCATGTGAAGCCCTGTAACCCTGGCTCCTGCATCCCGCCCAGTCCACACTGGTATTCTGACATTTTAAAACAGTTCCCAAAATGAGCCTGAGATTTTCTTTCCCCTGCTTTGGTTTGGAGGTCGAATGGCCCTCAAAGTCCATGTGCCAAAGGCTTGAACCCCAGGGTGGCACTACTGGGAGGTGGTGGAAACTTCAGGGGGACAGCCCAGTGGGAGGTCCTTAGCTCATTGAGGGCATTGCTTGAAGAGGACCGTGGGACCCCACCTCTTTCTTTTTGCTTCCTGGTTACTGGATGCGCAGTTCACCTCTGTGGCTGTTCCACCAGAGGCCCAAAGCAATGGTTCTGCCCCATCTTACACTGGAAGCTCCAAAACTGTGAGCCATAATAAACCTTTTGTCTTTATAAGTTAGCTGCCTTAGGTATTTTGTTACAGTGATGAGAAACAGTCGCACGCCTCCATTCATGATTCAGCACCTGACCTCGGTTTTCATTGGGGTGAAGATTTTAGGCACATTTGAATGTCATTTAAAATAATTGGCTAGGTGCAGTGGCACAGGCCTGTAATCCCAGAGGCTCAGGAGGCTGAGACAGGAGGATCACAAATTCAAAGCCAGCACTCATCAAGGTGCTAAGCAACTAACTCAGTGAGACCCTGTCTCTAAATAAAATACAAAATAGGGATGGGGATGTGGCTCAGTGGCTGAGTACCCCTGAGTTCAGTCCCTACTCCCCCCAAATAATTAATTAGTTAATTAATTGCCACGTGGCTCCAATGTTTAGGACCTTCTAAGCCTTTCAGAAATAAAAATAGGATTGGCTTTTTTATTCCAGTATCTAGGCTGATGCTAAAATGGAATTTCTTGTATTATTTAGTTTTGTGATAATTGAAAATGCTTTCACTGTACAAGTCATTTGTGTATATTATAGAAGTTCCAGAAAATCAGATGAAACCAGCCTTAATCTCTCCATCCTGACAGCTACAGTAAATAATTTGGTCTGCTTCCACAATTTTAGGGAATATGTTAATATTTTAATGAAATATAAAATAAAACATTCCATTATTTGTATTTTTTTTTGTTCCTTTTGACACAAAGTAGAAACAGTCTTTGGTTATTTTTAGCCAAGTTTCCACAAATACCCAATATCCTCGTAAATCTTAGTATCTGAAGAAAGGCATGCTTTCGCCATTTGCAGAACCGTGTCTTTGCCAAGTTGGAAAGTGGGCAAGAGCCGTGACTGCCAAAGAGCCCAGAGCCTCCGAGGACTTGTTTGCATGAGTCGAGTTTCTGAAACACCACTCGCGGCCACGTTTCCAACTCTTACTCTTTGGCTGTTTGCAGGAGCCGGCAGTGTGGGGCGCCGGCCTCTGGGAGGCGCTGAGCGAAGCTCCTGTGTGCGTTATTCTCCTCACCCCCTCAGGTAGGGGCCCTTGGCCCATCACATATAACAAACCTGGTTTTAAAAAGTTGAGCAGGTTCCCCAAAATCACGAAGAAAGCATTTGACCGAAATCGGCTGACCAAGATCAGCACGCAAGCTGCCCTTGACCTTCACTGGACGGTGAAGTCCCTGATCCCCATCTGCCCTCCACCCACCCTCGCACATACATAAGGCTCTTGTCCCTCTAGGGGAGGGAAGCACATTTATTTCCCAGGCCACCCAGCAGTGCTGGGCTTGTGCTGCTGTTCCTTAGGGACAGGAACATGGGACAGGAGCGATCACTGTCATCCTGGCCCTGGTCTCCTCACCCTTGTGCCTCTTCCAATCTGTAAATTCTCGAGAGCTTCTAAAAGCATTGGTCCGGTCTCTGACTTGCCTAAAACCCTCAGTGCTTTCCCAGTGAGACTGGTAATTCCAGCAGAAACCCGTATTGCTCTGCACTCGGTCTGTTTCCACTCACCTATGACCCACAGCCCCTGTGGCTACAGTCACACTTGCTTTCTACTGATTCCTGAGACTAAGCTGGTTCTTCTTTGCCTCAGGACATTTGCACTTCCTGTTCCCTTCTCTGGGCATGCCCTTCCCTCTGCCCTTTGTCCTCCTGGCTGGCTCACTTTTGGCCATTCGGGCTCCACTCACATGCTGCATCCTTCCTGTCCTGTAGAAGGTGGCAATCCTTCCCAAATCCCCACGAGTGCTCTCCAGTGACACCCAGTTGAATTCCACTAACAGCACTTACCACAATCTCTGAGTTTGCTTCCAAGGTTGTTGCTCTCCACTGGCAAAATAGAAGCAACTTGTGGCAAGGGGTCTCATTAGTTCATTTACTGCTATAGCCCAGCTCCTAAAATAGCTCTTGTGACTTTACTGATAGACAACAAAACCTTGTGGAATGAATAAATCAGCCACACAGGTATTAAAACATTTCCCACTGTTGTGTAATAGCATGGAAAAATGCTTATAGCATAATGTTGGGTTTAAAGTCCAAAACCAGCTGGGCGCAGTGGTGCACGCCTGTAATCCCAGCACTTAGGGAGGCTGAGACAGGAGAATCGCGAGTTCAAAGCCAGCCTCAGCAACCAGCGAGGCATTAAGCAACTCAGTGAGACCCTGTCTCTACATAAAACACAAAATAGGGCTGGGGATGTGGCTCAGTGGTGGGGTGCCCCTGAGTTCAATCCCAGTACCAAAAAAAAAAAGACCAAAACAATATAGTAGGCATGATATTATTACAACTACGTAGTCTCCAACCTAGGGTGGTTCAGCTTAATAATTTTTTGACATTACAATGGTACAAAAGCAATATGTGCTCAGTAGAAACTGTGCTTGGAATCTGGACCTTTTCCCAGGTCTGTGATCCACGGTGTGACCCTCTCTGGAGATGCTGGGCATCCATGACAGCAGCCCATGGTCACATGGGGAACAGCCTCCTCTACAGACTGCTGCACTGCCAGCATTTTGGGATACAAGTATTCAATAAATGACATGGAATATTTGACTCTTTAATATACAACAGGCTCTGTGTTACATGATTTTCCCCAACTGCAGGCTGATGCAAGTGTCCTGAGCACGTTGAAGGTGCTAGTGGGTCAGGGGGAGGACTTCACAGTATTCTCCACTTACCATGAGTGTGTCGGGATGTGACCTTGCAGTCAAAAGGGGACCATCATCCTTATTCTTTGCATATATAACATACATAACAGCCACACACGGTGGCGTGTGCCTGTAATCCCAGTGGCTCGGGAGGCTGAGGCAGGAGGATCAAGAGTTCAAAGCCAGCCTCAGCAATTAGCAAGGCCCTAAGCAACTAAGCAAGACCTTGTCTCTAAATAAAATATTTAAAAAGGGCTGAAGACGCAGCTCAGTGGTTAAGCGGCCCTAGGTTCAATCCCTGGTACCAAAAAAATATATATACATATACATACATACACACACACACACACACACACACACACACACACAGAGCAAAGTTCCCATTTTAGCCGTACAATTCACATCATCAAGTACATTCATGTTGTTGTGTGTACAACTATATGCCTATATTTTTAAGAAGAAATAGCCTAAAAATGGAAAGTGACACAACTCTGTCAATATTCTTGTGCTTTCCTTTTTTTATACATTCACAATGAAGAAAAATACATTTAAAGGCATGAGTGGACTCACAGTTCTGGTCCCATGGCTGGAACGGTCTTCTATCCCTTGGCTGGGTCCTGAATGCAAATTCATCAAAGGAAGGATCCTAAATGTGTCCAATTGGTCATGCGTGCTCTAAAATATCCCCAACGAGAGTGGACTGCACAGGTCACAGGAAGCAGGATTCTGGCCTGTGCATGCCCAGGCCAAGAAGAACAGGCTCTCTGAAGCCCCTTCCCTGGTCAGGGTCTCTTGGAGGGTGGAGATGGATTACACAGCAATAGCTCCCCTCATCCTTGGGGTCACTTTCCAAGACATTCAGTGGAGGCCTCAAGCTTCAAATTGTACTACATCTCATATATTCTATATTATTTCCTACACTGTGTGTGTGTGTATTTTTTTTTTTTTTTTTTTTTTGGTGCTGAGGATGAAATCCAGGGCCCTGCCCATGCTAGGCAAGCATCTACCACTAAGCTACATCACCAGTCCCCATGAATATATAGACTTATGATAAAGATTAATGTATAAATTAAATATAGTAAGAAAATAACAATAACTAATAATTTTAACAATTATAACAATATGCTGTAATGAAAGTTATTTAAAACTTATGAATTTTTTTGTTTTATGGTACTAGGGGATTGAACCTAGGGGCACTTTACCTCTTAGCGGCATCTCCAGTCTTTTCTATGTTTTACTTTAAGACAGGGCCTCACTAAATTGCTGAGGCTGGCCACAAACTTGCAATCCTCCTGCCTCAGCCTCCAGAGTCACTGGGATTACAGGTGTGCGCTACTGTGCCCAGCTGAATTGTTTATTTCTGGAATTTTTATCTCATGTTTTCAGACCAAGATTGAACATGGACATGTGGAACCACAGAAAGTAAACCTGTGCATAGGGCAGGCCTCGGTGAACGCTCAGGGGCCTGAGCACCACAGAAGCTTGTGTGTGCAAAACACAGCTTCTCTTTCTGGATGTGTCAGAGTCCTCAGGGAGCTTGGCCTCTTCCTCTACACAGTTTCTCTGCAGAAATGCTGATCAATGTGACTTTCCACTGCCTCAATGAGTCTGATAAGAGGTGTGGGGGCAGATAATACAACTGCTCTGTAAATAAACAGGAAACAAGTACAGTACTCTTTCTGGGCAGATCTAGGAAAATTAGATCCCACCTAGGAAAACTAGTATCCCAAGTCATTAACATGTGGGCTGCCTATATAGACAGATTTAGCACAACAGAAAAAAAAAAACCTTTGTAACAGTCTGGTAGAAAGCAAATACTATTTAAAATTTCAATTTGCAATTGAGAAAGGGTGACATGGCCTTTGCAATTCAAATGAAGAGCACTTCATCACATTGTACCCCATAAACATGTACAATTACGATGTGGCAATTAAAATTTTAAATTTTTAAAATAAAATATAAAAAATCTAATTAAGAGCTGTATTCCGGTCCCTCGGTTTCTGGTGGCAAGCCTAGTCATATAAAATAATACATGTTCCATTTTAAACAGCTCTTACCTGTTTATTCGTTGAGGCAACACATAGAATCCAAGATCAGTCACTGGCATCTTATGTTTCTAGGCAATAATACCACATGTTGGCTGTGGCCCTGTCACTAGACAGCTGAGGAAGCTGCTCAAAGGCCTGGGAGACTCAGGGGCTGGTCTGAGCTGCAGGTAAAGGAGCCCAAGTGTGGCTGGGGAGAATGACGGCAGAGAGAACCTGTCATGCAACTCAGCACAGTGGGGGTCATTCATTCATTCCTTCAATGAGGGATGACAGTAAAAACACTTACCATCCTGGTTTTGGTTTTGGTTTTTATTTTATTTATTTTTTGTTTTGTTTTGTTTTGTTTTTGGTGCCAGGGATTGAACACAGAGCTACATCCTCAACCCTTTTTATTTTGAGGCAGGGTCTCCCTAAGTTGCTCAGGTCCTTGCTAAATTGCTGAGGCTGGTCTTGAACTAACAATCCTCCTGACTCAGCCTCCTGAGCCTCTGAGATTACAGGCATGTGCCCCTACGCCCAGCTTAACATCCTGTTTTGCACGGGCACCAGCCAAGCAGAACAAATGTCCGTTTCTCTGGAGCAGGGATATCTTTGGAGGTCGCCTGCTTGATCAAGCATCAGCACTTAAATTACTGGATCTTGGTTGGACCTGGCAGGCCTGGATTGTGGGCAGGGCAGTGAGATGACAAAGTGGCCCTGAAAACTTAGGTTAACAGTACGAACTTGTCCACAAACAGCACAATCTCACCGAGGATCACAGCAGCCCTGTGATCAACTGTTGCTCATTTGCCACCTGCTCTGCCCAGGTCCCTGAGCTGCTCACAGGGACTAAGGAGCTAAGAGCCTCCACCATGGCCCTTAAGCAGCTCATGGCCTCAGGCATCCGACACACAAACAGATCATAACAATGCAGCATCAAAGACAACCTTTAGTTTAAAAATCTCATCTGCCTTTTCTTTGCAATTCTAGAATCAGGCAGCATCTCCTTCTATAAAATAGAATGTGTTCCAGTGAGCGCAGCAGAGGAGGTCGGCTCTATAGATGAGCAAGGGAGGAGGAAAGCCGAAATGGAGAATTAGAAGTGGTCGGTCATTTCCACTATCTTCCTTGTGTTGGGTAAAGCGGAAGGGAACTTCCACCAATTTTGTTTAACAATGATGTGTGAGAAGTACAATCAGAGAGGTGAGCTACAGCTCTGTGGGAGTCTCTTTCCCTCTCTCCCTCCCTTCTCTCTCCTATTCTCCCCTGCTTCCCAAGTATCACAAACCAGAAATTCTCTTAGTTTCCCAGGTTCTTCTTCCAAACTCATTCTCCCTTTCTGCTGAGGCTAGTTTCCTAAAAGTTAACTCTTTTCCCAAAAGTTAAACTCTTTTCCCTTCTCCTTTCCAAACAATAAAAATATTTATTTATTATGAAATGAAAATAATTATTTAGAAAGAGTCTTCACCAAACAAACACACCTACTTGGTATGTGGGTCTGGGGTTTGAACTCAGGGCCTTGCTCATGCTAAGCACATGCTCTACCACTGACCCACAACCCCACCCCCTAACAATATCAGCTTCTCCAGAAATTCACACACTGGACCATTTCACAGGACCCAGGGAAATCACAAGAAATTCCAAAGGAATGATGTCTTCAGATCATGTTCTCCTACCACAAGGCACTGAAAATAGAAACCAATAGTAGAAACAGATTCTCCCACCTCACGAATCCAACAATTAAAAATATCATTCCAAGCCATCTCTGGATTAAAAAAGAAACCATGACGAAAATGAAAACTATTTAGAAATGAAACACAATGAAGTCATGCATATAAGAATGTCTGAGGTATAGCTAAAATTTGCACATGGGAAATTTAGAACTTAAATATGTTCTTTAGATAACAAAAGAGATTTGAAACTTCACGAACGAGGCATTCGACTTAATCTAGAAAGAGAAAAATGGTCAAGAATCTAGAAAAGAAGTAAATCTAGAAAAAAATGAGAAACAAACACGAAAGCAAAAATATTAGAATTGAAAACCAAAAATTTTAAAAATTATCAATAAAGCCAAAATGTTATTAATTAGAAGACTAATAAAATAGTAACATCTCTGGGAAGACTGGTTAGAAATAAAAGAAAAGGCAAAATAAATAATATCAGGAGCCAGGTGCAGTAGCGCATGTCTGTAATCCCAGCACTTTGGGAGGCTGAGGCATGAGGATCGCGAGTTCAAAGCCAGCCTCAGCAACAGCGAGGCACTAAGCAACTCAGTGAGACTCTGTCTCTACATAAAACACAAAATAGGGCTGGGGATGTGGCTCAGTGGTCGAGTACCCCTGAGTTCAATCCCTGTTACCAAAAAAAAAAAAAAAAAAACCCAATATCAGGGACCAAAAGAGCTATAATTCTTGCCTATAATTTTGAAAACTTGCATAAAATGAATGTTATAGAAATACAGACATTATAAAAGTGACCCAAGAAGAAGTAGAAAATCTGAATATGACAATAATCAGTAAAAATAATTGCATGACTAGTCAAATAGCTCTCCTCAAGAAAGACAACAGGATCAGACAATTTTGCGCACAAATTGAACCAAACCTTCAAGGAACAGATAACTGCCATCTTAGCCAAATGGTTCCAGGTAGTAGAAAAAAAGGGGAAAGCTATCTAGTTAAAGTAGAAAAAGATGGCATTTACTTAAAGTAACAAAGAAAATTATAGGCCAATATCACCCATGAATATGAATGCAAGAATTCTTAATTTGAAATTTGCAAATCTAATTCAGCAATATACTAAACTAGACATAACTCATTACAGTTTATCCAGTCCAAATGTGTTTTGTTCAATGTTAGAAAAGCAATCAAGTTACTATCAAATATGAAGATGTTGAAAAGAGAGTATGATCATCCAACAAATATGGGAAAAGGTAGAGAATAAAATTCAACTCATCTGTTTAAAAACAAGTACACTTAACAAACTTAGAATAGACTGAAACTTTAACTTGACAACAGTATTTCAAAGTAACCTATCAAGATGCTGTAATTATTGAAAGTTTAAACATATTCCTAATTATGGCTACTGCCACCAACATTTTTCTTGGAGGTCCTTGCCAATGATGAGAGACAAAGAAAGAAGAGGTAAAAGGACCGGAGGGAAAGAGATAAAATGGTTGTCGTTCACTTGAAATCTGAGACCATCTTCAGGCAAGCTACGGGAGAGCTCATCAAGGATGCTGCAAGCTGGGCATGGTGGCACAGGCCTGTAATCCCAGCATTTAGGGTGGCTGAGACAGGAGAATCGCGAATTCAAAGCCAGCCTCAGCAGTGGCGAGGCGCTAAGCCACTCAGTGAGACCCTGTCTCTACATAAAACACAAAATAGGGCTGGGGATGTGGCTCAGTGGTTGAGTGCCCCTGAGTTCAATCCCCAGTACCAAAAAAAAAGGATGCTTTATACAAGATGAAACTCAATAACCTTCCTTATGCCAGAAATAACCAATTAGGTGGTGGTGCATGCCTATAATCCCAGTGGCTTTGGAGACTGAAGCAGGATGATCACAAGTTCAAAGCCAGCCTCAGCAACTTAGTGAGGCCCTAAGCAACTTAGCAAGACCCTGTCTCTAAATAAAATATAAAAAGGGCTGGGGATGTGGCTCAGTGGTTAAGTGCCCAATCCTTGGTACCAAAAAAAAACAAAATTAAAATATGTAACAAAGAAAATAGTCTCATTCATAATAGCAACAGAAATGGTATTGATCCTATATCTGAAGTAGTAGATACGCCTGCTACCCTTATGTGATCATGACTATACATGTACTGAAATGCCATGCTGTGCTTTTACTATGTGCCAATTAAAAAGTAAAACCTATAGCCGGGCGCGGTGGTGCACACCTGTAATCCCAGCACTTTGAGAGGCTGAGGCAGGAGGATCGCGAGTTCAAAGCCAGCCTCAGCAATGACGAGGTGCTAAGCAACTCAGTGAGA
>CM053406.1:110174397-110196897 GCA_028644305.1 Xerus rutilus | reverse complement strand
CTTCCAAGCAAGACTCCTTGGGTTCACAGAAAGAATTGCCCCCTCTCCTGAGTGTACACCAGGCACCAGATGCTGTTATCTGCACCCTTGGTGATTATGGATTAGTCAGCTTTTTGTTGCTGTGACCACAAGACCTAGCAAAAGCAACTTAAAGGAAGAAAAGCTTATTTGGGGGTTATGGTTTCAGAGGCTCAGTCTGGGGTCGGCTGACTCCATTGCTCTGGGCCTGAGGTGAGGCAGAGCATCATGGAGGAAGTGCGTGGTGGAAGGCCTTGCTCGGCTCATGGCCACCTGAAAGCAAAGACAGCTTGAGTGCAAGGAGCCGGGAACAAAATATAAAATCCCTGAGGCACGCCTCCCCCAGCCACTCTGCATCTTCCTCTAGTGACCACCCAGTAGCCCATTCAAATCCTTAATCCATCCAATGGATTAATCCACTGATGAAGCCGCAGCTCTCATGAACTGATTGTTTGGTCTGTGCATTAGCTCAGGGGCTGTGAGGGAGACCCCTCATCTCCACGCCACAAATGGATGAGAAAACAGAGGCTCAGAGAGGCCTGGAGAGGAACCCAGAGTCCCCCAGCCAATTGCCCTGCAGCCAAGTGTTCCTGCCCCGGAGGCCGCTTTCCTCAGCCATGCGCTCTGGTGAGGCTGACGAGAGGCTCAGCTAATATTTGAGATGAATCTGGAGGACTGAGAACATTGGTACCGTGTTGTTGGCTAACTGCTTTGGCTGTGACAGGGCTCTCAGTCTCGACTCATGGCATGAGTCATGGAGGTCGTCCTGCATGTTGTGGGATGGTTGGCAGCATCGCTGGCCCAGGAGATGCCAAGGGTACCCTGCCTCCCACAGTGACAGCTCAGGTGTCCCATTTTCCCCCTTGGGGAGCAGAATCCCCCTATATGAGTATCAGTGGGCTCAGTGAGTCAGTCATCTGCTGCCTGAAGCCGAGTGGGCCTTTCATTTTCTCCAAACTAACAGCCCAGTTCTAGAAACAGGAACTGCTCCGTGAAATGCCTGTCGAAATGAACGATCATCATGACCACCTTTTAAAGTGCCTCCTATTTACCTTATTTGTCACCTCAAATGTCACACTTTCGGGGTGCTTTCCCCAGAGTTAGACTCATCAGGTTCCCTTCCTTAGCTTGCAGTGAGAAAAGTGCCGTGGTCTGAGCCATATGGTTAGTTCCCTAGCAGCCTGGCAGGAGAAGAGCTTGCCAATAGTCTGCATTTTAATTAAGGAAACTAAGGCTCAGAGAGCTGGTGTGGCATGTCTGAGATCACACAGCAAATAAGTGACAACGAAAGCCCACATACTATGACAGTGGATCAAGTCCTCAGAGGACAGAACAGAGCATACTGAGGAGAGTCACAAGGGCACGCGCCCAGCACAGAGAAAAGTGGAGTGGAACTTGCTCAGAAACCAGGGGCTGATCCAGCAGGAGTAGGAGAAACCAGAGTGAGGATGGGTGTCCTCAAGTCACAGTCGTGCCAGCCAACAGCACTGGTCGAACCCAGGGTGAAGGCCACACCCCACAGGCACATCAGCTGTCAATCAGAGCATGCAGAGGAACTAGGCCAGGTGGAAGGAGGGAAGGGACGTCTGGGTGAGGCAGCTTCCCCACCATGTGGCCCTAGGAGTCAGTTTCTGGGTGTATTGCCCTTGCTGACCTCTCTTGGGGAGATGTCAGTCATCCATTTAGTTCTGACATCACGACTTAGCAGGTGCCACTGTGCCTGGGCCTCAGACAGTCACAGCTGGCACAGAGGTGGCCCCTCTCTTACCCTAGTTATCACATGAGAAAGTGCTGAATTACAAACTGGGACAGGTGCTGGGAAGGACAGGGCCAGGCACCATGAGACCATATAGCCGAAGGAGGTCACTGAGCCTGAGGGCTGCGGGAGGGATGCCTGAGAAGGCTATAACTGAGCTGAGCTCTGAAGAGTGACGTGTGTGTGTGTCACACCTGGAGGGTGGCTTCAGGCTGATTAAAGAGCAGGGTGAAGACCCGGGCAGAGCCATTGAGGAGGGTTGCAAGATGGCAGGGCCCTAGCTGTGCAGTGGAGATCAGAGTGGGTAGACAAAGACAGTGAGGCCAGTTCTCCACCCAGGGTTCTGGATGGGACTGGTATCTACTTCCGAAAGGACAAAAATAACATACCACCTCTAAGAGAGGAAGGCTGAAAGGGGCAGGGCCCCCATCCTTGGTGGGATCCAGAGTTTGATCTGAGTATGTTCAGAAATTAGCTTTTCCAGTTCAGTCAATCATATTCAGGAGACTGACTTGCATTGACCAAAGTCACAGGAAACTGATGTACAAATCAAACATCTACATATAATGTTGTTGTAAGAAATGTTACTGCCCAGAAGATTAAAATATCTATATCTGCAGCTCAGTGGATCCCCTTCCTTCTAACATTCCATAGGGAAATGCAAATGAAGTAAGGTCGATGGGTAAACAGAGAATTGGAACCAGGGCCCTGGCCAAATAGTTCAGCTGTGATCACTTGATGTACCCTTCTCTACCAGAGGTAAGTGTATTTCTAAGCCCCAAATCAGAACACAGGACTTAGCAAAGAACTCTAACCAGGTTTGTGAATGCCATTCATTCATTTTGCTGTCTCTTTGGGCAAAATATTATTTATACTTGATAATAAATCCCAAAAGACCTATTTAAAGCTTCATTCATTGTTGAAGGTAATGTCTGAACTCTCAACACTTTTTATCAGACCTCAGAGCAATGAGAATTCAGAGGCAGTGAGCAACCATAGCACCAGATGAGGTTTCTAGAAATCATTTCTCACTAAAACAAACCAGGGACCGTAGGAGAGGCGACAAATTTCAGACCTAGAACAGAGGCCGTAGAATGTACAGTGGAGATCAAAGCGATTAAACACAGATCATGAATCATTCCAAATCAGACTGGAATGTGTTGTTACACCCCAAAGGAAAGGTACCACCAAAACCCCCTGGAGTCATGGCAAGAGTAGGCAGAAGTTAATTTGAAGGAGTTCTCCCTGGTCATCGTTGGGTTAGTTTAAACATAAAAAGACAATAATCATAATAGATTGAAATACATCAAATGTAAAAGAATCCAATTGCTTCCATAATGATAAAACAAACCTGTGATCGTCAGGGCACCAACTCTCAATAGGTTGTTAAATCAGTAAAAAGGATTTTATTCTTTTCCTGTACAAACTGTATTTCAAGGTATATTCATTTGTTTTCTGTTGCTACAGCAAAATACCCAAGGCTGGATACTTCAGAAAGAAAAGAGGTTTGTTGAGCTTACAGTTTTGGAGGCTGAAAGTCCGAGATTGGATAGCCCCCTTAGTTCGCACTCTGGTGAAGACCTCATGGCAGATGGCATCCCGGTGGCTGGAGCACGTGCAGAGAGATAGCACAGCAAGTCAGGAAGCCAGAGCAACTCTGGGGCCAGGCTTGGTCGACAGGAAATTCAGGAATAGAGAAACACATTGAGTGGTGCCGGGAGAATGCAATCCATCAAATCTGGAACATAGGAATTTCCTCAGGACAGACAACCCAGGTTCTTTGACAATTGCCATATAAAGGCCATCAGAGTGGGAAAACTTAAGAAACTTAAGAATATTGGCTTAGCATGTCAGAATGCCATTCTTATTTCTCACAGTTCTGAAGGTTGGAAGTCTGCAATCAAGGTGCCTGCAGGGTTGGGTCCTGGTAAGGGCTCTCTTTCTGGTGTGTAGACCATCACCTTCCTATTGAGGGATCATGTAGATTTTCCTGGGTGCATGTCCATGGAGAGTTTGACATCTCTCTCTTCTTCCTTTTTTTCTTTTTCTTTCTGGTGAGGGGGATCAAACCCAGGAATTCACACTTGCTAAGCACATACTCTACCACTGAGCTGCACCCCCAACCCCACTTCCTCTTATAAGGCCACCAATCCTTTATGGAGAGGACCCCACTTTTTTTTTTTGTACCAGGGATTGAACTCAGGGGCACTTAACCACTGAGCAACATCCCCAGCCCTACTTGTATTTTATTTAGAGACAGGGTCTCACTGAATTGCTTAATGCCTTCTTGCTTTTTTGCTGAGGTTGGCTTTGAACTCACGATCCTCCTGCCTCAGCCTCCCAAGCCGCTGGGATTACAGGCATGCACCACCGCGCCCAGCCAGGATCACACGTTTATGACCTCATTGAACCGTAATAAAAGCCCTACCTCCAAATACTATCACACTGAGGGTTAAAGCTTCAACATATGCATTTCATGGGGACACAATTCAGTCCATAGCACATGTCAACTAAATACCACATGTAGACCTTGTTTGAATCCTGATTGCAAGACAGCAACTGTAAAAAGAGACTTTCGGGACAATCATGGAAATTTCAACATCACCTGCCAGATACTAGATGATAGTAAGAAATCATTAATTGATGTTGTGGTTTTCATTTGTTCTGGTACTGGGGATTGAACCCAGGGGCAGTTTAGCACACAGCTACATCTCCATTCCTCTCTACTTTTTATTTTATTTGGGGGGGGGGGTACTGAGGATTGAACTCAGGGGTACTTGACCACTGAGCCACATCCCCAGCTCTATTTTTTGTTTTTTTAAATTTAGAGACAAAGTCTCACTGAGTTGCTTAGCTCCTCGCCATTGCTGAGGCTGGCTTTGAACTCGCTATTCTCCTGTCTCAGCCTCCCAAAGTGCTGCACCACCACGGCTGACTCTATTTTTTATTTTGAGACAGTCTTTCTAAGTTGCTGAGGCTGGCCTTGAACTTGTGATCCTCCTGCCCCAGGCTCCTGAGTTGCTGGGATTACAGGCATGCCTCATCGTGCCTGGCAAGGGGGTTGTTATGGTTTAGATATAAGGCGGCCCCCAGGGCTCATGTGTGAGACAACACAAGAGAGTCAACGGGTGAATTGATTGGGCTGTGGGGACCTTCACCTAAGCAGAGCTTTCAATCACTTGAATAGATTAACTGGGTGGTAGCTGTAGGCAGGCAGGGTGTGGCTGGGGGAGGCAGGTCACCTTTTGGGTTTATATTTTGTCCCTGTTGTGCAGAGCTGACTCTTTGTACCTCCCTTTTGCCACATCCTTAACTGCTTTCCTCCACCACAGCGTTCCGCCTTGACATTCAGCTTCATCTTGGGCCCAGAGCAACAAAGTTGGTCAACTGTGAACCTCAAATAAACGCTTCCTCCTCTACGTTGTCTTGCCAGAGCATGAAAGAACCAGCTAAGACGCTGTTGTTGTTGTTGTTGTTTTACTTAGACATACGAACAGAAGCATTTACCTTGGAAATTACGTAATGTCTGAGATTTGTGTTGAAATTGTATATTGGGGATAGAGGTGGAGGTGGGGACGGGGTACAGAGCAAACAGTTCATCCCACACACAAGTAGCTCTTGAAGCCAGGTGATGGGCACTTGGGCTGTCTACATCTGTGTATGTTTAAAAATTTTTTTAAAATAATAAAACAATTTTAATACTAGAGAAGGAGGGGGAGAGACTCAAGAAACACATCAACTCCATATGACCAGTAGACCTTTTTTTAATTTAATTTTTCTTTTTAGTTGTTGATGGACCTTTATTTTATTCATTTATTATATGGGGTGCTGAGGATTGAACCCAGTGCCTCACACATTTGAGACAGGCACTCTACAACTGAGCCACAATTCCAGCCCCTGACCTGTAGAGCTTATTAGATCCTGATTAGAAGCCACCAATGGATTTTTTTTTTTTTTTTAAGAAAAGCATTTTTGAAACAATTGGAGCAGATTGACTGTGAACTGTGTTAGAGGCTGGTGCAAGCTGCTGCTAATTTCCTTGGGGATAATTCAGTGAGTTTTCTTTTGTTTTTTCTGCTCCTTATCTATTAGAGATACATATTGAAACATGGAAAGGCTTTTTTATTACTTGTGATGTTCTTTAAAATACAAAAATAAATAAATAAACAAATCACCAGGAAGGTGGACGAATTGTAATTGGCAGAGTGTAGATAATTGTTAAAATTGGTCAAAGAGTAAGTGGCATTTCATCACATGATTATCTGAAAGTTCCTACCAGAAAGCATTTAAGAGAACTAGTTTCTGAGACCACAGCCACAAGAAGAATTCGCCTGGCTCCCTTTCACCCAAACTCCAAGGATACTTGGAAGACAAATACTTTAATAAGGACAAAGTTTAAGAACTTTGTCAAGCTCTGATTGAAGCTTCCGTTTTCCTCTTCAGCAAGGGAGTTCTCCTTAGATGTGACTCAAGGACGTAGAGGTCACTGTGTGACCTTCATATCACACAGTGGGAAGAACACAGGCCAAAAACCTTCCTGTCCACAGTGGAGCACATCATGTAGGGATTTCTGCAACTTAAACCAGTGACTGTTGGGGGGATTTGAGATTCCCTTCCGAAGATCTAGATAACAAACCACATTACCATATACACCCCTGAATCAAAAAAATTTTTTTTAAAGTGTTATCAGTGAAAAACAACCAGAATCAAAGGTTTTATTTTAGATCTTTGAATTTTTTCCCCTTGAAAATCATGGGGATTTTAGATCTTTGAATTTTTTCCAAAAAAAATTCTGGAAAGCATTTTTATTATTTTAAGAACAGGCATTTTCAAGCTGGGTGTGGTGGTGCAATCCAGTGGCTCAGGAGGCTGAGGCAGGAGGATTGCATGTTCAAGGCCAGCCTCAGCAACTTAGCAAGACCCTGTGTCAAAATAAAAAATAAAAGCTGGGCGTGGTGGCACATGCCTGTAATCCCAGCACTTTGGGAGGCTGAGACAGGAGAATCGCGAGTTCAAAGTCTGCCTCAGCAAAGGCGAGGTGCTAAGCAACTCAGTGAGACCCTGTCTCTACATAAAACACAAAATAGAGCTGGGGATGTGGCTCAGTGGTCGAGTGCCCCTGAGTTCAATCCCTGGTACCAAAAAATAAAAATAAAAAAATAAAAAATAAAGAGGGCTGGGGATGTGGCTCAGTGGTTAAGTACCCCTGAGGTCAATCCCTGGTACGGGGAAGGAGGGAGATTTGCAAAACCTCATCCTTTGTATTGAAATTTGCAAATTAAAAATAACCATTAATAATTTTTTTTTCAACACAAGCAGAGCTGGCTCAGAGAACTTGTTGAAGTGGACAGAAAAGGAATGTATCACATCTGCTCTGTCCCCAGAGTAACAAGAGTGGACTTGAAAAATGGGACAAGCTGGGTACTGTGGCACACGCCTGTCATTCCAGTGGCTTGGGAGACTGAGGCAGGAGGATTGCAAGTTCAAGGTCAGCCTCAGCAACTTAACAAGACCCTGTCTCAAAATAAAAGGGCTGAGGATGTAACACCCAGTGGTAAAACACCTTGGATTCAATCCTCAGTAGGGAGGGAAGGTAGGAAGGAAGGAAGGAAGGAAGGAAGGAAGGATGGAAGGAAGGAAGGAAGGAAGGAAGGAAGGAAGGGAGGGAGGGAGGGAGGGAGGGAGGGAGGGAGGGAGGGACAAGATGTTTCTAAGTGAAAGTGGGAATCCAGGTGGGGACGTGTACCCTGGGCTGCCTGTACCCTGGGCCCTCTGGTGCCCTCTAGCCCTGACAGCAGCCAGTCTCAAGTGGTGCTTGACTCGCTGGGGCTGTGTGACGGGCCAGACAACAGATACCGCAGGTGTCTGCCAATTGGAAAAAAGAAAAAGAAAAAATTCAGGGAAAGGGGAGTAGATAAGGCAGCCAGCTTCTAAAAATACCCAGCGAAGGGCCTAGAGATGTCCTGTCGCCCGGGGCAGTTGAGAGACAGACAGAAGAATGCATTTGCCAGAAAAGGGAGAGGGAAGGAGAGTCTAGAGACAAAGAAAATATGTATTTGGGTCACTCAAGCGCTGGCACGATGGCCCCGAGGAGAAAGACGCTTGGAGAGCCTGTGAATGGCCTCTGGTCCTCTGCCAGGGGGAGCATTTGTGTCAGGCCACCGAGGCCCCGCTGCCAGCCAGCCAGGCCCAGGGAGCTCAGACAGGCACCGAGAATTCCCTGGGCCGGGGCATGGGCGCCAGTGAGGTCACAGAAGAGCTGAGGCAAGAGAGTTTTCCAGAGATCACCGGGGCAAGGAGGACGGGCATGTGCCACCTGGGAACAGGGCCCAGCAGGGCACAGGCAAGGCTCTTGCCGTCCTGTTTCTTCGTGGCCTGTGGATCTATTCCCATCCCACTCATCAGCTGCTGCGTGGAGAGAGGCCCACTTAAAAGGAAATGCTGATAACACTACCCATGACATGGCCCCAGGCTCTTGCAGAGTCCACCCCCATCGGGTGAGCTGCCCCATCTCCTGGGCTGGCCCTTCAGACAACCAGAGCAGCTTCTGCAGCCCCTGTAACTCCCCGTCCATCCTGCCAGGCTGCACCCTCTTGCTCCTCTCCACCAAACATTCCAGGTCTCCTCTGGACCTGTCATTCTCTGTCACCAGGTTTCTGACACACCCACAGTCTCAGCCAGGAAGCCAGAAAAGGAATCTCTCCTCCACCTGCCCATCCCCCTCCACCCCGCCCCAGACTCCCCCATGATCCCCACCCTGCCTTTGTCTTCTCTTCCCTGGAGAAACCAGATGAGAACCCCAGCAAAGACCTGGCAGACAAGAAGGAAACTTCCATCAATATGTGGGTTAGACTAGCTTGTGTTTACATAGCGCTTTGAAGTGTACAAAGACCCTTCCTGTACATTATCACGTTTTGGTCTGACAAGCTATAAATGAGGCAAGGATTATCAATCCCACTATGAACATAGAAACTTAAACTTAAAAGAGCTTAAGCAACAGTTCCAGGGTCACCCGGCTACTGAAGGTCAAAGCTGCAATTCAAACCTTAATCCCAAGTAAGATCCTTTCTCCAATAAAAATCATAATAATAGCTACAATTTATTGAGCACTTACTATGTGCCATGCCTGTGCTATATGCCTTAGACGTTTCAACGTAGATAACCTTGCTGAAAACCCTATAACTGCCGGGCACGGTGATGCACACCTGTAATCCCAGCACTTTGGGAGGCTGAGACAGCAGAATCGTGAGTTCAAAGCCAACCTTAGCAAAGGCGAGGCACTAAGCAACCCAGTGAGACTCTGTCTCTACATAAAACACAAAATAGGGCTGGGGATGTGGCTCAGTGGTCAAGTGCCCCTGAGTTCAATTCCCGGTACAAAAAAAAAACAAACCCTATAAGATAAGGTAATCTATTATTGTGTCCATTTTAGGGAGCAGCAGGAAACTGAGGTACAAGGAACTCAAGCCATTGCCTTGAGATCACACAGCTATATTACACTATAGTTTGCCTAAATTTTTGCTGTTTTTATATTACTACAAATCTTGAGCTTAGGCTAAGAAACAAATTAATAAACAAATGAGGGCCCCAATAGAATGTTAGAAGAAGAAAAAAAAAAAGAGTAGACAATCAAACACTGGCAAGAAGTGCTCATTTAAAAGCTCAGCTGACAAGCAGGAAACTGTAGGTGTTGGCTACCAAGTCTGGGTAGAGAGGCACCCCCAATTTACTTTAAGCCTAAATGAAAAGAAGAGTTAGTGAAGGTAGACCTAGAGCCTGGCAGGAAACAGCACATGCCAAAGTGCTCGACTGAAAAACATGCCATGGACAGACTCTTCACAGAAGTGCAGGCAGGGAGGAAGGAGGCGGGAAGGAGGGGAGGAGTGGTGAGGGAGTTCAGCACAGGTGCCGGCAGATGCTACCTCTCTAGCCTCGAGGGGCTATGCGAGTCAGTTTCCCATCACTGTCACAAAACACCTGAAGTAATCAACTTACGAGGAGAAAAGGTTTGTTTGGCTCATGGTTTCAGAGGCTTCAGATCTTGGTTGCTTGGTCCCGCTGTTTTTGGGCCTGTGGCGAGGCAGCTCATCCTGGTGGGGAGCATGCGGCAGGGCAACCTGCTCGACTCAAGGTGGCCAGAGAACAAAGAGAGAAAGAGACCAGAGCCAAACCATCTTTCTCAAGGGCATGGTCTCCAGTGACCTAAAACTTCCTGGTAAGCCCCGCCTCTTAAAGGTCTCACCACCTCCTCCAGCCACACCCTCCCTGCCTACAGCTGTGGCCCAGGTAATCCATCAGTGGATTAACAGCATCAGGCTGAGGCTCTCATAAACTTTCTTGCATTATGTCACTCCTGAGCTTTTGTGGACACTAGGTGTCTAAACCAGGACGATGGCTTAGCCAAAGTCAGACGGTGTTGAGCACCACTCCCCTCTTCAGCACAGCCAGTGTCGTTTTTTAAAATGCAACTGTTCTCAGTGTATGATTTATTTGTTTGGGGTTTTTTGTTTGTTTTTTTGCAGTGCTGGGCCTGGAACATGGCCTCGGGCATGCCACACAAGGGCTCTGCCACTTGGCTACATCCCCAGCTCTAAGTACACAAACCACCACAGGGAGCCCTAACACCTCCTGTGTTTACTTTCCAGGGGCCACACAGCCTGGCCTTCCCTGGGGAACTCAGCAGAGCCCCCAGACCCTCCAGCCTAGCCTCTCAGGAGAAAGGGGAGTGCTTCCCCCTCCACTAACTTCCATCTAGTGATCCAGCAGTCCCACTTTTGGGCACACAGAGGCTGCTCCACTAGGGATGCGTTAGGTTCTGAACCATGGTAAGTTGAAGATGCCCCAAAGCCACCTCCTTACCCCACATCCTCGCTCACAGCCCAGCACACTGCACAGAGCAGCTGACCTCTTCCTGCCTGCCGGCTGACCAGGAGCATTGCCAAGGAGTATCAGATCTCCAGCCTGGGAAAAGAGCCAAATTCAGAGTATGGTTTCTACTGGACACATATGACTTTCACACCATTGTAAAGTTGAAAACCTTAAATCTAACCATCGTTACTTCAGGGATTTTTATATATCCAAAGGGAACAAAATCAATATCTCAAAGAAATATCTGGACCCTCAGGTTCATTGCAGCATTATCCACAGTAGCCCAGATATGGACTGAACCGCAGTGTCCACTGACAGAAGAATGGATAATGACAGGTGGTACACACACACGTGTGCATACGCGGGGACACGCACACAATGGAATATTATTCAGTCATAAAAAAGAAGGAAATCCTGCCATTTGTAACAACATGGATAAACCTGGAGGATAATATGCAAAATGAAATAAATCAGACACAGAAAGATAAAGACCACATGATCTCACATACAGGTGGGACCTCAAAAAGTCTAACCCACAGAAGCAGAGAGTAGAATGAGGTTGCCAGGGGCTGGTGGGTGAGGAAAGGGGGAGATGTTAATCAACGGTGTCAAACTTCAAGTGCAGGAGGAATCAGTTCCAGGGATCGAATGCACAGCCCGTGACTATAGCTCACCATGGTGTTTTGCATACTTGAATTTTGCTAAGAGAGCAGATCTTAAGTGTTCTCATCTGACGGAAAACCCAAACAGTAGCTGAGGGGTGGGATGTGTTAATTAATGCCATGGTGGTAATTGTTTCACAATGCATACATGTATCCAATTAGCATGCTGTACACTATGCACATATACAGGTATATCCCAATAAATCCAGAAAAAAAACCCTCCCTGTAGCAAGAATGAGTGGAGCAGCATCCAGAGCCACCCCCGCCCCCTGGCCTTTAACCCTAAGCTTCCCTTTTAAAATGATTTATTCAAGAGGATTTAATTCAGCAAGAGCACATCAATTTCCATTCTGGCTGTGTTTACATGGTCCTGGGGCAGACAGTGTCTGGTTGTCATGCAGGCAGAGGTGACAACATCTGCACCAGCCCCACTGGCAGTGACGGGTCTGCCTGCCAAGCCCTGAGACTGAGGAAGGAGGAGAGGAGAGGGCGGGAGCTGCTGGCACCGCGTCAGTGGCCATGGAAGAGGATGAAGGAAGCTGAAAATCGAAATGCGACCTCCAGGGTCTGGGAGAAGCGCCCATAAGAGAGGGCGGGGCGGCCTAGGGCCAAACCATAAGGCTCCTCATAGCCCGGGGTGGCTTCCACTGGCCAGGCCATTCAGGAGGCCCAGAATCTCAAAGCTCAAGTGACAACTGCTCTGCAATGACATAGGGTGGCAGGGGAGGGGGCAGACTGGAAGCAGGGCCTGTAGCAATGGAATTAGATTTTATATGAATTGTGGAGGTGGTTTCCCTCCATCTTGTAACACCCGAAATGTAAAATAAATTGGCTTAATTCTAGTCACAGATAAGGCTTCAGGGTTTGTGATCCATGATTCAGAACTGCCATCAAGGACTGAGGTTCCTTGTCTCTGCTCCGCCATTCTGTCTTGTTTTATTCAAGGCCAGCAGTGAGAGGGCTGCGGCAGCTCCAGGCATCACATCAGATGGAACCGAGGCCAGAGGGAGGACAGCGCTCCGGGGGCTCTCCAAACAGAGAGCGACCTCATGATAAAAGTCCTCAAGAACTCGCCTGTTGGCTAGAGGTGGGTCACCTGCCCATTGCAGAGCCAAAACCAGCAGAGGGGACAGGATTGGTTACATCACACAGGTGGACTCTGCTTAAGAGGGCACGTCAGGGAGTGATAGCTGACCTTAGCAAACCAGGGCTCTGTCTAAGGAGCAACAAGAGAGGGACAGATTCTAGGTTGGGAGCGTATAATGTTGAAAAAATTTTAAAAGGCACTTAAAAATTAAATGGCATCATGAGACAGAGGGCTCATGGGAAAGGGCGGCTCAGCTCTCATCCCCGTTGCCACTCCCTGGGGATAGGGCAGAATCCTCCTAGCTAGACTTTCCACACCATGGGTCTGCTCTCCACTTTGCCCCACTGAATCTGCCTCAAATGCATCTCTGATCCTGTAATTTTCTTAAAATTCCCCTACAGCATTACTTCCATGGAATAAGAAGACAAACTCTTTGACTTGACGCACTGATACAATACTTGCCACACACAGGTGTGGAGAGCAGTGATCTGAATCATGGTCTTTCTGACCCTCTCATGGCTGCGTTTGCACTGGGAACGTCTTATGTGAAGGTACTGGTCAAGATGGCCCAGTTACTATGGTGACACCAACCTAAGGAAACTCTGTAAAGACTCAGAATTATATCAGTCAGGACCTTGAGCTCAGGCACCAGCTCCCAGGGATAGAAAAGTCTGAGCATAACAAAATAACCCTAATGTCTGTCCAATCCTACATGCCTCGGTTTGCCTGTTTTGCTAAAACTTAACCACAAATAACCTTTTGATGAAACCCATATAATAAACAAGCTGAGCTAGCTCTAGGTCAGTCAAACTCCATCAGAAATTGGCTACCCCCCTGGCCCCAGCTTTTTCTCTCTCTGTGTGTCTGTTTGTCTTTTCTTCATCCCCCAATCTCCCTCATCCAGTGCTTTTCAGAATTAACGGCCGTGGCTGAGAGATGAGAGGGCCACGGCACGCAGGAACCTATTCCAAACACATTGTGCTGTGTTGCTTAATGTACCTCTCAGGACAGCTCAAGGATGGAGATGTCACTGAAATGAGGCAATGGAACAACAAAGAACTTGCAAGTTTCCCACCGCTGCTGTGACACCAGCATCACAAACGTAAAGGTTTGGAACAGCACAACCACACTTCTTGGCGTTCTGGAGATCAGAAGTCTGAAGTCAGTTTTGCCAGGGGCACCCCAGGTGTCTGCAGGGTCTGGTCCTTTTGGAGCTGCCCGCTTACCTCACCAGGTGGCCACATCATCCTGTATTTCCGGCATCACATCTCCTTCTCACTGTCTTCTTTTACAAGGACCCTTGTGATTACATTTGGCTCACTCAGATAATCTGGGATAATCCCCCCTTCTCAAGATCCTTAACTTAATCACATCTACCAAATCCCTTTTGCCATGTAAGTAATGCAGCCATGGGCTGGGGGGACTTGGCTGGCACATCTTTCGGAAGCCATCTTTCTATCTCCTGCTCTCACCCTCCCAACCTGGCTGCTCTATCTTCCACCCAAAGGTTCCTCAGGTACCCCAGCTCCCCACTTCACCTGAGGACTCACCTCAAATGACCCCTTTGGGAAAGCCTCCGTGACAGCTTTGGTCTCCCACTCTCTACCCTTCCCCTGGACTGGCCGCCCCTCCTCTGGATTCCCATGTCACCACAGCTCACTACTAATGAATCATTGTAAGTCTAATCAGAATGGGCCCTACACAGGACACCTGCAGCTCAGGAAAGCTGGTTTGTTGATCGGCTGGCAGGTGGGTGAGTGGGTAGAATGAGTGCATCATCAGGCGTTTAAAAGACACATGTTTATAAGAGCTAATAGATACCAGGGAAGGGGGTTGGGGGCAGTCATTTTTTTCAAAACTGTTCTGGGGAGGGGCCTCAGGACAAAGGCCTGTTTATGTTCCTGTCCTGTGGAGAAATTCCTCAAAGACAGATCATACCTGAGGGCGGGGGAATACAGCTATCCCTTTGGTATCTGCAGGAGATTGGTCTCAAGATCCCCTGAAGATACCAGAATCCTCAAAAGCTCAAGTCCCTTATATAAAATGGCCTCGCAGGACACATGGTGCAGCCTGTAATCCCAGCAGCTTGGAAGGCTGAGGCAGGAGGATTGTGAGTTCGAAGCCAGCACTCAGCAACTTAGGGAAGCCCTAAGAAACATAGTGAGACCTTAACTCCAAAATTTTTTTTTTAAGAACTTTATTTTATTTATTTTTATGTGGTGCTGAGGATCGAACCCAGTGCCTCACGCATGCGAGGCAAGCGCTCTACCGCTGAGCTACAATCCCAGCCCCTTGCCTCCTTTTTTTTATGTTGAGACAGGGTTTAAATTCCTTAGGGCCTGGCTAAGTTGCTGAGGCTGGCCTTGAACCTGTGATCCTCCTGCCTCAGCCTCCCGAGCTGCTGGGATTACAGGTAATGCCACGGCACCCGGCTATTTATAGTTTCCTTTAAAAAAAGAGCCTAGGGAGGCCAAAGATTCAGGAGGCTGAGGCAGGAGGATCACAGTTTCAAGACCAGCCTCAGCAACTTAGGGATGTGCTAAGCAACTTATGGAGACCCTGTCTCAAAATAAAAATAAAATAAAAGGGCTGGGGATGTGGCTCAGTGGTAAAGCACGCCTGGATTAAATCTCCAGTGCTACCTCCAATAAATAAATAAATAAAAGAAGAGCCAAGATTCTGAAAGTGAATCTTGCTCTCAAGAATGGCCCATGTTCTCTGTCCCTTTAAGTGTGTACACTTTGGTTTCCTAAATAAATCTGTGCTAGTGCCTCTCCAAAGAAGAGATACATCCTGAAGTTCCTTCCTCAGCATTAACTCAAGAACCTGCCAATGCCGAGTTGAGGTCTCCTTCTTTTGTGGCTTAGATCTGGAATGTCCCACCAAAGCTCATGAAACTCCAATGCAGCCAAGTTCAGGGTTTTGTAGGCAACCATGGGGTCACAAAGGCTCTGACCCCATCCGTTCACAGTTGAATGGAATACTAGGAGGCGGGGCCTAGTGGGTCACTAGGAGTGTGTCCTTGGAAGGGTTCGTCTTCTCTGCCCTCTCTCTGCTTCCCGCTGCCGCGAGCTGAGCAGCTCTCCTCCACCACAGCTTCCACCATATGCGCCTTTGCCTCACCTGGGGTCAAAGACATGGAGCTGGCTGACCATGGACTGAATCCTCTGAAACCATGAACCAAAATAAACCTTTCCTCCTCTAAGTTGTTCTTGTAAGGCATTTTGATCACAGGGATGAAAAGCCGACTACCATACCCCTTCTCTCTTCTGGGAGAGCTCCTTTGACCCCTGTCCAATAGTATCCTCAGATCACCTAGGGAACAGCCCAGCCAGTCGTCCTGGACAGCCCTGGGCAGGCCATGGAGGTGTCTGTTCTACTACAGCCCCTTCATCTGGGTGCTAAGGCACCTGGCTGGGAGCAGGAAAGGATGTGCAGGTGTCCCCCACCCGCCCTCTCTACAAGATGTAGTATCCATCCCAGAAGGCTCAGGTCTCAGCCCAAATGTTACCTCTTTAGTCATGACCACTCATCACAAAGTAGTTCTATCCCCTTACCCTGTTTGATTTTCTTCATGCCTATTAAAAATCATCTTTTTTTATTTGTTGGGTTTTTTTTTAAATTTTCCACTTTCTGTCCCTCTCAGTATCACAGTGAAAATAAGTCTGTTGTATCTCCAGTACCTAAATAGTGTTCTGTGCATTGCAGATACTCAACATAAAATTGCTAAATGTGGACAAATAAAAAGATGGAAAGAAAAATGGATGGATGGATGGATGGATGGACAGTTGGAAAGAAGGAGGGAAGGACAAGTGAATGCACAGATGAATGGATGAATGGGGAGAAGGTAGGAAGGATGGATGGATGGGTGGGTGAGTGAATGAGATTGTAAAAGTTCTCCCTCTATTTGGGCTGCTTGCGTGTCCCTAGACTTGGGGAATGACCTCTCTCACTGGTGATATGGCTAGTTCAGGATTTAGAAGCTTAATTACTCTGAGAGGGTCTCTGCTCCCTGAAGCTTCACAAAGGAGACAACATCTGGTTGTGAAAAGCATTACATCTCCAGATAAAGCACAGCAAAGGCCCAGGGGCCAGGAGAGGCCTGGAGGAGCAGTGGGAAGCTCCATGGAGCTTGCCGGCATGGCCTGGGTTGGGCAGCAAGAGATCTTTAAGGCAGGTAAGGGGCAGCCCCAGAGGCAGTGATGCCCAGAGAAGGAATGTGGACAGAATGTCATAGGATATGAGGATCCTTCAACAATCAGGGTAATGCCAGGACCTTGGCCCTGCTAGCCACCAACCACAGGTGCAAAAGGAAGCTTTGCAATAATAAGAAGGACGATGTATGTGATGGACCAGCAGCTTCATGATCTAACACAGATGGTCATGAATCACTTTTTGGAGTCACTAGTAGTACATTTTCCACATTCCCCGCGTTTCTCCCTTTCTTCGCCGTGTCAGGGTAATTACTCATTTGATAACAGTGAGTCTCAGCAACAGGAAAAATACCCGAGCAGGTAGTCAACTCCACAGCTACACTTTTGATTTTCACTAAAAGAGGCCCAAACTATTTTAGGCTATTTTGAAAATGGAATCTTTTCCTGAAAACGTGAGTTTTCAGTTAAAAGTCAAATAAGCATTCAAACTGTATTTTCTGAACTCTGTTCACTCCAGGATCTGGAATTCTTAAGAAAAATTTCAGGAAACCTAGTTGTAAGGAGAACAAAATACTGCACATTTGGAGGAAACCTGCATCCTGTAGATAGTGGTTCTCACTTTAGACTCACTTGGGACGTTTTTTTAAAATCCTGATGTCCCATCACAGCCTAGGTCAGTTATACTCCAGGCCAGTGGGATCAGAATCTCTGGGGATAGGACCCAGGGATCACTATTTTTTCATTTTATTTTTATTTATTTATTTATTTTATGTGGTGCTGAGGATCGAACCCAGTGCCTCCCGCGTACTAGGCGAGCACGCTACCACTGCGCCATAACCCCAGCCCCGGGATCACTATTTTTTAAAGGTTTCCAGGGAGCAGGTAGCGGCTCACTGGCCTCAAGCAGCACTGAACACAGAATAAAGAGATTTCCAGAACGCAGACACCTGGGCACCCTCCCCAGAGATTCTGATCCACCTCATCTCAAGAGAACCTGGGTATTTCTAAGGTGCCCATGTGTTATGGTTTGGATCTGAAATGTCCCCTGCAAAGCTCAGGTCTCCAGCAAATGCATGATCCCCAGTGAAGCGAAGTTCAAATGTGGGGCTTTGGGGCAATGATTGCAACACACTCTGATCTGATTGGCGGCTTGATCCGTTTGGTGGATCCACCCATTGGAAGCTGAATGGAATACTGGGAGGTGGTATTGGATGCAGGTCACTAGGGCATGCCATGGAAGGGTTTATCCTTTCCCTGGCCCCTTCCTCCCTCCCTCTCCTTCTCTCTCTCTCTCTTTCCCAGCTGCCACGAGATGGGTAGCTCTCCTCGGTCATTCCTGTCCACCATGTTTCTGCCTTAAAAGCTGACTGATCATGGACTGAACCTCTGAAACTGTAGCCAACTGAACTTTTCCTCCTCTAAGTTGTTCTTGTCATGTGTTTTGGTCACAGCTATGAAAAGCTGATAAAGGCATCCACGCCTACCAAGCAGGCCAGGGTTGAAATTCTCCAGCCAAAAGCTACCTCCTAAATTAAATCAAATCAAGTCAATGAACCAACCTCGGAGGTTACCTTTCCTACCAGTCTTTTTCAGCCACCTCTGATAAGGTGGCTCTACATTTTGCATTTCTGATTTGCATATGAATTGAAACCAGCACCATCTCAACCTGTTAGCCATTTTGACATTTGTACAAATTACCTCTGGCCAGTAGTCCTTTGGGAAGTTGCCTGAGCAGATAGCAGTATAGAGAAAGGCAAGCAGACAAACACCAGCCCCTCAACCGATCCCTTCATGGGAATCACTTCCTCCATTCTTGGAATTCCATGGAAGGTTCTCACTGGGCTCCCACGCCATCCACCTGTGATCTAATTAGTGAAGCATGCATGGGGTGGGGGGGGAGCTTGAGCAAGCCACGCTTGTGCAATCTCCAAAACAGTACACCGTTAGTGAGGTGAAAGGTCCTTAGATCGATTAAAGTTAGTGGAGTTTATCTGAACAAAACAAAAGCAATTCATGAAATTGGGCTCCTCCCAGAACAGGCCAGGCCCTGAGAATTCCAGCCAGCAGCATGATCTACAGTGTTTATATAAGATGGAAGTGAGGCATAGAAAACAACTTAATTGGCTACAGTCTGTTCAACCAACCAGTCAATTGGTTATAGCTTAACTAGTTAGTTGTTTATAGTTTAATTGGAATATTAGCAGCAGGGTCTCTGCAGCAAGCTAAAACTCCGTTACTGTGATTAAACTTCTACAATGGTTTGGTCTCTTGGGCCTGGTGCAGGTGCCCATTTTAAATCCATGACTTCCTACACAATTTTATTTAACAGGTAAAATGAAAGAAAAAAAAGATATCTTTGTGGGGGGCAGGTGCAGGAATTTGAGGAAGTTTGCATCCTATGCAGAATTTTCTAGCAACCACCAGAAGCTGCAGAGAGGTCAAGTAACTTGCCAAGGGTTAGGGTTAGAAGCGTGGGGCTGGATTCCAGGCCAGGTGTCCATGAATCGGAAGCTGGTTGGTTTTCCCTAAGTTATGTTGACATCATGTTGAAATAGGCCCACAACCACTTATTTAAAACCTCTGAAGCCAGTGTGTCTTGAAATGTAGAAAATTTTGTATTTTAGAAGGGTAAATATGTTAATATTTCTGCAGCAAACATATAAATAGAAGGTTTTCAGAGCTTTGGGGGGACTGGGGAATTATAGACAATTGAAGATTGTGGATGAGTATCAGAGAAGAGTATCATAGGCAGCAGCAAGCACTTTCTGGACAGGGAGTATCTGCCAGACTGTACATGTGTGACCCTCATAACAGTCTTGCATGACGCAGACTAATATGATCCCCAGCCTGAAAAATCAAAAACCAGGCGTGGCTGGGGTAACTTACCCAAAGTCAAATGACTAAAATATTCATATATTTGCTCAGTCTCAGTCGGAATTAAGAAGCTTATACTTGCCGGGCATCGTCATGCACACCTGTAATCCCAGTGGCTGGGAGGGGGGGGTGCTGAGGGAGGAGGATCACAAGTTCAAGACCAGTCTTGGCAACTTAGTGAGGCTCTAAGCAACTTAATGAAACTCTATTTCAAAATGAAAAAATAAAAAGGTCTGGGGATGTGGATCAGTGGTTAAGTGCCCTTGAGTTCAATCCTTGGTACCAAAAATAAACAAATCAATAGATAAAATAAAAATAAAGCTTATAGTTGAACATTTCTGGAGCATTTCTTTTTCTTTTGTTGAATTGTGGAATATTTCTAGAACCACTAGCTGGGAATGGGACTTTGATCTGAGCTGAAGGCTAGGCTTTCTTGTTTTAAACCTGCATATTCTGCATGAAGCTCTGGGTTCAATCCCCAGCACAAAAATAAAAAATAAATATGCCTTCTCTTTTTATTATTTGTCTTGTTTCAGCAGCAACCAGTCCACAAAAGAATCGCTATAGGTTCTCCTTTTAAACTGTTAGAAGTCTTGGGAGGTTTAAGACCCAAAAACCTTGCAGATGATTGAATTTATTCACTGGCTGTTTGTTTAATTTCCACAAGTACTGGCACTTGACCAGAATTAGACTCAGTTCTGATAAAGCAGGATACAGCGCATGATCTTCTCTTAACACAGTATGGCAAAATTAAAGTTGGGCAACCAGGAAGGGTTTTCCTTAGTGAGGCTGCCGGGAGACGCAGGCGTCGCCATGAACAGTGGGTTCTGCGGTCTACAGTCCACGTAGCTGCACTTCCTCTGGGCCCATAACCTTCGCCTTCCAAAACCATCTGATAAAATTCACGGGAAAGTGGTTTCCTACTATTGTGCCTAACAATTTTCAGAATGCACTTAATATTCTCTCAAAGATTTATCAGGGAAGGATCTATGTGCCAATAATTATTAAAGTAGAAAGTGTTGAAATCACAGGGCTATTCACCATTCCAGAAGAACAATGTGCTTTGTTTAGGTGATCTTTCAGTTTTCCCCTGTAGGACTAAAGATGATTGTGCAACACACACACATATTCATATATGTACATATTTTTATACATATATGTATTTTTTAAAACCTCATATTTTTAAAAAACATAAACTTATTTTATATATACATATATATATACACATTTTTAAAACCTCATGTTTTTAAAAACACATATGTATATACATGTTTTATATATAATACATATATATACATATTTTCAAAAAAACTCAGCTGCTACACATTCATTTTGTGATTAGCCAAATTTTATTATTTCAGAAACTTCAAGAATCACTATTTTCTCCATCAATATGTTCTTTAAGGTGGTGTTGCTGTCTGAAGAGTGCTTTTATTCTACCTAGGTGATGAGAATATCCAGATAATAAAACCCAACAGGAAGAAGCATTTCCCTATAGAAATTCAGTCTTAAGGGCAACTTGGAACAAATATAAACTTTTTTCTTTTTCTTTTTCATGGCTCTAGGGATCAAACTGAGAGCCTCATGCATATTAGACAAATGCTTACCACTGAGCTTCATTCCTAGCCCTTAGTCTTAAATACTAACAATGAAGAAATAATAATCATTACCCTCTGCTGAGTCAGCCTTCCCTAGAGCATGACCTCCTACTTACTTCTCCAGAAGGCTCCCCTGGTGTTTAATAAAGTTCAGCTTTTCTCATTCTTTTTGAACCCTAAGTACTTCTAATTGTCCTAAAAAAGCTATTGATGCCTCACATATTATTACTAAACCTAGAGCATTTGGCCAAATTTTGGAAAACGTTGAGTATATATAGTTGGCTCACCACATCTGTAGTTTCTGAATCCATTGATTTAGCCAATCACGCATCAGAAATATTTGAAAAATTGTTACATCTGTGCTGAACATGTACAGGCTTTTTTCTTGTCATTATTCCTAAACAATACAGTACACATAACATTTACATAAACAAGAACTGTTTACATAACATTTACCCTATTGTAGGTACTCTGAGTAATTGAGAGATGATTTATACTCCATGGGAGAATCCGCATAAGATCTAGGTAAATACTATGCAATTTTATATAAAGGATCTGAGCATCTATGGATTTTGGTGTCCTTGGGGTGTCCTAGAACTCTTTCTCCATGAATACCGGGGAACAACTATATAAGTAAACAAGTGTTTGTTGAATGCACAGGACATTCCTGCATTTCTCACACCGTAATCCAGGCAGCCATGCAGAAAGAGAGAACTTAGCTCTAAACTTTACCCTGTCTGTGTGACCCCGGGCAAGTCAGATCACCTCATTGACCATTAGTTTTCCCCCTGATGGTGGGGAAAACAAGTTGGTTCCTGTTCCTGAGTCCTTTTAAATTAAGGGGTTCTCAAACTTTGGGATGCATCAGAATCACTCAGAGAACTTGATAAAGCACAGAAGTGGCTAGACTCCACCTCCAGACCTCCTGAGTCAGCTGGTGTCTGGGAATTTGTTTCCCTGGGCACACTGCTGGTCTGTGAACCCTACCTGGAGAGCCAGTCCTCTAAGAGAACAGTCACAGTAGCCCTGGGTGAACTGGAGCCCAGACAGAACTTCTAAGGGGATAGAGACGGTTTCCCTGGTCACCGCATATTTAATCAGTCCTGAGAAGTCACTTCTCTGGAATTGGGATACAACAAATGCTGACCATTCTTTCATATTTTTTAGCATTATCAAAATCACACCCTGGCTAACATTTGTCATTATCAATTTTATCATGATTATTTTAGTGGGTGTAAAGTGGTTTCTTTTCGTGGTTTTGATCTGCGTCCCTAATCATGCCGAGCATCTTATCATGCGCTTGCCGCCACTGTATACCTTTGGTGGAGAAACATCTGTTCAGACCTCTTGCACAGTTGACAGTGTTTTCTGTATACCCTAGAAAAAGTCCCTTATCAGATATGTGATCTGCAAATATTTTCATTCATTCTGTGCCTTGTCTTTTCACATCCTTGGTGATGATCTTTTTTTTTTTTTTTTTTTT
>CM053406.1:110146844-110173897 GCA_028644305.1 Xerus rutilus | reverse complement strand
GAGTGACCCTGGACCTAAACCACCTCTCTCATCTATTGTTTGAAGTCGTGCCTCGTGGGTCTCCTCGACGACTAGGGGTCCTGAGAGATGAAAAGGGGTCTCGGGGAAGACGAAGCAGGGTCTCACAGGACGAAGTTAGGGGTGACAGTCCACAGAGTCATTCCACCCAGACTCCGGAGGTAGATAAGACTGCTCTGCCAGAGCGAGTTGCAGAACCCGTTTAATCCAGGAAGTACAGAGGCTTATATAGGGTCCTTGGACCAATCACGGCCTCGAGGTTACAACCAATGAGGCATGCTCTGCTGGGCATGTGTTTCATCACCATAGAATGGGAAAAGAGGGAAGGGAGGGGTTGAAGGTATGGGGAGTGCTCCTACATATCCCCCTTTTTACTTTTATTTGAAATGTCAGTGGGGCCTGTATGGCCCATAAGCAAGCATGTTGGAGGGATCTGTGATAATCTTCTCATAGGAGAGAATCATTCCGCTGGATTTTCCAGACTCCTACATGCTGCATATGATAGAGGGGAGGCGTTAATGAAGCTGTAATCTATCTTAGGTTGTGCCCCTCTGAGCATCATACCCGTCATCAATTATCAGCTCGTGTGCAAGAGAAGGGGCAGACAAGATTGTGCCTGGCGTAGGCTGTGCCCCTCTGGGCATCTTACCCATCATTGGCTGGCCAGCCTGTATGCATGTGCCCCAAAATGAGCTCTCTCCCAATAGAAGAGGTGATGAAGTTGGGAGTGGTTGGAAGGGAAGGGGTTAGGATCAGCCAAAGCTATGAAGCCTTGTGTTTCCAGCAAAGATGAGGTAGGCAAGCTTCTGACATGTTCTCGAGGGCTGCAATCCATGTGGCAGGAATTTTCTTGTGTTCCTGTGATTCCTTAATGGTATGAACTGAGAGCTTGTTTAGTTTGACAAAGAACCAGAAGAAGGCTTAGAACCCTGAGCCCAACGATAACCCAATTGGATGGATCTGGAAATTTGTTGCACACCTTTTGAAGAGTAGAAGGGTCAAAAGACAATATTAGCTTTGGTTTAGGAACTCACGGAAGAGACTCTGAATGACAAAAATGGGAGAATTATGAGGGCTAGTTGAAGGCTTAATATGACTTATGGCTAATTGCTCATGGACAAGTTTCTTTCATGCTGAAAGCTTAGGCTCAAGAATAGGCCACTGCTCCACCCAGCAGCGTGAGGTGTCCACCCAGCTAAGGCGGATGAGATCCAACAGTGGGGCAGTGGCCATTAGAATTAGAGGTTCCTCCCAAAGAGGCTTACCTTGTCATGCACTTATAACTCGTCATGAGGAGTCTTGTCATCTGTGGTAAGGACTACATCCATTTTTGAAAGTAAATCTTGTCCCCAAAGTGTTTTGGGAATGTCAGCTATGAGAGGGTGTATACATCCAGAGTTGCCATCAGGGTCCTTCCATGTTACCTGTGAAGTTAACCTATGAGAGGGCGTGAATCTGCCAACACCAAGGATGTTAGGCCCGCTGGTGAATTTCCAGAAAGGGAACAAGGAGGCAGTACCAGTATCAATAATAGTTATATCAGCCCCAGTGTCGATGAGACCTTTAATGGGTTTCCCATCAAGATAAATGGTCATGCTAGGTCTTGTGGGGAGCAGAGGTACTATCCAATTGACCCTAGGGATAGGGGCCCTCTTGTTTAATGGGGCTGAGGGTTGCCCCTGTTGGAGTTTAAGGGATTGGAGTGGCAGTCTCGGGCCCAATGGTACCCCTTTTCACAACGAGGGCATGGGGTGCGGGGCTTCCTTCATAACTCACATGACTGATTAAAGGGACAGTTGCAGACTATTTGCCCAGGTTTGTTGCATCTCTAACAGGTAGAGGCTTGAGAGTGGCCCATGAAGGCTGAGGGAGTGTTGGAAGTCAAGCAAGACTTAAGAGCAGCCGGAGAGGGCTGAAACTGAGTCATGGGTGGAAACATCCTTAGTGGCAGAAACCCATTTACTGAGTTCCTCATATCTCACTGGGGCTAGTGCCGCTCTAGAAATGGAATTAGCACCTTCCTAGGTAAGTTGTTGAATGAGGGCGTCCTGGCCTGGGCCAGAATTTACTTTCTTTTCAATAGTCTGGATGACACGAGCCAAGAAATCAGGAAACCATTCATCAGGACGTTGAATAAGATTTTTGAAAAGTTCCTGAGGAGTGGGAGGGCTCAAATTATGAAGGGCTCTAAGGGCACTGTCCCTGACTTGCTCAAAGTAAATAAGATTACCAACAAGTGCCTGAGAGTGGGAGGACGTAAAGTCACCCCTGCCCGATAGCATATCCATGGAAAAAATTAAGGCCTTGTGTTATATTGTGACGAGCCTGTTCTTCTACAAGTTCTAGGTAAGAAGCCTTCCACTGAAGGTATTGGGAAGTGGAAAGAACTGCCTTGAGAAGGGAAAACCAGTCAAAGGGAGTTTTAAGAGAAGAGGACCAGGACCTCAGAAGCTGTAGAAAAAAGGGAGAGGAAGGGCCAGCATCTTGACAGGCCTTATGTAGCTGAGTAAGCTCCGAGACCGGAGTGGGGATCCAGGGGCGGATGTTGGAATTGGCCTGGAGATTAACCATGTAAGCATGTGCAGCGGATAGAGTTGAGCGAAAAGGGTTGGAAGGACTGAGACGAGTGGGCGGGTCACAGGCAGAGGAAGCAAAGTAGGGAGGAGGAGTGACTGCAGGGGGCACTGAAGGCAGAGTGGGGCAAATAGGAGGGGGGTGGAGGGAGGGGAATCTCCAGGAAGAGGGTGTTCACGGGAAGTTGAGGATGAACTATCAGAACTATGTGATTGGTTTTGGGGGGATGCTGTAGGAACAGCCTCATTATGGTTGTCTTCATCCTCCATGAAGAAGGAAAGGACCCAGGAGAGTAGGTTTCCCATGCTGAAGGAGTAAGGATGGAGATGTTAAAGTGAAGGTAAACGGTATTGGCGTGTGGGCTCTCTGCGAAAGCCTATCCAGTTGCACTCTAAGTTTGCAGAGCGAGCGCTGGGGATGGGCCGCCTGCAGTGTTAGGCAGTTTACTGGAGGCAGGGGGGTGTGACCTTGGCCAGAGGAGGTGCGGGCGCGGGGAGCTTGGCAATCTCCCCTTTGTCTGCTAGACTCAAAAAGAAAATCACCCCGGGGCAGTTTAAGGCAGCACAATAAGGCAGTGTGGACAGTGTTTGCCGGCTTAAGTCCAAGAGCACGCCTAATCCCAAGGTGGGGCCTGCCCTCACAGGGCGGGTACAGGCAGGACCACCGGAGGCCCTCGTGAACCAGGCCAGCGTGGGTGGGGCAGCGCCACCAGCACGTGGAGCGGGCGCCGGTGGGGCTGCCAAGGCCAGCAAGCAAAGCCGCCACGCGGGACTGCCACCGTTTGTGACCGGCGTCAGTGGAGCCACTGTAGCAGCGGCTTTGTTTACTTTTCTGTGCATGACTGGCAGGACCACTGAGTCTCTCACAGTGGCGCTTTCAGCGCTGATCCGAGAGATAGAGGGTCCACGCGGGGGTGGCCGGGGGCCTCCAGGGAAAGGAGGAGGAGCGGGGAGACGCGGGACCAGCCTGCACGGGTGGGGGGCAGCCAATGAACGGGGAAAACCTCCCAAAAGTAGGAGGAAACGCTAGCGAAGAGAAGCCGAAAGCAAAAGGGACAGAAAAAAGAAAAACTAAAGAGGATTTTAAGAAGAGGAAGGAGATTGGAAATTTGGGTGAAAACACGAAAATGTTTAGAATTAGGGTTCCCTGACCTAATTATATCACACAAAGACAGACACATGAGACAATCACAAAAAGGCTGGTGTTACCTTCACCAGCAAGACAGGGGGACCGCCACGATATCACTCACCTACGGGGTTGAGAAAGCCCCAGAGCATGTTGGGCGCCAGATATTGCTTGACGTCGTGCCTCGTGGGTCTCCTCGACCAGTAGGGGTCCTGAGAGACGAAAAGGGGTCTTCAGGGAAGACGAAGAGGGTCTCACAGGACGAAGTTAGGGGTGACGGTCCAAGGAGTCATTCCACCCAGATTCCGGAGGTAGATAAGACTGCTCTGCCAGAGCGAGATGCAGAACCCGTTTAATCCAGGAAGTACAGAGGTTTATATAGGGTCCTCGGACCAATCACGGCCTCGAGGTTACAACCAATGAGGCATGCTCTGCTGGGCATGCGTTTCATCACCATAGAATGGGAAAAGAGGGAAGGGAGGGGTTGAAGGTATGGGGAGTGCTCCTACACTCATCAACCCTAAGAAGGTCATTTTTAGACTATAAGCATGGATTGTACGTAAAAACACAGGGAGAAATATGCCCAGTGACAGTGTTAGTGTCTGTGGTTCGGCGCCCAGTGGGATTGATCTAGAAATCTTCCAGTGGCAAGGTCATTGACTCCTCCCTGGCTAGCACTCCCCTCAGCCAAGTTTTAAAAGGAATCAGCTCAGCATGCAATCAACCCTTCCCTTGCCTTTGACTTTTAAATTGGTCTGAATTAAATCCAGCCTTCTTCCAATGAATAATACAGTGCTAGAATTTTCTTTCTACTGAGTCATACAATCCCAGGTTTGAATGTCTCACTCCCTAATCTTGGGCCTGTCACTTAACCTCTATGTCCAGACAGCTCCACTTAAAATGGAAGATGTTAATATAAACCTGAAGATTTAGGGAAGAATAACTTATTAATGACTTGAAAGCACTATAAAGCGATATAGAAATCGCTCCTACAATAACGTATGGGAAGCCTAAGTAAAGCAGGATAGCCAAGTGCCCTGGTGGAAATAAACCACCATGGTGCCATCTTGGCATTCTGTGAAATTTAGGATTTTGAGAGCATACTTCCTCCAGGACAAGGTTTTTACCAAAGGACAAGTTCATCAGAGTAAGTGGACTCCTGTGAACTTGCTCTCTACTCAGTTCCCCCTGGTGCACTGCAACAATCTGACGTGATTTCAAAAGTCTGGGATCTCCTCATTGTCTTGGCCTTTTTGGGCCCCAAAGGTAGAAAGCAGGCCAAGGCAGGAGGATCTAGGAAGCAAGTTCAAGGACAGACTCAGCCACTTAGTGAGACTCTGCCTCAAAATAAAAACTAAAAGGAGCTGGGGATGTAGCTCAGTGTCCAAGTGTCTGTGGGTTCAATCCTCATTACAAAAAAACAAAAAACAAAAAACAAAGAAACGTAGAAGGCAAAGTTTTTGCTGGGAAACACACTGGAGCAGAAAATGCTAAGAGGTTAGAAAATATATGTTTACCTAGAAACTGTAATGGAGCATATGGAAAAAGAGAGGCAGAAGCTAGTAGACAGCTGTCACACATTTTGGAAAATGTGCAGGTGCACTACCATAATAGGAAGCATTTCCAGACCAAAAGAGGCCGATTTAAGTCAACACTTAAAGGAAGTGGTGCTCGCTGGTGCAGTGGACATGGTCCTGTGCTTTGCATGCTCAGCATCTGTACTCTCTTCCTATGTTTGGGGAGTTTTCCCCCTTGTACATTTTAGCACGGTGCGGGGTCTTCCATGCCAGAAGGTGGAAATGTAAGTTACTCCCTTTCCCAGGAAACAGACCCAGGACAGAGGGGTCCTCCAGACAGAGGCATCAGCCCTGGACTTTCACAAGAGAACTAGTGATGGGAAGGGAACAGAAAGAACTCTAACAAGAAGTTCAGCTTCTTGAGCAGCAACCAGGAGGGCACCCTTCCCATCCAGAGAGAGCAGGGTCCACGGGCAGATGTGGGTCGTGGTGATGGCAGCTACAGAGGTTTCTTTCTACAGTGGCATTTGAGGTATCAGACCTGATTTTAGAAATATTCTGTGAGATACCCATTTGCCTTTTGCTGCTATTTATATTTCATGTGAACATTTGAAGACACATACAAAGGTGAAAATAATAATATAATGAACCTTCTTTATCCCTTATTTCCCCACCCCCTACTCTTCTTGGTATAAATTACTATAAAGTTCCCATTTTGTAGTTGAACAACTCAATAATGTTTTAGTGAATTTCTAAAGGCATCTACACATTACTGCAATCAAGCCACATTTTTGCTTTTGTTTCGTTTTACCATCTTCAATGAATCTGCTACATGCATAACTTAGCACAACTATCACACAATCATACGGAATAGTTTTCACCACCCCGCGAACTCCCTGCTGCTCTCTATAGCCACGCCCTCCCCGGCTCCAAACCCCTGACAACCACGGACCTGTTCTCCATCTTTTGTCTTTTCTAGAACGTCTTATAAATGGAACTATACATAGGTGGCCTTTTGTGTCTGGCATCCCTTCTCAGCATGTCTTGGAGATTCTTCTGAGTTCTTTCCTTTATCAATAGTCCTTTCCCTTTTATTGGTTAGTACTATGTTGTATAGATGTACCCTCATTTAGCCATTCACCTGTGGAGGGACCTTTGAATTGTTTCCACTTGAGGGGGGTATAAATAGAGTTGCTGTCCTGAGAAAATTCAGACTCAGGTTGCACCACAAAAAAAAAAAAAAAAAAGAGTTGCTGTCAAATATCATTTTAGCAAGTTCATTTTTCTAATTAAACCAGCCAGAGTTGGTTTCTGTTGCCTACAAGGAGGAATCAGACTGCTACTCCTCTATAATCAGAATGTCCTCAGATCTCATCAGCTGAGGGTACAAATAAGATCCTTTTACCACTTAGCTACTTAATAGTCAAATGGTCCACACCTGCATAACTACAGAATCCCAGGTTTGGTTTGGTTTTGATTTTTTTCAGGGGGCATGGGCTTCCCCAAGCAGGATGACTCAATCCCACTGGGGGCTCACCAGTCTCCTTGGGCAACTGGTCTGATATTATGCCTGTGGTTTTGCCTTTTCCAGAATGGTACATAAATAGACGCACACAGTATATAGCCTTTCGATCTGGCTTTTTTCACTTAACATTTTTGGGATTCATCCCTATTGTGGTTTATGTTTTTCATTCATTGTTTTTTTTTATTATTTTTTTTGGTTGTAGATGGACATGATATCTTTATTTTTATGTGGTGCTGAGGATCGAACCCAGTGCCTCAAGCATGCAAGTCAGGAGCTCTACTACTGAGCCACAATCCCAGGCCCCATTCATTGGTTTTCATTGCTGATTAGTATCCCACTGTAAATCTGTACCACAATTCATTTATGCATTCACATTTGGTGGGCATTTGGGTTAAACCAAATTTTGGCAATTAATACAACTGCTATAAACAGTAGACTTCAAGGATTTCTGTAGATATATGTTTCCGTTTCTTTTGAAATGCTCCAAAATGAGCTTGATGTGTCAAAGTGAATCCAGACTAAAATGTAACACTGAAAACCAACTTCTTTAGCAACATTTTCCACTAGTACTTTCTACAGTATTGGAGATATTTTGTAATTCTGTGCTCTCAATGCAGCAATTGCTAGACATATGTGGCTTTTGAGATCTTGAAATGTGACTAAGAATTCAGTTTTAAATTTTATTTATTTAAATTTTAATTTAAACTTAAGTAGCCACATGTGGCTACCATATTAGCATACTTCCAGAAGATAACACAGAAGAAAATCTTTTGTGGTTTTGATTTAGACAAAGATTATTTAAGATGCAACTCACAAGTCTGAAAAGAAAGTAATTGATACATTGGACTTCATCAACATTTGTAAGCTGCTTTTTGAAAGAGATAAAGAAGTCACAGATAGAGAAAATATTTGCAAAACATATCTCATCATGGATCCTCACAAATTGAAAAGAAGAAAATAAAACAATCCAATGAAAAGATAGACAAAATAATGGAACAGATACTTCACCAAACAAATATGCACAGCAAATAAGTGCATGGAAAGGTGTTCAACATTGTTATTCATCAGAGAAATGCAAATTAAAACTGCCTTCAGGGAGCTTAACACCTGCTTGGGGAAGAGAAATTTTAATCAAATAAATGGAAATGCACTTGAAATCTTGACAAGGGTAACTGCTGGTGCTACATCAGAGACAGGGATCTCACCTAGTGGGAGGCAGGCAGGGAGGCAGGGTCAGAGAAGTTTTCTGCCAGGAAGCAGAATTGAGCCTGAAAGGGTGAGGGTAGGATGAGGGAGTAGGAGAAAAGCCTTTGTTTTGTAAGGGCAAGACTATCCCCAGATTAAGCTGGCTTTCCCCAAATTAAGCTGGTGTTAAGGGAAAGACACAAATTATGGTGGCTGATGCTTTAAGAGGAAGTGACTTGACCCTGATGTGTGTGGGGGGTCAGGGGACAGGGGTTGGTCCTTCCAACTGGAAGAAGGGATGGCGCTGAACTTAATTGAATACAATGTCCCAGAAGTGGGTGGAAGGCTACACAGTGGGCCTGGGGACCAGGAAAGGTTGTAATGAGGGGCAGGGTCTCCCCTCCTCCTCCAAGCATCTGAGTGATGAGGGGTTCATGCAAGAAGCACAGAAAGCAACGAAACTAAACTTTGAGGGGAGGCCTATGCAGTGGCCTGGACGCTTGTCCCTGGAGCCAAAGCACTTAGGTCCACATCGCAGCTCTACTAATTAACAGCTTTGTGCCTGGGGAAGTTACTAAGCTTTCCTGGGCCTCAGTCTCCCCATTGTAAAGTGGGGATGGTAGTACCTACTTCATCATGTGCTGAGGAGGATTTAAATTGATCCATTCATGGCAAGTTCTTAGAAATGCTGGGTCCAAGGTAAGAACAATATCCACATTTGAGAAAGAATAACAGCCAGATGTGAGTGCTCACCAGCCTCCATGGACCCCTGGGATGCTAATACAACCTACAGGAGTGAGAAGGGACTCAGAGTGGATGGAATTTCTAGCCAAATTGGAACATGGTGGAAATTTGAGTTAGGGGGAAAACACACACACACACACACACACACACACACACACACACACACACACACACTCAATGTAAAACGTTTTGCCCCCACATTCTCAGATCACATCCCTTTCTGGCCCATTGGCAGGTCCATAACTAATTCCATTCCAGGAAAAGTTGTGCAGATGAGCCTCCTTCAAAGAAAAACAAGTCCCCGAGCCCCTGGAAGGATCTCAGGCCCCAGGACTCCTGCAAGTCAACTGCCCAGTAGGGCAGGGCGCGTTCATGCTTGGGTCTGAGAGGTCTGGCTGGGCTAGCCTGGGAACCGACTCGCCATCATTTAAAATAGTGTTTCGGGGAAAATGACCCCACCGTTTGGAATGCTCGGTGCCGACCCTGTACGGCCCAGCTGTTGGCTCGAGGAGGACGCCCGCCCCGCGGTGACAAAGCGCACACCCGCACACAGAGGCTCCCCAAGACCAAGCAGGGCCCGCGCCCTCCCCGCGTCCGCCCCGCGTCCGCCGTGGCCCAAAGAAAGGAAAACAAAGACGCAGTCCCGGTTCACAGCGCGACGGGACGGGCACCCCACGCTCGGGGCGCAGGAGCCTGGCTCCCCGGCAGGGGCCGCTGCAGCCGGGCAGGACGCCGAGGCTGGGCCTGGGCCGCCGCGTCCCGCGCCCGCCCTCTGGCCTGGAGCAGGTGCGTCCCCGCAGGTGCTGGGGCTGGGGCCCCGAGACGGCCCGGCTCTGCGGGGCTGCGCGCCCTGTCCCCAGCTCCTTGAGGCGCGCATGCGCGGCCCGCGATGGTGACGGGGCGGCGGAAGAGCGAAGCGGGCGCGGGGAGGGGCCGGCCCGCAGGCTCTGGGTGGTGGGGACCCGTGGACTCCGGCGGGAGCTCCCCCTGCCAAGCCGCGGCCTTCGGGGCGCAGCACCTGGTGGCTGCGGCCGGAGAGACCAGGGAGGGGGCCGGACTGCAGGACAGTGTCCCTGCCGGCGCAGGTGGGCCTGGAAGACCGCTTGGCCCGGGGCCCCGGAGGACGCAGGGCCCAGCCTGCCTTTTGAGAAAGGGCACCTTCTGCAGCAGCCAGGTGGTGGCAGTGGACACAGGCTGTGGTGTGCGGGAGAACAGGAGGGGTCTGGGCCGAGTCCTTTGAGCTCAGGATGGTGCAGCGAGGCTTTGGGAGAAGAGGAGTTGAGGACAGTTGGCGCTCAGGCCTGAGGGTGTGAGGTTGAAGCTGGGTGTTTTACCTGGTGCTGGACACCAGGGACAGGGTCTGGAGCTTTAGGAGGACGGGAGATCGAGAGTGGCAGGTCCGGAGAGGTAGAAAGTCAGGGCAGGGTGGGGGCTTTCTGCTGAGGAAAGCACATGTTTCCCAGAGAAGCGATCAGTGGGGGCAAAGGCCGGACTATTAGGTTTAGCACCGTAGGAGTTGCTGGTAACCTTGGCAGGAACCCGGAGTTCACTAGTGTAAACACGTGGGGACTGATGGGTTGCATTTATGTAGCTCAAAGGTGTCCTTTCTTTATCTCTTACAAAATATCATTTACTGTTTCCCCTCAACTTTGTATCCTGGAGATCTCTATCAAAGAAGAGAGAACTTTCTGGGGTTTTGTTTAGTTTTGTTTTTTTAATTTGGTACTAGGGATTGAACCCTGGGGCGCTTACCTATTGAGCCATATCCCCAGCTCTTTTTATTGTTTATTTTGAGACAGGGTCTCCCTAAGATGCTTAGGGCCTTGCCAAGTTGCTGAGGCTGACTTTGAACTTGTGATCCTCCTGCCTCAGCTTCCTGAGTCACTGGACCTACAGGTTCATGGCACCACTCCTGGCTTTTCTTTTTTTAAATTGTGGCAAAATACAAGTAGCAAAGTTAAGTATCCTAACCATTTTTGAAGGTACTGTTAAGTAGTGTTAAGTACATTCATATTGTAGTGCTACCGATCTCCATCTCCAGGAAACTTGTAAACTGAAACTCTATACCTGATATTTTTAAGTATTTACATACAGTACAATTAACCCTTTCTTGGTGTGAGTTCTGAGTTGTTTTTTTGTTTTTTATTTGTTTTTTGTTGTTGTTGTTGTTGTTTTGTACTAGGGATTGAACTCAGGAGTACTCAACTACTAAGCCACATCCCCAGCCCTATTTTGTATTTTATTTAGAGACAAAGTCTCACTGAGTTGCTTAGCATCTCACTTTTGCTGAGGCTGGCTTTGAACTCAGGATCCTCCTGCCTCAGCCTCCCAAGCCGTTTGGATAATAGGTGTGTGCCACCATGCCCAGCTGAGTTCTGAGTTTTGCTAGACACTGGCACCACCATAGTTACAATGTAAGACAGTTCCATTATCCCATCCCTTTCTGTCCTTTTGTGACTACTCATGCCCCTTTTGATGGTCACAAATATATTTCCTGTCCCCACAGTTTCATTTGTTCCAGAATGTACAAGTAGAACCATACATTCTTTTTTAAAGCAGCCATAGTACATGCTTGAGTGTGACCTCATTTATTGGACAAGTCCCCTACAGAGGGACATTTGTTTCTAGACTTTGCTGTCAACCACAATAGTCTGATATCCATAGACAGGTCATTTGGAATTGATCCAAATGTTTTTCTCTGTGTTTGTTTTCCTTTTATAAAATTCCTCAAGTATAGATATGTGCCACTCACAGGCCTTTGGCATGATATCATCTGAATCCTACTTGCTGTCCTGGTACACATCTTCCCTGCCTAGTCCTGTTCTCAGAAATTGCATTCTCATAGAAACTATACTTTGATCAAAAGTTTAGAGAGATTTTAAAAAGATTTTTGTACTTTTAAAAAAGCAGCATGAATTCTCACATTCAGGCTCTTCCCAAGCCTCCAAGGCAGTGATTCTCAAACTGGAGTGGTCTCAGGTCACCCATTGGTAGTCCCAGGGTTCCACCCACAGTGTCCCTCTGACTCAGTGATCTGGTTGTAGCCTGAGGCTTTGCATCTCTCACTAGGTCTTGGTGACGGCACTGCTGATCTGACACCATACTTTGAGAGCTCAGGGGCACTTCTGAACATCTTTTTTTTTTTTTTAAATTTTTTTTAGTTATAGATGGACACAATGTCTTTATTTTATTGCTTTGTATGTGGTGCTGAGGATCGAACCCAGGACCTCACGCATGCGAGGGAAGTGCTCTACCGCTGAGCTACAATCCCAGCCCCAACTTCTGAACATCTTGAGGAGTACCCCAGAGCATAAATTGAAAATAGTCACTTCGAAGGACGAATATCACAAAGACCTCAGTTATTATAAAACAGGATTTTTGTTAAGGATGTTCTTATCTGACTCACAATGATTCCTCCTAAGGTTTTTTGGCTTTACCATGGTGCTGGTTGTTGTAATTTTTTTGCATTTAGTAGGGTGTTCAGTAAGTCATGTGTAGTAGTCAACACTGGATTATAAAATAGGCTCCCTGTTGGGTGATTTGCCCGCTGTGGGATAATGTAAATGTTCTAAGCATGTCTAAGGTAGTTGAGGCTAAGCTGTGATGTTCTACAGGTTAGGAATATTAAATGCAGTTTTGATTAACAGTATTTTTACATTGGCACATAACCCCATTGTTAGTCAGGGAACATCTGAGTCTATGTAAATACATATAATAGTGCCCTTAACAACACACATACAAACATCATTGAATGTTTTCTGATTGTTTCTATGTTGCTTTCTGATTTTTTTAAAGCCTACCTGGAGAATTAGTACTTCAGACAAAACCTGATGCCACCCCTCCAGATTGTCCCCAGACGACTAATTTCCCAGCTCTGTTACAGACTGAGGTCTCCAGCTTCCCCTCAAAGCAAGATTTGCCTAACAATGGCTCGTCCAAGTTCAAGTAAGTCATTCTTACTCCTCCATCTCCTCTCCAGTGGACTGGGAATTTCCTGAGCTTTCCTAATACAGTTCTAGGGCACTGCATATAATAAAGCAGGTGCCAGGCAAGACTTGGGACAAAGCCACCCTATCCCCTTTTGGGCAGGTCCTTCCTAGGCAAGATCAGAGCTTCTCTCTTCATGCCCAAGGTAAGTCCATTTGGCATGTTGCTGCTTCTCCCAAGCTGTTGCATTTAAGCTTAAAACACATGAGTCTTTTGTGTGCTGGTTGGCAGTGCTGGGGGTGGATGCCAGGACCTTGAACATTGCTAGGCAAGGGCTCGGCCCTAAGCTAGACTCCCAGTCCATGATTTCTATTTTAAACTCCTTACCTCTCTGCAGGAGAGAAAAACTGGTGATTGTCCTCAAGGGCAATATGGGGTTTGATTTTCTACTGAACATTTCTACTGGATATTCTTTGTATCTGTACTTGACAAAAATCTGCAGGTTAATGTATCTTAGCCTATAGGGAGGATGGAGGCTATGCAGTTTTTATAATTAAATGATCCTTAGGTGGGCCTGCTAAACAGAGCTTGAATATACCATTGAAAGGCCACTCTGAACTCTTTTATGCCTTATTTTTCACTTTTTCATAACTTTCCCTGATACCGTGGGTCTGCTCAGATGGTAATAGTGTCTGCTTCCATTTTGCCCAATATCAGGAATGGAAAAGAATTTTAAAAAACCAATTCTACTCATCTGCCTGGCCCCTTGGTGCACAGCAGGCTGCTGGAGTCTGTGGGGGATTCAGGAGCATGTACTTGACTTTGGTCCCAAGTGGGTTTTCTATGTTTGGAACCACAGAACAAGTGGGCATATTTGCTGTTAGCAAGTGAAAATGTGTTTTTCATTTTTGTTTGGTTTGCAGTGCTGGGGCCTCGTGCAGGCCAGGCAAACATCCTACCACTGAACTATACCTCTAGCCCCAGAAAATGTGTTTTAAAAGATTTCACACCATATTAACATTACTGCATTTTATATCCTGTTTTCCAAAAACCAAACCTACGCTGACTTTTTTTTGTTTGTAGAAGTTGCTTAATGTGGTACCTTAATAGAAGTCACCTAGGAATGTATTTTTCAGGAAATGACAATTTCCCTGGATGGTAGAAAAGACCTTTCAGGCTGGGATAGTTTCAGGGTTGAACTTTGAAGTCCTTAGGGACATTTGCAGGGGCTGAACCCAGAAGCTGTACAAGCAGTTCCTAGAAAAGCACTTGTACGTTTTCTCATTGTTAATGTACTTGAACATTGTTTTTCCAGGAGGTGAGATTAGAGTAGAAACGAATTTACCCAGATCTCATTTGGCTTGGTAGTTTTAGTATCAGTGGGTCTTATTTTTCTCCCCAGCCTGTCTCAGGAAGGGGTGTGAGGTCAGCCAGGGTTTAGTATGACTGGCCTGCAGGGTCCTGGGTTGGTTTTACTCAGGGACAGCAGTGTGCCTGAACCCCCTTGGTTTCTTTCAGCCTGACACTGCGGGAGTGTGGCGCAGAGAGACACAGGAACATGGCTGGAGAGGGAGATGGCCTCTCTGGTTCTTTGTATCTTAGAGTCCACTCTACTCTTTGCTCCCTTTTCCCAGTAGTCTGCTGTGGGGCAGGGAGGAAGGGAAGGGGAGGAGGGACTAGGCCTTTCCTGAGGTTATCTTGGGCCCAGCACAGTGTGTGGTTCTGGCTTATGCAGGTAACAAGGTCCCATTCCTGTCCAGAGGGCGTGATCCAGTATGAGAAACCAGTGGGTCCTGCTTTGCCGGCTGGAGATGCAAATTAGGCTATGTTCTCCTTTAACATTCAAGTTAACTGATTCCAAGCCCCCATCTCAGTCTTCCTTGCCCTCATCCAGCTGGTCCCCAGTTCTGTCTCTCAGGGACACTCATTTGGTCAAGGTTTGATGTTGGTTGGCATTACCTCGGGAGGGGAAGCCCGGGACACCTACCTGCTTGGTCAGCTGAGCAATTCAGTTCCACTTTGGCTGAAATCTTTCATGCTTTCACACAGGGTGGCTACTCCTGGAAGACCTCCATGTCAGGAGTGTACCCTGCTTTTGTGACCATGCCTGCCATGGGCACAGCTGGGCCAGCACTCGCTTCTCCCTCGGAGAAGGTAGAAGAGGGAATCTTTCTTCTTCTCCTGGAAACTGTGCCCAGCTCTATACCCTCTAGACCTGGCCTGCCAGGGCCACAGTATTTGTCCCCCACAGGGGCCTTCAGTGCCACAGTGCCTGGGGGAGAAGCATTGGTCAGCCCCAGGCAGCGCCCTCGACCACAGCTCTACTCTAGTTTCTGCTGCCCAGAAGAAGCTGTGGCAGCTCCCCACTGTCCACTCTAAGTCCAGCTCCTGATCCTTATCTGGGATGAGGACATTTTTGGGGGGGAAAGATGCCACCTTGTGATCTACACAAAGTGATTGGTGTTTAGCCCGGGCACAGAGCCCTCGCTAACCGCATGCTGCCCTGGGATGAGGCAGGAGGGCTGCTGAGTTGTGGGGCGAGACGGCAAGGCAAAGTCTGTGCCCAGGAGCACCTGCTGGTGTGCTGCGGCTTCAGCTGCCTTCTGTGCCTCGGCCTCTGGAAAGCCTGGCTCTTGTTTGAGCTGTGGAGGAGGTGCTCAGGTATCCACGCTTGGGCAGGGCACTTGTTCCAGGGGAGGGGGCCTTTGAACTCATCTGTGGTTGCTGTGCCGAATGAAGATGGATTGAGCAAGATTCCCACCAGGAAGGTGGATTTAGGGAGGAATTTGGGGCTTTGGAGCCCGTGGCCTTCAGCTCAGCCCTCACACAGATGCACATGCTAGTTGTGACTTTTGTAAAGGGAGATGGGTTTCTATCCATTGGTCTTTTAAAAATCTGCATGGCCACTCTGCTCTAAGAAGGCGCCATGGTACACAGCAAGCAGCTAAGGAAACCGAAGCTCAAGAAGGGTTGGGTGGGAGGCGGAACTGAGCATGCCCAAAGCCCCTGCTTCTTTAAAATGCCACACACTCACCCCTTAGGCTGTGTGACACGGTGACTTCATGATTGTTATGTCCGTATCTTAATGTGTAATTTCATACAAGGTCAAGTTTCAAAATAGAGACCGTTGATATGGGATATAAATGTCTAAACGGTATTGATCTAAACTGGATCAATATCAAGTTTACTCTCTGTTTAGATATGGCCAGTTTTCGGACTTGTTTTGCCAAAGCGAAGCACATTGTCATCATCTCGGGGGCTGGCATTAGTGCTGAAAGTGGGGTCCCGACATTCCGAGGAGCAGGAGGCTACTGGAGAACGTGGCAGGCTCAGGTTGGTAATGTTTCTGGAACATTGAAAAGTTCTAAATGAAGTTTTAACAGAGTTTGACTCAGAACCTCTACCTATGCCTGAAATGCAGAGGGTAAAGTTTGTCCTGTTGATTCTGGCATCAACACAATGTCCCTATGATAAAGATCTCAGATACAAGCACTTTCCTTACCTTCTAGATATAAATAAATTAAACTTACAGAAAAATTAAATTTTCCCTAGTAATTACATTAAAGTAGAATCTGAAAACTTTTGTTAGCACAATTCTTTACTTTTCTAAAGAATTTAAATTAAGTTTTTCACATTTTAAAACTGTCTATGAAGTATTCATATTAAAGGTTGAATTGTTGCTGGGCGTGGTGGTGCACGCCTGTAATCCCAGCCCTTTGGGAAGCTGAGACAGGAGAATCACGAGTTCAAAGGCAGCCTTAGCAATGGTGAGGCGCTAAGCAACTCAGCGAGACCCTGTCTCTACATAAAACACAAAATAGGGCTGGGGATGTGGCTCAGTATTCGAGTGCCCCTGAGTTCAATCCCTGGAACCAGAAAAAAAAAGTTGTTGAGGGCTGAGGGCTTTGATGCTTAAATGTTTTTGTTTCATTTTGTTGATTTTTGGTACCAGGGGTTGAACCCAGGGGTGCTTAACGACTGAGACACATCTCTAGCCCTTTTTTGTATTTTATTTAGAGATAGTGTCCTGCTGAGTTGCTTAGGGACTCACTAAATTGTGAGGCTGGCTTTGAACTCGCAATCCTCCTGCCTCAGCCCCAGAGCCCCTAGGATTACAGGTGTGTGCTGCTGCCCGCATCTTGATCATAAATGTTTAAGTGAAGGCCATTAGAACGTAAGTTCTATGAGGGTGTAAATGGATCTGGGGTTTTTTTTGTTTGTTTGTTTAATTTTTATTGAGCTATACATATAATAAAATTGACCAATTTTAAGCATATGATTCAATGAATTTTAGTAAACATATGGTTTTGTGGCCATGATTACAACATAGAGCTTTTCTGTGTTACTCAGCTTTCTGTTATCATAACAAATACCTGAGAATCAACTTAGAAAAGTTCTGTTTTGGCTGATGATTTTGGAGGTTTCAGTCCACGACTATTCAGGGCTTTGGGGCTGTGTGGGGAGCACATGGTGGAGCAAAGCCACTCACCTTCTGGCTAGGAAGCAACAGAGAAAAGAGGAAGAGCCCAGGGTCCCATAGTCCCCTTCATGGATGTGTCCCTGGTGACAAAACCTCCCTCTAGGCCTCAGTTCTTAAAGGTTCTACCACCTCCCAGTACCACCAAGCTGGGGACCATGCCTTCAATACATGGGCCTTTGGGATGATTTTAGACCCAAATTATAGCACTGTTCCTCCAGAATATTCCAGCCTTACCCTTTGCCTTCTGTCCCCTCCCATGCCCCTGGTTTGGGAAAGTCTTAGCTTTAGAGAGCAGGGAATGTTGTCTGTTTTATTTGTTGTACTGGTCCCGGTTCTCAGAACTCTGGCATATTATACGTGCTTAATAGATTTTTTGTTGGTTAAATGAACACAGTTATAAATTAATACTTCAATACATGGCTTCCAAACTTAGTAGGTTGGTAGTTTCTCATTGCATGAAAGTTGGTGAACTCATCCCTTCTTTCCTCTATTAAGTGTCTAACACTGGCAGATGTCACCTCCCAGGCCTGGGGATTATAACCTTGAAGGCCCAGGAGGGGAGAAAGGAGCAGAGGGCCACCAGGGTAGAGTAAGAAAGAAGATCTGTCTGAGGGCTGTCCCTGGAGGGCAGCAGCAGGGGTGGCAGAGTCTGAGACCCCAGGAGGGACAGGAGGAGGGTGCTGCTGGGGTCAGAGGAGGCCGAGCACAGGTGGGCAGGCGGAGAAGCCAACCCCATTCCAAGGGCCCTGTGTACACGGTCCTAGGTCACCAGGCGCTGTGCCCTGAGGGCGGGGTGCAGGGTCCGCGCAGGTCCTGCTGGGATGGGGAGAAGAGGCTGACAGTGAGCCCCGCTCACGCCTGTGAGCAGGGACATGCGTCCTTGACAGAGAAGCCACACTTTGTGGGGCAAGGGCTGATGGAGGCAGGATTTAACAGACCAGAACACACACATGTGGGGTGCGTGCACCTGCCGTACCACCACCTCCTCCACGGGCGTGATGTGGGACGCGTCTGTCCCTGTAAGGGCTTCCTTCTGTCCTTTCATCCGTTCCAGCCCCTGGCAGCCTCGGCTCTGCTCACTCACCAGTGATGAGACTGGCCTCTTCCAGAAGAGATCCGTACTTTAAAACACAGGTGTTAGCCGGGCGCGGTGGCGCACGCCTGTAATCCCAGCACTTTGGGAGGCTGAGACAGGAGAATCACGAGTTCAAAGCCAGCCTCAGCAAAGGCGAGGCGCTAAGCAACTCAGTGAGACCCTGTCTCTACATAAAACACAAAATAGGGCTGGGGATGTGGCTCAGTGTTCGAGTGCCCCTGAGTTCAATCCCTGGAACCAAAAAAAAAAAAAAATAGGTATTTTATATATTGCTAATGTGTGCTGTTTTTATACATGTGTATGTGATGTTATATATGTGTGTGTGTATATGTATGGTTTGTGTTCTGTGTGCATGTGTGTGTGTGTATAGTTGTGTATGTGTAGTTGTGTGCATGGAACTCTAATTTAGCTATAAGAACCCACTTCAATTACAACCATTGTACTTCAGTTGAGTGTTTTACCTTTCATGTTTCTCTGGGGTACACCTCAAAATGAGATAAACTTCATATATTTTGGAGCTCTGTGAAAAAGTAGATTCAGCCAAGTAAGTGATGCTTGCCTGTCATCCCAGTGGCTCCGGAGGCCGAGGCAGGGGAATCCCAAGTTCAAGGCTAGCCTCAGCAACTTAGTGAGGCCCTAAGCAACTTAATGAGACCCTGTTTCAAAATAAAAAATAAAAAAGGCTGGGGATGTGGCTCAGTGGTAAAGCACCCTGGGTTGAATCCTCAGTACCAAAAAAGAAGGAAAGTAGGTTCAACCCCAAACATCTTCCCACACACTCCTTTCCTGATGTTCATAACTACCTGAGGGACGATGGGGTGGGTTGCATTTCCCTTGACCTAGTATCAGCGTAATTAAGGCTGAGTTCTCTGTGGCCCTGGGTCCTAGGCTGGTGCCACAAGCTGGCACCTGAAGCAGATGGGCCCCATCCTCACCCTGGGGCTGCCCAACTGTCTTAGAGAACAGGTCCAGCACCTGCTGCCTCTCTCCGCCCTTACCCCGTGTCCTCTCTTTCCCCAGGACCTGGCCACTCCCCAGGCCTTTGCCCGCAACCCATCACAGGTGTGGGAGTTCTACCACTACCGCAGAGAGGTCGTGCTGACCAAGGAGCCCAACCCCGCCCACCGGGCCATTGCTGAGTGTGAGGCCCGGCTGCAAGGTCAGGGCCGCCGGGTCATGGTCATCACCCAGAACATCGATGAGCTGCACCGCAGGGCTGGCACCAAGAACCTTCTGGAAATCCACGGTGAGGGGAATCAGGCTTTAAAACACATGCTGCCCCTACCCTACTGGCACTCATCTTCCCCCAGGATTCTGTGGCATTTCCCACAGGGACCTGCTGGCACCCTGTGGCACTTGAACAGCTGGTGTTGGCATTAGGGGGACCTCCCTGCCCACTAGCATTGCTCAGTTGTCACATGCATCTGTGCTAGCTCCCTCCCCGGGGGGCTCCTTGGAAACGTGTCTTACAGTGACAACTTCCTGGTGCAATTGAAGGGCAGGCAGGCCTGGGCTGCCAGGCAGCTGTTTCAACAGGTTCAGGCATGGGATGGTGCCAGTACCCTGGGGGTGTTTGTTTACTTCCCTTCATCCCCAGATGGGCAGTCTCCACCCAGGCTGCCCTATGCTCCCTTTGCAGTTGATCTGCCTCCATGGTCCAGGAGGCAGGATTTAACAGACCACTGTTAACAGACCACTGCCTCACTCTAGCTTGCTAAGCTAGATCCTCAGAAAATAAACCTCTGGATGGCCTCACTTGGGTCAAATACTCACCCATTCGACCAAACACTACTGCTATGGGATGGGGCACTGTGATCGCACCACTCTGGAACCTGTGGCCAAGCTTGTATTTGGAGTGTGATTGACAGATCCATCAGCTCCACATGAGATAGAGGAGCAATGGACTCCTGCAGACAGTGGATAGAATGAGATAGCTTGTGTACAGTGTGGTATGTAAAAAGCTCAGGATGACACCAGGCACATGGCAATAGTCAATAAACCGTGGCCACCATTATTGCTTTAGCTCAATAAACAGTTGCTAGTATTTTAAATTTATTAATTATTCACTGAACTGCTTTTGTATAAAAGATTCAATGTTTGTTAAATCAAGGTTAAGATTTTATAAATACAGCCAGCCTGAACCTGTGTATACTTAGGAAGTCATACCCTGAGCTTTAGTCAAGCTTCATCTTCCCTACGGACCACTTCATTTCCCCATAAACATCAGTCCAAGGTCATCTGAGGGCACATTATTCATGTAGTTCATTATTTCCCCTTTGGATTGCAAAGTCCTTCAGGGAATTTGCTCTTGCCTGGTTCAATGGAACTTCATGACTTTCTATTTCCTATGATACTAGGGTAAGCCCATTTGCTAAAACAAATGTATAAGAACTAGCCGGGCGCGGTGGCTCAAGCCTGTAATCCCAGCACTTAGGGAGGCTGAGATAGGAGAATCGTGAGTTCAAAGCCAGCCTCAGCAACGGCGAGGCACTAAGCAACTCAGTGAGACCCTGTCTCTACATAAAACACAAAATAGGGCTGGGGATGTGGCTCAGTGGTCGAGTACCCCTGAGTTGAATCCCCAGTACCAAAAAAAAAAAAAAAAAACAAATGTATAAGAACTAAATTATTTGTACTTAGTGTTAGATTCCTGTAACAAAATACCTGAGATAACTAACTTAAAAGGAAAAAAGGTTTATTTTGGCTCACAGTTTGGGAGGTTTCAGTCTATGGTCAGGCTATGGCAGGGAGCATGTGTGGAGCAAGCTGCTCATCTCATGGCAGCCAGGAAGCAGAGAGAGAGGAAGTAGAGGGACCAGGGTCATGATATCTCCTCCAAGGACATGCCCCCAATGACCTAACTTCCTCCCACTAGGCCCCACCTCTTAAAAGTTCCACCACCTCCCCATGGCTCTAAGCAGAGGACCAAGCTGTTCCCACACGGGCCTTGGGGGGACATCTGAGATCTAAACCATACACACCCTTTCAGACGTGGAGATGACTGGTCCTGATCATACTGAATCCTGGACTCACCTAATGTGTGTTTTTCAGGTACCTTATTTAAAACTCGATGCACCTCTTGTGGAGCTGTGGCGGAGAATTACAAGAGTCCAATTTGTCCGGCTTTATCAGGAAAAGGGTAACTATATTGCACTACAGATTAAATGTGTTTTCTTCTTTAAGTTGAACAAAAATGTGAGGAAATTGAACATTCATCAAAGGTTCCATAGATATTTATGAGAAATAAGACTAGACGTGGTACAGACATAAGATAAAAAATAATTTGCTCACTATCTGTAAGGTTGAGTGAAAACTGTAGGATTTCAAACCATCTGCCATGTGATTCTAAGTTCTTATTTAAACATATGTACATATTCCATGTTTATGTGTTTGTGAATTAGCCGAAAGACCAGAAGAAAATCCAACAAAATGTTAATAGTATCAGGAGTGGAGATATTATAATTTTTGTTTCTTCTTTATATCATTCAAAATTTTCCAACATTTCTATGATGAACATGCATTATCATAATAATTAGGGGAAAAACTTAAGAACAGATTCAAAACATTGATAAAAGTTCTACTGGGCGACTTTAGAACAGTATAAATTATATAAATAACATGTTAATATAAGGTTATTGCAGAAGATCCAAATGACAATGAAGTACATGCCCAGTTGCTCCAGCTTCTCTTCCCACGCAAATTCCATCTCTCAAATGAGTCTTTGAGGTCCAGCCTTCTCGTACCCTTCTAAGCTAGCAAGCAGTACTTTGGAGTTTGTATCATACACTGCCAAACAAATACACCTATGAATGATGTTGTTTCTCTGCTCTGTGGTTGTACTAATGACATTCTTTCTCTTCTGTTATTATTTACTTTCAGGGCTCCAGAACCTGGAATTGAAGATGCCAGAATTCCAGTTGAGAAACTTCCCCGGTGGGTAAAAAACTCTGATTTGCATTTTGTGATTCAGATTGGAAAAAATAATTAGGAATCAAGACCTAAACATTTTAGTTTCAATGAGATGTTTCTTAACTTAAATGTACAAATGCAGAAACTAGCCCTGACCCGCAAGGTCAAGGGTGAAAAGACAAAATATACAGTTTTTCCTAATGGATCCTGGAGAATGTGGTTCTAGGCGGGACTCAAGAGAGACGTGAATCTGAGAAGAAATGAAAAGTCATTGATGAAATTAGGGGACGGTTTGTGTATTTGAGGCAAATCTGAGGCCAGTGTTACACCCAGGTCAGTCATACTCATTGGCACACCCACCACTAAGTGCGGTTGTGCCAATGAGTATAATAAAGTAGTGGAAAAATGACTTTTTAGTAAGAGAAGGTCAAGCTCAGCTGCAAGAATGTCCACACAACTTAGTGCACAGAGACAAGATAAAAACGTAACAGGACACTCACCTTAGCACTTCATTTATATCCCAGACGAGTTCATATGGGGATAAGAAAGATCAGAGGTAACCCATCTGGCTGGCCTGGGTTTGGGGAGACCCCAGCCTTCCTTTGATCCACCTGTGAGCCTGCCTGGCAGGCCAGCTGGGTGACTTAAGGTTCATATTCTTGCAGGTGTGAAGAGGCAGGGTGTGGGGGCCTGCTGCGACCCCACGTGGTGTGGTTTGGAGAAAACCTGGATCCTGCCATTCTGGAGGAAGTTGACAGAGAGCTGGCGCTCTGTGACTTATGCCTGGTGGTAGGTCACACCCTTGCCCAGTCTCCAGTGTCTTCTAAAACACTGAAGATGGGAAGGAGTTTGTTCTTGTCTTCCTCTCTCCTCCCTCCCTCCCTCCCTCAAAGATGTCTGTGGAGAAGTCTTGTGGTATCCTACAGAAACTATTGTCTTGTCTGCAACATTAAAGAAAGAATGCATCATTGATTCAGACTTTAAGTATGATCCATGCTCATTATTAAATTTCATTGATAAAATAAGAAAATTTAAAAGTTTTTAAAAAAATCAAATTATAAAATAGAAATTAGAAATCACTCATAATTCTACCATCTAAAAATAGTTACTGTTAGCATTTTGGTATATTTTCTTATAAACCAAGGGAGAGCAAACTGCAGCCTGCAGGCCAGATCTGATCTGCACGCTGTTTGTGTGAATAAAGTTTTATTGGAACACAGATGTGGCTGTTCTGCACACTGTCTCTGGGTGCTGTCACACTACAATGGCAGGGATAGGAGGGCCTGCAAGGCCTGAAACATTTATTTTATGGCCCTTTCCAGAAAGTGTGCCCACCTCTGAGCTAGACCTTTCCCTATGCAGATGCACATTGATTGCCATTAAACAATGAGTTCGTGATGTATGTTCCATCTTGAAACTAATTCAATCATGTAGCAATTCACCCAACATATTCCATAGCAGTGCATCCGAATCTTTATAATCTTTTAATTGCCTGCATGGTCTCCATCACATGGATATAAAATGATATATTTAGCTAATCCTGTATTGTGGGACATTTGGGCTGTTTGAAAATAAGATATTTTAAACACTGCTGTAATGAATATCCTTAGATATAAATCTTAGCATGCTCTTTAACTAATTTCCTTAGGACTTATTTCCTAGGAGTGGAATTAACTAACCAAAGCATACGAATATTTCAGAAGTGCCTTCATGTCTTTAAAAACAAAGATGCTTTCTGGTGGGTCCACGTCCATTTAGCCAGTATCTCATTGAGTGCACCTCAGTGTTGAGCATCAGCAGCATTCATGACAGATTGTTCAGGACAAAGGCTGGTTCTTGTCCAGTCTTTCCATTTCTATACATGATGTTTATAAGTATACACTTATAAGGAAAATCCTAAAAGGACATATCTTAAAATGTTGACAATGGTTATCTTTGGGTACTAGGATTATGGATGAAATTACGTGTTTTTTCTTCATATTTCCAACTTTAAAAAAAGCAACATGGATCATTTGTCTAACTTCAAAGAGCAGAAACAAAAACAGAACTGAGCTGCAAAGCACGTCGGCTGGCTCACTTCTTTGACTCCATGACCACTTGCACCACTCTCCCTTTTATGTCACATGTTCTCCCTCAATCAAGTGACTGGCCAAAAGGACGCCTCTTAACTCTCAGTTTGTCCCTTTGACACCCACCACTGTGTCTCTTCCAGCTTAGCTTTTATTTTATCACACCTGCAACCACAGAGCTGCCTGAATTTATGTAAATTTTTCTGAAAGTGTTTCTTTTCCCCTAGTGTGGTCGTTGTCCATTTCTGTGTGCTTGCTTTGCAGGTGGGGACTTCCTCTGTGGTCTACCCAGCAGCCATGTTTGCCCCCCAGGTGGCTGCCAGGGGCGTGCCAGTGGCCGAGTTCAACATGGAGAGCACCCCAGCAACGAACAGATTCAGGTACAGGGATAACTGATGGGAGGTGGCTGATGGGAGGTGGAGAGCAGGCTTAGGTGTGTCATCTCCACAGACTTTTACTTACTGTTTTTTAAAGAGAGAGTGTAGGGAAGTGTGGAACATAGTTTGTGTTTTATTTTTTGGTCTGTAGTTGCTTTTATGGGAGAACAATATCATTGACTGCAGATTAGGGAGACTCTTTGTACATGAAATTTGCCACGTCGCTTTGTTTTCTCACATTCCGAAAGGTCTTCGATTCTTTAGACTTTCATTTATTTTATTTATTTTTTTGGTACTGGGGATTGAACTCAGGGACACTCGACCACTGAGCCATATCCCCAGCCCTATTTTGTGTTTTATGTAGAGACAGGGTCTCTCTGAGTTGCTTAGAGCCTTGCTGTTGCTGAGGCTGGCTTTGACCTCGCGATTCTCCTGCCTCAGCCTCCCAAAGTGCTGGGATTTATTTGTATTTTTAATGAGATTTGGTCATGGCCAAATCTTCACTTTACTTCACTGAAACTTCCTGTCATTAATCAGTGGTCTTCCACTGTGGCTGCATATTTTTAAAATACTGATGCCTGGGTGCCACCCCATGAGATTCTGATATCACTGATCTGAGGGATACCCTGAGCATCAGAGAGGCTAATGTGCAGGTAGGGTGAGAATCACTGCACTCGGTCTTCACTGGGATAAAACATGTGCCACAGACACTTAAATAGGGTCCTCTTCAGGTGAGTTGACTGACCTCATGCCTTGTCTTTCCATGTGTCCCTATAATCAGCTACAGGTTATGTCCTTTGTCTACAGTTCTGCATTTGTATGTAAGTGGTGAGAACTAAGATGACAGTTTTTGAAAGAACTGTCTTCTGTGCAAAACTTATACTCTAACAATTACAGAATGTTATTGAAAAAAATAAAGACCTAAATAAATGAAAATACATCCCATGTTCATGGACTGGATAACAATATTATTAAAATGGCAATACTCCCCAAATGATCTATTAGTTCAACCCAGTTCCTATCAAACTCACAGCAGAAATTAACAAGATGGTCCTAAAATTCCTATGAAAATTCAAGGAACCCCAAGTAGCAAAAGAAAAAATAACAAAGTCGGAGAACTTGTATCTCCCAATTTCAAAACTTACTATAGGGACTAGGGTTGTAGCTCAGTGGTAGAGCGCTTGCCTAGCATGTGTGAGGCACTGAGTTTGATCCTTAGCATCACATAAAAAAATAAATAAACAAAATAAAGTTACTGTGTCCATCTACAACTAAAAATATTTTTAAAAACTGTCAAGTTGCTTTAATCAAGATGGCGTGGATAGATTAATATAAAGTCAGTGGGCTAGAGCTGAGAGTTCAGTCAAAAGCTCTCATGTTTGTGGGCAACTGATCTTTGAAAAGGCTGCTGGGGCAGTTCAGTGGGGGAAAGAAGAGTCTTTTCAGCACTGGTGCTGAAAAAGAGTGAAGTCGGACCCCTCATGACAGCATCCACAGAGCCATCAGCTGGATCACGGACCTCAAAGCAGGAGCTAAAACCATAAAATCCTTAGAAGAGAATCTAGGGGTAAATCTTTGTGACCTGGTGTTAGTTAAATCTTTCTTACATAGGACACATAAAAATAACAAGAAAAATGGGTAAATCAGATTTTGAAAATCTAATAATTGATAAGAGATTTTTATACAGAATATATAAAAGACTGTTCAAATCCAAAAGACAATTGGAGATTCACTTAAAAATGGCCCAAAAGATTTGAAAAGATATTTCTCCAAATATATGCACATGGCCAATAAACATTTACAATGATGTTCAACATATTTAGTCACTGAGAAAATGCAAATTAAAATGACAATGAGATACTACTTTACAACTACAAGGATGGCCATAATTTATAAGAAGAAGAAAAATAGCAAATGTTTGCTGAAGACATTAGCATCCTCTCACATTGCTGGTAGGAATGGACTGTGGTACAGCTGCTTTGAAAACAGTTTGGCAGTTAAACAGAGAGTTACCCATGACCCGCCCATTCTTCTCCTTGGTATGCAGCCTCAGAAATGAAAGCACATGTCTACACAAAAATTTGTGCATGAATGCTCACAGCAACCTGTGCATGGAAAAATATCCATCAGCTGATGAATGGATAAACAAAATTTGGTTATATTCATACAATGGAATATTTTTCAGCCATAAAAAGAACCATGTACAGATCCATGCTACAACTTGAACAGCCCTTGAAAACATTATGCTAACTGAAAGTCCACAGTTATTTAAAAATAACATATTATTTGGTTCCACTTATAGGAAATATCCAGAATAGACAAATCAATAGAGAAGGAAGGTAAATCAGTGGTTGTTCTGAGATAAGGGTAGGGAGGAATGAAGAATGAATAGTCATGGGTTGAGGTTTTCCTTTTGGGTTGATGGAAGTGTTCTGAAGTTGACTCTGATGATGGTTGTACATTCTGTGAATATAACTCCCCCCAAAAAACCCCACTGAATTACATAC
>CM053406.1:110069672-110146744 GCA_028644305.1 Xerus rutilus | reverse complement strand
GGTACTGGGGATTGAACTCAGGGGCACTCAACCACTGAGCCACATCCCCAGCCCTATTTTGTGTTTTATGTAGAGACAGGGTCTCACTGAGTTGCTTAGCCCCTTGCCATTGCTGAGGCTGGCTTTGAACTCGCGATTCTCCTGTCTCAGCCTCCCTAAGTGCTGGGATTACAGGCTTGAGCCACCGCGCCCGGCTTGAGCCAACGCGCCCGGCTGAATTACATATTTTAAATGGGTGGATGATATATGAATTGTACCTCAGTAAATCTGGTATATTAAAAAAACTAAATTGCCTTCTAACTTATCCACTGACAAATGGACATTAGGCCTCCCTCTGATTGCACCGTGGCACTTGTGTGTAGCAGTGGTCTGCTTAGCATCACTGCAAGTGACCTCAGAGCCAGGAAATGCAAGCCTCTCATCTGAACACTGACGAGTGGGAACTGATGAGCTTACTGAAGCAGTAAGTCCCCCATTCAATTCTGCTAATGTGGCTTATTTTCAGCCATGTGATCTCCATCTCAAATCTAATGATTATAAAGAATTAAAACAAATCATCATTACAGAAATTTTGTAAGAAAAATGCACATAGGGAAAAAGAAGAAAATAAACTTGGGTGTTTTCTCAACCCAGGATTAGAAGTGGGCCCCACCTCTCATGCTGTGGACGGACCAGCAGCAGTGTGGTGCCCACTGTGTGTGGTGGTCATGTCTTCTTGGGAAGGACACTGAATAAGAGGGTGCTTCCTGCAGGTTAAGAGATTCTTGGCATATAAAACATATTGTCACACAAGTCCAGCCTCCTAAAACCAGCCGCTGCTACTTCCATCGGAATTCTCCAGTTTCCTGTTGTTTTGAGAACCTGCGACATCTGCTCACACAGGCTTCTCGCTAGCTGGAAGCCCTTACCAAGACAAGCTGCTCACCCACCACAAGAATCATCACCATGTGTGTGTGTCTCTGGGGAGCAGCGCTGTCTCAGGGTTCTCAGAGCTGAAGTGCAGAGGAGATGCCTGCAACCACCTCTCATCCTGCTCACATTTTCACCTGGGGAAACCAGCCCGCAGGTGATTGAACAACTTGTTTAAACACACAGCTTCACAATGGCAGGATTTTCTTTTCCATCTCATGCTTAACAGATTTTCATTGAACTTTCAGTCAAGGGTCAAACTACTGCCTGTGGGCCAAATTTGGCCACCATCTGTATTTGTAAATAAAGTTTTATTGGAACACAGCCCTGGGCATATGTTTATATATCATCTGTGCCTGCTTTTGTTACTCTAATGGCAGGGTTCCCAACAGAGACTATCTGGTCTGCAAAGCCTAAAATATTTACTATGTGATCTTTTACAGAAAAAGCTTACTAATATTGTTTTAGGTTAATAAAAAGGAAATTGGAAGATGTTCCCTGATACTTTTAATCTGATCTTCTATAATCTCAGCAGTAGGCTGGAATGCCACCTGTATTTTAAGTTTGAATCTCTCTAGGCCCTTTAAACCTTGCACAAGTTCATTAGAAATCTAGAGTCAAAGCCATAGAATTCACCTTCCACAGAAATGTGTTACTATTTTCAAGGTGCTAATTAGTTCTGGTTTGAGTTTTATCATTTTCTGCTTCAGGATAGTTCTCGGATGATTGCTATTACAGGAAACTCTGGGCATTTTCTGACTTAAACCTCTGTGTTCTGACTGTTAACACAACCCCTGCTTGCGAGCAGGGCCTCTGGAGCACCTGGGCCCCTCAGTGCCCTGTAGCCACCATGATTTGACTTTCCAATCTTGGAATGCAGTTGGCATCTACCATGTACCAAACACATTTTAGGTGCTGAGGATAGGGTATATCAGTAACAGAACAAAAAGTGTCCCCTCTGATGACAACATTCTAGTGGCAGAGGCAGATAGCAGTGTGCACAGGGGGAAAATTCCATAGCTCAAGAGAAGGTGAAGAGGTTGTGGGACAAAACCAGGGTGGAGCAGGGCAGCCAGGTTGCCCGATTCAGTCAGGCGCTCAGGGTAAACCTTGGGGAGGAGATGTGGACGAAGACCTGGAGGAGGTGAAGGCGTGAGCTGAAGAGGTAGTTCGGGAGAAGAGCTTCCCAGGCACGGGGACCACCTGAGCAAAGCCTATGAGGTGGGAAGTGTAAGGAGGGAGCAGGGAGGTCAGTGTGGGTGCAGTGGGTGAGGGAGAAGTCCTAGGAGAGGCCAGCAGTGATGTAATGAAGTAACACACAGGGAGCAAAAAGGCGCCCCAAGAGAGCTCAGTGCCCACGGAGTTCAGAAGCCTCAGGAATTCTCAGCTAGCAAGTCGTTTTGTAGATTGCTTTAGTAATGTGGCCAGTTGCTCACCAAGGGCGAAGAGGCCTTTCTTTTTTTCCTTCTTTTGATTAGCTTTAAAGACCTTCTGTTTGAGTAGGGATCAGTTTGGAGCTCACCTTTCTTGCATACTTCATTCTTTACTGCTGTACGGGTTAAGTATCCCTAGTCCAAAAATCCAAAATGCTCCGAAGTCCCAAATTTTTTGGACACTGATATGATTCCACAAATGGAATATTTTATATCATGAAACTTTGTTTCATGCAGAAAATTACTTAAGATAGGGTATAAAATGACCTTCAGAATATATATATATATTCCAAATATATATATTTTTTACATATATATATATATATACACATATATATATATATATATATATATTCCAAAATTTGAAATGCATAACATTTCCAGTCCCAAAGCCTTTTAGATAAAGGGATATTCAACTTGTAATTTCTGATAGTTTATGCTTTTACAGAACAAAATTCCTTGATGAGTAATAAAATGCAGTAGTCACTCAAAGAAATTAAGACACTCTGTGGCTTACCCTGGGGAAAATATGGTCTCCCATTAACTTTATTGCCTGCAGTCTCTGTGTCTTCTATTCTATTCTGAGGAATCGCTGGGAAGATTTTTACTAGCCAACTAAATTTTCACCTTTTCATTGTCAATTGTTAAGTCTTACTTTTTGAATTGCATAAACAAAGGTACTGAGGAGCCTGGGCCACATAAGCTCAGCACTGAAGGGAGTTTGTCACAGCATTGCCACTCTTCTGCCTTCCAAGTAATGTTGTCCTTTTGTGTCCTATTTAGTGTCTGTCGGTTCTGAGACCCCCAACTAGCTTTACCCAAGGCAAGAAGGAAGCAGCCCTACCTGCCTAGGGACAAACCCCTCTCTTCTCAGGTCTATGCCAATTTCTAAATGACCCTTATTTGGTCCCCCTGCCATTTGACACTTGGGATGGGGCACCATTGTAAGATCTGAGACAGGTGGGGGTCCAACTTACTTTTGTGAATAAGGAAAGGGTCACTCAAAGCCATTTTCTTTGATAAAATGATATGTAGAAGTCGGAGGTCTGGGAATTCCCTAAAGGCTCTCCATGACTGGCTGTGGTTTTTGGAGATGCCATCAGTAAGGTTTGTCCATGAAGTGGCCGCCATCAGAGAACAGTGGACTTGGAGGCTAAGCCATTCATGATGTTTGCTTTATCATGAATAAATAATATCGCTGGGCGTGGTGGCGCAAGCCTGTAATCCCAGCACTTAGGGAGCTGAGACAGGAGAATCGCGAGTTCAAAGCCAGCCTCAGCAACGGTGATGCGCTAAGCAACTCAGTGAGACTCTGTGTCTACATAAAACACAAAATAGGGCTGAGGATGTGGCTCAGTGGTTGAGTGCCCCTGAGTTTAATCTCCAGTACCAAAAAAAAAAAAAAAAAAAAAGAATAAATAATATGAATGGCAAATTACATTGAGGAAAAGCCCTTTCTGTTTTAATTTTGCTCAACATGTTTTCTTATTAATAATGCACTTGAGGGCTAGTGGTAAAGCGCTTGCCTTGCATGCGTGAGGCACTGGGTTCCATCTTCAGCACCACATAAAAATAAATAAATAATGGTATTATGTCCATCTACAACTTTAAAAAATATTAAAAATAAATAATTCATTTGAAAATCCTGCTTTTGTTTCTTATTCATAGTTTGTAGGGGTTTTTTTCCCCAGTCCTAAATGCTTTTCCTTAAAGGAAACAAAACATTGAGTTTTATTCTTTTTTTCTCCTTCCTCTTTCTCATTCTGATTTTTCTACTTTTTTCTTTTTCCATTCCTTTATTTGATTTTTTATTTTTTGGTAGTACTAGGGATGGAACCTGGGCCTTGCACATGCCAGGCGCGTGCTCTGCAGAGCTGCCCCCTCAGCCTTTTCTACTTTCTAAGCCTGAGGCTACTCATAAAGTCCAGCCAAAGGTTTGAGAGGTTTGTTTACTCAGCTAAAATCCTGGTCTGGGTGGTGTATGAGGTTTCGCCCTTCTTATCCTTAGTACATGTACTTGTGAATGCTGTTTGAATATCTGTGTATTAAAATTATAAATTGACAAATTATAGTTGCAAATATATTATGAACATACAGGGTACAAGGTGATATTGTGATTTATGAATAGAGTATGAATACATCAATCAAGCTACTCCATCTCAAATACTTATTTATGGTGAGGACATTTGAAATACATGCTCAGTAATTTTGAAATGCACAGTACAGTGTTATTTACTGTTTTCATCCCACCGTGCCATATACAGCAGAGAAAAAGCCCCCTCCCTCCTGTCTGACTGAGGCTTTGTGCCCATTAGCCAGCATCTCCCCAGTTCCCCAGCCCAGACTGGTAGCCTCCATGCTATCCTCAGGTGGCACTGGTTTAGATCCTCCCTGCAGGTGAGAACATGTGGGATTTGTCTTTCTGTGCCTGGCTTGGCTCACATGGCATCGTGCTCTCTGTGTCCATCCATGTTGCCATAAGCAACGAAGTTTCTTCCTTACGGCTGAATGATATTCCATGGTGTGTCTAGACCGCGCGTTCGTTACCCGTTCATCTCTTGGCGGATACTTAGGTGGATCCCATCACGTGGCCACTGTGAAGAGTGCTGCTGTGAACAGGCGGTGTGCCCGTCTTGTCGCCCACAAGTGGAATGACTGGATCGTGTGGAAACTGGCTTCTTGAGGAACCTCCAGACAGCTTTCTATATGGCTGTACTAATTTACGTACCCACCAACATTGTACAAGGTCCCTTTCCTCCACATCCTCACCAACATGTTATTTTTTATCTTTTTTTTTTTTTTTTTTTTAAATATTTTAATTAGTTATAGATGAACACAATACCTTTATTTATTTTATGTGGTGCTGAGGATCGAACCCAGTGCCTCACACCTGTGAGGCAAGTGCTCTACCACTGAGCCACAACCCCAGCCCCTATTTTTTATCTTTTTGAGAAGTCATTTTGACAGATGTGAGGTTCTTATTGTGATTAGATAACACAAGACCTAATTCGATCTAATTAGAGAACACCTAATGATGGGTGACATTGCGCATTCTTCAGCTCCGGGTTGGCCGCTTGCATGTCTTCTTTTGAGGAATGTCCATGCAGGCCCCTTGCCCATTTTTTAATCAGATTGTTTCCTTTCTATAGACTTGTATGAGTTCCTTGTATATTTTATATATTAACCCCTTATCAGATGCGTGGCTTGTAAATATTTTCTCCCAGTCCAAATAATTCACCATGGATCGTTGATTGCTTTCTTTATTGGGCAGAAGCTTTTTATTTTAGTGTGATCTCCTTTGTCTAGTTTTGCTTTTGTTGTCTGTGTGCCTAGATCAAGGGCATGTAGTCCCTCTTCCCTGTTTTTTCTTCTAGTAGTTTTACAGTTTCAGGTCTGTTTAATCCATTTTGAACTGATTTTTGTATACAGTGCAAGATAAGGGTCCAGTTTCATTTTTCTGCATGTAGATATAAAGTTTCCCACACCATTTTTAAAAAGAGACTATCCTTTTCCTATCATATGGTTGGCACCTTTGTCAAAAATCAGTTGGCCAGTTGGGCACAGGGGCACAAGCCTGCAATCCCAGCAACTTGGGAGGCTGAGGCAGGACAATCATAAGTTCAAAGTTAGCTTCAGCAACTTAGCGAGGCCCTAAACAATTTAGTGAGACCCTGTCTCAAAAATAAATACATAAAAATGGCTGGAGATGTGGCTCAGTGGTAAAGCACTCCTGGGTTCAATCCCCAGTACCAGGGGGAAAAAACTGACCACAGATGCCTGGATTCATTTCTGGGTTTCTTCTGATCCATTGGTCGATGTGTCTGTTTTAATGCCTATACCTGCTGCTTTAATTACTATTGCTTTATAGTATATTTTGAAGTCATTTAGTGCAATACATCCAGCTTGTTCTTTGTGCTCATGATTACCTGGCTATGAAGGGTTTGTGTGTTTGTTAAGCAGGGTGGGATGAGGGGACGTACCATATGAATTTTAAGATTTCCCCCCGTATTTCTATGAAAAATGGCATTGGAATCTTGAGGGTATTACATTATAATAAGTCTTTTAATCCATGAACATAGGATATCTTTCTATTTATTTGTCTTCATGTGGATATATGTATATATATTCATATGCAGACCTACACACATGATTATAGCACTACAATCACAAATTAGACTTTACAATCCTTTACACTTCCCTACCCATTAAATAAAATTCTGATATGTAGCACACAGAAGCCAATCAATTGCTTCTCTAAACACTCTCAGTCACCCATCATAAAGTGGCATCTTGAATTTTTAGGAACTGAAGAAGTGAATCTAACATACCATACTTGAGAATCTGGATTTTACTCTGAAGGTCACTAAGAAGCGTGTGCTATTCTGCGGTTTTATGTTCACGTTGCTAACTCACAGCTCATACTATGCTATATTTGGCCCTTCCATCCAGGTTTCATTTCCAGGGACCCTGTGGAACAACTCTTCCTGAAGCCCTTGCTCATCATGAAACTGAAACTATTTCCTAAGTGCCCTGGGGAAGGAAGAAATGACAGACTATCAAGAAGTAGGCCATGAAGAGAAGAAATGGTCTTGTGGATGGTGAGCTGAATATTGGAAGATATAAAAATATCCTTGCCTCCTCTGGCTAGAATCCATGCTGTTAAGGGAGTGGGCTTAGAAGTAGCAAGAGCAGCTGTGTAAGGAAGAAGTCAGGACTGCAGTGGCTAATGCATGTTACTTGGTTTTAATGAACTCTAAGTGTCTTATGCTTCATGTGTTTGGTTGCTACTGGGAGGGGAACATTGTGTAGTTAGATTGTCTATAAAAAGGTAATTATCTTGATTGTATTTTTGCTCTTTAGGCAAAGATAGAAATAGGGGAGTAAAATCCTGGTACTTAATTCTGATTTTTTACACAAGTTTTGGTGGAAAACGAAATCACTCCCTAGAGTAGTTAATTTATTATATAAAGCTGTTACCCCAAAAGATGTCGTTGTTGGAGACTTTTTTTTTCAGTGCTTGTTGGTTACCTTACCTCAAAGAACACAGGATATTAGGATAACTTATAACACAACTGAATGCAAGGAAGGAAAGTGACACAGTAGGAAAACAGAGGGGAAAAAACAACACAAATCTAAGGACTGCCCAAGGAAAGCGGCTGCCTAAAATTCAGCTCAGGTTATCTTGGCAGCAAGGGCAGGGAAGGAAGAAGGAGAGGATGACTGTTGTTCAGCACTGAGGTGGGAGACTGATCATCTGTAGGTAGACAGAAATGGGGACCTTGGAGAATGGGATCCCACCACCCCAGATTAAGACCCGAGGCTCAAGCTTGTCTTTGGCTGCCTGACTGGAAGGCCCCACTCACACTTGATGCTCACACACTGTTGTCACCCCAGGCTTCCTGGACCACCCTAATATCTGTCAATCAGCCCCAAAGGTTGTTTTAAACTCAAGCAGTTCTTTAAGGAACAAGTACAGGACAAACTCAGGTTAACAAACACATTAAAGCATCCCATTATGGGAATAAGAAATTAAAACTGCACACCTTCAGTTGAGTCAGAAAAAGAGGACAATCAAGAGAGACTTTCCAATGAAAGGTTAGTTCCTCATCAAAACAGCATAAAAAGCCCTAGACAGGCAGCCACCTGAGACCCTGTACCCTCCCTGAGACCCCTCCCATGCTGTGGGAGCTCTCCTTGCTTGCTTCTGCTAAATCTGCTACTGAATTCTCACCCTCCATTGTCTGGGCACTTCACTCTTCTGGTGAATGAGACAAGATCCTTCCAGTGCTCACACCATCCTGTGTTACAGGATCATACTGGAAGATGCATACAGCCCCTGGGAGGTTTGCAAGCTCTCCCATGCACTAAATTCTGATGGCAGTTTTTCCCAAGGGTCTTTAAAAATGACACCCTTTGGTGGTGCACACCTGTATTCCCAGCACTTTGGGAGGCTGAGACAGGAGAGTTGTGAGTTCAAAGCCCGCCTCAGCAATGGCAAGGCGCTAGGCAACACAGTGACACCCTGTCTCTACATAAAACACAAAATAGGGCTGGGGATGTGGCTCAGTGGTTGAGTACCCCTGAGTTCAATCCCCAGTACCAAAAAAAAAAAAAAAAATGACACCCTTATTACCTTGGACTAGAGAAGTAAGAATACTACTCTTTCCTCAAGCTAGTGGGCTCTCAGGGCCCTTTGCTTGCCTAAGGCTGGGTTGTGAGTTCAAGTGTATGTAGGTCATACATAACACCATCCCTTGGATTAGGTGGGCTCCTCTGAGTGATTACAAACCTCTGCCACAGCACCTCCGCCCCTTGCAGAATTCATGTTATGCCCTTGGGTGTATAGTAACAGGCAACAAGCCACTACATATGAATGTCTTTGTATTTAATAAATCCCAAGGGTCCTTTGTGTGGAAAGAGGGGTGTTCACAGGCTACAGGAGTCTAGAGAACCAACCAAGCACCTTGAGGAGTCAGTTCCCACTTTAGCTGGATGGGTCGAGGGCTGCACGCTGAGGGAATGGGTGACTGGTAATAAAGTGTTGTTAGGATGAAGTTTTTGTACGTGCACTTAATAGGTTTGTTGTTGGGCTCCTCCAGGTTAACTATGCATTTTCCGAGTGTTAGCAATGGTGTAAGTCAACACACTCTCAGGAAGTCTCAATGTTTTTGATGTGTAATTTCTATCTGACCAAAGACCAGAGATTTCAGATCTTTTGTTTTAATTTAATTTTTGGTACCAACAGCTTCATTTGTTCTTGTGTTTTGTCATATTTTTCATATGGTTTTATTTTTAAACTGGGAGTTGCTTTGAAATCGAAGAGATGAAAGGAAACTAAAAATACCAAATATATGTGAGAATTATTCAGTTCGATGGAGTATTTACTGAGCGTCTACCATATGATAGACAGTAGGAGTGAAATGATTAGCAAGACCTTCACCTCACCCTCCAGTTCAAGGACCGGTTGGAACCACCACCGCTTAAAACTTACACAGTGGGGGCCGGGCGCGGTGGCTCACGCCTGTAATCCCAGCACTTAGGGAGGCTGAGACAGGAGAATCGCGAGTTCAAAGCCAGCCTCAGCAATGGCGAGGCACTAAGCAACTCAGTGAGACCCTGTCTCTACATTAAAAAAAAAAACACAAAAAAATAGGGCTGGGGATGTGGCTCAGGGGTCGAGTCCCCGTGAGTTCAATCCCTGATACCAAAAAAAAAAAAAAAAAAAAAAAAACTTACACAGTGGGGAAGCTGCAGTAGTAGACTGCAAGATTTTTGTGCAAGGTTCAGAGAAAGCAGTTAGTGCTCAGTACAGCAGCAACGGGGTGGATGATGATTGAACTTCGCCTGGATGGGAGCTTTTGAAATGCAAGTAGTTGCTCTACTTGGGGAATGTGCATCAGTAGAGGGCACAGCGCAGGTGCGTGGCACGTGTGGAGCAGCCTGATTTGTTCGGAGAATGAGTAATCATTCAGTATTGTATAATGGGTGGGAGAAGATAAACGGATCCAGAGGGCCTTGGGCGATGGAAAATACACTTGGGTGGGGGGATTACCAGCGCCCACAGCATTCAGTGAGTGACCATACGCATTCCGCATCTGCGGTGTGACAGCTGTTCAAGGTCGGTTACCCGCGGGGCCGGACGGGGGTTCTACACTCACCAAGCCTCTATTCTCGGGTGACGGGGGAGTCGGTACGCAGCACAGACCGAGTGGCTGCGGCCGAGGTCGCCAGGCGTGCGTCTGGTGCCGAGGATTTAGCTAAGCTGCACGGGGTCCCTGGTCGGTGACAGCAGGAGAGCAGCGGCGTCCTTCGGCCACAGCGCATTCTTTCCCGGTGGAAGCTGCGGGGCGCCAATACCAATGAACTGCAGGGACCCAACCAAACCCGGAGCTAAAAAAGGCACACAGCGATCAATGCCTGGGCACTGGACGGTGGACATTCCCTCTGCGGAGGGTAGTGGCCGGGCCCGGGCAGCTCTGGCGCCCCCAGGGCTCGCGCTCTCAACTAGCCAGTCGCGAGAGAAAGCGCCTCGCAGGCCTGGGCCACGCCCCATGGGAGCAGGCCACGCCCCCTCACCTTGCGCACGCGCCTCTGCGCCCTGGGGGCCTCCAAACCTGCAGGGGGCGATAAAAGGCAGTGTCACTTGCTCCTCCACCCAGCGCTCAGCTGGCAGCTGTTTCCGGGTCAGAGGTCAGACGGATCGGCGCCCCGTGGGCCATGGTGCAGCTCCGGCCACGCGCGTCCCGCACCCCCGCGTCGGCGGAGGCGATGGTGGATGAGGGCCAGCCGGCCTCGGAGGAGGCGGAGCACGGCCTGCTGCTCGGGCAGCCCAGCAGCGGCGCGGCCGCCGAGCCGCTGGAGGATGAGGAGGGCGAGGATGAGCTTGACGATGAGGCCCCTGAGGAGCTGACCTTCGCCAGCGCCCAGGCCGAAGCGAGAGAAGAGGAGCGGCGGGTGCGCGAGACCGTGCGCAGGTTGGGAGCCCGCGGCCGGGCGGGGAGCACTGGGGCTTCCGACGCCTGGCCTCCCCGCTGACCGCTCCTTCCTCCCAGGGAGAAAACACTGCTGAAGGAGAAGAGGAAGCGGCGCGAGGAGCTGTTCATCGAGCAAAAGGTTGGAGGGCGGGGGGCGCCACGTTCTAGAAACCACCTGCCGGGGAAGAGCGCCCCGCTTGATGCTCTGGGGGCTGCCAAGGGGTGGGGGGCGTTGCTCAGGCTGCGGACAGCCGCGGCAGGAGGCCTGCGCCCCGTACTGTCCCCTTGAAAACCGGGAAGAGTTGTGATGAGTTTGATCAGAGTTGGGGTCCCAGCACCGACCCTCCGCTCACCGCCACACCCTAATCATTTCGCGTCGCAGCGGTGGTTTTCTGTCATCTGAATCTAGGTTGCTGTGAGAGTTAAGGCCATTTATGAAGGAAGGTTGTTCTCAGGTCAGCAGACTCGGAGAAGTGACTCCAGATGGCCGTGTTTGAAGTCCTTTTAATTCATAAGTGACCTGAGGCGGGGAAAGCAGTAGACACCCCTTCAAGTTCTCACCCAGTCTAGAGAATGTGGAAAAAGTTTTGTGAGCGCAGTGTTCCCGAGTTTAGAGATAGTGGGGACATAGTGGGGGCCGTGTGTACCCTCCTCTGCCGAGATTTCGGACTGCTCTTAAGATCGGGAACTTTTAACCAGGTGTCTTTTTACGTACATAACTTATTTTTCAATGTCTTTATTCTGAAAGAAAAGAAAACAACTTCCAGATACTATTCTAGAACAGTTAACTACAGCTCCACAAACTGAGTAAGTAACTGGATCTTCTTATAGTACTTGTTTACACATAACCATCTTTGAATTACAGGCGGGTACAGGAATGTATTTGAATCCATGTAATTCCATAATTGGAATTATGGAACCTAAGTTAATAAGCTTCACAATGGTGGTATTTGAATTTGGTAGGAAAGATAGAGGGAAATATACCACTTCTTAGGCTTATTTTTGTTTGTTCTCATAGGTTACTCTAGCTTCTGAGTTCCTAATTCCAGTGTGTTCATTGAATAAAGTTTGAGCACTTTTGTGCAGCTGGAGCAGGATAGACCATGTTGAATAAAAGTGTTTTAATATTGAGTGGAATGGAATGTCTTCCACTTGCCAACAAGCTCCTAAAACCCACCTTTTCTCACTCTTGCCTTACCTGCCACTGATTTTCCTCTTTTCCCCATTTCATTTAGTGACTTTGCCATCCACTCAAAGTTAAAAGCCATAAGTTGTAATCTTCCTCTATCTCATGGACTCAAAACCTACTGAATTTAGACTTCTAAATATTTTTTTTCCCTCATCCCTCTTGGCTCCCCTTAACTGCTTCAAGTTCAGAAGTTTAGTCCCCTTTTATGTGGGCCAATAGTTTTCAAAGTTTTATTAAAAGAAACTTTTTTCCAGAATTATTCATGTCTTGAGCACATTAAGTATACATAAAGCTACCTCTGTTGGTGAATTCTCTCCAGCTTCAAGTGCCACCCCCTTTGGTGGCCTTTCTTCTTTGCAGATGCGTCTGTATGGTACTCCGCATTCTCATACTGTATTTTGTCAGTGTGGTAGTCTGGAGGCTGGTCCTTTCTCCAGTGCCTAAACCATTAAATTAATCCTTTGTGATTTCTCCAAGTATGAAACAGGCCTACCTTTGACTTCATGTGTTGAATACTGAATTATGTAACTCATTTGTGTTTCACTTTAATTCTAGTCAAGACACCATTCTTCTTTTGAAGCCTAGTAATGTGCTTTCAGATTTAAATTCTGAGAAGATACTCTGATCCTCATAATGCTAGATCACTGAGAATTGGTACAGTGTGTTGCGGAAAGCCTTTTGCTTTCCAAAACTGATGAGAGAACCTAAGTAAAAATTGAGGATGATAATAAAAGGGGGGCGGGGGCTTACGTAAAGCCAGGAATTTGTGTAACATGTTTTAAGTACTCTGGTATCTGCTATTGCAATCTTTTCTTCCCCCCTTAGCATCAAGAAGTCACCAGGAAAGTTGAAAGAAGGTATGAATTGTTCGCATTTAAGAACTTCTCACATTTCAAGTGCATTTAAAGATACTTTTGGTTCATTGTTAACTTGGCCCTTCTCAGCATGGGCATAGTTCTGGCCAAGGTTAGCTTGAGCCTGTTCCCTCTGCTGCTTATAAAATAAAACCTGTATCCAGATAAGTTTGTAGTAGATACTTAAAGCAAGCTTCATTTAATGTTTTGTATTTTTATGTAAACAATAACCAGAGAATGGAACTCAATTTTTCAGTTAATCTGCAAAAGAAAAATGAAGAGTGTGAAAAAGGAAATGACTCCAAAAATGTGAAAGTACAAAAAGTACAGTCTGCCAGGTAACCCCTGCCCCCACGTAAGGTGTTAGCTTGGCTTACTTGGGAAAATATTTTAAGTAGTAGCATTTTCAGACTGGATCCTTTGCAGAAAAAGTTGAATTTTGATTATTATGTAAAAAGGACACATTACTTGCTATGCTAAAATGTTTCTTATAAAATAACCCTATCCTTTAGTTATCTGTGTATACAAAATTAGAATTACAATTTTTTAAATTACTATTTGAGATGACAAAAATAATTCCTTTGAAAGTAAGCCAGTAGAGGCAGGGTGTGTGTGTAGCTCAGTGGGAGAGCTTCTGCCTTGCACACGGGGAGGCTCTGGGATTGGTCCCCAGCACCACACACAAAAAAAGTTGTATATGAAAGTAAGCACTGTCATTTATTTTGATCTTTTGTGTTGATCTCCAGCCAGAACAAAAGCTATTTAGCCCTAAGGCTAAAAGACCAAGATCTGAGAGATTCAAGGCAACAAGCAGCCAAAGCCTTTATACATAATTCTCTGTATGGCCCAGGGACCAACAGAACTACTGGTAATTTGCTTATGGACTATTTTGCTCATTTTTTATTGCAAAGCAAACAAAGAAATGATAAATGATTCTCTTTTTTAGTAAATAAGTTTCTGTCTCTTGACAACAAGAGGTTACCAGTGAAAAAGGCTGCAGCCCAGTTTTTGAATCATGCTTGGGGTAAGATTCAGCTCTATTTTCAGCTCTGATACTTTTGTAAGTTTGTAATGATAACTGAACAAATCTAGTTTTAGTATTCCATTCATATGAACCAGAGAATCTTCAAAAGAATGCCTTGAATTTTACGTTTCTCGGGAATTTTAACTAATATTTAATATTCTTATTACATAAAACTTTCTATTCTAGGAATCCAGAAAAAACAAAATGCCAAGAGGTTTAAACGACGATGGATGGTCAGGAAGATGAAAACTAATAAATCAAAGTAAAAGCCAAATAAAGAATCTGTACTTTGTATGTAGAGAATTTAGAGCATTCATTTCTCTTACAAAAAATTTATTCATAAATCATTTTAAAGTGTCATTGTAAAAACATAAATCCATTTGTTTGGAAAAATATTTAGCTATATTTCATCTTTCTGGAATATGATCATGCCTCATGATCTTTGAGAGTCCTGAAAGAAAAGGTAGCTTTAAAAAAATAATTGTTTTCCTTTTTATTTTTCAATCCACATAACTGAACATAGGCAATGCCCACTTCAGTAATAGCATTCTTCCACCCTGCTGGTGTGGGTGTGGGTGTGTGGCAGGGTTGGCAGGGAGAGAGAGAGAGTAGACCTATGGGAGGTCTTTTCAAGCACCACTCTCAGGTGATCTGGTATCCTGATGAGATTGATTTTATAGAATTGCTTTGAAATAATTCCTCAGGGAGTGAGAGAGAAGTAACTGTAAAAGTGCAAAATCTAAGTAGCCATCTGTTCTTAGAAAACAAGATTCAGCCCTCAGTCTATATAGACAGCTGACACCTTTGCCATACCAAAGGATCAAGTTAATCTGTTAAACAGCTTTTTTTAATGCACTTTTAAAAATAGTTTTGGGGTTTGTTTGACTGGCAAGTCTCACATGCCATGCTATGATTACGAAAACAAGGAGGCTACATTTCCAGCTGTCTTTCTGTTGTGTGCAATATGAAGTTCAATGCTAATCCAGGTAGCCAGTAAACGAAGGCAGTCTTGGGTGTAGAACTGAGGCAATTAAAACCATCAACATTAATTGTTCTAATTCTATGTTAAACTATAAACAGTATACATATACCTAAGATATAAACTCGATTGACACTAGTATCTGTAGAAGTAAATTTTTAATGGCTGGTTAATTATATCACTACATTTTTATTGCAATATAGTACTCATTTAAGCACTTAAAAATGGAAGGTGTACAAAGATTAAATTAAGACACAGTAAATTGACTAAATATTTGGTTTTTATATAAATAAAGGTCATAACCACACTGTTGACATGTAATACTGTTATAATACAACAGTTAAACTTGTGAGTCTACAACAGAAGTCATCTGTAATTAAACAGGAAACAAAGTTGAAAAGACCATGTTAAAACAAAACTACTGGGACTAACAGGTCGGGATTGTAAGTAGCAACGAACATATTCACTCAGCTCCTGAGTATTTCAAGTTTTACAGTACACATTAAAAATGATTTCTTCCATCAACACTATAAATTCAAACTGTCGGATGTTTATGCATTTTGCAAGTTACACTGATTGAATGCTTATATGGGAGCGGGGGTCGGAACATCTCCCCATTTGAAGTTTACATCACCCACATGCTAACACAAACACAACTTGTTCCATTTCCTCTCCCCCTCTCCTCCCCACAAAGAAGGCAGGACTTTTTGGTTTGTTTTAGGTAATTGTTTTAAAGGATTTCTGATGATCAATTTGAATGTCTGAAATTCAGTAATATTAACTCTTAGACAACTAAGAGGTTAAAGATGGAAAATAATTTCTCCTAACACTAAGTTAGAAAATCATTTGCATCATGCTGTAAACTAGGAAGCAATGTAAAGCGACAAAAACCTGTCCCCAGTACATAATTAAAAAAATCTAAATTTCAAATCAGCTGAGCTGGTCTACTTCCATGTTGACTATATGCCACAATATAAGTGTGAGCTCTTGAAATGCATAGCTAATGTAGGTAGTCTTCCACTGTGGCAAATGCACAGGAGCCGATTCCTGATCGAGCCATCAGTCCTAGACACTGTGTGGCCTGTCCCATTGCTAGGGCAAGTGGAGGTTGCTTTGGCAGATTGTGGGTTTCTGAGGAAAAAGGATTTAGAAATGGAAACAGCAGTTAGTAAGACATTTTAATAAACAACCAAGAAAATACTGTGTTCCCTACTCAATTATCTGCCTGTCTGGCTTCTGACGACCTCACTAACAAAGGCAGAGTGACGGCATGGACGTACTGCTCTAACATGGTAGCCTGGGCTTGGGTGAACAACTAAGAAAACCTTGCAAAACTGTGCTTTGAAAGTACCAGACACTCAAAAACTGTTTTAATTCTACATTAACTATGATGGGAAAGAACTTATCTGACACTTGGAGCCGGGAGTAAATAGTATGTAGTATTTCTCTTCTACATGACCAAAGTGGGTTGACATTAACTAAAAGGGTGGGGAGAGAACCAGGTTTTCATTGTTTCCAGTGATTCCCACCTTGAGAGGACAAAATTCAATTGAAGCTACCTGCCTCCAGAGCATAGTGGTCAGTGTTATTTGGGGTGAGTAATGGTGATGTCAGAGAACATAGAGCAAGATCACCCTATAATTCTGGAAAGGTCAACTTAAAATTGATAGTACAGATATTTTAAAAATTGTAAGTTTTTAGCTGGATGCAGTGGTGTGCGCCCATAATCCCAGCAGCTCAGGAAGCTAAGGCAGGAAGATTGTGAGCTTAAAGCCAGCCTCAGCAAAGGCAAGGCACTGAGCAACTCAATGAGACCCTGTCTCTAAATAAAATACAAAACAGGACTGGGGATGTGGCTGAGTGGTTGAGTGCCCCTCAGTTCAATTCCTGACACCAAATAAATAAGTAAATAAACTGGAAGCTTTTAGAGTGCTACACACCACAAATTTGTCAGTTGAAGCAGAAATGCAATAACACATTTTATTCCTTGCCAGAAATGAAAAAGTAAAGGTAAACTTAGCCTAACTCAGAAGCTGGTAATTTTTCTGTAAGGTAACAGTGTCCAAACTTTATAGAAAAATTACTAGTCTGTCATTTTCACAGTTGACAAGAAAGGAAAAATACAAGGACACATAGCTGGCAAGGCCCCATATAGTTCACATTCTCTTGATTCAGAACTTGAAATTACAATAGGCTGGGTGTGATGGTGCATGTGGCTCCAGAGGCTGAGGGAGGATCTGAATTCAAAGCCTCAGCAACTTAGACTCCATCTCTAAATAAAAGAAAAAAGGACTGGGGATGTGGCTCAGTAGTTAAGTACCTCTAGGTTCAATCCCTGGTAGCCAAAAAAATTGCACTATAGTGATAAGAGAAAAGATATTTCCTGAAGGAATGATGCAGGGGTGGGGGGCGAGCTGAGAACGTAAAGGCACAGGGAAATGCAAACCAGAATAAGAATGAAAGTATACAAGGAAAGGTGCACAGACCAGTGAGGAAGTACTGTTCAAAACGTCTGTGGACTAAGGGTGAGATTTTTTTTTTTTTTTTTTTAAATATTTTTTTAGTTGTAGATGGACACAATGTCTTTATTTATTTTTTATTGCTTTGTACGTGGTGCTGACGATCGAACCCAGGGCCCCACGCATGCGAGGCAAGCGCTCTACCGCTGAGCTACAATCCCAGCCCCTAAGGGTGAGATTATTAAAGTGCTAGTCTATTAATACAGAAAAGGTTTTTTAAAAAATTGCTCTTGAAGGCTAACAGGGTTAATAAGTAACCTTGCTCAAATATATGCATTACAGGTACATGATTATAGTCTCATTTTGGCCAAGACAGGCATCTGGGAATAAGCATCTTTAAATTTTTTGGACATAGGAAAATTGTAAGGATTACACATAAATACATTATGCACTATATATAGGAAAACCTATATATCAATATAAATATGCACAGCAATTTATAATTTGTCATTAATTTTATAGGAATTACAGTTAATAAGCTGAAGCACTAATTATAGCTGAACCTATGTAATACAGCACAGTAGGAATACACATCTTAGATAAGGTCCTAAAACAGTTTAACATTCAACAATTTAATTCCTTTGAGAAACCCACAAAATAAGAAAATTGGTCACTTTCCTCCAAAAATTCTATCCAAGTTTGAGTCATACCTAACAATTAGGTCTGCATGACCATCTATAGTACAGTGATTTCAAAAGGACAATTATAGTCAACAACAGTTTTCCCTACAAAGCCACTGTTGTTACTAAGTTCTCTTTATTTTTGGCAACAGAGCTAAGTGGGTTTTGTATAATCAAAAACATATTAACCAAAAGAAATTCACATCACTTACTATATACATATTAACTTTTAAAAACTACCACATGAAGGACACTACTCCTATTCCCAAACATCAGTATTAGTCCTTAAAAGATAAAGAATTAACATACTTTACAAAGGTCTGCCCCTTATAAAACAGTTAACAGCTAAATGTGAGTACTGAGATCGCCTCCTTTCCTTCAAGACTTCCTGTGTTTAACACTGCCCACGGCTTCCTAAAATAATTTGAAATGTGTTACTAAAAGCCCCCAGCTCTAACAGGGCTGATAGCTGAGCACAGTCTTGTAAACTGGACCAAAGTCCCATTTTGTCTGGAGAATCAGACTCCAGATGAAAAATCACTGTTCTCTAAATTACCTTTGAAGAGAACTGCCCAAAATTAAACGTTTATGTATACAATCAACTGTTTATGGAGAAATACAAAGTGTAACAATTCATATAAAAAGTATTTAGTGCAAGCCGAGAGTGGTGGTGCACGCCTGTAATCCCAGCACTTTGGGAGGCTGAAAGAGGAGAATTGCGAGTTCAAAGCCACCCTCAGCAACGGTGAGGCGCTAAGCAACTCAGTGAGACCCTGTCTCTACATAAAACACAAAACAAGGCTGGGGATGCGGCTCAGTGGTTGAGTGCCCCTGAGTTCAATCCCCAGTACCAAAAAAAACAGTATTTAGTGCAAAATACTATAATCACACTACAGTGAATTTTTCACAGAAACCAAAACCAACAGCAAATTTAAGTTATTTCCTGACTAAGCCTCCTCATTTAAATTGCTTTTTTCTTCCTCATTTATCCTTTTTATCAGGTAAGGACATGTAATTGAATTTGGTTAAACTAAATGCAAATATAATTTGACCCCAAGGGTAGGTGCTGAAGGGGCTCACAAATCGACTGGAAGTCCTCTGCACTGCTATCTTAAGCAGGGCGGGGAGGTGCCAAGCGTGGCCCATTGAAATACCTCAAGGCAAAAGGTGGGGAATGAAGTGGCGGGGTGACACCAGTTGGGATTCCTGCCTGCTGGTGCTCAACCCTCAGGCGTGGGGTCTTCTCGCCCTCATCTGCATTCTCACTGTACCTCCTCCATCCAAAACCCCCACTCCCTTTCCTTCAGGTTACCCTGCTGCCTTCTCTCCTCACACTGTTTGCATTAACATCCTCAAATTCCTTCCACAGCACCCAAATATCCAGATCTAACAAACGTGAGTCCTCGGTGTGAGGCTCTGCCTCCCCATAAACTCCTGCCTTCTCAGCTGGGCTGGCAAGGTTCCAAGCACCACCTTACTTTTATCCTCTCTTCAATTTCAACACTTACTGTCTCGGATCCAGATTTAATTTCTTGCACTTTCACAAGCCCGCCCGATGATTACCCACTTTCCCACCAAGCCTCTCCACACTGGGGGAAGAGCTGTGGCCTAGCCAAGGGGGAATTTAGGAGAACGCTGCTGCCTTTTAATCCCACCCTAGAAATGAGTGCTAGACGTTTCCCTGAAGAGCAGCACAATGGGGCAGATCTCTGATACAGAATGTTTCAATTTAAACACAATGACTGCCAAAATACTTTACCCTAAACATGAAGCAGACTTTTCATGGCTACAAGCAATGCTTACACACCCACCCACAAAAACTTCTATTTTCTAAACATCCCAAGGTGTGCCCCAATCTGTTTTTATTCCATGAAAATCCACGTAATCTAGACTTGAGATAAAGGAAGGTTTCTGTATTTGAAGGTAATTTTTATATTTTAAAAATACAGAAAACACTTCCCTTATGATTTTAGAAAATATAAATGTTAGCACAAATACCCTCTCAAATGTTCTGAGAACGTAGGTAATGTTGTGCTTTTGGGTTTTACTTACCTAATATTGCACTATTAAGAGCTGAGCACACAGGTTCTCTCTGAATTGGGTCAAGCTGATTTCCAACAGGGCTATTCCAAGGATCAGAATATGCTAGTAAACTGAAAGCATCCTGTTGAAAACAAACAATTTGATTTTCAATTCAAGTTAAGAGAGAGATGAAATGCTGCTTCAAGGCACTAGTCTACTCTAATCTTTAAACTCCTTGTTCCCCGTCTGGGATGCTATTTCTGAACCAAATTATGCAGCAAAGCCTAATTCATTTTCATTTTTCTGATGAACAGTCATTCTTGTGTTCCTCTCTACCACCCTCTCCATTCCCACAATATAAACAAAATGTTAAAACTAATTCCAAAAGAACTGGCTAATACTAATTAAAGCAGAGATGAAGGCAGATGCTTTATCATTTGTTACTGCTGATATGAATTTGACATTGAAAGACTAGAGCCTGCCTGGTTTTGTTTTGTTTTTTGATTTTTAAACAGATGTAGAGACTGGTCACATCTCATTGGACGCCATTTTCTCAAACTTAGTAGTTGGGAAAAGAACACTAAATTGGCTCCCCTTCAGGGTCTCTTTCATATATTCAATATTTCACTCCACCCTGAAGCCACCTATCTTAAAACTTTAAAATAACTGACACAATCTTATTGTCAGATAACTACTACTTCTGTCTTCTATGAGAGGCTTATACTGTGAGGGTTTCAGATGCTGGCTTCAAAACCAAGCTCCACCATCAACTAGCTCTGAGGTGTTTGGCAAGTCACTCTCGAAGTGCCAGTTTCTTCACTGGTATAATGGAGATTATAAAGAGGTGCTATTATTTCAGAGTTGAAGGATAACTAGATGAAATCAACAATGTCACTTAATTCCAATCTTTTAATAAATGATAGGGGGGAGAGAAAAAAACAACATTAAAAAATGTCAATACAAGACACCTTTCCCAATTCAGTAAGCAGGCATGGAGAGGTGCTACAGAAACTAAACCTATGAATTCAGGATGTAAGACTTTCAAAATGCTACTAAAATTTCTGAAGAACACAATCTCCTAGACTCAGCTGCACCCATAATCACTCTGGTCATCCAACATGACTCTAGATGGTGCCGTTACTTAAGCAGAGAGAGACAGAAAGCTTCCTGGTCAACTCTACTCTTGCCCTTTCTTTTCCAAAGGGTCCTCTATTGTGGACACTGAGAAGAATAACCCGGAAAGAGATCTGCAGTTAGTCTGAGGCTACAAAACAGGAAATACATATGCCCCTAAGCAAACCTATGGGGCCTCCATTGTCTTATATTTCATTCAGATTAATCTTCTGTTGCAATTATAATAGAAGCTCTATGAAGGTAAAGATCACTTAACTATACTAATTTGAATTCCCTGCAGCTGCTCACAAGTGCTGAAGGAGAGAAACACTTGTCCTATGCCTGCTGATAATACGATCTGCTTCTGGTTCTGCAGAGATGCTTGGTGCTATTTCCTGCCCTCACCCCAATTCAAAACTTACTGTGGAAAGAATATAGCATCCTCCATCCTGCCCAGCTAACTCTCATCAATCACATTATTCACAAAGACTTTGCCCGAGACCTAAATCACCTCACATCCATCTGATGAGGTGTTATCTCCAAAGTACAGATACGTTTTAAAAGATACACTGAAGAATCTCTCCAAGGAGTGACTGGTACATAAAATCTTCAAGTACTAAACTGTCTGCAAGGTCTAGAGCCTGATGTGTCACCGAAAGGTGAAACGATGCAGTCAAGTCTCAACATCACATCCCTTAGTATTTAAACAGAAACCTGGTCAGAGAAAAAAATAATAATTGTAGTAATTTATTGTGCTATTAATTCTGTGTGAGGTAACGCTTCAAGCATTAATGTGGACATCTCATCTAATCCTTATGATAACCCTGCTTAGGTCTATTGTATGTCCTCTTCATCAAGAAGCACACAGAGGCAGTGAGAGGTTGAGTTCACACCGCTAACACTACACTGCTTTAGTGAGATGCAATTTCTCTTTTTTAATTACAATCTAAATATTAAGAGAAAAGAAGTATAAAATTTTCCTCTTGTATTTTGTTGAACACAGTTTCCAGACACCAGTGACCCAGTCACTGCTTCAAGGAACTCACAGTCTCATAGGGAAGGCAGACATTAAATAGACAACATGTAAAATGAGTAAATAGCAAAATAATGGTGACCCAGAATAGATTCAAAGTGCAGGAAAATAGGCTGAGTGAAAGGAGAAAAGGCTAGCCAGTGCACATGCCTGTAATCCCAGCGGCTCAAGAGGCTGAAGCAGGAGGATTGCCAATTCAAGCCAGCCTCAGCAACTTAACAAGGCCCTAAGCAACTCAACGAGGCCCTAAGCTACTCAGCAAGACCCTGTCTCTAAATACAATATAAAATACAACTAGGGATGTCACTCAGTGGTTAAGCACACCTGGGTTCAATCCAGGAACCAAAAAAAAGGAGAAAAGGCATGATTAGAACCATGTGTTAAGAAGTTAGATCCTAAAATCCCCCAAAGCCACACTAAACAGCATGGAATTTTTTCAACAAGGTAAAGGGGTTTTAAATAAAGAAAAGTGATGGAGATTAAACTTGATTTTAGAAGGATCACACAGCAACACTATGGGGGGGAAGGGTTGTTTACACCATCAATCTCCCAGTGTAAACATCTAGAACTTTACCTTTCTTTATAAAAGAAAATAAACCCCTGCTGTAACAATTGGTGATGATTTGCTGGATAAAAATAAGCAATTTTAAAATAAGAATGTTAAGCTGAGTAGAAACAAGGCACTAGTGCCAGGCTCCCTTGCCTGTAGTCAGCTGGCAGGAGTTTTCTGAAAAGCCACATGGCCATACATAGCAAGAGCCATGACAATACGCCTGTCCTTCTGCTCAATGATTTTATTTTTAAGACTATCTCTTGGAGTCATTTTAAAGAAGCAACATAAAGATACATGTAAGAAAAGGAGTTTCTAAAAGCATGTGACAGAAGAGCAAACAGAAAGATCCAGTGGCAACGCTCAAATGGACAGCAGCTCAGTATCATGCAGCCATTTAAAAATACCTGCAAACAGTGCACAGAAACTGGGAGAGTTTTTAAGACTATAACCATTACAAAATACTGCCATTAGAATTCTAACTAAGTACAACATGCATATCGAAGTTAAAGCATAAGACTGAAAATATCTGAAATACCATGCCACTGTGGAATATATTTTATTTTAAAGAAAAAAGTATTATTATCTCAGTGGAAATAATTTCTGAGAGAAATGTGACATCATTTAGGTAGGATTCTTAACCTGCAGGCTCACTAGCTTAAAATCTGGAGCAGTTTATACATGGGGGGAATCTAACTGGTTCTACTTCCGTCTCTGGTACTAGATTACAAGCTCCTTGAAGCTGGGGCTGCTTGCTCGTCTCTGACTTGAGTGCCCAAAGCAACACCTCACACCCCACAGAAATTTAAAAAAAAAAAAGCTGCTGAAAACACCAATTCAGGCAGCTCTCCTGGGAGTCACTGGCAGATAAGACAGGAAAACAGGAAAGGAAGACAAAAAACTGGAAGAAAAAAGATCAAGAGAAACAGACCACCCAGTGCCACAGGAACTTCCCACTCGTTTCTACTTAGGTGGGCTACTCAGGGGCTGAAATAAACCTGCAGCTCCACATCTGAGAGGGAAGTGAAACACAAAATTTCTTCCAGTGCTGGGGGTCCAACTCCCGGCCTCAAGTGCTCTGCCACTGCTCTCCACCCCCAGCCCCTAACTTAGAGGAATGTTACCTTCAATTTCAACCAAGCCTGATTGCACAATTATGTGCCGCACAAAGACATCTAGGGCAATGACAGACTACATACACAATAGTGGTCCCTAAGAGCGTAATGGAACAGAAAAATTCCTATGGACTAGTGACAGCATAGCTGATGTCATATTTCAGCACAACGCACACTCAGCTGTTTGGGGATGCTGGTGTAAACAAACCTTCTGCACTGCCACTAATATGAAAGCGTAGTATCCATCACATACATCATTCTTGGTAATACATAACTACAAAGCAACAGGCCACACCACATGTACACTGTGGAGTCTGGTGTACAGCAGAGACCCACCACCTACGCCTGTTTTAAGTATACTCTATGATGTGTGCACAAAACCAAAACTGACTGACAACACATTTCTTGGAACATAACCATGTTGTTAAGTGACCTGAATGTGTGTGATTCAGCAGTTGATGCAAATTCCAAAATATTTAAGAATTAAAAAAAAACAAAAAACAAACAAACAAAAAAACTACCATCACATGTAGTCTGAAGGGGGGAAGGAGAGGAGTGATTTCTAAACCTCAACTACAGCAAAATAATATTTTCAGAAGTCCTTATAAAGTTGGTCAGTTACTCATCCCTGTGTGAGTCAAGGATAAGTCTGAGCAATGAGAAGGAAGCAGCTGAGAATATTAGGAAAGCCTTCTGAAGAGGCTGGGAGTTGATTAGCAGTCAGAGGTGCAAAATCGAAGCCATCCATAGTCTTTGGATAAAGATGAGTTACATCTTCCTATGATTCAGTATAATCAAGAAATATCTTTAAGAAATAGAGCCATATGATAACATTTTCTGAGCTTCATACAAATTAGAATCAAAAGCACAGTAAGCTAATGGAGTGTAATCAAATTTTCATAGGTATCCCATAAACTACACCTTCCTTCACTCTGCTCAATTAGCATAAATTCTAACAAGATAAGTCAGATTTATAAAAAGAAGTCTAAAGAATTCTTAAATACATTTCATAATCCCAAATGTCACAACACACAAATTCTCAAAGTAGTTGTGGAACACACAAGACCAAGAAGACCCTTTGAGGGGACTATGAAGTCGAAACTACTTTCATAATGTCATTAAAATATTCTTTACCTTTTTACTTACATTCTCTCCTAACTATAAAGTGGTTTTCCAGAGTCTATATTATGTATATCATAACAGATTCAGAAGTAGGTAAGAGAATCCAGCTCATCTATTAAACCAAGCATTAAAGAGGTTTGCAAAAAATATAAAGCAACACTACTACTCATTTTGGAGAGAGGCTGGCTTGGGGAAGATAGCTATTTTTCTTAAAAATCTTACTTATTTAATGAACTTACTGTGAAATGAATGACTAATTTCAGCTTTAGAATTCAGAATTTAAATTTTAATTTTTTTTTTGGTACAGGGGAAACCCCCAGGTCCTCACACACGCTAAGCCAGTGCTCTACTCCGCAGCTGCATCCTCATTTTTAAAAAATGTTGCGACAGAGTGTCATCAAGTTCACCCTGTATAAATTTAATAATACAGTTTGACTCCAGGTCCTTGCATAGGCTGGGCAAATGCTCTACCTCTGTGGTATATCCCCAGTCTTTTCTATTTTATTTTGAAACACGTTCTCACTAAATGGCCCAGGCTGGCCTCCAACTTGTGATACTCCTGTCTGAACCTCCCAAGTAGCTGGGAACACAGGCTTGAGCCACCATGACCAGCTAGTTTTAACTTCCAATATGGTAAGTATCAATAGATGCAAACAACATAAACAAACACTCTTTAGGAATCCTTAATTTTTAAAGGATTCAGATACCAAAAAGACTAAAAGCCACTGTCCTAAAGTATTATCAGTACCTAGCAAAGAAGTAATTTAGACATCTAAAATAATAGAGACAAAGTGTTGTTTCCTTGGAGTACTCTTTGATTTCAGGAAAAGTTCTAAAATGTTGTGTAATTATACATATTGGTAATGTACATTAGAGGTGTACTATTAGAAAAATATTTAAAGTTGGGCAGGGAAAGTTAAATAAAGGCATATTCTGACCTTAAAAAAATCTTAAACTTCTAAAGCAAATGTGGACAGCTACTTTCCTGATACATGAATGTCTGATTTGAATGTTCAAATGAAAACAACAGCAACAAAAATTTAATTCCATTATCCATCAATCCTTTTTTATTTAGCATTTTTAAAAAATGTAATTTCATGGGGGGGATGGTAGCTCAGGGTCCTCATTATAATTAGCACTTATTGTGCTACACAGTAGGTAAAGTATCAACTCTGGGGAATATAATTCTTTTCACACTTCATCTACAAGATTGTGAACCTTTAGCTGGAGGTGGCACTGCAAGAGGCCCTTCACCCATCCTAGGCAGGGCAGCACCAATGTGTGTCCACAGCGGGTACACTGAGGCCACTGTGCAGATACTTGCTTTTACAATTTTTTTTGCCGAGTGTATTATATCAAAGGCAACTAGGCGGGGCTGGGATTGTGGCTCAGTGGTAGAGCGCTTGCCTTGCATGCGCGAGGCCCTGGGTTCGATCCTCAGACCACATAAAAATAAATCAATAAAGATATTGTGTCCACCTACAACTAAAAAATATTAAAAAAAAAAAAAAAGGCAACTAGGCATTGTCCACTGTTACTCTCAGTTGAGGTCAGGAGAGGTGGGCGGGGGGCTTGCCCTTCCCAACCATACCTAAGCATCATTTCAAGGACATTCAATGGTTGCAGGTGGTGTGGCAAGAGGAGGGGAAGTGTCTTTCTAAAACCTTCAGGAGAAAATGATTGCAACAAATCAACTTTAGAAGACCCATAACATGTTCACAACTGCCTACAATTTGACTTCAGTAGAAAACTCCTCTATCTTGAACTGATACTCAAAATTGTGGTTAACTTACTGAACTAGTTTATCCCACTCACCATCCATTGTGGACACCAACCCTCAAAAGATTATAAAATATAATTTAACTACTCTGGCCATGAAAGAGGACCCAATCCTTCACTTATCCCCATAACAATGAAAAATATACATTATATATTTAATTTGCTGCAACTCTGGAACAATGTTTACTAAAATAATGCAATTATAGTTTTACTGGCACACTCACGTTTCTCTCAGTAATTCTATCAAGTGTATAGCCGAGAAAATAAAACTAAGAATTAATAAAGCAAGCTGACAGAGGCACCTAAATGTAGCAGAACTGGGACTTAGACTATACTTTTCCTGCCTGAAGCCCAATGCTATTCTCAGTTGATCAGCTGCTTAATCCCATCAAGCAAATGGACAAGGAGCAGCACACTCTTCAGTGTTTTACAAAACCACCTCGGCTCCTTTGAAACATTCGTATTTTTCCAATAGAAAGCACGCTCACCTTCAGCATTTTCTTATTTGCTGTGTTCTTGCCACACTCTCTCCTCAGCTGCTCACTCATGGCCTGCAGCTCTCGCCCAAAGTGGATCATTCTCTCTATGGCAGCCTGACTCCCACCACACAACTGGCGTCTCAACTGACTTGAATCAACTTCTGTAAGCAAAACAAGCAAATATTTTATTACCTATGGTGAACAACAAAGAAATATAAAATTTTAATGACATCTGGTATATTCATTTAATAAATATTCATTTAATAATGACTTCCTAATATTTCATCTAAAACTCCATTTCTTAAATTTAGTATGGAAGTTTGCAGTTAAAAGGTGTATTTTATTTGGGTCTCAAGGGTCTAAGATCCAATATCCAGTCTGCAGCTGAGAGTCAAGTGACAACCCTTCAATGTCAGAAAGAATCTAACACATCAGGGGAAACTTTATAAAAACTTAATGCAGTGCAGCTCAGGGGCAGAGCACTAGCTTAGCCAGCACAAGGCCCCGGGTTCCATCCCCAGCAATAAACAAAGAATAAATGATCTTTTTAAAGCATGACTCTCTACAACTGCATTAAGCAACATTTTTTTAAAAAGGAAGAAGAATAAAGAAAAAAATTTATAGTAATTGCCTCTTCGACTGCTGTAGCTGCTAGAACAGAGATGGAATAAAATATTTGTGGAAGCTAAGGCTAAATGACTCCAATGGAAACCCAGAAGATGCCACATTTTACTAATCAGTAAAAGGATGAATTACACTATTAGAAAAATACTACTTTTAGAAAACATTTTTATATATCTTAATTATCATTGATATTATAACCATATCATAATATTATAACCATAAGTCACTGTCATTAATATAATGAATATGATAATAATGGTTAACTTTTAGTAAGTACACTGTATTTTTAGCTTTTTCTCTCTTTTTTTTTTTTTGGTACCAGGGATTGAACTCGGGTACTCAACCACTGAGCCACATCCCCAGCCCTATTTTGTGTTTTATGTAGAGACAGGGTTTCACTGAGTTGCTTAGCAGCTCACCATTGCTGAGGTTGGCTTTGAACTCATGATTCTCCTGTCCCAGCCTCCCAAAGTGCTGGGGTTACAGGCGTGCGCCACCGTGCCCAACTGTACTTTTAGTTTTTAACAGAATACCTCCTTCACTCAACAGAAGGGCCTATATGAGAGCTATTGTTTTACCCATTTTACAGATGAAGAAACTGAGGCACAGACCAGTTCAGTACTTTGTGCCAAACAGCGAACACGTGGCAGTTGCAGAAATCAAATCCAGGTCATCTGGCTCTAGAACTCTCACTCTTCATCATTATGTTTAAATTACTCTTTAGAGGTTGAGGCTACTGATATGCAACAACAAAATTAGGCTGCCTTTTTAACAATTGTAATACACACCTTTAATCTTGAAATGCTAAGAAATCTAATGTTGCTATGAAATTCCAGCAAATGTTTTAAAAGATCTAATAATTTTCACTGTGCATTTGAGAAAGTTTGCTGATGGCTTAACTTTAGAACACAACTCACTGCACAAATTATCAACAAAATAAATTATGCATACAAAGATATCTTTGAGCTACATTTTTTTAAATAGTGGGAGAGGTCCTACATAAGCACCTTATGTGCCAGGCACAGTACTGTACACATCTGCATTAAATGAATTTAAGAAATTGCTTAATTAAAATTTATAACATCATTCCTACTCATTTGGCCTTACTGACTTCACTGAAGTGCAGAAATTTTTCCTATCTCCAACCTTAAACATCCCAACAGCTCAAAATTCTTTAAGCTAGTTCTCTTGCATTAATTATAGCACTGAAGTCAAACTTGGCAAAGGGAACAGTCTGGCACTTAATTCCAGAAGGAACTGAAAGTATCTCTACTCTCTCTAGCAACCCACTCTCACAAGAAAGCTTAAGTTATTCATTTATTCTTTAAATTTGGTTTATGCTCATCGGCTGTGAATCAGTACAAGTAAAAACATAACCTTGTAGCCATCATTTTTATTAAAAATGTAAGAAATATCACTGCAGACCCATTTCGGTGTCACAATCTTCCATTTCGTGGTCATGTTTAGAGCTACCATTTAGGAAGCCATTGGATGAAGTTTCTCCAACTCCATTGGAGTAGTGATCTGTTTCCATGTCTACATCGTTACTGAAAACAAAAAAATAAACCTAATTTTAGAAATATCATATTTGTAGCTTTGTTTAAAATCGATTACCACTCAACTACATAGCCTGTGTATAAACCAACTTTAAAAGGCAATAGCAATCTGGAAAGAAGGTTTTTAGTTAAATCCTGAATGGACTCAAAGCCAAACACATAGCTGAACAAATTCATACCTGTGCAAAAAGGGATGGAAAAAAGTTTGTGTGCAAAACTGTAGTGATCTTGTGACTTTACAGCAGTACGGAGGAGTCATGCTGTGGCAAAGAACTTCCATTTTTCAAACTCAGATTTGCACTTCCTTGTTTAACTCCTGCTCCAGAATCACCCCAGCCAGTCCTCTGCCCTGCTCCCAGCACTCATTTGAACACCTAAGGACAAACCTCATTCTCCAACTAATGTGTTCCACTCCTGGGGCCACCGTGCTTCTTCCTGCCCTCATCTTTAATCTGCTTCTAGACTATTTCTTAAGTCTTAAATGTTTTAGCACCTTTGTCAGTACTTCTCAAAAACTCCAAGGTAAATAATACTTACAAAAATGAATATTTTAGAAAACTCTTAATATACATTTATTAATGTCATAATGAACCCCATTCATTATGTTTAACTATAATGCACTAAAAACTAAAAATAAATGAATTTTTAAAAACTTCCCAATTTCAGATGAAACTCCCAGCTTTTCAGCACCACCACTACTTCTCATCCACAGGCTAGACTTGTGGCCAAGAGTGCTAACCGACTCCAGGGTCTCCACTTTCACTTTTTATTTTTTGAGATGGGATCTCGCCATGTTGCCCAGGCTGGTCTTAAACTCGCAAACCTGCTCCCACCTACCAAACAACTGGGAGCTCAACAAATCTCCGTTTTTAAACTGTTTGTCAATGGTTTCTGGACACTTTCTGACTTTCATTCATCCCACACTGAATGGAATACCCACACCTGGGCGAGCTCAAGTTGTCGAAACGCGCTCTCACAAGCACAAGTCAATAACCAATCTTTTAAGATTTCTTCTATGAATATGTAGATAATAGTTTTAAACCTAGAGGTAAATAACTAATGAAAATTTAGGAAATGCTTAAATAAAAAATCATTTTTATCATTATAAAAGCAATATATATATTCATTTACAAAATAAAACAAATATAATTACTAGTTAATACAGACAGGACATTCACCTTGGGGGGTGGGTCAGAGAGATATTGTGTGTGTGTGTGTGTGTGTGTGTGTGTGTGTGTATGCGTGCGCGCACACGCACATGCCTGTGTGTCTGGGTGCTCCTGTTTGTGAAGTCTGTAAGGTAAAAACAGATTTTGGGAGAAGGGGACAATGGTCCTAAAACTCCATACCAGACTTACTCAATCAAAAGTGTTTTATTACCTTGACAAACTTAAAGAAATAAGAAATAAAACTTTTAAAATAATGTTTAACTTAATACAAATCCTTACTATTATGTGTTTTAATGATTGTAATAACACTAAATTTTTTATTTACTTAAGTTTTCTGGATTATTTAACATTTGAGAGGCACTCATTCATTTACACACATTTAAGAGTCTCTGAGGCAAGTTCCACATTAGGTACTAAGGATATTATGTAACAGCCTCTGCCCTTCAATTGCAAATGACCTACGTAATCCTAATGAAGTTAGTTTAGTAAAGTGATCATGATCAGAACTATGATCAAAGTCCATCACAACAGTGATACAACACGTGAGGGAGGGGTCCTAGAACCAGTGACATCTGAAATTGAGTTTTGCAGCCCAAACAGAAGTTATAATGGAGGGAAGAGACCGAGGGGAAGAGCATTTCAGAAGATAGAAGGCATGGGGGGAAAGCACAAGTGTGCAAATCCTAAGTCCTGGGAAGCAGTATCAGCTTTGCAATTTACGACCTACTAATCACTGACCTTTAGAAGAAAAAGTATGTTTAGCTCTACATCTGTAAAATGGTTTAAACAGTTAATACCACCTTTGTCAATCTGTAACAATACTGCTGAAGGAAAACCATTACCAACTACAAAATAACTTCTTGTTTCAGAGTATAATGCAATTTAAATGTTTACTCATTTTCCCTTCTCTACCACACAGAAAGGAGGATGCTACATCATCACCCTTCCTTCAAGCTGAACTCAGGTAATAACAGGTCTATTTAGCAACTTCCTGCCAGGAGGAGAGTATTTAAGAGAAAACCCACAAGCTGACCGCAATCTCACCATCACAGGCAGAACCCTCTATTAACAATAAAGTACCAATTATGAACCATTAAAGACGTAACATTTAAAAATTTCCATCCATAATTTATTTACTATATATATATACATATATTGGGAGGGAGGTACCAGAGATTGAACCCAGGGGCACTGGACCACTGAGCCACATCCCCAGCCCTATTTTGTATTTTATTTAGAAACAGGGGCTCCCTGAGTTGCTTAGCGCCTCACTTTTGCTGAGGCTGGCTTTGAATTCATGATCCTCCTGCCTCAGCCTCCTGGGCCACTGGGATTACAGGCATGCACCACTGTGCCTAGCTACTATAATATTTTGATTATTATTTTACAATGTGTTATTAGCTCTACTGCGAAAGATCACTCCAACCAACCTCCTCAGCAAAAGAAAGTCATTTGTTTTTGTTTTCTGCCACTTTTGTTTGGTACCCAAAAGGTATTCAGTACTTTTGTCAAGCCACTGTCTACTGTATGACTCAGCTATTTGCCATGTGCAAGCTTCTTAAAGACAGACTTTCAAACTAAACATTTTAACAAGAATACCCACAGAGAAAAATTAAGCTGTAAATGTTAAATATACTATTTGTGCCTTAATTTGAAAACATCAAATGGAATTTTTGTGGTGATCTGGATAGACTGGCAGGAAGAGGATCCATAGAGTCTTCCATTTCCTTATAACCTCACTAAAGGAAAGAGTGTAGTAAAAAAAGGAACTAAAGTAAAAAGCCCGTGTGCACTTAGGAAACTGAAATACTTTGAGGAAATGACTCCCTACTTTCTGGGGACTTGAGAACTCCCAGACCCTAAGTGAGTCATATAAATTCTTTCAAACTTTTTACAGTGATGATGCCTGTAACTTGGTGTTTTATACTAATGCAAAAGCGACCCACCTGGTGAAGTTATTAACTTGTTGTGACCTTGACATATTTATACTGTTCAGTTCTGGTACATTCAGATTGGATGATAGGTGTTTACTATGGCAATACGATTGATGTGCTTTATTTGATATTACACCATTACTACAACTTTCAAAACCTGGGGGGGAAAAAAGGAAAGCAAAAGGTACCACATGGAAATAGAAACAAAACAAACAATAAGATTAATTAGGCTACAAGTATTGTCCCCATATTTGGTTTTATATTAAGACTTTTCAGATATAGGAAAGTCAATGGACTATTTAAATAGTAAATAGCTTCTCTGAGGGTATTAAAAACATTTCATTGTATGCTATAATTGGTATCTCCTCTAACATTTCTTATTTATGGATCTTGTTTAATCCTCACAATCCCCATGAGGGCACTATAATCATGCATTGCTTACCAAAAGGAATATACTCAGAGTAATGTGCTATGGGCAATGTCCTCATGCTAACATCAGAGTATACTCACACAAACCTACTATACACATAGGCCGCATGATACAGTTTGCTCCTACTTCAAGAACTTGGATAGCATTTTGCTGTACTGATCAAATGTTTGTGTATTTAGACATAGAAAAGATACAGTAAAAATATCATGCAATGGAAATTTTTCAGCTCCACTGAAATCTCATGGGACTGTTATCATATATATGGCTTGTCAGTGACAGAAACATTATGTAGCAGATTCCCATCATCCCCACTTGACAGGAGTACACCAAGGCCCAGAGTTTGTCCAGGCCTAAAGTAACTGTTTAATGTCCAAAGGGGGTAGTGGTTGAGGGTACAGACATAGGAATCATCCTCACTGTGCAGGATGATGAGATCATCAAACTCAGAGGTAATAATGCACAAGGAGTACATATTAATTGTAAGAAAAAGCAAAGGTGCTACAGTATGGGGGGGTGGAAGCAGCATTATCTTATTTGTTTAGAAAGTTAAATGTACAGAGGGAAAGTAACGTGCTGGGAAACAGAAGTAAAGAGACAAGCAAAGAGAACAATGAGGCTCACTCATAAACCTCTATATGTCATCAAAGCCAAGGAACAAGAGAATTTCAATGAAGAGAACACCAAAAACAACAGAGTAAAGACTGGCAAGCTGAAAAAGGGAGAGGAGAATATGGACTGGGCAGAGAACAGACCGGCAAGATGTAGGCTGTGGGAGGAGAACTGAGGGAAAGCTGCCAACCTAGGTTTGATAAGCACTGGCATAATATATTACAGCCAGATCACCTTTAAAGCCATACTTTATTAAAACACACTGTTACCTTCTCATTACTTAGTGACTAAATTTTAGGGACAACGCATGTTGAATGCTAACATTTTTTAATGAAGACCTACTAATAAACTATTCTCGGAAACACCTATTCTTTCATTACTTTTTGGTGCTAGATAACATATGAATCTGAACCTACAGTTTTCATCCAGAATGCCTGGAGGTCAAGTATATATAAAAGCACAATATCTACACAGAAAACATCCAGATTTTTAAAGAACTTTTAGGGGGCTCAATATTATTAAAAAGGGTAAAAGTTTCAATGTTGAATCTCACCAGAAAAATGTGCAGTACTTCCTTTGCCGGATGCTAAATTGTGGATATTCATTCCATGGCTGGGGCTCATGCTTGGACTACTAAAAGGTCGAGGACTAACAGGGTAACTGTCTTGAGATTTTGGACTTCGGCCTCCCAAACATCGTACTTCACTATCTGTACCATTCACCATTTCTATAAATTGACGCACTCTAAAAGAAAGAAGAAAAACTTAGACAAGAATCTTCAAATAACATTTTGTTTATGCAATAGTCATTTCTGAAAATAATTTAAAAGCTTCTATTTATTGATAAGTTTGGTCTTTCCACAAAAATTACAGTACAGTGCAAAAGACAATACAATATTACTATCCCCTTTAACTAAGAAAACAAAAGTCTATCTGCAGCTATAATAAATAAAATGGAGAGCAATACTAACCCTAAGAACAATTTTAGTAACGTTCATGCCTGACAGCAAATCCACCGGTGCCTGAGTGCGCGGCTCCATGCAGCATCACACTGACACCCAGCACCCCTTTTCCCCATATTTCCTCAACCCCAGGCTCATTCCCAATCTCCTAACCAAATGAGCCTCACTTAAACTTTAAAGCAAAACAACTCTCACCTGACTTACAAAGGATTTCTGTTGCTTAAAGACTTGAAATCTTAAGTTTAATAACATCTGATTTTTTAAAATAACAAATATTAACAAAACCACCAAATTATGGTGGCTATGATTTAAAAAACATAAAATGATTGTTGGTGAGGATGTAAAGAAATTTAAAACCTTAGGCATTTCTGGTGGGAATATAAAAAGATGCACCTAGGAAGGAAAACAGTATAGCAGTTTTTCAAAATGTCAAACACAGAAATACCAGATGACCCAGAATTCTACTTCTGGATATATAACAAAAAGAAGTGAAAGCAGGGACTCACACAGGTATTTATACACCTATGTTCACAGCAGAATTATTTATAATAGTCAAGAGATGGAAGCAACCCAAGTGTCCGTCAACAGATGAATGGGTAAATAAGGGGTATGTCCACATAATGTAATATTATTCAGCTTTTAAAAGGAAGGAAATTCTGGCACATGGTATAATATGTATAAACCTTGAGGACCTTACATTAAGTGACTAAGCCAGTCAAAATGACAAATACTGTATGAAGGACCTAAGTGGTTAGGGAAGGATGGGGAAGTTAATATTTAATGAGCGAAGTGCCAATCTGGAAAGATGAAAAAGTCTAGAGATGGGAGAGTAGCTGCACAAAAACGTAAACATACTTAAAAATACAGAACTGTATTCTTTAAAATCAGTAAAAATACTTAGTTTTATGTATATTTTATCACAATTTTTAAAAATATCCAGGAGAGTTACTATAAGATACTTTTCAGGAGGAAAAATAAGACATCCATCTTCTAAACATGATCTTCACATTTTCAATACACAGACGAATGGTAAAAGAGTAAAGAGCAAAAATGCCATCTGTTTAGAGTCCTTCACACAAAAGCTGGGGCTGGGGTAGTAGTGCTAGGAACTGAATCTAGGAACTTGCACAAGCTCAGAGTTCAGCCACCGAGCTACATCCCAAGCCCAAAAAAGTGTTAATAATTTGTTAACTACTATAAAACAAATATTTTAAAGAAGGCAAAATAAAAATTAAGCTATGCCAACATGACAATGGTTTGAATTACAATAACACATATATACCAAATATGTGTAATATATAAATATAACAAGCGTATTTTAAAAACTCACTTTAATGTGAAAAGGAGATTGGGATTTCTTTCAAGTAAACTTGGATATAACTGTTGTGTTGTTTCAATGGCTTCTCCCATTCTTCCTGCTAACACCAATTTCTGAATTCCTATTCAGAAAAAGAAAGCAAAACATTAAGTTCGACAAGAGTAGAAACATAAGCTTAGTGGAACCTCAGAAAAAAAGAGAATGAGTAAAAATATCTTTATAAATTATTACTAATTTCTGTTTCTTTTTCTAAAATCAGTTTCCATTAAGCAATCCAAAGAAAAATTTCAAACACATTTTTAAAAATAAAAAAAAAAAACAACTACCCTCACTACTATTTTTAAAAATTGATAAACTAGCTGGGCACGATGATGCAAGCCTGGAATCCCAGCACTTTGGGAGGCTGAGACAGGAGAATTGCGAGTTCAAAGCCAGCCTCAGCATCAGGGAGGCTCTAAGCAACTCAGTGAGACCCTGTCTCTACATAAAATACAAAATAGCACTGGAATGTGGCTCAGTGGTCAAGTATCCCCGAGTTCAATCCTGGGTACCAAAAAAAAAAATTTTTTTTTTTTTAAATAAACTAGCATATAAGAAAACACCTATTAAAAACAAGTGAAGTTTCAAACAATAAGACTTAGACAACTACATTTTTAAAGAAATAATATTTAAAATGTCTTATGGGACCTTGGGGGATTAAAGGATTGTAAGGCTTTGAAAAAGATCTGAATTTAACAATCACTGAACATTCACTTTTAAATTAGACTTGAGGATGCAAAATGAGTAAGCAAGCAATCACCTCCGTCTGACAGCTTTACTGAAGTAGTGAGAAAGACAAGTGTGACAATGTGCTACAACACAATGTCATCAGTGTTACTGCAGCACTCCGACCCATACAAAACAATCCATAGAAAAAGATTGCTTTCATGCACCATGATCTTGCTCATCAAGTCATGCCCACCATGATGCAAGGCAGCACTGGCTTCAGAATGGCTACACGTGGGCCAGTTATCAGGCTGACCTGACCTCCTACTTAAAACAGGCCTACAGCTCTGGCCAGCACTAGGACCTAAGTAATAAATACTCGTGATCAATACTATCTTAAAATTAGATAGCAATTTAAGTTCAAGAACATTTTAATTTCTTTTACCTGTTTCATCAGGCCTACTTTAAGAATTTTAAAAAGGATTTTATTAAACATATTTCCTACAAACTTAAGAAAATATTTTTTCAAAATTATAGACATTTCTTATGAAAAATTTTTCCAACACTAGCTCTTTATTCGTTTAGAACTCTAAGATAGCCCTATGTGAATTTTTAAAGCCAATTTTCAAAATTGTCCATGAAAACTCATTTCAGAGGCATCCACTGCAAATTCTATTTGAAAAATTCTTAACTTAAAAAAAAAAATTTCTAAAAAACAAGCTTATAATTTGAAAACAAGTGTTAGCCATGCACCACAGACAGTATCCTTACTTTGTCTATTCTTAATGGAAGCTAATTCTTCTAGAACCGTCTGGTCTGTAGATCTGGCAAAGGCCTCTGCTGTGGCACAGTACCCATGGTGGACTAAATAAGATGAAACCATTCTTAAAATAAAAAGAAGAAACATACATCTTTTAGTGAAGAGAATACATCCTTTATACCACAATTTATATCAACATCATCTACCCTGGTGTTACAAGATGAATCTCTGTCCTTAAAAGAGTTAAAGCTTTAAGAACTTCAACTTGAATATGAGTTGAAAAAAAAAACATCATTGTGCTCTAGTCATGAACATTTCCAAAAAAGATCACAGCAAATAGTATACTGAGACTACTCTAAATAGAAAATAACAGATTAACTGCTGCTCTTAAGTTCAACTATGTCTTCATCCACCAGTGAAATGACACGGAATCACAAGGTGTGAAGAGAAGACATGCTAAGGCAAATTAAGAAAACAAGAGCCCAGAACAAAATCCATGAAGGTACTACTAATCAATGAGAAATCAGTCTTCTAGTCTGTATAAATTACTATTGTTTTACACAAGAAATCCATTACTCAAGTATGGCTTAAGAAATGACAAACTGGTAGATAACAAGTTCACCAAGTGGTCAAAATATGTACTTACATCAACCCACAAAATGTAGTTAGAAACACTGGTAATTCAACAACAGTAATCCAAAACATGGTATCTCCACATATTTGATCGTGGAGACCTGCTACATCTTGAAACTACTAAGGGCCAGTTAGAGAACTGGTGGGAGGCACTGGAATAGGGAGAAGGAGGGATAGGGAACAGATCTTTGAGAACAAATTCTCATCTTACATTACTTCAGTTGTTCAAATTAATTTAAGGAAAATGGAGCCTGTTGGAATGGATTTCTTTAGAGTTCATGGTTTCACTTTTGTGAATATAATAATAATTTGGGGTTGGGGGGACTAACTACAGGATTAAGGCACATAATACTTCCTCTACTACTGTCCTGCATGATACTCAGTGGCAACTACTTTTAGAGGAGTAATGTTTCAATCCATCCTGGCTCCAGTTCATGGTGACTATGGGATTCTGACTCAGGGCTGTCTGTCCTTTCAACTGTGCTGGACAAAGACACTAGTGTTCAGGCTCTGTAACACACATGATAATAGCTCTAGGACAGAAGCCTGTTTTCAGAGTCATCATCATGTGTCCCAATCACTGCCTCCCCCCCACCCCCAAAACCAAAGAATTTTATTAGAGTTTTTAATTTAAGAATGATAAAAGCAACCAGAAAGACACAATTAGAATGAATTTTGTCAGACTGATGGTATTAGAAAGTTTGCTATTTTCTTGGCCTACATTATATGATGAAGATGGTTTTTCAATTTAATGGTTATGCCAGGTGTGGTGATGCATGTCTATAACCCCAGCAGCCTGGGAGCCTAAGGCAGGAGGATCACAAGTTCAAAGCCAGCCTCAGTAACTTATCAAGGCCCTAAGCAATTTAGTGAAACTCTGTCTCTAAATAAAATATTGAAAAGGTCTGGGGATGTGCTCAGTGGCTAAGCACCCCTGGGCTCGATCCCCAGAATGAATGAGTGAATAGGTTGTTTATTTAACTTTTAGGTTTATACCATTTCAAGCTTTAAGAGCTACCATTTAGGCCAGGCGCAGTGGCCTGTAATCCCAGCACTTTAGGAGGCTGACACAGGGCAATTGGAAATTCAAAGCCAGTCTCAGCAATGGTGAGGTGCTAAGCAACTCAGTGAGACCCTGTCTCTAAATAAAACACAAAATAAGGCTGGGGATGTGGCTCAGTGGTTGAGTACCCCTGAGTTCAATCCCCTGTAAAACCCCCAACCCCCCCAAAAAGAGCTACCATTTAATACTAATGACACTCAGCTGGGCATGAGGGCACACACCTATAATCTCAGCTACATGGGAAAATAAGGCAGAAGGATTCCAAGTTCAAGGTCAGTCTCAGCAAAATTCAAAAGGGCTCGAGGTACAGCTCAGTGGTAAAGTGCCTCTGGATTCAATTCCCAGTACAAAAACAACAACAAAAAATTAATGACATTCAGGTGGTCATCTCTAGCTCTTTGGCAAAGATATAGTCTAAAAAGTTAACCGTTATAAGAATTTTATTATCCTGCTAACTTCTATAATAAAATTCTACTTAAAAAAAAGGCAAGGATCTGGGGTTGTGGCTCAGTAGTAGGGTGCTTGCCTTGCATTGTGAAGCACTGGGTTCGATTCTCAGCACCACATAAAAACAATAAAGATATTGTGTCTATCTACAACAACAACAAAAATATTTTTAAAAAAACAAGCAAAACAAAAACCTCTTTAATAAACAGGTTGAAATTTGTGGCAAATATTTGTGTAATTTCATTTCTCCATAGTTATAATTTGACAATTATTTGTGCTCTGCTGTTGGCTGTCCTCCACCATTATTATTGATCAATTCTGATTATTTGTACACTAAATTTGGGAATCTTAACTCCATAGTCACTACTCCTTGGCCTTCATTCACTTTATCTATTTCTAAATGTTTAAGAATAGTTTATACAAGCAAGCATTAACATTACCTAGTTAAGATTTCTAAAAATTCCTTTAGAGGCCTTTGGTTAGATTTTCCTATTTGGTATAGGAACAATTACAATTCCCATGAATCTAAATGCTAAATAATAAATATTGAGCAAAAAGGATTCTAATAACTAAAAATAGTGGGTATTACTTTGGAAAACTTTAGCCAAATTTTGAAACAAAACGTACATGTCATGTGTGTGTTCCAATACAGCATGTGTGTGTGTGTACGCACACACGCTGTAATGGGGACTGAACCCAGGGGTGTTCTACCACTGAGCTACATTCCTAGCCTTTTTTAATTTTTACTTTGGGACAGAGTCTGGCTAAATTGCTGAGGCTGGCCTTGACCTTGCAATGCTCTTGCCTGAGCCTCCAGTCACACATGGCTTCCAATACATTTTGATGGTAAGAATAAGCAAAGAATTCTTTTCTCCATGTAAATGTGAACAAACAGAGGTTCGTGTCTAAAAACCAAAGATCCTGAATTATGAAATCTAATTATCCCTCTGAATTTAGCTTTTTACATCAACATTATTAAAAGCTGAATTATATAACCCACAGAAGTCACTAAGGATTTGTTATTAAGGTTAACAAATTAACCTAGCCTATGGGACCTAGTGTTACTCTTCTTCCTCCATCAAATGAATCAAAAGGGCAACATCATTCTGGTTATATAATCAAATCAACATTATTTTTAATTCTGTTAAAATAGGTGAAATAAAAATCACTTTTTGGAGAGATTAAAATGTAATCAAGTATATATTAGAACAATCGGAGTTTAAATTAGTAGATTTAAAAGCTTTCATGAATACCTAAAGAATAAATATCCTATAAATCATAATTCCCAGCTCTTCCCTCTTACTTCTGTATCATGGTCTGCCATTCTCCTTCTCGATCTCCAATAGGAAACCGGTCTATCTGTGCCTGTATTTTGGTTCTCCATTCTCGCATGTAGTCTTCTATATCAAACACAAAAGGATGTTGCCCAAAATTGGCATCAACCACTTCTCCTGGTGTCTGAAGCCCCACAGTTGGATACAAATTTGGCTGTAAGACAATATATTTTATTAAAATTCTATCCAGTTTATATTGAAAACTTACTCTTCTAATTCTTTCAAAAAACAGAGCCATAAATTAACCTCATGAATATTTAAAAGTCTCAATCAAAATATTAGCAGAGGACAACAAAAATAAATATAAAATACATTATGTATTAGATGAAAATATATCACTTCCTGCAATCTAATCAAGGAAAATACAACCAAAATATGGATTTTTACTAAGGAATCATATTATACCATGTAACACTGTATTTGTATGAAGATGCACTTCTTTTTCTTTAGAATATATTATACAGTAGTTAAAGAGATTAAAATACATAACTTAGAGGTTTATCTCAGCTTATATATATATAAGATATATTTCTACAAACTGCATACTAAACCTAGTTTCCATAAAAGTACTACTCTAGCTAGTCATATACTATTTTAAATTTACAGCTTTCATTGACCTATACATTTGGAAAGCCTGCCTTCACAAAGGGAAGCTGATAAGAACTTAACTCTAAGCAAAACAGTGGGGATCTTTTATAGAAAAATTCACATGTGCACATTTCAAGGAAGGAAAAGGTTAAATCTGAATACTGAAATTCAAAAACAAATTCAGATATATGCCAAGATTTCAAGGCTAAACAATTAAGTGTGAAGGTGGCAGCTTCAACCATGCAAAAATTACTGGAATCCTTTTGGCTTTATCATTAATTAGGTGTTACATCTGAAAGGAGAATGTATGACTGGAGTTGTTTAGGAAATGACACGGTCTAATCATTATAATAACCCATTACAAAGATAGGAAAATTGAGAATTGGAGTTAAATAATAGTTATTCTGTTAAATAATAGTTATTCTGCTAACAAGTGGCAGAGATGGAATTACAACACAGGTTTATCTGACACCAAATGCCAGCTCAATTTATATTCTAATAACTTCAAATCCTACATCATCTTCATTCCCTGTATTTATTTCTTTGCTTTTTCAATATAAAATGAGGTAATCAAGTGTGAATGCAACATTTTTAAAAATTTCAAAGCAGAGAACTAAGAGGGTATGTTTAAAAACAACTGTTCAACAACCAATCAGAAACAAAACACTGTCAAAAATAAAAAGTCTCATTGTTTCATTTAAAAAATGGTGAAGCAAAACATGCAAATGTATTTATTCTTCATAATCAGTAGAAATAAATTCAAAGATTTCTGAACCAAAAGTAGGTGAGATACTTGGTACTATCTTTTCATTCAGCAATGAGAAAATTAAGACCTAAAGAGGCTACAGGTACAATCCAAAAGCACGTATGTATTACTGGTACCACATAAAAAAAAAATAAATGTCTCTGTATTTCTAACACAGTATACTTTCCATTAAACCCATTACAGAATTATAAGATACTTCTAAAGCAAAAATATAGAAAGCCAAAGACAATGAAGACATCAGTAAAGTGAAAGGCAATTCTAGTCAATACTGAAGACAAAAATGACTAGTTGGAATTCTGAAGAATCACAACAGAAATGTACACAACTTGCAGGAGAAAGATAAAATGACAAAACATACAAAGAGACACGACCTGTTTCCAAGGCAAATTTAAATATGCAGATTGTTTTTGTACACCAGGTTAAAAAGACTAAGAATACACAATGATTTTGATGTGTGTAGATAAAAATAAGTCTTCCTCCCATATACATAGAAATGTAAACTGAGAATAGCAGCCATAAAAAACTATGACTTTACTGGTGAGTGGATGGATCTGGAGACTATCATGCTAAGTGAAATAAGCCAATCCCAAAATACCAAAGGCTGACTGTTCTCTGATATGCAAATACTAACACAATGAGAGGGAGACAGAGTTCAGTGGATTAGACAAAGGGGAATGAAGGGAAGGGAGGGGGGACAGGAATAGGAAAACCAGCAGAATGAATCAGATATAACTCTCCTATATTCATGTAGGAATACATGGTCAGGGTAACTCCACATCATCATGTTCAACCACAAGAATGGGATCCTAATTAGAATAAGTTATAATCCATGTATGTATAATATGTTCAAATACACTCTGCCATATATATCTAAAAAAGAATGAAAACTAAAAAAATAAAAATTGTTTCCAAAAAAGCACACTGACATAGTTTAATAAAGAATTTTGAAAAATCTATAAAATTGACAGCAATTTTAGTTGTATGAATTTAATTCTACAGAAAAATAAACGTGTGAAGATATACAGTCCTATAGCATTATTTGTAATTAATGACAAAAAAATTTTAAAACAATGTCTAGATAAGTGACACTCATACATATCACATTCATCCAATCTCAGATTCCAGTAAGATATTATTTTATGTCTAGGAAAAAAACACTACAAATTAAACTGACAGGTTATAGGTTCCAAAATGCATTCCCATTTTAGAAATGTTAAAATATGAAAAACTCTATATGTAGAATTGATGAATTGTGGTAATATACCCATAACATAAAATACTGTAAAGCAGGCAAAAAGACCAGAATAAAAAATACCCAATACAGCTGGGCACAGTGGCACACACCTGTAATCCCAGAGGCTTGGGAAGCTGAGACAGGAGGATCCAGAATTCAAAGCCAGCCTCAGCAAAAGCAAGGTGCTAAGCAACTCAGAGAGACCTTGTCTCTAAATACAAAATAGGGCTGGGGATGTGGCTTAGTGGTTGAGTGCTCCTGAGTTCAATCCCCAGTACCAAAAAAAAACAAAAACAAAAACCCCAATACATATCACTCAACGAAGAAAGCAAGCTATATGATGGTGTATGGACTGTGACCTTACCTTTCTTGTAATCACTTAAGTAACATAAAGTATTATACTTATTTAGAAAGGTCTAGAAGGATATGTACTGAAGTTAAAACATCTGTCACAGATAAAGAGGCTGGGAGCCGGGCGCAGTGGCTCAAGCCTGTAATCCCAGCACTTAGGGAGGCTGAGACAGGAGAATCGCGAGTTCAAAGCCAGCCTCAGCAATGGCGAGGTGCTAAGCAACTCAGTGAGACCCTGTCTCTACATAAAACACAAAATAGGGCTGGGGATGTGGCTCAGTGGTCGAATGCCCCTGAGTTCAATCGCCAGTACCAAAAAAAAAAAAAAAAAAAAAAAGAGGCTGGGATTATGAGGAATTTCTTTGCAGACAGGGATTCCTGAGTTCATGTGATCCTCTTGCTTCAGCATCTCAAGTAGCTGGGACAGAAAGTATGTACCACCAGGCCTAAGCTAGTAACTATAATTTTTATGCCATTTACTAAACCTTAAAGCTGAAGAATTTGGGTAAAAGGATCAAGGACATAGTACTTAACTTGCTAAATTACAGGGTTTTGAAGCATACAAGTCAGTGGTTTTTGGTAAATTCAGAACTGTGCAATCATCACTATCTGATGTTATATTTCCATCCCTTCAAAAGGAAAGGCTGCACCCGGGAACAACCAGCTCCCATCACCCCACCTCCTAACCCCTGGTAACCACCAATCTACTTTCTGACATTATGCATTTGCCTATTCTGAACATTCTGTATGAACAGAATTACACACTATATGATCTTTTGTCCTGCCGTGTTTCAAGTAGCATGTTTTCAAGGTTCATCCATGTGGTTAAAAACAATGGGCTTTTTTCCTAATATAAAAAAAAACCAATATTGCCTATGTAGAAATAGAATAGTTTAACTCTTTGTGAAAACAGATTTTTAAAATGTGTAAAATACAGACAATAAGAATATTTTCAAATTTAGAAATGTTTGAAAATAAGTGTACAATAAGACACTTATTGTACAATAAGACACTTAAGTGTACAATAAGACACTTATTGTACACTTTCTAAATTTGAAAATATTCTTAAGACAATAAGAATATTTTCAAATTTAGAAATGTTTGAAAATAAGTGTACATAAATTGACAGTTTTGTTCTATTATATTTAAAATATTTCTTTTTTTAAAATTTTTTTTAGTTATAGGTGGACACAATACCTTTATTTATTAAATAAATACATAAATAAATGTATTTATTTTAATGTGGTGCTGAGGATCGAACCCAGTGCCTCAAGCATGCTAAGTGAGTGCTCTACTACTGAGCCACAACCCCAGCCCCTTAAAATATTTCTTCTAATGAAAATAAAAGCAAATAATTTATCTATAGAACAGAAGATTTCACGTCAGCCTCCAGAACTAGAAAGCAGCATCATGTTATATGAGAATAGCTACGATAACAAAAGGAATATACAATTAATCTCAAATCGAATTAATCAATTTGCAGTCAAGGAAATTTCTCAAGCTGGAGAGGTAGCTGAGGAAGAAAAACTATTTTCAAAAAGATAATAAGGTTTTCAGAGCTGTATAAACACACTATAATCCATGAATGGTGCAATGTAACCTAGATAAACTGTTTTTTTCCTGGAAATACACTCTTCCAGAATTCAATGCTGCAACTAGTTAGTGAGAAACCATAGGCAGACAGCATACTACACTTTCTTGGTGATTCTTTTTAGGGAAAGACTAACTCTTCCTTTTTTCTTGAAGTAGACAAATGAAATGCAGCATGCAGAAGTCCCAGATTTTACAGTCATAAAAATGAAAAATTCTAGAAACAGAAGAAATCTACCACAACCACAACTACCCACTTTTACAACAACAAAGCCCAATGGTTCACTCCAAACAAGACAACAACACAACAACCTAACTGGTGATTCAAAAGTAGGCCAGAAAATAATTAGAAGCCTGCACAAAAAGTCAACATATTTACAACCAAGCCTTTTCCAAACAATCACTGCTCTATCACCAACAAAGAACAAGATAATCACAACACAGTCACTCTATCAAGCTGGTTTTACATACTTAGTACCACAACAGGAGAGGAAAAAATAGCATCTAAGCCCTTTGACCAACTTCAACCAAGTGTCTTCTTACTAAAGTCTCTGCAATGAACAGGTCAGGACCCCATCAACCCACCTAATAGAATCTGCATCTGCACACTCCACCCACCTGCCTATCAACTATAAATTCTCTACTCAAAAGCCAATCCCCTTCACATACACACTTGCCTACTCAAGAATATAATCACAATAGTACTTTTCCTCTCTACTGTTTGCTAGAGCATTATCCTTCTTGCTTGCTAGAGCATTATTTATCAGCAAATATATCCCACTAAACATAACTTCAAAGTTTGTTTCTACTGACCCATTTCTACCATCCACTTCTTCACTTCCTAGAATAGCCAACATCCTCCAAAGGTGTCCACAGTCTAACTTCTCTTTTCCTATTTTAAATCCATTCCAATCATCATTTCTCCATCCTCTGCTAAACATAAAGGTTAATCCTCAGTCCTTATATGATGTGTCACTCACACCGTGTGCCAATGATCACTCCTTCTCTATACTTGTATTCTTCACTTGGCTTTCAGGATCAATTCTTGGTTTTCTCGCTTGCCTCACAGACTGCTTCTCAACTTCTCTTGCTGGTTCCTCCATGTGCTCCAAAGGAAGTATACCCTAGAATTCAGCCACTGGTCCCCTTCTTTTCTGTGCCTACACACACTCTCTTGTTGATCTCAGCCAGTTGTATGACTTTAAAAACATCTAAATGCCAATGACTACCAAATTTTCATTGTCAGCACAGATAATTCTCATGAATTCAAGGTTTGCATATTCAACTGCATGTATGACTTTTAATATACCCAAAACTGAATTCCTGTTCACTGCCCTCAAAATCTGCTCCACCTTAGCCAGGCACAATAGTGTATAACTGCAGTCCCAATGACTTGGGAGGCTAAGGCAGGATGATCTGTTTAAGCCCAGGAGTATGGAGGCAGCCTGGGCAACATGAGGAGACCCTGTCTCTTAAAAAACAAAAAAAGGAACTGGAGTGTAGCTCAGTAGTGGAGAGCTTATCTAGCATGCACAAGGTCTTAGGCTGGATCCCCAGCACTCTACCACAAAGCCACATCCCTAACACTTCTTATTATTTTTACTTTGAGACAGGGTCTCAGCAAGATGCCTCAGCTAACCTCAAACCCGCAGCCTCTTGCCTCAGCTTTTTTGAGTAGCTGGATTCACAGGAGTATGCCACCTCATCCAGCTCTCGGATCGAATTTTTTTTTCCTCACTCAGTTGGAATTTTAATAGAGTATTTATCTTTCATTTAATGCTAATTCTTGTAGAAAATAGCATAGAACATAAAATTCTAACATTATATTTTCTTTTAAAAGATGAATACTTGATCCATCACTATTTACTAAATATTCCTGCTTGGTGAGCACTTCTGATCTTCACACTTCAAACTTTCCTTGGCTTAACAAAGTTATTTTCTATTATAATTCTGATTTATTCTGCATTCCCTGGCCCCCAGATTTCATTACAGAGTATCAATGCCTTTTCATATCTGTAGTCTACTCTCTGCCTCTGTGTCTTCCATCTTTTGTCTTTTACAGTCGGTGGTGCCATACATCACTACTGGGCAGGCAGCAGTCATACAGCAATTGCTGCCTCCACAGGCAATGCTGAAGAATGGGCTCACTGGAAAACTCTGGGATTTAACTGGGTTTTTTTGTTGTTGTTGTTTTTAATGGTTGAAACAGCTGGATAACTGCAACCTCTTAAGACATTTTAGACATAAGCCACTTATAATCAACTGAGAAAGGAATATCAGAGTCCTGTCTATTCTCAAAAAAATCTTGTCCTTATATTATGAAAGTAATGGCAACAAAACGTGCACAATGTGATCAGCAGCTTGGAAGAGAATCCCAGAGAATTAATGGAGAACACTTAGGACATGTTCTTAATGGCAGAGAGACAATTTCATGTAGAAAACCACAAATACCAACTCTAAAAAAGTGGTTTAAAAGGCTGGACTCCAAACATGAGGAAGTTTAGGGAATACCTCAATTTATATTGTTTATTTCATCCTTCTTAGTTGTATAAGAGATACTGATTAAAAACCTATGAGCTTAAATAACCAAGAGCTCTTAAATAAACTAAGAGCTCATTCAGAAAGTAGAAAATAAAAATTCTAAGTGATAAGAAATCATGTGTCGTAGTTTATTGTTTTTCCCTTAACATCAAGCTGTACATTACAACTGACATGTCTAATACATGGTAAATAAGATGGGAAATCAAATCTCTACTGGTGGCAGTCATCATTGTCCCTCACCTGCAATCTCCCGGGCTCGCCACAGGTCTACTATTACTATCTCCCTATAATCAATTTTTCAACTCCCTCATCAGAGTGATCCTTTAATACACGAAATTATGCCATCACAACTAAAACTCTGCAGTGCTTCCACTTCACTGAGTCAACACCCAGTTCTTCCATGGCCCATAAGGTCTGGATGACCTGATTCGCCCCCTCTGCCTTCCCCGCTCCTTCTGCCACAGCTCCTGCCATCCTTCATGCACACCAGGCATGTTCCTGCCTGTGCACCTTTTCCTAACTCTCCTCTCTTGGAATATCCTTGCTCAACAGGTACATTTGGCCAACTCCCTCACTTCTTTTTTTTATTTTACTTTATTTTTTTAGTTGTAGGTGGACAGAATATCTTTATTTTTTATTTTTATGTGGTGCTGAGGATCGAACTCAGTGCCTCGCGTGTGCTAGGCGAGCACGCTACCACTGCGCCACAATCCCAGCCCCACTCCCTCACGTCTTCAAGCCTCTGCTCACACTGAGGGTAGAGCTCAGTGGTAGAGACTTGTCTACCATGTGTAAGTCTGGGTTCCAACCCTAGCGCTAAGATCACTTTGAGCAAAGGTGAACAGCCTGTACCAATTCCGTGTCCTGCCTTTGACACTCTATGTTCTATTTTTTCCTTTATTTTACGTACTTAAAAATCTTTAAAAATGTCAGATTCACTTTTTTTCACGTACTGTTTATTCTCTAACTTCCTCCAGCTCAAATACTGTAAACTCCAAAAGCAAAGAAACTTTGCTACCTATTTTTCCAAATGACAGTATTTGAAGCACGGGATCTGACATGTGGCAGGTCTTCACATACCATGGAAGAACAAATAATTACAACTGTTGTCCAGCCTCCTTTACTGAAGAGTCCAAATATAATAAACACAGAGACAATACAAAGTGTATTTTAGGGCTGGGGGTGTAGTTCAGGGGTAAAGCACATGCTTACCATGCATGAGGTCCTGGGTTAAATCCCCAAGACCAAAAATGAAAAGTTCATTTATTTTTTTCATTTATGATTTCTTTTCCTTTGTGCAGCAGAATCCATTAAGATTTGGAGCTTAATATCTGAAGGTCCACATCCAGACTGACTACAGAAAGGGTCTCTAATGCATGTAAATTTAATATCAGTAAGCCTGTGTTTTAAACACACACCACGCTACTTTCCTTATAGTTTAACTGAAAATGCAAAACCACTTTTAAAAAATTTCAACTTGGGCTGGGATTGTAGCTCAGTGGTAGAGCGCTTGCCTCACATGTATGAGGCACTGGGTTCAATCCTCAGCACCACATAAAAATAAAATAAAGACACTGTGTCCATATACAACCAAAGAAATATTTTTTTAAAAAAATTTCAACTTACCGGCAGGTCAGTGAAAGCAATACCTAAAAAAAAAAAGAAAAAGTAGCATTAGAAGTTGTTTTTCAAAGGCAGATTATAATGACAAGCTAAATTTCTAAATAAAAAGAAAGAAGAAAATGGCAAAGGGAAAAAATAAAAAATTTCAAAGCCTAAACATAAAACAACAGTACTAATTTTTCTCAATTACAGTGGACATGAATATAGGTAAAGGCTATCCCACTTAATATCACTGGTCTTGTTTGTTGCACACAAATTTTATTCTGGGATGTTGCTATTACCTTCAGATTTTTTTTAATGGTTTTCGATATATCTTCAAAATTACATCAGGAATAATATATGAAAAGTGGCTGCAAAGTTGTCACACTTGATTTTTTTTTATCCCCATGCTGTGCTATCTAGTTCTATTACTTAGTTATCCAGTCCTATCACTTACTCTCCACCTAGATTTAGCTTTTAATAAGTGTAGGTGGAAGGAAAAGCAGAGATTTTCTGTTAGAAAAGGTGAACATGGGGAAAGGATGACACTTGTGTCTTAAAAGATATTTTTTTAAAAAAAGAAGTGTTGGCCAGGAACACTGGGACACACCTGTAATCCTAATGACTTGGGAGGCTGAGGCAGAAGGATCGCAAGTTCAAGGCTGGCCTGGGTACTAAGCTTGGACTAATAATAAAGTACTAGGCATGTAACTCAGTAGTAAAGCATCCCTGGGTTCTATCCCCAAGGCCCTTCCCCAGGAAAAAAAACAACAAAAACAAACAAACAAAAAAAACAAAAAAACAAAAAAACTACGTATATAAAAGCATATTCGGGCTGGGGTTGCAGCTCAGTGGCAGAGCATTTGCCTCGCAAAAGGTAATGTGTCCGTGTACAACCAAAAAAAATTTTTTTAAAAAGCATATTCTTGAATATTTTTAATGACTCTGAGAGAAAAATTAATTTTACCACGAAGGATAAAGATTTACATGGTTGAGAGTTGCTCTGGCAGTCATTTCAACCCAGCCAGGTTCAAACACAACTTGAGCAATGGCAGTGGCACCCCATAGCAACAGTAATCTACTTTCAAGTGTTCAAATATATTACTTAGCTGAAAATAAGACGATAAATAAACCAAGTATCTCTGCAGTACCTCACTGATGTTTAAAATATTAAGTTCTAGAAGGGGGGTGTCATTCAGTTCATTTCAAGTCTTTCAGTCTAAACATACATTAAAACAAAACAGCAAGAACACATCTACAGTCTTACCATCCAAAAATAGGAGCATTTCTGTTAAATTACTGAGATTCAATGATTGTACTATTCTACCAGAAAACACAAATCATCCGTCTATACTTTAATATAAAGACATGTTGAATATAAATATTACAACTTGAGAATCCCTAATTTGTAAATCCAAAATGCTCCAAATTGAAAACATTTTGAGTATCAGTATGATGCTATAAGGGTAAAATTCTACACCTGAAATAACGTGATGACTTACAGTCCAAATATACATGTGCTGAAAACATTGTACAAACTACCTTCAGGCTATGTGTATAAGGTATATATAAAACACAAATAAATTTCATGTTTTGACTTGAGTCTCATCCCCCCCAAAATATCACGTATAAGCAAATACTCCAAAATCCAAAAAAAAATTGAAATCTAAAACATTTTTGTCCCCAAGCACTTGAAATAAATGATATTCAACCTGTACATATCTTAAAAATAAACTATGTTGGGGCATGGTGGCACACACCTGTAATCCCAGCAGCTTGGGAGGCTGAGGCCGGAGGATTGCAAGTTCAAAACCAGCCTCAGCAAAAGTGAGGTGCTAAGCAACTCAGTGAGACACTGTCTCTATATAAAACACAAAACAGAACTGGGGATGTGGCTCAGTGATCTACTGCCCATGAGTTCAATCCCCAGTAAAACACACCCCCACAAAAAAAAAAGTATAAAAAAATAATGCTTTGTTGTTAGTAAAGTCCTGTTTTTATGACTTTTAAAAACTAGTAAATTCATGTTGGTTTGACAGAAAGCAAAGCTGGAGATTTTTTTTTTAATCCCATGCAAAACATTTTGATTATATTTAGTTCCATTTAAAGTATGAACCACATGTAAAAATTTATTCTAAAATCTTCAGAAAACTTTTGAAAAATATATAATACAGAACAAAATATTTTAACCAAATATGACTATACACTAATTTTACTTTTTATAATACAGACTGATCAATTACTTTCCTCAAAGACACCTATTTATTATAACAAACACAAACTGCAGGTGCAGCTCAGTGGTAGAGCACTTGCCAAGCAAGTGAGGCCCTGAGCTCCATCCTCTGCAAAACAAAAAAACAACAAACACTGTCTAGTTTATGCTCTTTTTAGCAAGAATCCATTCTGCCAATAATTACTGATATTTTTACTTTTTACCAAGAACTCTAGTAGATAATCTGAAATTCATTCCAGATTAACATTTTTGGACATTGCCAAACATTACCTAAGTGGTTCAGGCCACAAAAAGATGTACTTTAGCAAGTTGTTAACATTTAAATTTTACACAATCTTCTATTAGCATAATTTCCTGATTTGTCAAGAAGCTTTCTGAAATATGATCAACTGCTGATAATTAAGTTTAAAAAAAAAAAAAGACTTTTAAATTAACGTATATACTGAAGTGTTCCTCCCTTGTTTTCTCAAATAAAACCTTTTCTATTTCTCTTTTATAGTAAGCAAGTGTTTATTCTGAAAACCTTGCATAAAAAAAGATGTACCAGCTTTAGGGGAGAAATTATCCCCTTTGGGAGGTACAAGGGAATAGGAACAGAATAGCACTTTGTCTTCTAGATGCTAAGATCTAGACCAGAGGTAGGCAAAACTTTCCAGTAAAGGGCCAGTCAATATTTTCTGCTTTCCAACTCTGCTCTGTACCAGGAAAGCAGGCCTAAACAACATGGAAACCAATCGAAGTGGCCATATTCCAATGCGTCTTCATTTTTAAAGCATGCCAAGGGTACTTCTAACCATAGCTTGTAGAAGGATCCATGTTCTAGAGGAATGATTTCTGCTCACCTATGTCATCACTGCATCCCTGCACCTAGCCCAAAGCCTGGCAAACAAAGATAGTAACAACAGTGAGTACTTACCATGTCCCATGCAGGGGCAAGGTTCTAAGAACTTTTCATGTGTCATTTCAGTTTATCTGTTAATGTGGTAGGTGCTACAGGCACTCAATTTTACAAACTTAGATATCTGAGGCACAGAAATGTTAAGTAACTTGCATAAGGTACAAAGCATTAGCCAGGAGTCAAACTCAGTCAAATGTGATTAAAGAATCCTTATTAGTCATTGTTATACTGACTATGTCCTTAATAAATAAGTTTATGAATGAGTAAGACCAAACATTTCAAATTTACTTACAATTAGAATGTAATTCCATCATTAGGTACCCCTTTTCTTAAGAAGCATCTTATGTTTTAAAAATGGCTTTCTTATTCAATGGAAAGAGTCAATTTAAATGTTTGTGAAAATCTAATAGGAAAAGAAATAAAATCACATCACCTGTGATCTTCCCATCTCCCAAAATAAAATTTCTTCTCTGGAAAGTTTAGAAAGTTAGTGTTAAAAATATTAACTCTGGTTTTCTAAAAAAGACTTGTTTTCCATTTTTGAGGCATATGCCCCACCTAAAAACAGGCTTCTTTTAGTTTAGCATAAGATCTTAAAATATCTTAAGCAGCCAAAACAACCAAGACTTATCAAATTCTGACACACAATCTGTGTGGGGTCCTTAACATTACCGTAATAATGAGAATATAAGGGTCTTTTGTGGACCTGAAACAATCTTTAAGTTAGATAACACAAGAACCTCAAAATTATCAGAAGTAAAAATGTTAAGCTGAATGTAAATATGAAAGACTTAACTTTATATAAGAATTATGGTGAGACACAGGAGAAAAAACTGTTACCCATACAGCCAGATATTTAGAATGTTCTACTATGAATGACACAGTTTTTGTGCATTAAAGAATATTTATTATAAGGTAATCAGACTACTTGCAGTCTAACTTTTAAAATACTATTCATATGCAAAGTAGTTCCCGTCTCTGAGGCTAGTTTTTGCTTCCTTTAACTTTACCCCATTAGAAATAATTTGCTATGAGTCAATGATTTTCCCAACAGTAAAAGTAATATAAAGTCCTTTATTTTAAAGGGGGAGAGGGCTCAGTCTTCTTATCCTTTATACTTTCTATGACCAGAAAAGGGTGGAGAGGACTTCTAAGAAAAGGGAATATAATAACCACAATTCTAAACTTGAAGTGTTAGTGAGCATATGCATATTCAGCTAAAATCCTAATTTTCTATTTTTCATCAATGTATAGATTTCTTCAAGTTTCCCTCAGCCTACTTATTTTTTACTACCCAATTGCCTTTTATTCTTAGAAGTTTACTATTGCTTTTCTCCTTCCCTCAGAACCATCTTGTAGGCTCCATGCTTTAGCAAGCCTCACCAGGTCTGACCTCTGAGTATGTCAATGTCTTTCACTTACTAGAAGCATTGGGCTTTCCATCCCTTTATAACTAACTGTTCCCCATGCTGTAATAAGAACTTACAACCTGGGGCTGGGGTTATGGTTCAGCAGTTGAGCGCTTGCCTTGCATACGTGAGGCACTGGGTTCGATCCTCAGCACCACATAAAATAAATAAAGATATTGTGTTCATCTACAACTAAAACAAAATATTTAAAAAAAAAAGAACTTACAACCTTTCCTGTATAGCACCTGTTACCTAGAGAAATGGCTCATACTATAAAAGGTTTTAGTCAAGCAAAACTTTATTAAACCTAAACTTTCTTGTCAAGTACATTACTAGAATTTCTATTACTTAAGTAAATATCTCAGTATGGGGACCCTTTCTGCAGTTACTCCTATGATATAAAATAACCTTCACAGAATACAAACTTTCACTATTTCCTCAACTTCCACTTGGAAAAACAAAGAAAGCATTTCCAGAGGCATCTATCTATAAAGGAGAATTACATAAACATGACTACCATGCTGAGAGTATAATAATCAAAATAACTGGTTATTTTCCATGCAACACATTATTATCTCAGTACCTAAACTATGTCCATTCTTGGTGTAAAAGCAGGTATTGTTGATAAGGTTAACACAACAGCCAATGACATCGCCAGTTGTAAAAGTTGGTCCATAAGGTTGTCCGGTTCCAGAAGAACAAAATGAATGTCCATCATCCCCATGGTAACCATATGAATGTTTATCCCAACCTAAAGAGAAAAAGGTTCAGTATATTTACAATGAAAAGAAAGGCTCCCTGGTACTGGATTTATTCACCAAGATTATAAGAACATTTGCAAATGTACATTAAAATTCTCAACAATTATACTATGTAATTATTTCTGTATTGAAATACTGTTTATAGTATTAAGGAAAATAAATTTCACCACACAGAACACTAAAACAAGTATTAAACAGAAAGGACTCCTACCAGAAAAAATAAATACAAATGCAACATCCACAGCAGGACATAATTTTTTATGCATATTTCTTTTGTTAATATACCAGGGGAAATCTGCTTTGAAGACACCACACATGCGCATAGATGTCCACAGTATAACGTAAACAGAAGGTTATATCTTAATTCAGTCACTGCAAGCTTCATAAGGCTATGGTCCAAATGTAAAAGACAACTGGTGGTCTCTCCACAACACTGAACTACAGACCTGTCTATAGAATTATTAAAAAACTTATCAGCAAAAGTACTTTATCAATTACTTCAGGGGAGGTTAATGGGGGATTGAACTCAGGAGCACTCAACCACTGAGCCATATCCCAGCTCTGTATTGTATTTTATTTAGAGACAGGGTCTCACCGAGTTGCTTAGCGCCTCACTTTTGCTGAGGCTGGCTTTCAACTCGCTATCCTCCTGCCTCAGCCTCCCAAGCCGCTGGGATTACAGGCATGCGCCACCGCGCCCGGCTGCTTTATCAATTACTTCTAAGGAAAATTTTAAATAATTAAAACATTTAACACTCTCTAAAGTATAATTTTAAGCAAAAAGTTACAGTGAAAGTATATCAAGTTAACATATCTGATTACAATTAGAGGACAATTACACTGGCTTGTTTCTCCATTTAAAGCACTTCATGTAGTTTTATATTGGCCATTTAGCTTTCTAGTTTAAAAGAAAATCCTTAAAATTATTTTTTGACATTTGCAAACAGAATTTCAGACAAAATAATCCCAGAACTACATTCTTCATTTCCTTCTACTAAATGGTGTCAAGAAACAATTCTGCCATTTCAACTCCTGTGCTCCCTAGCTCACTTTTAGTATCAGCCTATATTCCCACAACACTGAACAACTGAAGATGGGTTAACAGCCAGGAATGTGATACGTAGCAAACAGAACAATTACACTAAAATATTTAAAGTAGTTGATATAAATATCTACTTAGAGATGAAAATACAAAACAAATAAGGGAGGAAATAGTGTGTAGTATGATATATATGCTAAGAAGTTTTGCTAAATAACATGAATTTTAAATTACTAAAAACCACTCAGATTCCAATTAGAATGCATAATAGAGTTGATTTGAAATACAGGAGGAAAAAAAATCAATTCCTTTACCTATTTTGATTACTTGAAAATTTTAACCAGAAAGAACTATTAAGACTATTAAAACCACAATTCAATTACAAGTGTACCTGGTAGTCTATTCATGTTCACACCTTGAGCAGAAAGACCAATTCCCATGTAACTGTCGAGGGGAGGAAAGAAATGCAGATTATTACAGTCGTATTTGTATAAATTACCCAACACTCTCAAGCATTACCAGAATGAAGCCCAAATTCAAACTCCCAGGGTAGTTACAAAAAGGTTAGTACAATTTATTAGTACCAACAAAGGGCAGTATTAAGCACCAATAAAAACCAAATTCACAGTGAAATCCTATAATAACCAGTCATAAATATGCCTGAAGTATTGTACCTATGGGAGTTTTACTATTAAAAAAATCCTTTAACTTCTTTTTACCTATAAAAATCTTTTCATCTTTTTTACCAATAATTTTTTGAGATTACAACTTCGAAAGAAAGGAAGAAAGAGGAAAGAAGGAAAAAGGGAGGGAGGGAGGGAGGGAGGGAGGGAGGAAGGAAGGAAGTAAGGAAAAGGTAGAAAGGATTGAGACGAAAAAAGAAACACTGCGGGGCACGGTGGCACACGCCTGTAATCCCAGCACTTTGGGAGGCTGAGACAGGAGAATCGCGAGTTCAAAGCCAGCCTCAGCAATGGCGAGGTGCTAAGCAACTCAGTGAGACCCTGTCTCTACATAAAACACAAAATAGGGCTGGGGATGTGGCTCAGTGGTCAAGTATCCCTGAGCTCAATCCCTGGTAACAAAAAAGAAAAAGAAAGAAGAAACACTAAATGAGACACGAATATGCTTCCAAAAGGACATACCGAAAATTCAGGCTACCAAAAAAAGAGAAGACAAAGATTCACATTTGGAAAATGTCAAATTCATACAGAAACATCCAAAGTTAATAAAAGTACACTAAAAAATATGGCTTTGGGGTATTGATGTATGATTATTTTCTAAAACCGGGCAAACTGACAAAACCCACTAAAATAAGAAACTCTTAATTACAAATTTATAAATTCAAAACAAAATTATCTCCACAAAATTATAGGTGAAAAGATAATTATTAAGGCATACAGTTAATCTTCAAAAGTAAATAAAATGCAAAAAACAAAAAATTTATAAAGTTTAAAACAAGTATAATAATACACTTATGAAAGTATGGATGCAAAAAAATTCAACAAGATAAAATTCTAAGTGATTGTATCAGGACTACAAATGGCAGTTAAAGTTTAGCCATCATTCCTCATAAAAATTCCAATGAAATAAGAATAAAGAGAAATTATTTAAATATGACAATATCTAAAATTAACACTGCAAGATAATCAACAATGAAACACTGAAGGCTTTTCCATTAAAATCAGAAACAAGGAAATGCCTACAATTGTTAAAATTGTTTTAGATAATTAAAAAAATAAAATAAAATATAAACACTAGGTGAAAATTAACTTTACATGTAGCTGGTATGATTATAAACACAGAGAACCACAGAATCTAGGAAAACTTTTAGAATTAATTATTTTGACAAAATAACTGAATATAGGGACAACATTTTAATTTCTAGTAACAGCCAGCTAGAAAAAGATATGGTATGTGAGAATATACTAGTCATAGTAATGGAAACAGTACAACAATAAAGCTCTTCAGCAAAGCTCAAAAACAATATAGCACAAGTTATAAACAAACAGTATGTGTTCGGATAACTTGATACCATAAAAGGGTCAATCTTTATAAAAGTAATTTGTACATGTAATGAATTTTAAGACAGATTCCTATTGAAATTTTTAAACCAGATAAAATAAATTTAAAGTTCATATGTAAAAATACAAAATTCTTACCTGGAAAAGACAAAAACAGTTTTAAAAGAAAAATAACTTAGGGTTGTCCCTACTAGATATTAAAAGCCATAATAAATCCAATTCACAAGAGCAGTATTAATAAGAGCACCCAGGCCAGGCACAGTGGCACACACTGTAATCCCAGTGATGTGGGAGGCTGAGGCAGGAGTGTTGCCAAGTTCGAGGTCAGGCTCAGGAACTTAGTGAAGGCCTGTCAAGGCCAGACTTGGGAGCATGGCAAGGTCAAGCCGGTGCAGTGGTGCGCACGTGTAATCCCAGCCACTGGGGAGGCTGAAGCAGGAGGACCATGAGTTCAAAGCCAGCCTCAGCAACTTAGTGATACCCTAAGCAATTCGGTAAGACCTGTCTCAAAATAAAATATAAAAATAGAGGCTGGGGATGTGACACAATGGTTAAGTGCCCTTTGGTTCAATCTCCTGTGCCAAAAATAAAAATTAAAAAGGACTGAGGGAGTAACTCAGTGGTAGAGCACCTCTGGGCTCAATCCCTAGTACCACCAAAAAAAAAAAAAAAATGAAACAGCATATAGACAGGAGTGACAAAGTACTAAGAAATGACATCTAGATGTCTAGTCCAGAAGGCTCACCAAGTTTGTATTTTGCTACAAATTACATAAAATGTAAGTATTACCAAAAAAATACAAAAAGAACATCATCATCTATGAGGAGAATCAATACAAAGCTGTGAGTGGGGATATAGTGGTGGTTCCACAAAGCTCTGGGACTTGAACTCTCAGTAGTGGCCAGAAGTTCTCCCTTCTTTAAGGACACAAGGACTAAAAATGCTGTACAAAAGAAGTGTTCACCGTACTTACTGGAATAGGCTTCTCCTGAAAGGAGGCTAAGAAAATAAGGATACCACCTGTTACATGGGCTTATGTGACACTGTAGCCTAGTTAAAAGGTAGGGGGGAAGACAGAAGACAGTTCTTAGCCATGATCTAAACCAGGTACTGAATGGATCAGGAACTCAGTCTACAATGCTTCCCCAAATTATCCTGACGCACAGACCTAGAAATACTCACACAAAACTAGTTCTGGACTAAAGGCCAAGGAGTTAGAAAGCAGGTACAAAGTATAGAAGAGAAAACTGGCATAGCAAGAGACCAATGAAAAAATTTTTTAAGAATATTAAAATCTCCCAATAAAAATGACTGCAAAGACGAAAGTCAAAAACCAACAAAATTAACAACTGAGACATCATTCTGGATAACATTACTCAATGAGTAATATGATTTTTTTTAAAAACCATGAAAATAAGCATATTTAGGATACATAAAATTTAAAAGGGATCCAATCATCAAAAACCTAAGGACAGTAGAGGACTGATATTTGCTAATTTAGGTAATAATCTTTCAGAACTGAAAAATATGTTGTTGGATGGAAAACATACACTACATACTGAGGAAGATGAAGATTAATGAGAATATCAGTGATAGACATAATCTTAAAGAACAATCTGAGGGTGGACATTAAAAGAGTCTCAGGTGAAAGGAGAACAGAAGAAATGCATGAGACAAAGAAGGAATAATCAACAAAGAAAACAAGCATCAATAAATCAATTACTGATTAAAAATCCCTGCTTGGAATTTTAAAATCTATTATTCATACATATATACTAAGATAATTACTTGACATATAGAAATGAGAGAACATGATCCATGTTCAAGAGAAACATCAGAGAACCCTGATCCACTCCAGATGTTAGAATTAGCACATTCAGAAATTAAAGCTGCTATTGTTACCATGCTCAAGATACAAGAGGAAATCTGCTTGTTCTGAATGAAAAGACAGAAAATCTCAGCAAAGACATGATTAAAAAAAAGAACTGTTGGGGTCTAAATGTTTTTGTTCCACAACATTCAAATGCTGAAACCTAATTCCCAATGTGGTGGCATTATGAGGGGGACTTCATGGAAGTGATTAGCTCATAAGGGCTCCACGCTCAGAAATGGGATTAGCACTCAGGAAAGAGGCCTGAGGGAGTGTGTTGACCCACCACCCACATGAGGACACATAGAATGTGCCACCTGTGTATAAGTGGACAGCTTTCACCAGCAACTGTATCTGATGATTTGATCTTGAACTTCCTAGACTCTAGAATTGAGAGTCATAAATTTAAACTGTTTATAAATTACCTAATCTTAGCCATTTTGTTACTGCAGCCTGAACAGGCTACAACAAGAACCAAATGGAAATTCTGGAGCTAAAAAATATCTGAAACAAATATTTACTGATATACTTAATAGCAGATGGGAGATGGCAAGATGAGTAAGTAAACATGACAACAGATCTGAAGAACAGAGAAAAAAGTTGGGGGTGATCCACTGGAACAACGTCAGAAGGGCTAGAACATGTAAACAGAGCACCAAGGCAGAAAAGATTGGAGGAGAAAAAATAATTGACAATAATTTCACAAAACTGGTAAAAGAAAAATTCACACACATGAAGCTGGCCAACTCTAAGCAAGTGAGCTTCCCTCAGCTACCACCCAGGCGCTCCTCCTTCCACGGAAGCTAATGCTGTGCTGCAGCGAGGCCCTCATGTTAGCAAGCAGTCAGCACTGCACCCTGAGCAGCCTTGGTCAAAAGCCCGCCCGCATCTACTCTGCCCTCATGCTGCAGTGTGGCAAGATGACTTTTACAGAGGTAAGATCAATGCCCTCATTAAAGCAGCTGGTGTAAATGCTGACTCTTTTTGACCTGACTTGTTTGCAAAAGCCCTGGCCAGTGTCAACTTTGGTGGCCTTGTCTACAAAGCAGGGGCTGGTGAACATGCTCCAGCAGCTGGTGCTGCACCAACAGGAGACCTCGCCCCTCTACCTCACAGAGCAAAGGAAAGTCAAGCAAAGAAGGAAGAATCTGAGGACTCTGATGAGGACATTGGCTTTGGTCTTTTGGACAAAACCTCTTTTGTAACATGTTCAAGAAAAAGCTGTGCTTAAAAAAATAAAAATAAAACCACAGGTAGACACAAATCACAGCCAAGTTCCTGAAAACTAAGAATAAAACACTGAAAGTAGTCAGAGAAAAATGATACATTCTGTTCATAGAATGGGAAGCTAAATTACTACTGACATATCAGAAACTGTGAAGGCCAGACGACAGTGGGATGAAAGAAAAAAATCAAGAGACTTCCAGCACAAAATCTAATATCAGGGAAAACATCCTTTAAGAATGAAATGAAAACATTTTCAGATAAAAGGAAAATAATAGAATGTGTTGTGTCAAGCAGACCTGCACTAAGAAAAACCCTCTTAATTTTCTTAAAATATATGCCTTATTAAAGCAAAATGGTTACATATACTGTACAGTTTTTAACATATGTGGATGTAATACAAACAACTATAGTAAAAAGAACAGGAAGAGGGGACAACTGTGGAAATGAAAGTTTCCACGTTCTACATGAAATAGTACAATATTCACAGTGGACTGTAAAAATTGGGGTTTTACTACAATCTCTAAAATGATCACTAAAAAAAAAAATCACAAAATAAATTAAAAAGGAATATGTAAAAATACATTCTACTGTCATATGTAACTAAAAAGAATAAAAATTTTAAAAATTAAAAAGAATTCTAGTAATATACCAAAACGATAGGTGAAGAATGCAAGGTATAACCCAAAAATGTGAGGTTGATTGAAACCAGTCAAAACCAATGCACTTCACCGTATCAAGAGAAAACCCAGATAATTTTTTGAACAGTTGCAGAAAAAACATGTAACGAAGTTTAACACCCATTCACAATAACAGTCTTTCTTAGCAAACTACGAATAAAAGAGAACTTCTTCAATCTGTATCTACAAAAACTCTACAGCTAGCATCAGTGAAATAGTAAACATTAGTCCCAAAGACAGGCAGCAAGGGCAAGCAAGCGGGTATTCACCACTTCCACCGCAATCCTAAGCATTTCATCACAATGATAAAAGGAAATAAAAGGCATAAAGACTAATAAAGAAGAAATAAAACTGGCTCTATCTGCAGATGACATGATCATACAGAAAATCCTAAGGCATCTACAAAATAATCAGAATTAAATCTTGCAATTTAACAAGGCTGTAGGATACAGGGTTAATATACCAAAAAATCTATTTTATTTGTACATACTGGCACACACACTTGAAAAATAAAAATTTTTTGAATTCCACCTACAAAAGCACCAGAAAACATAAAGCATTTAAGAACTGAACAAAACATATGCAGACCTCTCTACTGAAAATTACCTAACATTGCTGACAGAAATTAAAGGAGATATAAATAAATGGAAAGAAACATCAAGTAAATGAATTGGAAGACTCATTAAAACTGCAATTCTCTTCAAATTAATCTTAAAGTCATTACGACTGAAATCATAATCACATCAGACAGTTTTTAAAATCTGAGTTGATTTTAAGTTCATGTGGAAACTTAAAAATATCTAAAATGCCCCAAGAAACCCTGTGTGCTAGCACGTGCCTGTAATGCCAGCAACTCCAGAGGCTCAGGCAAGAGGATCACAAGTCTGAAAGCTTGTCTCAAAATGAAGAAATAAAAGGGCTAGGGATGTAGTTCAATGGTAAAGTGGCCCTGGGTTCAATCCCCAGTACTGGAGAAAATAAAATTAAATGCCCAGGGAAAGCTTTAAGAACAAAATTGTAGAATTTATGCAATCTGCCTTCAAGACTTAGCATAAACCTAAGTAACCAAAACAGTATGGTACTGCCATAAGAATCAATAAATTGGGCTGGGGTTGTGGCTCAGTGGTAGAGCGCTTGCCTCGCATGCGTGAGTCACTGGGTTCGATCCTCAGCACCACATAAAAAATAAATAAATAAAATAAAGATATTAAAAAAAAAAGAATCAATAAATTAACAAATTAGGGAGGCCAGAAAGAGAATGACATTTATATAATCATGTAATATTTTACAAAGGTGTGGAAACAATCCAGGAGGGAAAACGAAAGGGCTTTTAGCAAAAAATAATAAAACAACTAATATCCATATAGGAAAAAAATAAAACTTACTATCTCACACAATATGTAAAGTCAAATAAATATAGATTGTAGTCTTAAATATAAAAGTTAAAACTACACAGCTTCTAAAATAACAAAAATATCTTATTCGACTGGAGAATAAAAGCAAAGGTTTATTAGGACACAGAAAGCAGGAGTCATAATAAACTCATAAATTAGAACTCATGGAAATTAAAAACTTCTAGTGGTGCTTAAGCATCACAATACCTGATCTCAAATTATACTACAGAGTTCTAGTTACAAAAACAGAATGGTATTAGCATTAAAATAGCAAGACCAAGGGAACAGAAGACAAAGAGATAGACTCACAGTTAGTCATTTCATACTTAGCAAAGGTGCCAAAAATAAATGTTGGAGAAAACACAGCATTTTGAACAAAAGGTGCTGGGAAAATTGGATATCTATTGGTAGACAAATTAAACTAGGTTCCTATCTCTCACCCTGAACAAAAATCAAATCAAAGTAGATCAAAGGCTTAGGAATTAGACCAGAAGCTTTGCAACTGCTAGAAAAAAACATAGGGTTAACACTCCCTCATATTGTCGTAGGTTCTGACTTCCTTAACAAAACCCTAAAAGCTCAAGCAATAAAACCAAGAATCAATAAGTGGGACAATATTGAATTTAAAAGGATCTGCACAGCAAAGGAAACGATGAAGAACATGAAAAGAAAGCCCACAAAATGGGATAAAATCTTTGCCAGCTACTCCTTCGACAGGGGATTAATATCCAGAATACATAAAGAACTCAAAAAGCCTAACACCAAATAAATGAATGAATCAATCAATGGGTAAAAGAACTAAACAGACATTTGTCAAAAGAAACAAGTGGCTAACAAACCCATGAAAACATGTTCAACTTCCCTAGCAATCAGGAAAATGCAAATAAAAAGAACACTGAAATTTCATCTCACTCTAGTAAGAATGGCAATCATCAAGAATACAAATAATAATAAACGCCAGGGAGAACGTGAAGGTAAAGGTACACTCATACATTACTGGTGAGACTTCAAATTAGTACAACCACTCTGGAAAGTAGTACGGAGATTCCTCAAAAAACTAAGAACAGAACTACAATGTCACCTAACTGTCCCATTCTTCGGTATTTACCCAAAAGAACTAAAATCAGCATATAATAGTGATATAGCCACATCAATGTTTATAGCACTGCAACATGCAAATGCCAAGGTATGGAACCAATCCAGGTCCCTGTCAACAGACGAATGGAAGGAAGCAGGGTGCGGTGGCGCAAGCCTGAGATCCCAGCACTTAGGGAGGCCGAGACAGGAGAATTGCCAGTTCAAAGCCAGCCTCAGCAACAGCGAGGCGCTAAGCAACCCAGTAAGACCCTGTCTCTACATAAAACACAAAATAGGGCTGGGGATGTGGCTCAGTGGTCAAGTGCCCCCAAGTTCAAATCTCCACTACCAAAAAAAAAAAAAGACGAATGGATTAAGAGAATGTCGTATGCAAACACAATGGAGTTTTACTCAGACATAATTAGGAATGAAATTATGGCATTTGTTGGTAATGGATGAAACTAGTGAACATCATGCTAAGTAAAATAAGCAAGATTCAGACAATCAAGAGTCAAATGTTCTCTCTCATGTGAAAGCCAAAGCAAAGTAAAGGGGGGAAATGGGAGAGTTGGATATCATAAAGACAGAGGGAAGAGCACCACGGGAAAGGGAAGGAAATATAGGATAAATCTGATGGTTGATTACACCATGTGCATGTACAAATATACCACAATGAATTTCACCTCTATGTATATCTACAGAGTACAAATTAAATATGAATGAGTGGAAGGTAGACCAGTAGAGCAGAAGGAGAACAGAGGAAGGAAGGAGCAGAGGGAAACAGCAACCCCCACACCCTGGGCACTAAAAATGGAATAAATTAAATTTTATGTATGTGTGATTAAGTCAAAATGAATTCAATTATTATGCATGAATAAAAGCAAAAAAAAAAAAAGCCAAAAAAGAATTATCCTTGGCTACCATGAATTTAAGAAAAAAGAGAAATACATCTTTAGACTTTCTGTTCAAAAGACATGAAAAAGACTCAGTTTTAAAGAATGAACAAAAGATATGAATAGACCGCAAAATAAGACACTGCAAATAACCAAGAAGCACATGAAAAAGTGTTCCACACTATTAGTCATCAGGAAAATGTAAATCAAATCATGCTGAGATACCACTACACACCCACCAGAGTTGGTACTGTTTAGAAGACCAACAAAACCAGTATCACCAAAGATATGCAGCACAATAGGAACATTCATACTTTGTTGGGGAAAGTAAAATGGTACAACCTCTTTAAACAAGACTAGCAGTTTCTCATGAGACTAAATGTGTGCCTACATTATGACCCAGCAATTCTACTCATAGAGAAATGACAGTGTCCACCAAAAGACTGACACAAATATGTTCACAGCAGCTTTCCTAACAGTAACAAAAACCTTCAAAGATCCTGGGTTATCCATCAACAAGTGAACAAGATATACACATTGTGTGCGTTCCATATGGCAACAAACAAGGAAGTGGAGTTCCTCCTCTGCACAGCTCAGATGCAGCCGACAAGCCAGGCTGACTCAAGGAAGCCTCATCAGAGTGTAAGTCATAGATACATACATTCCTTTTATTTGAAGTTCTAGACCAAGCAAAACTAATATATGGAACCAAAAGGGTCAAAACAGTGATTGCTTCTTAGAGGATGGGAACAGGTCCTGAGTAGTTAAGAACATGAGGGAATGTTTCTAAGGATGGTGGTATTTATTACTCTATATTTTGGCTAGGGTTTGCATTACACAGATGTATGCATCTGAAAATTCATCAAGTAATACACTTAAGAGGTGATACATAATTTCACAGTATATAAACTGTACTATCATAAAAAGAACAATGAACACACATCAAACACTAAAGATACTCATGGTATGGTCATTAGGGGTAAAGTGTACTTTCCTTGAAAAGTATCAGAAAGTAAAATGGATCAATGGTTGAACAAAAAAAATGGAGAGACAGAAGATAGAACAATTATAGTCACTTCTACATTGCTGAACATGAGTTCCTTAAAAACATATTACACAGCCAGGCATGGTGGCACACACCTGTATATCCCAGAGGCTTGGGAGGCTGAGGCAGGAAGACTGCGAGTTCAAAGCCAGCCTCAGCAAAAGCAAGGCACTAAGCGACTCAGTAAGACCCTGTCTCTAAAATACAAAATAGGGCTGGGGATGTGGCTCAGTGAACAAGTATCCTGAGTTCAATTCCTGGTACCCGCCCCCCCAAAATAGTAAAAAGCCCAGAAATATAAAACAGTAATAGAGTTTTATATGTTAAACTATTATATGATACAAAAATGCTACAATACATTTGGCACTTTACCTTGAAAAAGGCCTAAAGTTTATTTCAGAAAGTGAATATTGTAAGGGTTGCAACTTAAGATTTTTGGATGTGATGGAAGGAGGGTCATCTACCAGGGGAAATTTCTAACACCAGGTCTGAATGAGTGTGTCTCATAATAAATACACAGTTCACCAAACAGCTGGTAAGTGTCTCGGGTGCATTACATAAAATGCTCAAACTCAGCAATAAGGCAAAATTTGCTTATATGTATTTGCTTACATATTTAGACATGAAGACTTTTCAGATTAATATGTCAAAATACATAATCCTAAATTATAAGTTCATTGGCACTTAACATTTGGGCTAATATGCTAATATGCCAGATTAGCAGGACCTGCTATCCTGCTGTTTGTCCTGTCTCCATCTTTTGCTGTTTTTATTTTTCTGCTTTGTGACCACTAATAATTTTTTCCTAGGCCTCTTGGTAAGTATTTTGTAAATTAAAATATATATCTTTGGGGCTGAGGATATAGTTCAGTCAATAGAGTGCTTGCCTTGCATGCACAAGGCCCTGGGTTCAATCCCCAGCACCACACACACACACAAAATATATATATGTATATATATATATATATATATATATATATATATACCTTTAACATATTACAATCTTAATTAAGTTATTATATTTATCACATGCTAGCAAGACACAACTTTTTAAACCTATTTATCTCCCCGCACAATTTTTTGCTACTGTCCTTGTATTTCATTCCCTTCCATCACAAATTCCCCAAAACACTGTCAATTATTATTTTAAACAGTACTCATTTAACCCAATAAGATTAATGGTAGACTTTTTATCAGATGCAATTCTGTGAAACTATAATAAAAAAGGAAAAATTAAGACATTCCCACACAAACAAAAAACTGAGAAAATCTGTTAGAAGAACTGCACTACAAGTAATACAAAGAGGATCCTTCACGCTGAGGAACACTACATAGTAACTCAAATCCACATAAAGAAATAAACACTGCGTGTAATCCCAGCAGTTCAAGTGGCTGAGGCAGGAGGATCACAAGTTCAAAGCCAGCCTTAGCAATAGTGAGGTGCTAAATAACTCAGTGAGATCCTGTCTCTAAATAAAACACAAAATAGGGCTGGGGATGTGGCTCAGTGGTTGAGTGGCCCTGAGTTCAATCCCCAGTAACCAAAAAAAGAAAAGAAATAAACACCAGGAAAGATTAGGTAAACATGGAAGAAATACAAATGCATTTTTACTTGTAATTCCTTTCTTCTTCCTGATTTAAAACAGATCAGTAATTATAAAACTCTGTGGGCTTAAAATGTGTAAAGACATAATTTTTGTAACAACAGTAACACAAAAGAGGGAGAAGAAATGGAGATATTTTGCAACAAGCTTTAACATACAATTCGAATTATACTGGCATTTGACCCATACATTGTTTGTTTTTTGGTACTGGGGACTGAACTCAGGGTCTCTGGACCACTAAGCCACATCTTCAGCCTTATTTTGTATTTTATTTAGAGACAGGATCTCATTGAGCTGCTTAGTGCCCTCACTTTTGCTGTTGTAAATTAAGATATCATCTGAGTAATCTCTAGAGCCTACACTAGTGGGGAGGGGGGCACGACAATATTTAAAAAGGGACACTAATCTAACCATATAAGAATACCAAAGAAAAAGACATGATATACAAATATAAAAATGGCAGGCATAAACCCTAACTATTACCACCTACCACTGATCAGTTATTTCAATCCTACTGATCACAAATCTAATCAGCAAAAAAAAGTTAGGAACACACTCTAACTCATTCGACAAGACAGGTCAGTATCATCCTGTTGCCAAATGAGATAAAGACATCATAAGAAAACTACAGAAAAATATCCTTTATGAATATAGATGCAAAAATCCTCAACAAACTACTACTCAAATCCAGCAATGTACAAAAAGAATTATATCATGATCAAATGGAGATTAACCCCAGGAATGCAAGATTGATCACGCAATTGAAAATTGAAAGTAATAAATCATGTTGAGAGAAGAAAAGAACAAAACTCATATGAGCATCTCAAAATAGAGAATTTGATGGATTTGAACATATAACTCAGTGATAAAGCACCACCTACTCTGCACAGACTTTAAGGCCCTAGTTTCTATCCCCTGCACCACCATCTCCCCCAAAATGAATCTGACAAAATCTACCACCCTTTCATGAGAAAAACATTCAATGCACTAAAAACTGAGGGGAACTTCCTTAACTTAACAAGGACCATTTGCAAAAAAAAAAAAAATCCACAGCTAACATCACACTTAATAATCAAAAACTGGCCGGGTGTGGTGGTGTATGACTGCAATCCCAGCACTTTGGGAGGCTGAAACAGGAGAATCACGAGTTCAAAGCCAACCTCAGCAACAGTGAGGCACTAAGCAACTCAATGAGACCCTGTCTCTAAATAAACACAAAATAGGGCTGGGATGTGGCTCAGGGGTTGAGCACCCATGAGTTCAATCCCCGGAACCAAAAAAAAAAAAAGTCAAAGACTGAATGCTTTCCCCTCAAAATCAGGAACAAGTACTAGACATTTTTCTACCCTGGCCAAAAAGGCAAGAAAAGGAAACAAAAGCCATCCAGACCAGAGAGGAAGACATAAACTTCCTCTATTACAGATGATACAATCTTGTATGTAGAAAGAGAATCCCTACCAAGAAAGTATTAAATTAGTATGCAAATTCAACAAGATGGCAAGATACAAAAGCAGTAAGCAAAATCAGCTGTACTTCTATATGCTGCAATAAATGATCTTTAAAAATATTTTTTAGTTGTAGATGGACACAATACCTTTATTTTATTTATTTTTATGTGGTGCTGAGGATCGAACCCAGTGCTTCAGAAGTGTGTGGCGAGCACTCTACCACTGAGCCACAACCACAGCCTCTGCAATAAATGATTTTAACAATTTTGTTTCCAACAAAATAAAAATTACCTTAGGAATAAATGTAACAAAAGAAATACAAGATCTGAAACACTAAAAACTGGTGAAAGAAATTAAAGAATATGTAAATAAATTAGAGTCACGTGTTCGTGGATTAGAAGACAGTATGAACAAAGCAATACTCAAATTAATCCAGCAACTCAACACAATCCCTATCAAAAATATAACCTGCTTTTCTGCAGAAATTGACAAACCGATGCTAAAATTCGTATGAAAAAAGAAGAGACCCAAAAGAGCCCAAAAAATCTTGAAAAAGAACAGAGTTGGAGGCCTACATTTACAATTTTAAAACTCACTATACAGCTACTGTAATAAAGGGAGAATTCCTGGATTAAAAATAGACATACAGATCAATGCAATAAAACTAAGACTCTAGAATTACTCCTTATATCATCAATGGTAAATTGACATGTGGTGGTGGTGGTGTTGCTGTTGTTTTGTTTTGTTTTGGTCAATTATCTTCTGACAAGAGGGAGGAAACAATTCATTGAGAAAAGGACATTCTTTTCAATAACTGGTGCTGGGACAACTGGATATGCACATGCAAAAGGACCAGGTCATACCCTTATTTCACACCACATACAAAAATAAACTCAAAATGAGGAACTGAAACTACAAAACTCTTCAACAAAGACATGGAAATAAGTCTTTGTGACCCTGGCGTACACAATGATCTCTTAGTTCTAACAACAAAAGCAAGCAACAAGTGGGAAAAATAAGACTTTATAAAAATTTAAAACTGCTATGCTTTGAGGGATCTATTAAGCAAATTTAAAGACAATCCACAGAGTGGGAGAAAATATATACAAATTACATATGCGATAAGGGACCTCTTTTCAGAATTCATAAAGCTTATCATTCAACAATAAATACAAACACAAACTGAAAATGCGTAAAGAGGGGGCTAGTGATCTTTGTGCTCTGGGCCGAAGAACATACCTGGCGCCACTTGAGGGACTTGAGGCCCTGTTGCCGTACCTTGGTACCTCTCTCCATGGCAGTTCCCGAGACCCGCCCCAACCATACTATTTATATCAACAACCTCAATGAGAAGATCAAGAAGGATGAGCTGAAGAAGTCCCTGTACGCCATTTTCTCCCAGTTTGGCCAGATCCTGGATATCCTGGTGTCGCGGAGCCTGAAGATGAGGGGTCAGGCCTTTGTTATCTTCAAGGAGGTCAGCAGTGCCACCAATGCCCTGCGCTCCATGCAGGGCTTCCCGTTCTATGACAAGCCTATGCGCATCCAGTATGCCAAGACAGATTCAGATATCATTGCCAAGATGAAGGGCACCTTTGTGGAGAGGGACCGCAAGCGGGAGAAGAGGAAGCCCAAGAGCCAGGAGACCCCAGCTGCCAAGAAGGCTGTGCAGGGTGGGGCAGCTACTCCTGTGGTGGGAGCTGTCCAGGGGCCTGTCCCGGGCATGCCACCGATGACGCAGGCACCCCGCATCATGCACCACATGCCGGGCCAGCCTCCCTACATGCCACCCCCTGGCATGATACCACCGCCAGGCCTTGCACCAGGCCAGATCCCACCAGGGGCCATGCCCCCGCAACAGCTGATGCCAGGGCAGATGCCACCTGCCCAACCTCTTTCCGAGAATCCACCAAATCATATCTTGTTCCTTACCAATCTGCCGGAGGAGACCAACGAGCTCATGCTCTCCATGCTTTTCAACCAGTTCCCTGGCTTCAAGGAGGTCCGTCTGGTCCCTGGGCGGCATGACATTGCCTTTGTGGAGTTTGACAACGAGGTACAAGCAGGGGCAGCTCGGGATGCCCTGCAGGGCTTTAAGATCACCCAGAACAATGCCATGAAGATCTCCTTTGCCAAGAAGTAGCGCCTTTTCCCCAGGCCTGTCCTTACCCCTGTTCTGGGGCTGTCCCTTCCCCCTTGGCTCAGCCCCTGAAGGTAAGTCCCCCTTTGGGGGCCTTCTCAGAGCCGTGTGTGAGTGCGTGGTCGCCACACAGCATTGTACCCAGAGTCTGTCCCCAGACATTGCACCTGGTGCTGTAAGGCTGGAATTAAAGTGGTTTTTTGAGGTTTAAAAAAAAAAAAAAAAAAAAAGAGGGGGCTAGTGGTGTAGTTCAGCTGTAGAGTGCTTTCTTCCCTAGCATGCTTGAGGTCCTGGGTTCAATCCTACAAGCACAACAAAAGGGTGGGGAGCAAGGATCTGAGTAGACATTTCTCCAAAGAAGATGTGTAAATGTCCAATAAGCACACCAAAAGATGCTCAACATTATGAGCGATTAGGAAAATGAAAATAAAAAACATGGTGAGATCGCACTTCACACACACCAGGATGACTAAAATCAAAAATGCGTGTTGGTGGGCTGGGATTGTAGCTCAGCGGTGGAGCGCTTGCCTCGCATGCTTGAGGCCCTGGGTTCGATCCTCGGCACCACATACAAAGCAATGAAATAAAGACATTGTGTCCATCTATAACTAAAAAAAAATTAAAAAAAAAAAAAATGCGTGTTGGTGAGAATGTGAAAAAATCAGAACTATCACAGCTGGTGGGAAAATAAAATGGGGCAGCCACTTTGGAAAACAGTCTGACAGTTCCTCGAAATTTTTAATCATGACTTTCTATATGAGCCAAGAGAAATGAAAATATAAATTGACACTAAAATGTTATACAAATGTTCATAACAGCACTATTCACAATAGCCAAAAAAGTATTTCTATCAAATGATGAATGAAGAAACAAAATGTGATATATCCATAGCATGGAATATTACTTACAACAAAAAAGAACAGAGCCAGGTGTGGGAGTGCACACCTGCAGAAGGATCAGAAGTTTGAGACCAGTCTCAGGAACTTAGTGAGGCCCTGTCTCAAAATTTTAAAAAATTAAATAAATAAAAAGAGCTGGGGATATAACTCAGTGGTAAAATGCCCCTGCATTTAATCCCCAGTACCAAAAAACAAAAACAAGAAACCGGAATAGAGTACTGATAGTATGCTATAGCATGAATGAATCTCTTGAAAATGTTATGTTAAGATATAAAGAGGTCAGAAACAAAAGGACACATAATTTATGATTCTTCATTTAAAAGAAATGTCAAGAATAAGAAAATCCATAGAAACAAAAAAGATGAAAGTATCTGGGACTGAGAGAAGTAACCACTTTTGAGTTTAGGGTTTCTTTTTCAGGTAATAAGAATGTTATAAAATTAAAAACTGATAAGGTTACACAACTGCAAATACAGTAAAAACTGTGCCCTTTTAAAGGGTAAATTTTCTGTTATGTGAATCATATCTTGATGAAATTTTCATTAAAAAATAAACAAAAAGACTTTTGGCTTCAACTCCAATAAGCAGAGCAGTCATCGCTCTCACTCTAGCAACAGCAAAAAAAGATGAACAACTGAAAATCAACTGACTCCACAGGCAAAATACCTCCAAGAAAACTGAAGAGAGAAATATAGAGATCTAGCACTTAACCAGGAAAAGCCTCTGAAGTCAGTAAATGGAAGAAAAAATCCAGTTAAGATCAGTATTGCTGGCGACTGTGAACTAGCTGTAGGTCCCCCTGCCCTTGAGGGCCCAGTCACAGGGAAACCTCTACACTTTCATGACTGGTACTTTCAGGAGCTCCACCAAGTGTTTATCAGAGAAAACTCCCCTCCAGTTTTGAGCTTGGGGAAAAGGGAAAGTAACCATTCTGAAATAAGCTCTCTAACCAACTCCTACCAAGGGCAACTTTACCAGAACCTTATATGAACTGGAGGAAGGGCCATTAGACAACCCCAGCCTCCTGCAGGAAGGATGAAGAAACTCTTCGGAGTATCATAGAACAGGGACTTGGGTCCATGAAAAACAGTAAGAACAATAAGAGCAAACACAGATATTTCATCATAAAATTATACAGTATTTCCTTTCCCCAGTACCTTATCACCATACCAACAAGATTTCCACTCACTACAAGAGCAGGTTGCAAGTGAGAGCTGCCAGAGCCCTGATTCAAGGAGCTTCTTAGGAAACTAAGAAACAAGACCAAAAAAAAAAAACTAGAGGAAAAAGAAGGGTCTGATATCTACCAACAATACAAACACCTCCCAAACATTAAACACAACCTACCTCCTCGCCAGAAAAACTCAAATCTCATACTAAAAATCTATTTACTTAAGTTCCTATTACCCAATACATCATGTCTAGATTTCAACAAAAAATTATAAGGCGTGTCAAAAGCTAGGAGAAACAATTTAAAAAGACAAAGCAAGCATCAAAACCAGACTCAGATATGGCAGAGAGTTTTACTGACCAAACTGGGAATTTAAAATAACTGAATATGCTAAGGACTGTAAGAATCAAAACTAAATGCTAGAAATCAGAAACCACTAACACAAGTGAAGAATATACTTCTGATGGGTTATCACCAAAATGGATACAACCAAAGAATCGGTGAGCAGACATATGTCAATAAAAACTTCCCAAACTAATGCCAACGAAAAACAAATGAAAATCCTGGAACACAATATCCAAAAAATGTGTGACAACTATAACAGGAAATATCAGGAGAAGAAAGAGGAAAATATAGACCACCTTGAGTAATAATGATTGGGAGTTTTCCAAAATTAATGAATGACAGAAACCAAACCACACATCCAGAAATCTCAGAACCTAAACGGGATAAATAACAAATCATCAACACCTAGGCTTCTTATATTCAAACAAGGGCCAAAGATAAAATCATGAAAGAAACACGGAAAAGGAAAACAAAACAACAAAAACAACTTACCTACAGAAAGATGTAAGAATTATATCAAACTTCTCTTCAGACAACATGCAAGCTCAAGAGAGCAGAATAAAAGATTTATATGCTGAAAGAAAAAACCAACCTAGAATTCAGTATCCAATGAAATTATTCAACAGTGAAGAAAACAAATCCTGCAGAAATCTGCATCCAACAGATGTACCTTGTAATAAACAGAACAAGGTCTTAAAAGAAAAAAAATGACAGGTAAGAAAATCACTTCTACATAAAGTATATAATTTTCTTCTTCTGAACTGATCTAATAACTAAGTTTATTTAAAGTAATCATAACACTATATTGTATAATTATAGTGTATGGATAAGTTAACTGAATGACAACAATATTATTTGGGATGAAAGAAAGGAATAAATTATATTCTATTACAAGGCACCTGAACTATCTGTGGAACAATGAAATGTTATTTGAAAATGGACTTGGATTATCTCTAATGTCTACTCTAAACTCTAGAGAAACAACTAAAAAAAATTTTAAGTATAATCGATATCTTAAGATATGAGGAACAATTGAAATTAATATAAAATGCTCAATTATAACCAAAGAAGGAAGAAAGCAAAAGGAGCAAGTGTAATGAATTTTTTTTGGTACTGGGGATTGACCTCAGGGCCACTCAACCACTGAGCCACATCCCCAGGCCTATTTTATGTTTTATGTAGAGACAGGGTCTCACTGAGTTGCTTAGCACCCCACTGTTGCTGAGGCTGGCTTTGAACTCGCCATTCTCCTGTCTCAACCTCCCAAAGTGCTGGGATTACAGGTGTGAGCCACTGCGCCCAGCTAAGTGTAATGAATTTTAAAAACCCAAAAATATGGTAGGCATTAATCCAACTACTAAAATAATCATTTTCAATGTGAATGGTCTAAATACACCAATCAAAAGACCTGTTAAGCCAGGTGTAATGCCAGGTGCCTACAGTCCCAGCACTTGGGAAGCTGAGGTGGGAAACCACTTGAGCTCAGGAGTTTCGAGATCAGCTGGAGCAACATAGTTAAGATTTGTATTTCAAAACAAGGAAGAGGGGCTGGGGCTTTAGCTCAGTGGTAGAGTGCTTGCCTAGCATGCATGAGGCACTGGGTTCAACCCTCAGCACCACATAAATATAAACAAGTAAAATAAAGGTATAAATAATACAATAACATTTAAAATAAAAAAGAAGAGAGAGAGAAATGAAAGGGGGTGGGGGGAGGCGACCGAAAGAGTGGATTTAAAAACAAGACCTAGGTTTTTTTTTTAAAAAAGAAAGAAAACAGATAAAGCCAACTAAAAGTGGGCCAAAGATATAAACAGACACGTCATCAAAACAATCAACAAACAGCAATTAAGCATATGAAAAGATGCTTAACAATACCATTATAGAAGAAGTGCAAATGAAAATCATGATATACCATTATAAACCTATTATAACAACCAAAATTCAAAAAGCTTACATACCAATTACTGGTGAAGATGTGAAAGAACGGGGATTCTCATTCACTGCTGATGGGAATGCAAAATGGTACGGGCATTTTGGAATACAAGTGAAAGATTCTTAACAAAGTTAATCACAGTCTTAACATGTGATGCAGCGACTGCACTCCTCGGTGTTTACACAGATGAGTTCAAAACCCCACAGAACCTGCACACAGATATTTATGGCAGCTGTATTCACAAAAACTAAAACTAAGCTGTCCCTCAAAAGTTGAGTAGATAAATGATGCCAGGCACCTCAGGAGGCTAAAGCAGGAGGATCATAAGTTCAAAGCCAGCCTCAGCAATGGCAAGGCACTAAGCAACTCAGGGAGACCCTGTCTCTACATAAAACACAAAATAGGGCTGGGGATGTGGCTCAGTGGTCGAGTGCCCCTGAATTCAAGGTACAGGCCCCCCTGCCCCAAAAAGGTGAGTAGATAAAGTGTGTTATACTCATAAAATAGAATATCAACAATAAAAAGAAACAAGCTATCAAGCCAAAAAAAAGGACACATTTGGGTCTTAGATGTATATTGCTGTGTGAAAAAAATATCAGTCTGAAAAGATGACATACCATGCTTCCAATTATATGACGCTCTAGAAAAGGTAAAATGATGGACAGAGTAAAACAAGTCGGGGGTACCAGAATTTGCAGGCGGAGGGAAAAAGAATGAACAGGTAAAGCACGAGGAGTTTTTAGCATGGTGAAACTATTCTACTGATCATGTAATGGTAGAAAAATGACACTATATATTTGCTAAAACCCAGAGAACAGTATAATATAAAGAGGGAAGCTGTGCATGGTGGTGCACACCTGTAATCCCAGCACTTAGGGAGGCTGAGACAGGAGAATCGCGAGTTCAAAGCCAGCCTCAGCAATGGCGAGGCGCTAAGCAACTTAGCGAGACCCTGTCTCTATATAAAAAAACACAAAATAGGGCTGGGGATGTGGCTCAGTGGTCGAGTGCCCCTCAGTTTAATCCCCAGTACCCAAAAAAAAAAAAAAAAAAGAGCAAGCCCTAATATAACCTATGGACTTTAATTCATAATATAGCCATACTGGTACAACAATTATAAGAAACATACCACATAAATGCAAAATATCAACAGGGGAAACTGTGTGGTAGAGAGAGAGAGAGAGAGATGGGAACCGTGTACTATCTGCTTAATTTTTCTGTAAATCTGCAAGTGTTCTAAAAAATAAGTCTATTAATTAGAGAAGTAAAAACGCCAGAAACAAAAACACAGGACAAATTAGAAGAGAACTGTTTAGCATACATAATAGGGAATTATATCCTTAATATATAATATACAAGCCGGGCGCGGTGGCTCAAGCCTGTAATCCCAGCACTTAGGGAGGCTGAGACAGGAGAATCGCGAGTTCAAAGCCAGCCTCAGCAATGGCGAGGTGGTAAGCAACTCAGTGAGACCCTGTCTCTACATAAAACACAAAATGGGGCTGGAGGTGTGGCTCAGTGGTCGAGTGCCCCTGAGTTCAATCCCCAGTACCAAA
>CM053406.1:110043406-110069172 GCA_028644305.1 Xerus rutilus | reverse complement strand
AAGCCTGTAATCCCAGCACTTAGGGAGGCTGAGACAGGAGAATCGCGAGTTCAAAGCCAGCCTCAGCAATGGCGAGGTGGTAAGCAACTCAGTGAGACCCTGTCTCTACATAAAACACAAAATGGGGCTGGAGGTGTGGCTCAGTGGTCGAGTGCCCCTGAGTTCAATCCCCAGTACCAAAAAAAAAAAAAAAAAAAAATATATATATATAATATACATAAAGGTATTTTTTTTTAAATTTTCACACAGGAACCAGCTTGCAAATGTTTACAACAACTGTGCTCACCATGGACAGAAACTGGAAACAACCCAAGATCTTTCCACTATGTAGAAATGAATACCCTGTAGCACATTATTAGAATGGAAGGATTCTCAGTAATAAAAAGTAATAAACTACTGGTATAAGCATCAACGTGAATTAACCTCAAATATACTAAGTGAAAGAAGCTAATTTCAAAAAAAATACACATTACATAAAGTAGGATTTTATTTACGTTATTCTGGAAAAAGAAGACTAATGAAGAGCCACAAAGGGAAGCCTGCCAGCCAGGTGCGGTGGCGCAAGCCTGTAATCCCAGCACTTAGGGAGGCTGAGACAGGAGAATCACGAGTTCAAAGCCAGCCTCAGCAAGGGCGAGGCATAAGCAACTCAGTGAGACCCTGTCTCTACATAAAACGGAAAATAGGGCTGGGGATGCAGCTCAGTGGTCGAGTGCCCCTGAGTTCAATCCTCAGAACTTAAAAAAAACAACAAAAAAAGGAAGTCTGGGGAGTGCTGGACCTGTTTTGAATCTTGATGGTGGTTATGGGACTCTGCATCTGCCAAAACTCAGAACTACATAAACAAAATAAGGTAAATTTTACTACGTGTTAACAAGAAAAAAAAAAAAGAGGAAATACCCAAATACCCCAATTTAAAAATGAGTACTGCTGAAATAGGCACTTCAAGAACACACATACAAGCCAAGTGCAATGGCACACTCCTGTAATCCCAGCAGCTGGGGAAGCTGAGGCGGGAGGATCGCCAGTTCTAAGCCAGCCTTAGCAACTCAGCAAGACCCTATCTCTAAATAAAATATATTTTTTAAAGGGGCTGGGGATGTGGCTCAGCGGTTAAGTGCCACTGAGTTCAATCCCTGGTACCAAAATAACAAACAACAAACAAAAAAACTCCCACATATACACATAAATAATAAGAAATATGAAAAATACTGGACCTCACTTGTAATCAATCCTGCCAGGCGAGGTGGTACATACCCTGTAATCACAGCCACTTGGGAGGCTGAGGCAAGAGGATCCCAAGTTTGAGGCCAGCCTTAGCAACTTAGTCAGATCCTGTCAAAAAAAACATGAAGGGCTGGGGATGTAGCTCTGTGGTAGAGCACCCCTGGGTTCAATCCCTAGCAGACCCCAACCCCGCCAAAAAAAGGAAAGAAAAATTCTCCTTAAAATGGGCAGATCATTTTTGACTTAATGTACCCTAAACCTTGAACATTTTCCTTTCTCATCTGTGATTAAACAAAAGAAAAATTTGCTCCAATTCTACATTAACAGTAAAGTAGCTATCAACACATGGCTCTTTCCTACCCATACCTCCTCCTTGTCCCTGTAAATCCATAATCACCTATAGGACATCAACCATGCAGTGGCACCATTCTTCCCTCACCTCTCAAAGAGCTACACACATACTCAACACTTAGATCAAGTGATGGTTATGTTTACTAAGGTGGCCTGCGCTTTGCTGTGGAAGTGGCCTGCACCCCAAGCATTCATAGGTTGGAAGCTGCTCCCCAATGTGATGATGTTAAGAGGTGAGCAAGATGCAGTGGCGCACGCCTGTAATCCCAGCACTTTGGGAGGCTGAGACAGGAGAGTTTTAAGTTCAAAGCCAGCCTCAGCAATGGCAAGCACTAAGCAACTCAGTGAGACCCTGTCTCTAAATAAAACACAAAATAGGGCTGAGGATGTGGCTCAGTGGTTGAGTATCCCTGAGTTCAATCCCCAGTACCAAAAAAAAAGGTGATAGACCTTTAAGATATGGGGCCTAGTGAGTTGGTTAGGTCACTGAGGGTGTAACTCTTGGAAGGTATTAAAGAATTTCTTGTGGGGCCTTGAGTAAGCTCTCACAAGTTGACTGTCATAAAACATGAAGCCTGGCCCCACCCTGGTTTCTCTGGCTTCCTGTCTATGTGCAATCTCTCCCTCTAGTTCCCACTCCCAAAATAATGTCATCCGCCATGTGATGCAGCCCAGAGAACCCTCATCAGAGGCCACATTGATGGGGTCCCAATTCTGGAAGCCAAATAAACCTCTGTTTTTTATAAATTACCCAGACGTTCTGTTACAGCAACAAAACACAGATTAATACAGTCTTTAAGTATCTGTAAATTTATGCTGGCTTTTAAGTATCAGTAAGACAATAAAATCCTGAGAAAAAAAGCAGAATATTAGTTTGAGAATTCTAACAATTCTTTGAATTGTCAAAAAAACCCTCATTTGGTAGAAGTTCAGTGGATTAGACAAAGGGGAATGAAAGGGAGGGGATGTGACTAGGAAAAACAGTAGAATGAATCAGACACAACTTTTCTATGTTCATATATGAATACATGATAATGTGACTCCACATCATGTACAATCACAAGAATGGGATTCTAATTAGGATAAGTTATACTCTGTGTACGTATATGTCAAAATACACTCTACTGTCATGTATATCTAAAAAGAATAAAATTTTTAAATATGAAAAAAAAACCTCATTTGGCCAGACCTGGTGGCAGACATCTGTATTCCCAGTGACTCAGAAAGCTGAGGCAGGAGGATTACAAGTTTGGGGCCAGCCTCAGCAATTAAACAAGATTTTTAAAAGGGCTAGAAATAGGGGCTGGGGATATAGCTCAGGTGGCAGAGTGCTTGCCTTGCATGCACAAGGCCCTGGGTTCTAATTCCCAGCACCACAAATCGGAGTAGTTTTGTAGTTCAGTAGTAAAGCATCCCTGGTTCAATTCCCAATATAGAAAAAAATAAATCTCATTTGTAGTGATTACAAAAAACAAAAATAACTTGACTTTCTGTCTTCTTAGTCTATAATAATGCTCAATTGTAAGGTAAGGAAAATAACTTAGATGTATAAAACAACACATTTTACTTTTTAACCTTTTAAGTGCTAAATAACTTATGATTCTAATAAAATGACATTTGGATAATAAAAATTACTGACATAATCTATATTTAAAATCTTGCTTTTCATTATTTCCCTACAAAATTAATAAATAATGAATGTAGCTGGGCACAGAGGCACAAGCCTGTAATCCTAGCACTTTGGGAGGCTGAGACAGGAGAATCACGAGTTCAAAGCCAGCCTCAGCAATGGCAAGGCACTAAGCAACTCAGGGAGACCCTGTCTCTACATAAAACACAAAATAGGGCTGGGGCTGTGGCTCAGTGGTTGAGTACCCCTGAGTTCAATACCCAGTACCAAAAATAAAATAAAATAATAATGAATGTAGCAATTCCAAATCACGTAAATAAGTTTATGAAAAGTTCTTCACGTTTCAATTTTTACAAATGTTACAGGTGCTACTTACCAGACCAAGGGAAGAAGAAATCAATGGAGTGTAGTTTTTTTGTTGTTTTTTATTGTCTGATTTTTCAATGGAGTTTTTCATAGGAAGTCTCCAATTTTTTAATGTAAATTAGTGAGGAAACAATGTTTTTATTTGTATCTTATAAGAAAAGAATTAGAAAAAAAATTCTGAAAGGAAACAAGTTAAAGGGAACAAAAGAGTGAACAGATCCCACAGGAAAAGTGGGAAAAGAACAGAGAAAAAATTTTTTTTAAATAAGCAAATGCTGAAGGAAGAAAAATCTTTTGTGAATAAATGACAAAGTAGTCAATGAAGATACAACACACATTCATAACTAAAGTGCCCCCAAAACAAATCAATGCAAGCAGTGCAAATGTCAAAAACTGTCACAAGAGAAAAGGTTGTGGATATTTAAGGCCTTACATGAAGGTCAATAACCAAGACATATAAAGAAAGAGAAAAATCAGTGTGGCTCCAGAACAAGACAACTTTCATATAAGGAGGGAAAGCAGCCTAAATTTTGGCAATAATACTTTAGCCAAGTCTATGGAGCACATAAGAAAATGTTGAGTCAAGGAGTTTATCTCCAATCAAATCTTCAAACATCATGAGTCACAGACAAATAGTTTGAACCAAGAAAGACTTGCTGTATGTTGTTCCTATGAGCTCCTCCTGAGCTCTCTAGTGAAGTATGAATTACAGATAAAAAGACCCTAAAAGAAGCTCTGAGGTAAGTTCTGATGATGACTACTAATGGACATATTTAACTTAGAACTAACATGAAATGATGACGATTAAAAGATAAAGAATAGTCTATGCAACTATTACGGGCTCTTACATAAAACAACTAACAAAATGTTGCAGAAGAGAGGAATAATCTGCCAATACCTCCACTACTGGGTGAATGCAGAATGCATCAAGCCAAGAGGGGGGAATAAAAGCTGAAATTCAGAGGGTTACACCTGTACAACATTCTGGTTTCAAACAATGAAACAATAGGGACAGAAGAGTGATCAGCGACTGACAGAGCTGGGGTGGAAGGAGGGCCTGGTTCAAAGCATGATAAGCCCGGACAAGACGAGGTGAAGAAACTTCTCAGTCTTCACTCTGGTGGTGGTTATGTTACCTTGTATGTTTGGAAAAAACTCACAGAACTATATAAGAAAAGTGATTCTTACAGCATGTAAATCAATAATTTCTAAATATAAAAAAAAAAAAAAGAAGCCGGGCGCGGTGGCTCAAGCCTGTAATCCCAGCACTTAGGGAGGCTGAGACAGGAGAATCGCGAGTTCAAAGCCAGCCTCAGCAACAGCGAGGTGCTAAGCAACTCAGTGAGACCCTGTCTCTACATAAAACACAAAATAGGGCTGGGGATGTGGCTCAGTGGTCAAGTACCCCTGAGTTCAATCCCCAGTACCAAAAAAAAAAAAAATAGAAATGGGGGAGAGTACAAAAGAAATGACTAATTTTAAAAAGAGAGGACTGTAGGTATTAGTAAAAGGGCAACTCTCTAAAAATATACTAACCCTAAAAAAAAATACATTTCATCATTAAAAAAATGAAGAAAAAAATGTATGTATGTATGTATGTATACATACCCAGGATTGAATTAAAGGGTGCTCAACCACTGAACCACATCCCCAGCACTTTTTATTTTAACACAGGGTCTCACTCAGTTGCTGAGAGCCTTCCTAAACTGATAAGGTTGGCCTTGAACTTGTGATCCTCCTGCCTCGGCCTCCCAAAGCACTGGGATTACAGGCAAGCACCATCATGCCTGGCTAACAAAATACTTTAAAGCTTCCTTTTACTCCTGTCCCTCTATCTAGAAGCAACTAGTGTCACCAAGTACTTGTGATCTGTTCAGATATTTCTAAGGTTTGGAACATAATGGAAGACTAAACTAAGAATAAAAATGGATACTTGAGCTGGCCATGGTGGCACACGCCTGTAATCCCAGAGGCTCAGGAGGCTAAGGCAGTAGGATCGCAAGTTCAAAGCCAGCCTCAGCAAAAGCAAGATGCTAAGCAACTCAGTGAGACCCTGTCTCTAAATAAAATACAAAATAGGGCTGGGGATGGGGCTCAGTGGTCGAGTGGCCCTGAGTTCAATCTGCAGTACCACCCCCACCCCTCCACCCCCCATCAAAAAAAAAATGGATACTTGAAGAAGATAAAAAGGAAACTGAACAGTCTGTTAAGTGCCTTCTTACATAGCTTTGTGAAACAATATAAATTTTTATGTAATTAAAACAAAACCCCAAAAGAATAGCAATCCCTAAAAATGAAAGATAAATCTGAATATGTGAAACAAATACATAAAAAGTTAGTGGTAGAAACATGGGGAAAAAAAACTACTTTATCAAAGGACTTTAAAACACAGTATTTTCACCAGGCACAGTGGCACATGCCCGTAATCCCGGCAGCTGGGAGGCTGAGGCAGGAGGATCAACAGCCTCAGCAACTTAGCAAGGCCCTAAACAACTTAGTGAGACTCTGCCTCTAAATAAAATATAAAAAATTAAAAGGGTTGGGGATGTGGCTCAGTGGTTAGGTGCCCTGGGTTCAATCCTCAGTACAAAAAAAAAAAAAAAACAAAACCAGTATTTTCCCTAATAGGATATATTCTAAGAACCAGAACAAGACAAAAACAAACAAAGCCAATCAATTTTAATACTAGTACTTTTAGAAATATGCAGGTATATTCTAGGACAAAATAATATTTGTTAAAATTACTAGAAATGAAGTTTTCAGAATAAGAAAAATAAGATATAGGTGTGAATGTCAGAGAACTTAAGTAAAATTGATTGGAAAACTCTGCAGTTTACTTTGAAATTCATTTTAAAAATAAAGATTTGATAAATGAACAGATTTGTGATAAAACAAAGCAAAATCTTGCCAGGCGTGGTGGCCCACACTGGTAATCCCAGAAACTCAGGAGGCTAAAGCAGAAGGATTACAAGTTCAAGCCCAGCCTCAACAACTTAGCAAGGTCCTAAGCAACTTGGTGAGACCCTATTCTCAAAATATTAAAAAGGGCTAGGGAGGTGGCAAAGCACCCAGTACCCACTTTAAAAAAAAAAAAGGGCAAAATCTAAAATCTATGTGGCAGATATTATAGGTACTCACTGTATTGGCTCTTTTGCATGTTTGAAAATACTCAAGAGAAAAATTGCTTAGATTCTGTACTACCTAAATCTCAAAAAGAAAAACATTAAGATGAAGCTCAACTGGTAACCAGCCTATTCTTCCACCCAGCCACAATTACTACTTTGCAATCATTTAAAACATTTCAGCCACCTCTCTAGAAAAACCTATCCAAACTTCCAAATCATCCATGAAAACTTAAACCATCCAGGACCAACATACCATTTCCCCTCATTATGGAATATTTACTTTTACCTAAGTGAGTTCAGCAGGAGGCAAACAGTGTATATGAGATCAATATAAATAGACTAGTTACAAACTGTTTTTGTGCTTCTGTAAAACTAATGTGATTTAATAAAACAAAGATACTGTGTCCACCTACAACTGAAAAATATATTTTTTTAAAAAGTAATGTGATTTAAAATCTTCATTATATGATTTAACATGTTCATTATGACAACATTCAACTAATATATGCATTATGACAAAGTTACACAAGCTTAAAGTTATACTGAAAGATTATGAGTTTCTTTAAGACATTATTGAAAGGGGATATTTTTCTCTGAACATGTAATTAAATACTAACATGAAAGTGTAAGAAGTGGTACACATGAAAATAAGATAGTTTTAAAATCTCTTAACATGATTCAAATATACATTAAACCAATTTTTCTTTGTCTAATGTTAAAAATCAGTCTGAACAGAGAAAAACAGGCTTAAAGAAGATATAGTCTGGTTGGTAGGATTATTAATGCTGTAAGACACATTTTATGTTTTTTTTATCTCACAGAATTTGATATCCCCCTTTCCATTAAGAATGCATTACCTTTTAACTGTGCCCCTCCCCAAAAAAAACCTTAAAAAAAAAATCCACCTACATTCATTGGGTGTTAAGAGGTAAAATTACTTGAGTATCAAATGCACTGAATACAATCAACTCAAGAATAATTTCAGAAATATGACTTTATGTATCTCTAGGGCACTTTTCCCACATTCACTTAAAACCAGGCATGGTGGTGCATGCCTGTAATCCCAGCACTTTGGGAGGCTGAGACAGGAGAATCGCCAATTCAAAGCCAGCCTCAGCAACGGCGAGGCACTAAGCAACTCAGTGGTTCAGGCGCTAACCAACTGAGTGGTTGTCTCTAAGCAACCCTGTCTCTACATAAAACACAAAATAGGGCTGGGGATGTGGCTCAGTGGTTGAGTACAATCAAATTCAATCCCCAGTACCAAAACAAACAAACAAAAACTCACTCTCCTCTCCACCAAAAACACAGCTCCTATTAGCCTCCCTTGGTGGTTTCAAAATGCAGACAAGGGTGTATCTGAAACCCAAGTCTCAGTTCATTCCATGAATGCTGAATACTTAAACTCTGTACTATCCACAGTGCTAGGGGATAGTGAAGAAATGATGTTATTCCTACCCACCTCTATTCAGTTAATGTATTTATCCAGCACCTATTTTGTGTCCAGCATCATTCTACACAATCTAGTGAACAAAACAGACAAAAGATCCTCACTCAAAGCTTTGCCTCTCTTAAGTCATCTTTAACTGCTATGTCCTACACCTGGCATTTTCAGCAACTCCATCTAAAAAATTTCTCTACATCTCTTCTCAAATCTTACTAAAAACAGCAACATATAGCTTTCTCCATTTTGTCTATCAACTCTTTGCTGATTCAATTTCTTCCTTACCCAGCCTGTACTGGAACAGTCCATTTAAATATTCTCTACCAGGAACCTCAACTACTATGACTGTTCCTCCAATTTATGTAACCTATAATTTCCAATTCTGCATCAATCATTCCATTCAACTTTTCTCTCTAACCAGCTGAGTAGGTTAGACAAAAACAACACTGCATATTTAAAACTGCTAGCACAACAAATTCTTGGTTTTAAGTCTCATGATTCCTCAATACTTTTACTTCTTTGATCTATGAGCATTTACTAAGTAACTATGTGTGGGACAACATAAATAAAAATGTAAAAAAGACAAATCTGTGCTCTCCTAGAGCCAACAGTCTAACAGGGAAAACAGATTTTAAAAAAATAATTATGAATATGATTAAATGGTACAAAGGGAAGCACAACACATTTATGAAAGTAGGTAATAACTCAAGAACCTAACTAGGTTTAAAGGTAGAAAGACAAGCTTCCCAAAGTGGTGATACTTAGGCTTCAATTTCATAATGAATTCCAAATTCCTAATTTACCCTTTAATCCTCAGGCCCCACCCCCTCAGCAAAGGAACCAGGCTCACTTGCTTCCTGTCTTCCCTTGGACTCACTAGTGATTTCCTCTCCTCAGCTTGTAAATATGACAAGGTCTCTCCCACCTCAATGTTAATTAGAAAAATCTTCCTCAAGAGTTATTTGGCTACATTTATTATGAACCTTAAAAACATGCATACTCTTTCTCTTGAACCAAAACTTCAACTTTGAGGATTCTTTGCTATGGAAATAGAAATTGATTTCATGAATAAGAATCGAGAATATTGAGTTAGAAATAACCTAAATAACCAATAATAGGACGATGGCTACAGATGTGCCATAGCCAAAGATATTCAGAACTTTTAATCTCACAGGAAAATGCTTGTAACTACGCAAAAAATATACAGTAATTTATTTATGTAAGTACACATAAATAAAGCAATACTAAACACAAGGTGCAAAAACCTATGAGAGTGTAACTGCTTAAAATGGAAGTGCATATATAAAAACTAGAAGAGCCGGGCGCGGTGGTGCAAGCCTGTAATCCCAGCACTCAGGGAAGCTGAGATAGGAGAATGGTGAGTTCAAAGCCAGCCTCAGCAACAGCGAGGCACTAAGCAACTCAGCGAGAGACCCTGTCTCTACATAAAACACGAAACAGGGCTGAGGATGTGGCTCAGTGGTCGAGTGCCCCTGAGTTCAATCTCTAGTACCAAAAAAAAAAAAAAAAAAACTAGAAGAAAAGAAGTAGATGTGTTAGTGATTAATTACACCAAATTATGGACAGTTTTCTTCTTCACATTTTTTCTGTAATATTCAAATCTTCAAGTTGGCAAATGGATCGTAGTTCTTTCCCACAACAGCAACACAGCTCCTCAGTCCACTGGCAGATTATCTCCATCCCTTACCTCTAACTCGGACATACTATACAAAATTCTGTCCTAGGTTTAAAGAAAGTGCCATTACAAGACCTAACAACTTCCTAAACGACAAACAAGCAGACGCGTGGCAGTCATTCTCTGACTGGCCTTGGCTTCTGGCACACTGCACTCTCTAGGACCTGCCTTCTAACTCTCCCCTCACTCCTCTTCAGAATCCTTAGCTAGATTCCCTCCTGGGTACCCTTTAAACGGGGGACTTTAGGTGTCCATCCTAGGCCTATTCTTTTTTTACACTACATTCTCAAGTGTTCCTATCAATGACATGAACAATGTAAATTCTCATGGCTACAATCCACCATCAGCTCTGGTCTCTCCTAATCCCACCCCTGGAGCTTTTTAATTTTTAAGTCAGAGCCTTACTATCAACCATCTCGATGTTCCACAGCAGTTCAGACACTGTTCTCATTATCAACTTTAAAAGATCCACTTCCCTCCAGCATTTTCTATTTTGTTTAGTCACATCACCATCTACTAAATCATCTAAGCCAGAAACCTGGGTGTCATCCTTTACTCTTACCAGCCACCTCTGCCACTCCCACTTTCTAATCAAGCTTTGCAGGGTTTAACACTCTAAATACAGTAAAGCACCTTATAACTGTGTGCTGATCAACAACAGACAACACAAATACAGAAAACTGAGTAAGGCTACAGCCAACTTGGTTTGTACAAGTACTCTGGGATGTTCAAACGGCAAAATTACCTAACAACACACTTCTTGGAACATATCCCAGTCATTAAGTGATGTGTGACTGCAGTTAACAGCCTCACTAAACCCACTACACAGATTAAACCATCAATTTATGATTACAAGAACCTATCTGGTCTTTTTGGCCCAATTCTCCATCAATTTTCATATTATCATCAGAAAATGCAAATCCAACTATATTATTCCCTGGCTTAGAACTAGCAGCTGAAGGATAAAAGGTGAAGCCCATTAGCAGCACAAGTCCCTTGTGCATAGCTCTAGACTATCATCAGGCTCTCTGCAGGCCCTGTGCTGTGCTTGCAGCAACAGCAGCAGTAATAGCCTGGGTCTGCTCTGCAGCAGGGACTCTAATAAAATAAATTATTTAATTATTAATGAATTGTTTAATTTAGTTCCACAAGGTTGGTACTAGTATTTCCTTTTTTACAAATGAGACTGAAAGTTTGCTAAAAAGTACAAAAATCACAGAACTAGTGAGTAGCAGGATCAAGTCTGAAATCTCCATTATATTTCTCAACAAAAGTAGCTACGCAGGCCAGGCACGGTGGCGCACGCCCGTCATCCCAGCGGCTCGGCTCAAGAGGCTGAGACAGGAAAACAGTGAGTTCAAAGCCAGCCTCAGCAACACCAAGGCGCTAAGCAACTCAGTGAGACCCTGTCTCTAAATAAGTACAAAAAAAGGCTGGGGATATGGCTCAGTGGTTGAGTGTCCCTAAATTCAATCCCTGGTACCCAAAAGAAAAAAAAAAAAAAGTATGCAGATTCCTAAACAGGTATTTAAGTCAAAAGCACATACTATCTCAGGCAGGATATCCAAGAAAGAAGCCTAAGGAGGAAAAACAATGACAAAGACCAGGGAAGCCAGGCACCTGGGTTTAACTAGCCCTCTAGTGTAACTTCATGTAAGCTCCCAGTGAAGCCTTTCCTCATCACCATTCCATCTGCCAAGAGTGGGTGCTTCGCCCTATACTTCTTCCCTAGTTTGTTCATATGTCTGTTACAACATATCTTGAACTAGATTTCATTATTTACTTACATTTTCACTTCCCTTCTTATGTGCAAACATCTGGAAGACAGAGACCCTATTTCAGCCATGTCTACAGCTTTGTCTCTATCCTAAATTCTTACCACAGTATCTGGCACATCAACAAATAAAGCTCCCCCGCCCCCCGTGTGTGTGTGTTTGTGTGTGTGTGCGCACACAAACACAGGTATTGGAGATCAAACCCAAGGCTTTTTGCATACTAGTAGGCAAGTGCCCTACCACTGAGTTGGGTCTCCAGCCCTATTTTGTTTAAAATCTCTATCATAATCCATCCCTAAGCAACAGCCTCCTAACTCACTCCTACCTCCAGCCACCCTACAGGCTGCCATGGTATACCGCACCCTTTCCTTAATCCCTACTCGGTACTGTCTAATACAGACACCCTATCACTTCTTTCCTCAAAAGATGTAAGCCTCCCTACTACTCAAAATACTCCCCCTTAGAACTACAGTGAATGCTCTCTAATTTCTAATTCCAATTCCATTTTTACTTCTGTAACCCATTATAACCCAGAGTAACACTGAACCACACCTCTCTCCCAAAGGCCATACAGTTCCACCCACTTCTTCACCTGAGCCTATTCCAGCCATCTGTGATAGTCTAGACTATTCTCCCACAACGAAGTCTCTCAAATTCTTATTCTATAAGGCCTATCCAATTCTACTTCCTTCACAAATCTGCTTCCTTGAGCCAGAATTACTCTTTCCTCTGTTCTCTCGTTCATGAGCTCAATCTTAAAGCATTTACCATGTAATGTCTTAATCTAGAGTTATGAGACTGTCTGCTCCCTGCCCAGCACCACTATACCTTCCAAGTGCTAAGTTTGATATTAGTCAATGCATTTGCTGAGTTTCCACTAAATGTCAGGTCCTCTGACATTTTATTCATGTCCTAAGTAAGGCAGATATGAATAAAATAATCTTTCTTATATTCACTCAGCTGCTGACAATGCAACATGTTCAACAAATATTAAATTAAAAAATATATTGTTAACTTAGAATAAATATTGTATGTGAGCTTCCATTTGCTGCTTACCACCAACAATCAGAGCTTTTTAAAGCTAGATGAGAAGAAAGGTCTTTACTTCTTTTCTACTCCCCCCACCCAATAATCTAGAAAGTCAGCAAACATAGAAGGAACATTATGAAAAGGAATATGTCATTATCAGCAGAAGAATTTAGGAACAGAACAGAGAGAATTACATACCAGCTCTTCTTGAATCACTGTCAAAGAATGGCATCAATATTGTTTAAAGAACTAAAAATATCGCTCATAATAAATAGTTCTTAAAATTTTCAAATAAAATTTTTTAATAAATTACATTTAGAAATGACAGAATCTCCACTGCCTCTATTAGTACGTATAATTTAAAAGTTGAATGAAAGTACACTAACTTCTTTAGAAATTCCTCTCACCAGTAATCACTAGTAAGAACACTGATCACTAGTAAGAACACAAAGAAAATATCTGCCTCTTAAATATATCTCCTAAAAAAGTCATGAAGATAAGGCAATTTAATTTTTTGTTGTAAAATGCATTAGAAATTTACTTTTAAATTAGTTACAAAATTTTGACAGGCTCTTCTATCCTATTAAGATTATTTTGTTGAATAAACATAAATTATATTCGGTTTAAATGAAAATCCAGCACAGAAAATGAAATGTATACTTTTTTTTTTAATATATTTTTTATTAGTTGTTGATGGACTTGTATTTATTTATATGTGGTGCTAAGAATCAAACCCAGTGCCTCACACATGCTAGGCAAGTGCTCTACCACTGAGCCACAACCCCAGCCCATGAAATGTATTCTTTTACCTAATAAAACAAACTTCCTGTAAGCCTTATTTCCTAGGCAACAAATAAATACAAGTAACAATCATCACAGTCATATTCCTAATTTTCCACAGCAGACTTAGAAATAATGCATTCAGCAGAATATACTGTCTTTTCAAGCACATAACACACTAACACCATTCCCTTCTGTTTTCTTTCACTGTGCTGAAAGAGGCCGTTCATACTCAACTCTTGCCATTTCATGGTAAAACTTGCTGTCAATGACAGACAATTTTTCTAAAAAACTGAGATACTGGAATCAAATATTTACCTGTGTTAATCTTGGATAAATACAATGTTTAAAAAATTTTTGATTTTAAAATTAAAATAAAAATTTTAAAAAATTAAAAAAAAAAAAAACCTTCCAGATGGGTATACATCATTGCAAACAAAAAGTGATTAATGACTGCTCTTTCTGGTCTATTCTTTTTTTTTTTGGTACCAGGGATTGAATTCAGGGGTACTAAACCACTGAGCCACATCCCCAGCCCTATTTTGTGTTTTATGTAGAGGTCTCACTGAGTTGCTTAGCACCTTGCCCTTGCTGAGGCTGGTTTTGAACTCGCCATTCTCCTGTCTCAGCCTCCCAAGTGCTGGGATTATGGGCATGTGCCTCTGCACGTGGCTTCTGGTCCATTCTTGATAAAGATGTTTGGATTTTTAGGAAGCAATGTTTAAATCATTTGATGTAGTTCAATATGTCTCCAGAAAAACACTACTTGGGGCTGAGGATGTAGTTCAGTGGTAAAATGCCTCTGGATTCAACCTCTAATACCAAAGGGGCAGGGTAAGTACTTTGACAGAAAGACATGAATTGGCCAAAATTAGTAATACGAGTTGCATTTTTTAAAAAGTGAATTGTTCTTCCCTTTCAAACTCAATCGGTCTGGCCTAGAACTGTATTCAACAAATTTACAAGAGAGAGAAGTGAAATCTGACCAAAGAAGTAAGTTTTCTGAGGAATACAGGAAATAGGTACTGCTCCTTATAAATTCATTAATTCAACTGAATGCTAGCTATAATAAAGTACTGGAGTTACAGAAATATAAAATAGTCCCTACCTTTGATAATCAGTCTGCCCAAAATGTACGGGAGGCATAGAAAAAAACACTATTTTGGGGAAGAAAAAGCGCACTAAAAGGTACCGCTACACTAGGGCTTGAAAACTGATTCTTAATCAGCCTAGCCAATGGAACAGTGGGAAGAAGTGTGGACACTAGGAGAAAGGAAAGTGCATTCACACAGAACTGGAAATATGAGCCATCATGTGCCATCAAAGAATGTAAGCAGTGCCTTATAGGTAAAGGGCAGGTGAGAAGTAGGAACTCTTCAACCTCATTAATCATTAGGGAAATGCAAATTAAAACCACAGTAACCACAAGAAGAAATCACTAGGTATTTATATGATAGCTTAAAAATCAAAACAAAACAAACTAAAACCTGACAATACTAAGTGCTGTTAAGGAGGCAAAGCAACAGGAACTGTCGAACACTCCTAGTGGAAATGCAATTTAGTACAGCCCCGTTTCAAAACTACTTCAGTTTCTTATAAAGTTAAAAATACAATTATCTATGATGTGGCAATCTCACTCCTGGCTTCATTTCACCCAAGCGAAGTGAAAATGTATGTTTATACAAAAACTCCTACATAAACATTGACAGTGCCTATATTCATAATTGCCAAAAATTGTCCTTCAATTGGGGAATATATCAGCAAACTCATTTACTCATCCACACAATCAGTAATAAAGACTGTTCTACCAATATATGGAATAGCAGGGATGAATCCCAAATGCCTTGTGCTAAGGGACAATTGCCAGAATTAAAAGGCTAAATACTGTACGACTCCACGTATATGCCATTCTAGAGATGGCTAAGGTATAGAAAGAGAACACCAGTGGTTGCCAGGGGCTGGTGACGAGGAAGGTCTCTGTATTAGAGATGAGGAGTGATAAACTGCTCTATACATTAACTGTGGTGATGGTTACAAGACCTTACATATTTGTTAAACAAATTTTTTTAAAAACCCACAGACACACACACTAAAAGGAATGTTGCTCTTTATAAAATACACCTAATTTTTAAAAATAAAGAAAAAGGAAGGATGAGGGATGCTGGTTACAAAAAGATGAGACTGAAAAATTACATAGGAACTATTCACATCTTTAAAAAAAAAAAAAAACCAATAAGAAATTTCAGATTTTAGCATTAAAATCACAGATATTACAAATAATCTCAAAAATAGAGACAGGGCTGGGATGTAGCTCAGCAGCAACATACTTGCCTTGCATTCGCAAAGCCCTGGGTTTGATCCTCAGTTCCAAAAAAAATACAAAAAAAAAATTGGGGGACAACTTATTTGTTTTTTTGTTGACAGTGGGGATTAAACCCAGGAGTGCTTTACTATTCAGTTACATCCCCGGCCATTGTTGTCTTTTGAGACAGGATCTCAGTTGGGCCTTGCTAAATTGCTGAAGATGGCCTTGAACTTGGGGTCCTCCCACCTCCTTGGCCTCTGGGATTACAGGCAACACCATGCCTGGCTTATTTCTGTATTAGAACACTGACAAACAGGAAGCAACAGCGACAGCCGGCCATTAACCTCAGTAATTCAGGAGATAAATTACCAAGATCTGACTAAGGGACAAGCAGTGAAAATGATCAGTGATAGTTAAAGGTAGGCAATTCTCAAGTTTTTAGCAACAGTGAAACCACTAATTTGTTTTAAGAAAAAGATTTTAACAAGCTATAAGTACCTGCAGGACATTCAAATGCAAACATCTGGGTAGAGGTACTTGTCTGGAGCTCAAGAAAATAATCTTCGGTGCAGCATTAGTTTTGAGACTCATGAGGGTATTTGCAGCCATGACAATATAAAGTCAAGATCATGCAAAGAGTGTGTAAGTACAGAGAAAGGTAAAGAGAATCCTAGGAATCACCGTGGGCAACACCAGTATATAATTTGAAGTGTACAAAGAACTGGCTTACTGAGGATGCAGCTGTACAGCTAGAAATGGTTACAAACATGGACCCATTTTAATCTGGGACCTCTCTCAACCACTTTGCCTTAGCATCTCTGATTTTACCTTTGGTTTGAACATTCTGGAAAAACTTAAGCAGATAAATAAAAAGCTAGCATTGTATTCCAAGGTTTCATTTTCTATCTTTCATACTGTTGACATTGGGAATATTCAGCAAATAAGAATCATATATTGGATACACCTATTTTGTCAAACATATCAGTTAAAAAATGACTGATTTCAAATACAGGTCAACTTACCCATAAACCCCAAAGTTGTATCTTGGTTGCTGAAAAATGGTCCTATACCACAATGAAGTTTTCAGGAAATAGTACAGGATGGATCCAATGACACCAAATAATTAGTTGCCTCCCCCCCCCTTTTGGTGATACTAGAGATTGAACCCAGGGGTGCTCTACCACTGAGCTACAACTCCAGTTTTTGTGTGTTTTATTTTGAGATGGTCTTGAACTTGGGGTCCTCCTGCCTTGGCCTCCAGAGTAGCTGGGATAACAGGCATGCACCACCATGCCCAATGTAGATAACTAGTTCTTAGTCAAGGATATGCACCAAAATTCCTCATGGAGCATTCTCAAAATGCTTATCTTGCCTAGAACTCTACTTCCCAAAAATCCAACTTAGGAATTTTTAAGGTAAGGCCCAAATATTTTTAACAGTCCTCAAAGTGAATTTCTCACGTGCATACCACCAAACACTGATCCCAAGCTAAAAAGCAATGACGGTAAAAGTTGATTCATTGATCTACCAGGAAGTTCTCATTTGGAAGCTTTCCTTTTCAACGCTGGGGATCAAATCCAGAGCCTCTTGCCTATGCTCTACCAGTGAGCTTATACTCCCAGTCCTTCTTTTATAAGCTTCTAAATCACATATTAACCCTAGAAATAATCTCTTTCAAATCGAGCGCATGCAAAATACAATTCCCAAGCAAAACCTACAATTCTAAGCCCCCCACCCTACAAAATACCTACAAATCACCTGCTGGCTTGGATTAACTCGCTTTTAGAAGATTTAACTTCTCACAATTCAGAAAACAGGCAATGTAAGAAAAGTGAAAAAGAATGAATCATTGTCCCTCTTGTTTAACCCATCTTCTCCATTTTAATAACAAACCTACCAGGAAAACTCAGTTAAAATCACAAACTCAAGCTTTGGCTTCAACTAGTATTTAAGCAGAAACAGATCAAATCTGCTACACTGAAATATTCAGATTCCACTTTTCCAAGTACCAAATTTGCCAAGATTACAACTTTCCTTCCATTTGTATCATAAACATTATAGATCAAAATAAAAATAATTACCCAAGAAGAGCAAATAATTTTTCCCACTAAAATTTACTTACCCATCTCTTCCCTTACTGACAATTTTTACTTCAAAATAATAAATTCCACAGGCCGCTGGTATTGGATGCGTGGCTCTAACTGATGCTGCATCTTTTGGGGTTTTACCATGACCTGCATGTGAAACAGGAAGAAAAAAATCAAATGAAATATTCAAATGATAATCTTAACAATTCAGGAACAAATAAGGTTTCTGGAATGATACTTCTGCTCCCATCAGTTCAAATAATTAAAACTTAATAAAATATTTACTATCACAATTAATCCAATTTGCAAAACAGCCCAAATTTGCCAAAGAACTCTTTACAATGTTAATAGTTTTTTAAGATTTCAGAATATGAACACATTGAACCTAATAGCATTTTATGAAAATTAAATGAAGTATTTTAGGATAAACTACATATGTACTTCTTTCCCCCAGTACTGCGGACTGAATCCAAGGGTGCTTTCCATTGAGCTACATCCTCTGCCCTTTTTATTTTTTATTCTGAGACAGGGTCTTGCTAAGCTGCTAGGGTTGGCCTGGAACTACCAATCTTTCTACCTCAGGAAGGAAGACTACATTTTTTAAGAGAAAAAAGGATAGAGATGAAAAATATGGAAAGGATCTTAATTTTATCAAATCTAAATTTGCATGGAGTTTATAAAATTCCTATACACTCTGACAAAATAACCTACTTTTTTTATACCAGGAGCATCTGTATCACAATACAGTTGGAAGTGAAATTTTATATAATTAGAGTGATGAAAGAAGATTTCTTACTGTAAGAATTTGATTTTGTTCTTTGATATATTCTTATCATTAATTCTGTACAAAGGCTGACTCATAAAAATTGGTCAGCAACAACCTATTGAGAAACTTATTGTTACATCTTGTTAACTTTTTTCTTTAAGAAAGGAAATTACACCATGTCATTCCTGACATTTTAGGAAATCTGTTAGATAATGGCTTTTAAACTTTTAGTTCAAAATTAGTTCAATTCTAATCCCAGGAGGTTTTCTTTATTCAAAACCACATCCCTTACCTCATACCCAAGATACAAATTATCTTGGAAGGTAGCATGTGAACAAAATCAAGTTTAGCAAGAGAAAATATGTGTAGCATACCACAAAGCATTCAAAGAGTGTGACACAAGTCTCCACATCCTCAAAAGGACTGCATGAGAAATAATATTCTAATTATTCAAGTGTTCTGGTTAGATTATGCTTCCCTCAATACAAACTTGCCATTAATCTTTCACTCATACTATATATAAAATGACCTTCAAGGACAGAAGAATTCTCCTCAGATTTGATTGTTTTAAAACTGAATACCTTATTTAGGTCAAAACACATATACTAAGATACACAATAACCATCACACACAAATGAGATCATATCTTCCCTTCAATTCACTTTACCAAATTACCAATGATACCCTATCATTAAACAGTTAAGTTTACGCTTGTGATGCAGATTAGTACATGTTCGACCCAGAAGAAACTGAATGAACTCAGCCACTCCTTTAATTATCATGAAAAATTTGTTATGAAAAAAAAAACAAATGAAAAAAGCTCACATGCTGAATACTCAGAGTCCTAAATCAACTAGATTTTACTATTTGTTTTGGCTGTTTTTTCTTATTTTCATTTTGAGGGCATCAACCAAAACTTCTAAGGGTATGATGATGTCAAGATATATACTTAATAAAAAAATAATGGTTAACATATTTAATCCTGTGTGGGAGGCACTGTTCTAAGAGCATTGTATTTACTAACTCATTTAATATTCAAAACAACCCAAGAGGAAAAGTACCATTTATCATCATTGCAAAACTGAAGAAACTGATGGAAGATGAAGAAAATCGCCCAAGATCATACTGCTGGGTGAGAAATCCAAACCAAGATTTGTACAGGGATTTTAATTCAAGAACCCTGATCCAATGTGAGCTCTGAGCCCACAGGAAGGATTTAGTTACACTGAGCATTCTGGGATCACTTCACCTTCATTGCCATCTCCTATTCTTCTACTTCTACACAGGAGATAGAAAATCAATATTTGAGGGCAAACAATCTCTCAGTGTTAGGCGATTCTGTATGAATTTTTCTCATTCAACTTTTGTGAAATAGTTATTATTCAACCTAATTTTTTAAAATGAGGATGTTTTTAGAGATTATAAAACTTGCCCAATTGATAGAAGCATACATTAAAAATACTTTTCCGGGCTGGGATTGTAGCTCAGCGGTAGAGCGCTTGCCTCGCATGCGTGAGGCCCTGGGTTCGAACCTCAGCACCACATACAAAGCAATAAAATAAAGACATTGTGTCCATCTACAACTAAAAAAAATTTAAAAAAAAAAATAATACTTTTCCATCATGCAAAAATGATGAAGTACCACACAATCTTAAATCTTCAAGGATCCTTTATTTATTATGGTTTACTAAGTTCTATAAATGTGAAAATTAAAAAGAACGCTTCATTTTTAAAGTAAAATTTAAATGTAAAAAAAACAGAAGGAAGCTGAAGGTAGTGACACATGCCTGTAATCCCAGTGACTCAGGAGGCTGGAGCGGGATTACAAATCCAAGGTAGGCCTCAGCAATTTAGCAAGGCCCTGACTCAAAATTGAAAATGGACTGGGAATGTGGCTCCTTTGGTAAAGTACCCCTGGACTCAATGCCCAGTACCAAAAACAAAAAAAAACAAAAAAAACAAAAAAAGAAAGAAAAATTTAGATGTAAAATTAAAAGGATTCATTCATGCTATTTCTTAGATGAGACTAGTTAATAGCAGAAGTGTATGGCTTATTTTAACAATGTTCACCAATTGGAAGTGTATTACTTTAAATTCTATGGTTAAAAAACAACCTCACACTATCAAAGCTTAAACTTTTACACCATAACCTCCTCAATGTTAAGTGTGTTCTATATGGCTCTAGAAGAAAATTAATGGACTGCTTCAAAACCCTAAGGCTAGCAAGGTTAGTTCTTTTTATTCAAACACTGTTATTCCATTTCTCCACTATCCAACATGCAGCCATACAGTGGCTTTCTGGAAACAAGCCAGCCTTCCATGAATCCCCATCCCTTACAACAATTAAAATCTCCTCCAAAGCCTCCTCTTTGGCTTAGGTAAAAGACTTACTTCCTAAAATCATTTCTGACCTCACCCTCTCTGTACTTCTCACCACTTCCTCATCAGCCCTATTTCAGTTCTTGCCTAAGCAGAGTCTGCACAGGCTAATCTCAGGACCTGGAAAGCTCCACCCTTCCTTCCTAGCTCCTAGGGTCCTCCTCAGCTTTAGATCTCAGCTTAAGCTTTCCTTCCTCAGTCTTTTGCTAACCTGCCCTGGTCGAACCTACTTCTTACATGCCCTCACAACAGCGTGTACCTCTCCTATACAACTCAAACACACTAATACTTATTTTTATGACTAAATAATAAAATTTCTGCTTTTTAATTCCTGGGCCTCTTTATTACCACTGACTTCTACTCTAACTTCTTGAAGCCACACTGGATTGCAACATCACCTGGAACTATTCCACCCCAGAAATACTAAATTCTAATATGATTTATTCTGCTACATTTCTTAAATACAAATTAGTTCACCTGCACTTGATAAATATGGGAATAGTGCAAGTACAATAAAGAAGTCATCTGGTTCATAACATAGCTTTTCCTAGTATATTAATGATTTAAAAAGAAAAACTTAGCAATATATATAAAGACCCTCAAGCAAAAAGAGCTGGGGTTCCTATAGAAGTACATGTCTACAGTGCTTCAGGAAATACTAAACTTTTTTTTGTGGGGGGGGGGGGTTGCTGGGAATTTAACCCAGGGCCTTGTGCATGTAAGGCAAGCACTCTACCAACTGAGCTGAGATACTAAACTTAACCACAATGTTAAGCTATCTGGGCAAAATTCAAACAGTACATATTAAAAGGTGCTAAGAAATTTTCTTGAATCTCATGTATATTAATTTTACACTTTAGGTTATAAATCAATACTACTTTATCTTGTTGCTCAAACCATTCCAGCTTTGGCTTTTGGGAGCTTCTCATTCAGCTCTTTCATCCTTTAGACATTACCCCCATTATGTTTTTTGTTTTTATGTCTTTCTGGCACTAAGTGATGCTGGAGGCTCATCCTGTTTTTCTTTCCCCAATCCTAAACTAGGCCATTTCTCCGCAGAGTCCAGCCTTCTTTTACTGAAAAACAGTATTAGAACCTAATGTATAGGCACTAGTTGTACGCAATGTTCCTGGAGTGTAACCGATTCTAGGCCCTCTCATTGATAAAAGCCAAGGAAACATAGGAAAACGTATGTGAACCAGCGCACATACATGTCTATATTAAGCTAACTATAAACTCATACTAATGTCTCCAATTCTAATTCATTACCTCATGGTTAATTCTATCTTCCTCCTTTTGCTTATCTGTAAATTCCACCCCAATGGTGAGAAAATTGGCTACCATCATTTGCATATCCGTTTATTCAATTAAATAATTCCAGCACACATGTATCGCAAGCGGTATCAGAACTGTCAGCCCATACTGCCACGGCATACAACTTTATCAACTAAAGTTCAATGTTTATGTAATCTGTTCTACCTTTACTTTTAGACTCCATTTATTTCCAAATTATTTGAAGTCAATACTTTCCTCCCTTTTCCTTCATATATTTGTAATGAGTTAAATTGTTTTGTTACGTTTTGTATTTCTATCCTGGGATTTTCCCCCTTTCTTAAATGATTTTAAAAACAAAACACTGGGATTGAACCCATGGTTCAATCACTTTACCACTGAGCTATCTCCACAGACATTTTTGTTTTGAGACAGGGTCTCACCAAGTTGCCAGGGCTGGCATCAAACTGCAATCCTCCTGCCTCAGCCTCACAAGTCACTAGGATTGCAGGCGTGTGCCACCACACCCGGGTCCTAAATGATTTTATTTGTACACATTATGGTTCACTCTTTGTCCCAAGTTGTATGGGCTTGACAGAAATACTGTCACGCAGCCAGGCACGGTGGCACACACCTGTAATCCCAGCACTTAGGGAGGCTAAGACAGGAGAATCGCCAAGTTCAAAGCCAGCCTTAGCAACAGTGAGGCACTAAGTAACTCAGTGAGACCCTGTCTCTAAATAAAACACAAAATAGGGCTGGGGATGTGGCTCAGTGGTGGAGTACCCCTGAGTTCAATCCCTGGTACCAAAAAGAAAAAAAGAAAAAAGAAATACTGTCACGTATCCATGATTACAGAATCATACTAAAATATCCTGTTTTGTCTATTCCACCCACCCCTCCCCCAACAATCACTCATCTTTTTATTCTCTGTAGTTTTTTGCCTTTTTCAAGATGTTGTAAAATTGAAATCAGAGTACCTAGCCTTTTTTTTTTTTTTTTTTTTGGTGGTGCTGGGGATTGAACCCAGGGCCTTCTGCATGCAAGGCAAGCTCTCTACCAATTGAGCTATATCCCCAGCCTTTTTTAGGCGGGCTTCTTTCATTTGGCAATATGCATTTTGGATCAGACACATCTTTGCATGACTTGATAGCTCTTTTTTTTTTTTTTTTACTAGTAATGTTCCATTGTATGAATGTATCCAAATTTGTGTGCCCGTTCATCAATAACTAAAAGATATCTTGGTTGTTTACAGTTTTCAGTGACTATAAAATGCTGCTATAAACATTCATATACAGGGCTGAGAATGTAGCACAGTGCTACAGTGCTTGCCTAGCGTATCAAAGCCCTTAGTTCAACTCCCAGCACCACAAAACAACATCCCTGAAAACACTCACATGCAAGTTTCTATGTGGGCATTAAGTTCTCAGATGGCTTGGGTAAATACCTAGGAGTGCAACTGCTGGATCATATGGTTACCAGTACATTTAGCTTTCATTGGCCAAGTTATATTGTTATACTGTGTGCACACCCACAAATAATGTAAACAACAAATACATCATCATGTACAAGTCTAATGCACCTGATTAAAAAATGTGAAAAAAATAAACCCCAAAACAAAAAAGTATGTTTAGTTTTGTTAACAACTGCCAGACCATCTTCCAATGCAACTGCTGTGCTGTTGTGCATTGTCACCAGCAAAGAATGTGAGTTCCTGTTGTACTGCATCCTCACCAGCAACTGGCACTGTCAAGTTGGTTTTCAGTTTTAGCCATTCTAATAGGTATAGGTGTCCTCGTTAGTAAATAAAAAAAGGAAATGGGAGAAATAAAAAGGCTAACCCTGAGTCAGATTTTCACTTCAATTAAACAACTGCCATGCACTTACATCTTGAAGAAGGAAACCCAAGATCCAGAGTATAAGGCTAGAAAATTACCTGTGATACTGGGCATAAATGCCAATGGAAAATTTAACTGGGTTTGTACTTTATTAGGACTATAATTTTTGTAGTGCTGTGGTTAATGCTCACAAAGTTTCATAGGCTTTAAAAGGCTGCCCAGCCCTAATTTTCCCATAAGTCCTGTTATTTTTAGCACACAGTTGTGTGGAAAAATGTGGTTTTCCCAGCAATGCATTTATGGCATTATAGTAGAAATGTCTTCTTCTAGAACATACTTTCCTGTTCCTTACTCTTTTTGGAAGACTCCACTCTATACTTCCTCATCAAAATCACAGGAAGTCCAATTCCCTGAATCTTTTTTTGTGATTTTCCCTACCTTTTTCCTCTTCCAGGATAGGCTATGTGGGAATCACTTAAAAGCTCTCAAATACCCTTGATTTCCCTCATATGCCTATCTTTCCATCACACCCACCCAGCAAAACTATTGTCTCTCATCAACATTATAATCCACCTCCCCTACTCCTGCACTAGACAGCTGACCTGTGCTGAATAAAGCCCAACAATCTTGCAAACAACCACTGTGAACAAATGATGTCATCCGGAATCTCCCAGGGCTATCTACAGTATTTTCAGAAAACCAGTCAGCTTGTTTCCCCACTCTCGCAATGGCTAGTCTGTATTTTCATCGTTGACTTGAAACTGTAAGTCCTCTACTCAAATTCAGTGAGTCTGTTTTATCAAGATGATAGTAGGGGCCAGGATTGTAGCTCAGCGGTAGATCGCTTGCCTCGCATGCGTGAGGCCCTGGGTTCGATCCTCAGCACCACATACAAAGCAATAAAATAAAGACATTGAGTCCATCTACAGCTAAAAAAAATTAAAAAAAAAAAAAAAGATAATAGTAAGCCATTAGATAGGATGATATCCAGCTCTCCACTCTGCTACTACAAATGGTCTCTGTCCACGCCCCCCCCCCTCAATCCCCGCCCCGTCTTCACCTCTTCCACTATTATCAGAGGAATAGAACGTCCTCTCCACTCTAAGACTAACTATCCTATGCTCTGGAAACATCTCTCTCCCAGCCCTCACTAGCTCAGGCCCCAAGCTTGGATCTTCATCCTCTTCAGTTTCTTCCTCTTTCCCCTCAATCTAGAAGAGCTGAATGTCCCAAAACACATGTATCTTTCACAAAGTCCTATGCCTCTGTGTTATAAATCATTGCCAGTAAAGTACTGGAGTTGGTGGTAAATACAATGAACTCTCTTTTTTTTAACTTTAAGGTTGTAAAAACCAGGTACTGCTAATATCTGCTTTGTTTAAATGTTAAATTTTGTATACATTTATTGGAACATCACAACTTGGACTAATATGTTCTCATTTAACATCAGTTCTACCCACACAGTCAAAAAAAAAGTGACTTAAGAATGATAACCAGGCCTGTAATCCCAGCACTTAGGGAGGCTGAGACAGGAGAATCGCGAGTTCAAAGCCAGCCTCAGCAATGGCGAGGCGCTAAGCAACTCAGTGAGACCCTGTCTCTACATAAAACACAAAATAGGGCTGGGGATGTGGCTCAGTGGTCGAGTACCCCTGAGTTCAATCCTCAGTACCAAAAAAAAAAAAAAAAAAAAAAA
>CM053406.1:109959670-110043306 GCA_028644305.1 Xerus rutilus | reverse complement strand
ATGATAACCAGGGGCTGGGGTTGTAGCTCAGTGGTAGAGCACTTGCCTAGCTAGTGTGAGGCATTGGGTTCAATCCTCAGCTCCACATAAAAATAAGTAAATTTATTAAAAAAAAAAAAAAAAAAAAAGAATGATACGACTGTTTCTGACTATACTTTCCAAAGGGATTTTAAGGATAACTGATTGTGTGGAATTGTCACCTTATATAATGACATTAGAAGCTAACTCCCAGCAAAAAATGTAAATCCACTATCAGTCGTTAAAAATTGAAGGGGAAACAAAACAACAACAAAAAAATCTTGTCCCAACCTCCACCCTCCTCTAGGTCCTGCCTAATCTCTTCTTCCATCTGTATTTCTCAAGAATAATCTATGCTGACAATCCTATTTGGTCCCTCTGTTTTGTTTCAGCCCACTAAAAGCTGGTTTTGTCCCCATCATTCAGTTCAAACTGCCCTCCCTAAGTCACAAAGATCTGATTTCCAATTCCAGGAGAAAACTGTAAGCACACTGCTAAACCTACCTGCTGCACTGGATTCTACAGGCTACCTCCTCATTTCTGACTCTCCTCTGCTGAGCTTCCAGACACTACTCTCTCTCCCTGCCACCAAGTACCTCTGTCAACTACTGCTTGGGCTCCAGCCAGTCTTCCAGTGGTGCTGCTCAGGGCTCCACTTCCAGCTCACTGCTTTTCTCACTTCCACACACTCCACTACACTCTGAGTTTCAACTACCACCCAGAGGTGACCCCTAAATCAGTCATGACCTAGAACTCTCTACCAAGGTTGGGGTGAATTCAAGCACCTGCCAACCCTTCCTAGGAGAAAATGTCTCACACACCATCCCTATTGAAACAAACAAGGCCCAGATTATTCAAATGTCAGGAGGATAATTTGCGTTCACTACCCCCACACCCCAGCTGACTCACAGGTCAGCACCTGATCTGAAGGCCACCAATACACACCACAGCATGTAATGCAAAACTCTGCCCAACTGAGAATGATGACAATTAGCTAGGCCAATCTGATAAAACTCTCAGGAATGTAAAATGGGAAGGAAAAAATAAATCTGTAGGGAAAAGAGAAAACCAGAACTTTGCAACTATTGCTGAGTCACTTCAACTTAAAATAAAAAGTCATCAATTCCAGTTGCTGAGAGCACTGAAAGCCCCTTAACTCTAAAAGACCTGTTCTATCTACAAGGCTTGTTTCTTCTGTGGCTTCTTCTAGTTTCCATGAAGAGACTAATCACAGAGTTAAGATTCCCATTTTTATTTATCTCCAAATTTAACTAACTTCTTCAAAATACTTATTTATGGTTCACTGCCAGAACTAACATAGCTACAAACCCAAACATCACTCTTGATCTCTCTCCATTGTTCCTCATATCCTCTCACTACCTCCTTTATCTCACAAATACCTGCTCTTCTCTACCACAGACCAGGTGGCAGACCTTATTTCTAACATGGTCTAATGCAAAAGTCTTCAAAGTGAGTTTGTTATTTCCTGTCTTGTACCCCTTCAATCTATCTTCCAATCAGTTGTGCAATGTGGCAAAAATGAAAATATGAACCAGTCACTTCCTACTTAAAATTCTTTGATGATTCCCCATCTCCTACAGAATTCCATCTAAGCTCAATAAAATATAAGGCCCCCTCGTGGTCTTGTCCCAGCTATCTCATTACACGCTAAATTCCAACAACTCAACAAAATTGCCTGTAAAGCAAACACCACTCTGCTCTGTGCTTTTGTTTTTGCCTCACTGGCCCTTTTCCTCCCTGCACCTACTCATAGTTTAAGACTGGCCTCAGCTCCTCCAAGAAGCTGTGCCTGCCCATCTTCATCCTAATCTGGGTCAGATGCTCCACCTATCTTCCACAGCACTCTTAACACTTCCCTCACTGCTACACGTCCTTTGAGTCAGTGAATTCAAAGACAGTATCTCTTAGTCATCTGAGTGCCCAGAACCTGGCACTACGTGAACATTCACTAAAAGCTTATTGGATAAATGAGAAAGAATCAGCAGTGAGCAAGACATACACACAAGTTGCCCAGAACAACTCACTGCCTTACAACAATTGCTCAATCAATTATCATTATTACAGTCTACCCTTCTCTAAGTATGATTTTTAAATTCACTTGATTCAGCGGTAGTTACCAACCAGCATTTTTAAAGCTAATTTCCTAAACTTCTGGCAAAAGATTCTCTGGGAAAAGCTTGATCTGATATTTAAATTCCTTTATCTTAACAAACATTTTTATATCACCACTGTAAGTTCATAACAGACATTTGTACTTATAGACAAGCATTTCTTGAAATATTTGTTCAACCTTAAGAAATTATGCAATTATATTTAAGTGTTAAAAAATAATGACTGGGTATGTGGTAGGAGTTGGGCACACTAAAATTCAACTTATTGTGCTAGATACTGTTAATAATGCTTCAATTAAAAAGTATCATTCACTGTTTCATTGCTTTCCATCAAATTCCTACCAAATTTCAATTCTCTGGCATTACTCCTAAGCTATGCTAAATCAGTAAAATCAAAGTGCCTGAACTTTTGTAAGCCATCAGTTTTCTAGTTATCTTCCCCCCCCCCCCATGTATTTTACCAGGGATTGAACCCAGAGGCACTTAACCAATGAGCCACATCCCTGGCTCTTTTTATTTTGACACAAGATCTCCTTAAGTTGCTTGGGACCTTGCTAAATTGCTAAGGCTGGCTTTGAACTTGCGATCCTTAGGCCTCAGACTCCTGAGCCAAGTGGTAAGGGCCACCATGCCTGGCTACCCCAATTATTTTTTCTACCCTAGAGGGTTTTTTTGGGGGAGGCGGGTTGGTACCTACAACTGAATTCAGGGGTACTCAACCACTGAACCACCTTCCCAGCCCTATTTTGTGTTTTATGTAGAGACAGGGTCTCACTAAGTTGCTTAGTGCCTCACCATTGCTGAGGCTGGCTTTGAACTCTCAATTCTCCTGTCTCAGCCTCCCAAAGTGCTGGGATTACAGGCTTGCATGCATGGCTCCTAGAGTACTTTTAATCTCCATTATCTTCATAATCTCCATTATCTCCATTATCTTCATAATGGAGATTAAAATGGTGATCACCTATTTGAATAATTAGGTCCCATACAAACTAATAAAAGCAACAATATGGTATAAAGCAAAGTACTAAAATCTTTAAACCAGTAAAATTAGTTTCAATCCTGGCTTGTGGCTGGGGAAAAAAAAACTAACCTACAGGTGTTCCCACTTTCTCAAATTTAAAATTACAATTCCACAATCTTGTCTAGTATATATCAAAATACTCTAAAGTATCTGAATAATTTGAAAAATATAAGAATGCAATCTAGCTGGGCATGGTGGTACACACCTATAATTCCAGGGGCTCAAGAGGCTGAAGCAGGAGGAACACAAGCCTGCCTCAGCACCTTAGCAAGTCTCTCTCTCAAAAAATAAAAAGGACTAGGGATGTGGCTCAGTGGTTGAGTCCCAACCCCTTCAATCCTAGCTACCAAAAAAAAAAAAAACAACAACAACCTGTAATTGAAACATTTAAGCTAATTGAATCCATTGTCATATTCATGCTTGCCTAGCATGTACAAGGAGGCCCTGGGTTCAATCCCCAGCACACACACAAACAAAAGCAAAAAATCCTAAGTCTAAACAACCCGTTATGTGGGTATTCAACACTGACAATTTTTAAAATAAGAGGGGCCATTCCTGGGTGTTTCAATAGTCGGTGGTGACTGCTAAGCAAAAGGTCTTCTACAGAAATCTTACCATGCACTACTCTACACACACCCTGCCACTCTTCTGCAATCCAACCCTGCATGTGGCATTGTTTTGCATTAATCCCTTCAAATCATTTATGGAACAATACTGCTTTCAAAAGCAGCAATTCCAATTTAGAAGAATACATCTTAAACACAGAACACATTCAGAGCAAAAGAAACCAAGATACTTTTATTTCAAAGGTAAGGGAAATCTTTATCATTTTGGAAAATAATTATGATCTTTTCAAATTCTGTAATAAAAATATCCAATAGCAGTTTTTAATATTTCTTAAAAATGACTTACAATGCTTAGGTAAAATCAATGATAAGTTAACAAAAAGTCCACTCTTATTTTGTGATTTCAAAGTTTTACCATCCATTACCTATGATACTTTCCCTTTGCTACTGGGTCAGTTGCCCAGTACATTTGGTGGGGTGCTCTCAGAAGACAGAAAAATAACAGTAACAACAGAAAGCACATACCGAGAGACCCTAAAATACCAAACAAGAGGAAGAAGGGGAAAAAGAAAGATGGTCTGTGTCAAGGGGGAGACAAAGAAAAAACAGAAGAGGAGAAAAAACAAAGATGACAAACAACAAAATCTGTTTCCAAAAGTAATGGTTTATGTTTATAAGCGAGTGATGTTTCCAGAAAGTGAATCTAGTATTACACAACAGAAAGCAAAAAAAGGTCAACAGGAAAAATAATTGAGACAGCAGTACTATAAATATTCCAAACTCTAACCAATTTCACATAAACATGCACTTTTCTCTGACCCAAATCATTAATTTTATGTAAAATAAGTTCATACAACTGATCAAAGCCTGTTACAGAGCTAAATAAACCATAATCACGAATCTCAGCACAGAAATTCAGAGCTGGAAATTTCCTTGCCAACCATGGAGCTCAACTCCCACATTACTCAAGAGATGCTGTCTTGAAACAAACCTACAATCACAAATACTGCAAGACCCTGGAAAGCTAAAATTCTTTGTTTAGTAATCTTTCATATATACCGCCTCTGATTTTATAAGCTTATATTCACCATCAGCCATTAATTTAAATGACAAAGTTTTGTCAAGTGTAACAAAAGCAGTTGGTTAGCAAGATCAGAAGTAAACACTTCATAACACAGCACTGTCTACACAAATTTAAAAACAAATTTAAGTAATGCTTCACGAGGAAATTAACAAAATCTCCTAACTTAAGAAAAATCAAAGATCAAGTATTTTGAAATGCGTAGTTGTTTAGATGAAAAACCATAACATTCAATTCTGAATACTTTCAACATTGAAATCACTTCTTTGATCTATGGCAAGGATTAAAAGGAGTAATGTTCAGCAAGGCCCATTTCTGTGAGTGGTTCTTTCCAGCCAAATAACAGTACAATTCTGCTGCCATTCTCCTTTCCGGTTAAATAGTAATTTATCAAATCTCTTCACAAATTTCAGTCCTGTATGCTTTTATACAAGGTTGTTTATACCCTCTACATACATGCCACCAGAATCTGAGGAAGAAGCTGCTTTGTAGCCAATCAAAACGAGGCTGCTTAAAATGTAAACGCTCCTGCTTCTCGTTTGGGGCCTGAAACATTGGATTTGTTTCCAGACAAACTGATACACTGAATTTTTTTTTTCTCCTCCTCCTTTTTCTTTTTCCACAAGTAAATTTGACGCATGCCATTTATCCGGGCTACATTTCAAAAATTCCTACTGCAATTTTTTATCTTCTATATGCCTTAAAGCTTTGTTTTAACCTAGGAGAGGTGGGGGGGACATAAGCCTAATGTGGTTGGTTTGTTTGCTTTTTTTTTTTTTTAAACGGCAAGTGTAAAATATAAGCCAATTTTCTTTAAAATGCTAAACAGTACTTTTAAAAAAAAATTCTAATTTTCAACAAGACTTCACCTAATACCAACCCGGAAATAAAGGGCATTTCCAGTCTTGAGAGATAGGTTTCTAGTCCCTTAAGAAAATGCTGCCCCTGAGGTTTCTCTTACCCTTTCAGTTGCTTTTAGCAGGACAGACTATGGCAAACTTGGGCCCCTTGTCCTTTTGTCCCCCTAGACAATCTCTGGCCTAATTTTGGACAAAATCCTCCACTGATTACTCCTCCCCCTACGTGTCCCTGCTCTCCCTTAATTAGAAATTGTACCTCGGAATAGGGCCTCGCGTCCCCCCACCCCCTACGTAAGGAGAGAACGCCTGACCCACCACCTGGAGAACAATGTAACACAACTCCAGTCCCTAGATTCCTCCATGCAAGCCCCAAGATTTATCTTACAGAGAATCAGAAAGCCAGGTGCGTCCCGACAGGCTGAGCTCCCCAAGGTGTCCTGCTCGGGCCGAAGGCCCCCGGCTCCTCTCCTCCACCCGGGGCACTACGCTTACCTCGCCCCGCACCCTGGGACCCTCCGCGGGACCCGGCGCCCACCCGCGAGGAGGCAGGCCGGGGCCCCGTCGGCTCCTGGGGCGCTCGCGTGCGGGCGGGGGTCGGGGGCGGGCCGTGCGCTGCGCGGGCAGCGGCCGGACACGTCGGGTCCGCGCCCCGCTCCCACCGTGGCCACTCGCCCCGTACCTTTGTAGTGCACCCGCAGGTTGTTCTGCGACAGGCCGATGTAGCTGAACTTGTCCTTCGGGCTCCAGGAGCGCGGCAGCGGCGTCTCCTGCTCGTCCACGGCCGGGTAGAGGCGCTTCAGCCGGCGCTGCAGCTCCTTCTCCTGCTCGTTGAGGGCCGAGTCGCCGTGCGGGAAGGGGGCTGCGGCGCTGCTGCCCGCCGCCAGGGCCGGAGCCGGGGCGCCCGCGGCGGGGCTGGGGCCGGCGGCCAGGCCCGGGGGCGCGGGGGGTGCGCTGGCGGGGGCGGCCGCCGAGGCGGGCGGCGGCGGCGGCGGGGCCGCGGTGGCCGGGGGCGGCGGCGGCGGCGGCGGGTGGAGGAGCAGGGCGGCCGCCGCGGCCCCCAAGCCGCCGCCGCCGCCGGGCGAGCCGGCTGGAGAGGAGCCGGCGCTGACCGCCGGGGGCGCGGGCAGGACGACTCCGGATACTGGGGCCACGGCTGGCGGCGGCGGCGGCGGCAGCTGCTGCTGCTGTTGTTGTTGCTGCGGCGGCGGCGGCGGCGGCTGTCCGGACATCCCGGCCGCGACTCAGCCTGCGGCCACCTCCACCTCTTCTCTCCTTCCTCCTCTGCTTCCCGGGGGCGCTGTCGCTGCGGCCGCCGGCACCAGGCGCCCAGTCCGCCCGCCCCGGAAGCAGGCGGCGGGCCGCGCGCCCGGGAGAGCGCGGCGGTTAGGGGGCACCGAGGCGCGGGAGCGGGCGGCCCCGAGAGAACGTTGGCCGGAGCGCGGGCGCGCGGCCCGGGGACGAGGCGCCGGGGGCGGAGGCGGCGCGGGGACGCGGGCGGGAAGGCGCGCTGGCGGCGGCTGCTCTCGCGGCGGCTTCCCGGCGGGCGGGCGGCCGGCGCGAGACGCTGCGCGCGGGCGGCGCTGGGCGAGGGGGCGGGACGGAGGCGCGAGGGGCGGGCGGGCGAGCGCGCGGGCGGCGGGGGCGGGCCCCGGTCCCGGTTGCGTGCGGCGAGGCGCCTCTCGCCGGCCAGCCGCCGCTGGCCGGCAGGGGCGCGGGGCTGCGGGCGCCGCGGGTCGGTCCCGAGGCGCCCGCCTCCTCCAGCGAGCCGCCCGCGCCGCCCCCGTCGCTGGCGAGTCTCCGCCCACCTGACTTCTTTTTGTTGTCGTCGCCCCACCTCCCCACAGCGGGGCTCCGCGGAGCTGCGGAGCCGCTTCGCGCCCAGGCGAGAGCAATCGAGCCCCGCTGGGTCCGCCGCGAGCTCGCCCGGGGGAGCGCCCGGCGCCGGCGCGTGGAAAACCCCGGGGCTGGGACTGCGCCCCCGGCTTCTGCCCTGAGAGCCGCCTGCCTGCTCGGCCACGACCGCTGCTCGTCACTCTCGGGCGTTTCTACCGTATGGTTGGCCGTACGGGCAGTGGAAGCCGTTTCCGAAAGCAAAGTCCCCAGTTAATTTTATGAGGACTCGACGTGAACTTGGAGTGGTAGAGGGAGTCGCACTAGCAATGCTGATGTAGACGGGCACCTCTCCAAAGGGCAGCAGCACCAACTGTGTGGATGCAAGGTTGTGGTGTGTAGGGAGGGCTTCTAGAGACGTCAAAACACTTTATAGGTTCGTTAATCCTCATAACAGGCCCCTTTGTTAGGCAGCAGAGAATTATGCCTTTTTAAGCAAGGAGATATTTACTGAGGTCAGCGGAGTCAAAAATAGTACTTCCTACTTTGCAATTGCCGGTAGAGCGCTTGGTCAACTCGTTTGGCACCACTTGCCAAGTGTTGCTCTGACCTGCCACAGCATTGTGGTTTGTTGTTCCCTTTGTGTAGCTTACCCTTTCCCTTGCTGGCAAACCCAGGCTGCACACGTGTAATCTGCATGATATAGACTTGATATTTTGTTGCAAGTGATACTATGATGGTAATTTGTCAGGAAAGCAAGGAGTGCATTGAATAGCGAATTTTTTATGTTTTGAGGAATGTAGGTGAAAGGTGGTTTAATTGAAGGTCCTCAGCCCAGACCAGAACTGAGTCATTCTGCCTAATTTCTCCCTCAGTTACCCACACTACTTAAGTAGACGCTCAGTTGTTCTTTAATAAAAATATCCGATAATTCTAACCTATTATTTGATGACTTTTTTCCTGCCGCTGCACCTTAAATCACATGTCATTGATTTAAATTTTCCTAAAACTTCCATTTATAGTATGATAACAATGAGCCGTTCTAAGTTGCTTGAGGCCTCCCTAAATTGCTGAGCCTGGCCTTAAACTTGTGATCCTCCTGCCTCAGCATCCAGAGCCTCTGGAATTACAGGCATCTGCCACTGGCCCAGCAACAGCAATGAGTTTAACATAAGCCAAGGTCTATTTAAATGTAGGACCACCATGGTAGAAAAAAATGGGCTCCAGGCCTCTTCATACTTTCTTGAAATAGTCATGAAGGTTTTTAGCTTGGCAGTGGGGGCACATGCCTGTAATCCCGACAACTCAAGTCAGAGGTGGGAAGCTCACGAGTTCAAAGCCAGCCTCAGAAACTTGGCGATTCCCTAAACAATTTAGTGAGGCCCTGCCTCAAAACAAAATATAAAGAGGACTGGGTTTGTGGCTCAGTGGTCAAGCCCCCCTGGGTTCAATCCTCAGTAGCTACACCCCCCAAAAAAAAGATTTAGTTCATGAAAGTAAACTCTTTTTCTGTCAGCACACTTAGAAACCACCTAGGACTTGACTATGTGGACAGTGGAAGCCATTTCTGTTAAGGAAATAGAACTGTTAAGGGAACAGAGTTATCGGACGTTTTATTGGAGCAGAGTGTATTTATATGAATTTTTTTTAAAAGACATCCCTTCTGAGTAATGGAATTACAAAAGAAAGCCGACCAATTAGAAAAAAAATCACCCTTTCCTCTAGATTTAGTGGAACTCAGGCCCAATTTCAGACCCATCCCTTCCAGGCTTCTTGCACAGGCTGAGGCAAATATTTTATGGCCCCCAAAAAATATTGTTTTGAAGGCAGAAAAATTACTAAATAAAACAAGACTATGATAACTATAGCACTGCCCAAATCTTTAACATGTATTGCTATAACATTGCTACTTATTTGTTGTCTGCTGGGTTTCTCAGGAGCAAACAATAAGAACCAAATCTGGCTTTTTTTTTTTTTTTTTTTTGGTACTAGGGATTGAACTCAGGGGTATTCAACCACATCCCAGCCCTATTTTGTGTTTTATCTGGAGACAAGTTCTCACTGAGTTGCTTAGCACCTCACCATTGCTGAGGCTGGCTTTGAACTCGCGATTCTCCTATTTCAGCCTCCCAAAGTGCTGGAATTACAGGCTTGCGCCACTGCGCCTGGCTCAAATCTGGCTTTCTTAAGCAGAGAAAGAACTTACTGAAAAGGTTTTACATGGGCCTCAGAATTGACCAGAAGGGTGGACAATGGATGTCTGAAAACAAAGGCCAAAGGAGGGAAGGTAGCATAAATAGACTAGTCCAGGCCCCACCATTGGCCACAGAAACCACCACCAAATATCACAATCACCACATGGACTCACCTTTGTGACCTCTCATCTTTACATTACTCAAGTTTCAAAGTTGACCACACCTATATTGCATGTCTATGCCAAGAACTGCCCAAAAGCAGTTATTCCCAGCTTATCCTATAGTGGGGCTATAGATATGTAAGTCACTGAAACCAGCTCAGGGTGGCCTGAGAGTCCCCAGAGCTGATCCCAGTGAGCAATCTCATGAACTCACAGAGTATCTTCCACACCTTATTTTCTGTGCAAGGCCTGGTATGAAAAAGTTTAGGACTTACCGTCCTAGTTGGAGAAGGGCCACTGATGCCCACAGTAGAGCATTTTCTGTACTGGGAAAGAGATTCAGAGGGTGGCAAGCCTGTTTCAGTAAATGTCCATGATAATATCCTTCTAAATACTGAAAGGTGTCCTAGCAATGTGGACCAAGATCTGTAGTATGGATTTAGAGTCTGTATTGGCCACTTAAAAAAGTGACATCCCCTCACTTTTGCAGAAATCTGTTCGAAGAAAGTCACTAGGTTAGGCTGACATTTAAGAGGAGTAGATGACACAAGCCATTTTTATTCAGATGTGAGAATGAAATAGTACATTTGTGTCATCCCATATGACTCTGCAGAAGGAGGCCTCGACATCTGAATTTGCATGCTGCATTGGACAGGACACAAAGTCAGTGCCAGCTATTGCCACAAACCAGGCGACAGTATCCCTGAGTTTCAGGACTCAGGGCAAAAATGGACTGCAGAATCTCACGGGATAACACAAATACACTATTTCATACTCATGTCTGAATAAAAATCGTTACAGTTCAGTGCTCATGAAATAAAATCCATGTGAAGAACCAAAAATTAAATTTAGAGGAAACTGTTTTTTTATCTGTTCTAGAAGAATTTGGACAAAAACTTACAATTGTTGAAATAACCTACACTAATGATAATTTGACAAGTAGATACATTCTCAATCTCCTTCTGACTTCCCTCTCTATTTTTTATCTAATTCTTTATAGCTTTTCTTTCATCTGCCAAAACTCATATCCTTCCTTCCACACTGATCTCCATGTCCCCTCTCTCTTGTTTCCTGCTGGCTGGCATAGGAAAGACATTCAAAATAAAATAACAGAGAATGGAGAGCAGGCACTCACTTACTCAAGTTTTTGTGGAATCATAGAAGGCTGACCCAGAAATTCTGTGAGCCCCAGGAGATGCCACCTGCAGGCCTAGGAAATGCCTGTGGGTTCAGGGAATACCATATTGTACAGGCAGCCAAAGGCAGAGTTAGGAGTGAAGAGACAGGAAAAGGGACAATAAAAGACAAAAATAAAAGAGCATAGAGAAAAATTAAAAAGAGAAAATGATTGTTCTTTAGGCCAATGATAAATAGCTCCACAGAATATCAGATAACACGGGGCTGTAAATTGCCTGCCCACTATATGTTAGGCCAAAAAAGTGACCTTGATTCCATTTATCATGTATCAAGTGCCTTTTAGATGCAATACACAGCACTAGGTAGCATACATTTTCTTTTCTTTCTTTTTTTTGGGGTGTGGGAGTTATCAGGAATTGAACTTAGGGGCACTCAACCACTGAGCCACATCCTCAGCCCTATTTTTTGTATTTTATTTAGAGACAGAGTCTCACCGAGTTGATTAGCACCTCGCTGTTGCTGAGGCTGGCTTTGAAGCGATCCTGCCCCAGCCTCTGAGACACTGGGATTACAGGCGTGCACCACCATGCCCAACAGACTTACTTATTTCCTTCCTTCCCTCCTTCCTTCCTTCCTTCCTTCCTTCCTTCCTTCCTTCCTTCCTTCCTTCCTTCCTTCCTTCCTTCCTTCCTTCCTCTTTTTTTCTTTTTTTGGCTAGATATTAAAACCAGGGCCTAATGCATGCTAAACACACGCCCTACCACTGAGCTATGAGCAAGGCCTCAGCCCCTAGAAAGTTTTTTGGTTTTTGGTTTTTTTTTTTCATAAGGGATTTAACATCCTTCCCCTCAAGAAGTCTGTAGTTTTGTAGGAAAGAAAATTATTGCACAACCAGTCTTTCAGGGTAGAATACGAAAATTGCTTTAATAGAGACAAAAGGTGCCATGGGTATTTTTTCTGATATCCCAGGAAAGGTAATTCTCCTACCTAACCCATTTTTTTAAGAAATGAATTAGGGGCTGGGATTATAGCCCTTGCATGCGTGAGGCACTGAGTTCAATCCTCAGCACCACATAAAAATAAATGAAGATATTGTGTCCATCTACAACTAAAAAAAAATTTAAAAATAAATAAATTTATATAAAAAAAGAAACAATTCTTAGTTCAAGTTTCTTTGAATCTACATTACAGCATAGAGATAATTGATACAAAATTTTCCTTATTGTACTGGTCCCCAAAGAAGGGGCAAGGCCAAATTTTGATCTCAGTACATAAATTTAAAAGTAATTTAGTAGAGCAATTTTATTTCACTATTTAAATCACTATTTCTTTCATCATGACTATGTATCATTTTCTGCCTGGTAATTAACTTTTTAAAACATTGTTGTTTGTTTTTCTTAAGTGCCTTCAAAGATACACAAGGAAAAATATGCTCAGCAATATGTAATTCTTTCCAGAATTACAGTATTTCAAAGATGTCAGAACATCTGTATCTTAAAAAGCAGCATGAATAGTAAAATCATTTCAAAGACTTTAGTATTTTTCTGCTTCAGCTGCAAATGGTTAATTCTACAAATATTTAACTTAGAAACAGACCATCAATTATTTCAAAAGGAGTGGCCCTGGCTATAGAATTCCTGGTCTGGCTACTAATATCACCAGCAGTCCCTCATAGGTACCTTACACCACTATCCCTATGAAAACTTGCTATCAATAAATAGATCTCTGATATTCTTTTTTTTTTTGGTACTGGGTGTTCAACTCAGGGGTACTCGACCACTGAGCCACATCTCCAGCACTATTTTGTATTTTAGTTAGAGACAGGGTCTCACTGAGTTGCTTAGCACCTGGCCATTGCTGAGGCTGGCTTCAAACTCGCAATTCTCCTGTCTCAGCCTCCTGAGCCACTGGGATGACAGGTGTGTGCCACCATGCCCGCTTGATCTCTGAGCAGGTGTGGTGGCGTCTTGTCATCCCAGTGGCTCAGGAGCCTGAGGCAGGAAGACAGCAAGTTCAAAGCCATCCAACAGCTTATGGAGTGTTAAGCAACTTAGCAAGACCCTGTCTCAAAATAAAAAAATAAAATCGGCTGAGGATGTGGCTCCATGGTTGAGCACCTCTGGGTTCCCAGGCCCTTCTGAATCCTTATGCCAGCCCATAAAATTCAGTAAGTATAATGAGAGTCATCGACATGACTGAACCTAGAACAAGTGGCTGGTCTACTCAGCAACCAAAGGCATGCTTACATACAGCGAACTAGCTTCAGTACATCCGTGATGCAATTTCTGTTTTACAAAATGATGTCAAGGACCTTCTGGATTGCTCCTAAAGCATCAAGATTAATGTGAGTATAAGTACTGGCATCATCAGATTCTTCCACTATGTACATCCCTCTTTGTCTTCGTGTGTTGTGCACACAAGTACACATGAAAGACCCAAAAGTGCCCCCGCAAAAGGTGTTGCCTCCAATCCCTAGAAACTGTGAATGGAACACTTATTATTAGCATAATAATATCCCAGCCTCCATAACTGTAAAAGAATAAGCTTCCAGGCTGGGATTGTAGCTCAGTGGTACAGTGCTTGCCTTGCATGCGTGAGGCACTGGGTTCAATTCTCAGCACCACATAAAAATAAATAAATAAAGATATTGTGTTCATCTACAACTGAAAAAAAAAATTAAAAAAAAGATAAGCTTCCTTGGTTTTTTTGGTTCGGTGTTTGTTGGTACCAGGAATGGAAACCAAATGCGATAACCACTGAGCCACATCTCCAGCCCTTTCTATTTTTTGAGACAGGGTCTCACTAGGTTTTTTACAGCCTCACTAAATTGCTGAGGCTGGCTTTGAACTCCTGATCTTCCTACCTCAGACTCCTGAGCCGCTGGAATTACAGGTGTGTGCCACCCCGCCCAGCAGCTTCCATTGTTTTAAACCACCAAGATTGTAGTAATTTTTTAAGGCAAGCCTAGGAAAACTGACAGACTCACACACACCTCAAACTCTGGGTTCCAGGGAAAAAGATCACACAAAATTGTTAAGAAAATTAAGTGTATTATGTGTTGTGGGAGCCGAAGTGATATAATAATCACATTTCCCTCATCAAAATTACAATGCTTTCTACTTGGATGTACTTTTCTGTAAGACACAGGGCTCCATGTGTCATGTAAATCGTACACCTCAATAAGGCAAATCTAGGCTTGTTACTTGTCTTCATAATTTTAAATTTTTAAAGTGCTCTCTCTCTTTCTGACCACCTTTCAGTCAAGGAGGGGGTTATGTAAGGACTCTGGTTTAATGGAAAAGGAACTTTATGATTGGGGTATGGACTGAAATGGCTGTTCCACTGTACAGAAGCATAAATGTCATAAAATTACCTTTAAGGACACTATTAGAGGGTCACTGTGGCTGCTGCAGCTCAGTACCCTCCCCACCAAAAAGAAGTCCTGAATCTGTCTTATATTTGCCTGGGAACCAAGAGCTATCATTACTAGTTTCTGCCTACCATGGTGAACAGAAGCACCAGATTTTTCAGTCACAGGCCCATAGAACCAGACCTAGAGCTCTGGAGACACTTCCTAGCTTGCCTGGGAAATCTGAGTAGGAGCAGCCCATTGACTTAACACAAAAAACCGCATTAAAAGAGTCCATTTCCTTTTACAGCGCCCCACATCTAGTAGCTCCTTAAATATTTCCTGACGATACAAATTAATTAACTGGCTTCATAATGCTTAATTCCTGGCTTTCTAACTCACTCAATGGTTTTCATTCAAAAAACAAATTTTTCAGTTTTGGGGAGTTTTTTTGGTACTGGAGATTGAACTCAGGGGCATTCGAGCACTGAGCCACATCCCCAGCCCTGTTTTGTGTTTTATGTAGAGACAGGGTCTCACTGAGTTGCTTCTCGCCTCACCGTTGCTGAGGCTGGCTTTGAACTCGTGATTCTCCCCATTACTGATCATGTTAACTTTGATCACTTAATCAAGGTGCTATCTGCCAATCTACAGTAACTACAAAGTTACTTTTCTTCTTTGCAATTAGCTCAGGTTTTTTTGATGAGGCACTTTGAAATGATCTAAATAGCCCATTCTTCATCGAACTTTCAATTTTTTCTTTTATTTATTTATAGCTTTATGGCCTCGTGATTTGCTTTTTTATTCAGTAGACTTATAACCTTTTACTATTATCATTTATGTTGATGCTCAAATTGTCCCTGACGGGGCAAGTGGGAGCCCCTTCTGGCTGGCTTCCCTGCCCTTCAGACATGTCCCGTCATTCTCTGAGCACTTCTTCACTTCCTAACATAGCAGTGTTCCGTACTCATCTGGAACTTTCCGGGCTGCAGTCCTGGAATCAGCCATCTCTCCAAAGAACTGTGGTTCTCTTCAGGTGAGAATGGCGTCTGAAGCCCAAATCTGGATATTATTGTTGCTCTCAGGCCTTCCCAGGTGGAGCCCAGGAGTACACATACACCACGTGCCAGCACTCAGTTGCTGTGTCACAGACTGTCCCAAATTTAACAACCTGAAACAATGCCCATTTATTGTCTTAGGTTTTTCGTAAGGGGGTTTGAGGAGGGTCTGGAGTCCAGCATCGCTTGGTGGAGTCGCTTGTGTGAATGTCTCACAAAGCACCAGCTAGGGCTATGACCTTGCCTCGGGGTTCAGCTAGGAGGACTCTCTTCCAAACTCCTACAGTGGCCGAGTTCAGATCTCTGTGGGTTTGTTGAATTGAGGGCCTCAGGTTCTTACGGGCTGTTGGCTGGAGGCTGCCTTCAGTTCCTTGCCACATGGGCCTGTCTCCAGGACAGTGCACTAACTACATGGCAGCCTGCTTTATCAAAGCAGTCAGAGGAATGTTATCATCTTATGTGTCGAAACCACAGAAATGACATCCTGTTATCTTTGCTGTATCCGCTTGGCGAAAGCTAGTCTTAGACTCTGTCCACAGTCAAAGGCAAGAATCCCAGGAGGTGGGGAACACTGGGGGCCATGTCATTAGAAGGAGTTTCTTATATGATCACCTTACCCAGTGACAGATGTGCAGGTGGACCCAGGTGTCCCAAAAGGAGCAATCCCAGGCCATCTGAGAGGGAGTCTGTCGGCCACTATGTAAATATATACACATATGCATTTATGTTTATATTCCTATTTACCCATCCATTGTCTATCTTTCTACTCAAAAACCTTGATTGATGCTGGGTGACATGGTGCATGCCTGTAATCCCAGCAGCTCAGGAGACTAAGGCAGGAGGATTGAGAGTTCAAAGCCAGACTCAGCAACTTAGTGAAACTGTCTCAAAATAAAATATAAAAAAGGGCTTGGGATGTGGCTCAGTGGTGAATCAGCCCTGGGTTCAATCTCCAGTACCCAAACAAAACCTTGACTCATACTGATACATCTGATTTCAATCTAACATCACAGAGTTCATTTTGGTTTTTTTCCCTCTGTACATTTGCAATCCCCTCTTCTGACAAGGAGAAACTTACTTATTTGGTTGTTCCCCTCCCTCCACGGCTGTCCATCTCCCCATGAATCCTTTTCCCTCTGCCCAGGTTCTGATGTGCCATATTAACCTGCCCCATGCTTTGGTTTGGATGTGGTCTAAGAATATCCCCAAAGGTTTTGTGTTAGAAGCTTGGTTCAACGTGGTGATTTTTTTTTTTTTTTTTTGTGGTACTGGGGATTGAACTCATTGTACCCCATTTTCCTCAGGGGTACTCGACCACTGAGCCACATCCCTAGCCCTATTTTGTGTTTTATGTAGAGACAGGGTCTCACTGAGTTGCTTAGCACCTCGCTATTGCTGAGGCTGGCTTTGAACTCACGATTCTCCTGTCTCAGCCTCCCTAAGTGCTGGGATTACGGGCTTGAGCCACCGTGCCCGGCTCAACGTGGTGATATTAAGAGGTAGTGGAACAGGTTTGAGGTGGGGTCTAGTGGAAGGTGATTAGGTCATGGTGGGGTGGTTGTGTTCTCCCAAGTAATAAATGCATTTACTGTGGCACCTAGTTAGTTCCCTTGAGAGTGAGTGGTTATATAAGGAACAAGATGGTCCCTTCCCACTCTCAGCTTCCTGTCTTGTCACGTGACCTCTCCTGGCACACACTTCCCCCATGATGCCATCTGCCATGCTGTGATGCGGCCAGAAGGGCCGCATCAGAGCTGAGCAGAAACCAGTGCCACGCACTTAGACCTCCAGAACCCTGAGCTAACTAAACCTTTGTTCTTTAGAAATTTTCCAGCCTTGGGCATTTCATTACAGCAACGGAAAACAGACCAACACATCCCATGGAGGGATGCCTTTGTCATGACACTCTGGCTCTGACATACACATTGAGCACCCTGTGTGTGGATGTCCCTCACCCTGTGGGCTCTGGTCCTACCATGTCAGGCCTCCCTCCTTGCAATGGAGACTCCCACTATCATGCACGGCTCTGACACCCCCAACAGCTCACCATCTCTCCCCACACCGGGCTCCTTGTGCTTCATGGTGCCCTAACTCATTCTTCAGGACTGAGTCATTCAGGGAGAAAGAGAAAAGACAATAAGAGAAGGAACGCATTTCTCTTTAATGTTGTCACTTTTCCTCATTAAAGACGATTCCCTTCCTCTCCTCTGAAGATGATAGAAGGCACAAAACATACCCTGAACAGATGGCGTGAAGTGCGGGTGGCTATTCTATAATTTGCAGCTTATTAGCTGGAGTTGAAGGATGAACTCTAACGTGTGAAGCAACAGAAAAAAGAAACGCTGCAGAGGAAGGAGAGGAGGAGCAGAGCGCCCAGCGTTTGCATCCTGCCTCCCTGTCTTGCTGGAGCCCATCTGTTCTCCAGTCTGAAATGCCCATTTTCCCCGCTTGGCATGAGTTCAGTGCTGTACTCCCTTCAGGGGCTAGCTCAGGAGGTCCCTTGTTCCCCAGAAGTCCCTCACCGACCCCGGCCAGCCGTGTTCTCCCTTTGAAAATCCCAAGCCGTGCTCTGGTCTGTGTGGCCCGCGCCCCAGCTCTTGATTCTGTCTGACCTTGAGCTGATCTCCAGTGTTAGCACACAGGCACATTTTTTTTCTTCCTGAGCTAGAAAGTTCCTTAAAGACAGACTTCATTGTGGTTTTCGAGCATATGTCTACTGATAGGAAACAGCCAGGCCGTAGAGGGACACCACGTCGGGGTGGAGCAGGAAGTGGGGAACCCTTTCATACGGGCGGCCACTGGCGACTTTGTTTCTTGTTCTCTTGTTCACTCTTTTGGTTTGAGGGCAAGGGCAGCACGGAAATGTTCCGTAAACACATACTGAACTGTAATCTAGCACGTATATGGGAACCACAGTGTGTCCAGAACAGTAGATCCCAGAATACAGGCGCAAAGTATTCCACTTATCCCAAATGGTTGTCAGTAGCCTGCATGTAAAACTGGAGGAATGGCTTGACTTATATCCCTGTTTTTCTGGACCCTGTACACCACACTAACCCCATAATTTAGAGGGTTTCACTGAAGACGGATGTAATCACACTTACAAACCATTGAAAGAAAAGGATCAGTCACAGTGGAGCTGGGCACAGTGGCGCACACCTGTAATCCCAGAACTTTGGGAGGCTGAGACAGGAGAATCGCGAGTTCAAAGCCAGCCTCAGCAACTCAGTGAGACCCTGTCTCTACATAAAACCCTTAAACAACTCAGTGAGATCCTGTCTCTACATAAAACACAAAATAGGGATGGGGATGTGGCTCAGTGTTCGAGTGCTCCTGAGTTCAATCCACTGTACCCAAAAACAACAATAAAAAGGAGTTGCAGTGGCCTTCTGAATCAGAATTGGAGTTCTTAACAGCAGAAGCCTTTTCTGCAATAAGAATAATGCTGGGGCTGAGGTGTGACTCAGTAATAGAGCACTTGCCTAACACATGTGAGGCACTGGGTTCGATCCTCAGCACCGCATAAAAATAAATAAATAAAATAAAAGTATTTTGTCCATCTACAGCTAAAACGAAATTTAAAAAAAGAAGAAGAATGTTGATTTCCTAGAATGTTCTGGACCATCAGCCTTTTATTGTGTCTCAGCTATGGTGTATAAGGGGTTGCGTCTCATGGATCTTTCAAAGCTAGTCAATGTGTGGAGGAGGTACATGTGATTTGAACCTCAGACTTATTTATAAAAACACATCAGAGGCTTATCTAACAGTAAAATTCCTAGTAACTACGTAGATGTTAGATACTAATCATAATGACAAAAATATTAAGTAGTTCGACCCCTGTCACTAAAAAGAATCAAATGCCCGGGAGCGGCACACCTCTAATCCCAGTGGCTCAGGAGGCTGAGGCAGGAGAATTGTGAAGTCAAAGCCAGCCTCGGCAACTTAGCCAGGTCCTAAGCAACTCAGTGAGACTTTGTCTCTAAATAAGAAATAAAAAGGACTGGGGATGTGGCTCAGTGGTTAAGCACCTCTGGGTTCAACCCGCCCCCCCCAAAAAAAAAAAAAACACGCAGCATCCAATGTGGGACATCTTGACCTTTTGAGAGTGGAACTTCCTGGAGTCTCTGTGGATATTATCATTATTTGTTTTCTCTTGATGCTCATGACTTTAATCAGAGTGTGACTCTGGACTGCACAGAGTTTTCGAGTAGCATTATCAGGCTTTCCCTAATCACCCTGATGTGACATCCCCCAACAGACCCAGAGCATCGCCTAACCCACCGCGCACAATCACAGCGCGCAGCGCCCCGCCCCCGGCTGCTGGCAGCGTGACAGGCGCGGTTCCACTTGGCTGAGCGGTTCCCGTAAGGGGTGGAAGCCCGAAGAATGCATGTGGGCTGCCAAAACAACATGTGAGCTGGTGAGGAGGATGGGACCTGAGCACGTGAAGAGGGCGGTGGAGCCCACACAGCGCTCTTTCCTTTTGGCAAAAACAAAGGATGAAAGATAACTCGTGGAAGAGAGGGGCAATTTTTAGATACGTTAGCTATGGCCATCTTTAGAGTTTCCCATCAAATTCAAAGGTCTTTTTTTTTTTTTTTTTTTTTTTTTAAGTGGAACATTTGAATCGGCTCCTGTAAATAATTGGATACACATGTGTACACACTGGCACACCCGGTTTAGTTGCCCAGGCGATATCATAAGAAATCAAACCAGCATTTTGACTCGTGTTCTGCAGTCAGGGGTTGCTCAGGTGGCCTCTGAGTGGTCCGGTTCCTCTGAGGTGCAGAAGGGACGGGCTTTGTGCTCAGGACAGGGTTAGCTCTAGGAAAGACTGTTGGGGTTCTCTCAGTCTTTTGTTTGCTGAATTTCCATTCTAAATCAATCCACTCTCCCCATGAGGAAGGAACCCCTTATAAAGGAGGCTGGGTCGAGCAGACAGTAGGAATTTATTCTCAAACACACAAAGGGCTGAAATGTTCTCTTTTTTTAAATTTTTTTTTTTACTTCTTGATGGACCTTTATTTTATTTATTTGTATGCGATGCTGAGAATCCAACCCAGTGCCTCTCACATGCTAGGCAAACACTCTACCACTGAGCCACAACCCCAGCCCTGACAAATGTTCTTTATCTGAGAAACTGAGTTTAAAAAATGAAAAGATTTTGCTCAAGACGAGGTTCTGTGATGAATTCTTTTGTTTAGCAAATAACCCAGTTGTTTTGGATGGATATCTGAATCTTCCATTAGCTGATTTGCTTAAAAAGTTCTACCTGTACCGATCAAAATGTTATTGGAAAATGCTGGAGATGATTGCTTTTTCCTCTGCCAGACTACTAGGTAATAGAAGGGTTATAGGCTTTGAAACCAGTCCTATCTGAAAACCACTTCTCTCCCTGACTAAGTAACAGACAGCCCGTCAGGCCACTCTGATCTTCAGTTTCTTTCTTCCTTTATTTTATTTTTTTGGTACTAGGGATTGAACCCCAGGGGTGCTTAACCACTGAACCACATCCCCAGCCCTTTTTATATTTTTATTTTGAGACAGGGTCTCGCTAAGTTGCTTAGGGCCTTGTTAAGTTGCTGAGGCTGGCTTTGAACTTGTGATCCTCCTGCCTCAACCTCCTGAGCTGCTGGGATTATAGGCATGTGCCACTTCAGTTTCTGTGTCCACAAAATGGGGGTTATTTTTCCAACCTCACAGAACTCTGTGGTGAAGCCAGTACAAATGCTCAGGGAATCAAAGTGACCATGGTTTTTATTAATTTCAGAGTCAGAAGCCTGCAGAGGTTGCATGTCACAGATGACCATAGAAGGCCAGCGGCTCAGACCTGAGTCCTACTAAGGCCAAGAGCAGGACAACAGACAGCTCCTCTGAGATTTCAGGATCCAAAGTTCAGATTCTACAGGAAGAACTATTTGAGGAATCGTGTCCTTCAAAATCCATTGAAGGAAAAAAAAGGATAATCTGTATGATCGCAGGAGAGACCTAGATAGGCCAATTCAGAGAAACGGAAAGTAAAATGGAGCTTACCAGGGACTTGGAGTAATAGAGAGTCATTTGCGTGAGGTTTCAAATTCTGGAGACGGATGGATGCAATGGCTGCCTAGCAGTGTGAATGCCCTTAACACCACCGAGTTGTACTCCTAAAAAGGGTTAAAAGGATAAATTGTTATGCTATGCTTATTGTACCACTATTTTAAAAAAGAAAAAAAAATCCATCTGAATGAAGCATCAAGATACATCCCATCGTCGAATACTATGTAACTGTTAGAGGAAATGGGGTAGATTTTATTCTACTGACATGGAAAGATGCCCAGGATTTATTGCTAAATAAAAAAAAAAAGCAATTTGCAGCCATATGTGTGGCATGATAGCCGTTTTTTCCTGCTTGAATTGCTTTACATGTATTAACTAATCTAATCTTATGATATATACCCTATTATCATGACTCCATTTTGCAGATGAGGAAATTAAAGCCACAGAGGGGCCAAGTACCTTGTCACAGGACCCAGCTCTGGTAAGTGATAGACTTTCCATCCACCTTGGACCACAAAGTCAATTCCACACCTCCAGCCTGACTTCCCTGGGAGCATTTTAGATATGCAGATTCTCTGGCCCCATCCCAGACCTACAGAATTAGAATCTAAGGGGTAACAAGAACCCCAGTTGATTCTAGAACACATTAAAGGCTGAGAAGAGGCTTAAACCATTGTAGGACTGCACAATGTAATAATAGCTGTCAATGTACACATAGACAAATTTACTTGGAATTCTGTGTGTGTGTGTGTTTTAAGGGAGAAGTAAATTCTAGAAACTAGACCAAAAAAATCTGTATTAATCATTTATTTATTTATTGCCATTCGAGGGATGGAACCCAAGGCCTCACACATGGTGGGTGTGAGCCAGGTTTACATAGCACTTGCCTAGCATATGCAAGGACACCCCCCAGCATAGCACGGGGGTGGGAGGGAGTGGAATTAGAGATGTTTTTCTCTTGAAGCTCCTGCCTAAAGTCTCTCAACGCAGCCTTTTTTGATATAATCACTGTTTACAAAGTTGAATGCAGTTCTGAAGTGTAATACATTCATTTGGAATATGGTGAAGTCTAATTAATTTCAGGGGATACTAGTGATTGAATCCAAGGGTGCTTAACCACTGAGCCACAGCCCCAGCCCTTTTAATTTTTTATTTTGAGACAGAGTTTCACTAAGTTGCTTGGGGCCTCACTAAGTTGCTGAGGCTGGCTTTGAACTTGCAATCCTCCTGTCTCAGCCTTTCAAGCCTTGGATTATAGGCATGTGCCACTTTGTTGGGCAACTGATTAATTTAAGAAGGAATTGTTTAGAAAACAAATTATGAAGACTTCTTTTTATTTATTTATTTATTCATTTTAAACCAGGGATTGAACTCAGGGGCACTCAACCACTGAGACACATCCCCAGCCCTATTTTGTGTTTTATTTAGATACAGTGTCTCACTGAGTTGCTTAGTGCCTCGCCTTTGCTAAGGCTGGCTTTGAACTCGCAATCCTCCTGCCTCAGCCTCCCAAAGTGCTGGGATTATAGGCATGCACTACTGCCCCTGGTGCAAATTATGAAGACTTCTAAGGGAACACATTTAGCTACCTAAATTAGGGCAGTTCCTTTTTAATTTCAAGGATTTGGGTGCACGGATTATTCCTGATTATAAGCGAGATGTCGACATTTATTAAAAGAACACGACAATATTTCACCATCGTCAGTCCTGTGGTGCTTAAGTAATGGGTTAAAAGTAATTTAATGTCCTGGTGTCACCAGAAGGCGTCTAAAGAGGCCCCATTGAGAGGTACCACAACTCAGGACCAGGGGATCCTTGAGAAACACCATAGAAAAGCATTTCTAGACATGCCAGCTATGGAGGCACAGAGATTTATCTGGGAAAGCAAGGAGCACACATTCCAGGAGAATGTGGGCGACTTGAGAGGGAAGATGCTTTGGGGGTCCCCTTGCTCTTTTTTAAAGAAAATTTGGTGAGGGGTGGCATGGGAAGGTATGTGGGAATGACATCAGTCTGGTGATCACAAGATGGCTTGTGGTGCTCTGGTCACTCTCGGTATCCTTAGGTAGATACCTTCTCCATTATCTGATCAGTCAATAGCATTGGCCAAGTACCCTAGATCATTGGTTTCTGAGGAAGTACCCTGTGTTACAGATTTTGTATCTCTCTTCGCTTAATAGATTCTAAACGTACATATATTAGTGGGCTAATTAACACAGGGCAATCTTCCTAAGTGGGTGAATTGCCAGTAACTTTAAGATCGTGAATGAAGGCAGGCACAGTGGTCTACACCTATAATCCCAGCAGCTCCCAACCCTGAGGCAGGAGAATCACATGTTCAAAGCCAGCCTCAGCAATTTAGCAAGACCTAAGTAACTTAATGAGACCTTGTCTCTAAATAAAAAATTAAAAAAGATGGGAATGTGGCTCAGTGGTTAAGCACCCCTGGGTTCAACCCCTGGTACAAAAAGAAAAAAAGAAAAACAATTGTGAGTATAGACTTGCAGATTTCTCAGAAATTTAGAAGCAACAGGCCTGGGAGAGACAAAAATAGGCTTGTGGAGTAAAGAGATGAACTGCAGCACAAACCTCTCAGATTAAAGTTACATTTTCCTAGCTGGTGCTAAGCAACTCAGTGAGACCCTGTCTCTACATAAAACACAAAATAGGGCTGGGGATGTGGCTCAGTGGTCGAGTGCCCCTGAGTTCAATCCCTAGTACCAAAAAAAAAAAAAATCCAGAAATGCAATGAATAACATACTCTAATGCTGGATGCACAAATAAAACTGGCCTGAATGGTGGCGGCATTTAGCAGAGTGAGCTCTGGCCACATAAACGCCAAATCCTAGCTCGGCAATCACCATGGTGAGACCTTCACCTTAGCCTCAACTTCACCTCATTTTTATTTTTATTTATTTTTTTGGCTCTGGGGATTGAACCCAGGGGTGCTTTACCACTGAGGTATATCCCCAGCCCTTTTTTTTGGCAAGGGGGACTGGAGATTGAACCCAGGGGCACTCAAATCACTAAGCCACATCCCCAGCCCTATTTTGTATTTCATTTAGAGACAAGGTCTCACTGAGTTGCTTAGTGCCTCGCCATTGCTGAGGCTGGCTTTGAACTCATGATTCTCCTGTCTCAGCCTCCCAAAGTGCTGGGATTACAGGCGTGCGCCACCGTGCCTGGGTTCCCCCCTGTTTTTGGTGGCACTCATAGCCCCCTCGCCTGCTGGGTGCTGGCTTTGCATGCACAGGCAGTTGTGTCCTGAGCCACATCACTCTCCTTTTTCTTTTGCATGCTACTTCTTGCCACAGGCCGCTCGTTCCCACCACCATGATGTCCGAGTTTTTCTCCTTCCTGACCTTTATGCTCTAGTATTTATTCTGAACCCTTAACTTGGCCCAATCCAAGACTCACTGCCTTGGGCCATGGCCTAGGAGAAAGGCCACAGAAGATGGAAGCCCAGGTAGACTACTTACCTGCCCACAATCAGCATCTGCTCCTCTCCCTTAGGAAGAGCAAAATAGCAATGCTTTTGTCCCCATCATTGAAAATGTGGCTCTGCTCTTATAATGCCATACCATAAATATCATCAGACATAAACAAGAATACGTCCTGGGTTTTTCTTTGCTTCATTTTCAGTCCTTCATTTAAAGTATGACATTAATTGTTGCCACACTTAGTCATTTTTAAAGGTTGAATTTGTGCACAGTTGCTCATTTGTTCATGAAATGAATCTACTGGACACCAGCTGCGTGGCAAATGCTGTGCTGGGTGGGAGACAAAGAGAAGTAGGTGGAAACTGATCCTCAAGGATGCCCAAGTTTGTAAGAATGACAGGGGAAAATGACAGTCACAGTCACACAGAAAGTGCAACTTAGATAAGGACTGGGGGTGGAGCTTGGGGGTAGAGCCCTTCCCTAGACACGTGAAGCCCCAGCTTCCATCCCCAGCACCACTATCCCTAGCACCACCAAAAATAAAAACAGATCAGTTTAGGGTGCTGGGAACAATTTCCTTAGGGACCACAAGAAGGAGTTTAATGCCCACAAGCTTTTCCCCACAACTATAAACACATTTGAGTCCTGAAAAAAATGTATCATGCCCAAAATATGAAAAAAAGATGACAATATCAAATAGATATTTACTAAATGTCTGTAAAATGGAACATAATGTCAACCACGTGCAAGTTTCCTTAATAGTTATAAAAGTCATCACATCTGAAAACAATTTGTAAACTATAATTTTTTTCACTTTCCTACAATCTCGGGTCTACATAATTATTGCCGATCTAAACAATTATGAATTGAAATGATTACGCATAGTCAATTTCCAAAACAACATTGTAAAACAAATTGTTCCAAAAGTACACCATAAAATGATATTTAATTTGAGATGTGGACACATTTTAATATGTTTAATAGGATATGGGGTGGGGCAACAGCAAGGCCCTCCAGTAGTCTTGGAAAGGCCAGGGTTACACCATGTTAGCTCCTGGGAATGGTGAGCAGTGCAGACTCTCAGGCCAAGAACTGCCTCCAAGTAACGTCTGAGTGGAGTTCAGAAGGGACAGGGACGTAGGAACATCACTTTGCTGGGGCTGCCTTAACAAGGTGCCAGAAACTGGTGGTTAAACATGGAAAATGTATTTTCGCACAGATCTGGAGGCAGGAAGATGAGGACCCAGGTGTGGACAGGGCTGGTTCCTCCTATGGAGTGAGCGTTGAGTCTGCTCCGTGCCTCCCTCTTGCTTCTGGTGGTTTGCCAGCAACCTATTTGGTTCTTGGCCTGTGGTAACAGAATTCTGGTCTTTATCTGGCTTTCTCTCCCTGTATCCAAATTTCCCCTTTTTATAGGGACACCCGTCTTCTAAAAGAGGCTCCCACCCTTCTCTAGTAAGACCTCATCCTAATGTAACCAATTACACCCCCAATGACCCTATTTCCAAATATGGTCACATTCTGTAGTCCTGAGGTTTAGGACTTCCATGTAGGATGTTTTAGAGACACAAAGTACCCCACAGCACTGGGTGCAGAAGTGACAGGAAGAGGGCCATAGTAGTATGTATACACCTTACAAATGAGAGAGAAGAGAGGCTGGTGGGGAAAAGAATTTGGGAGCCTGGTGCGGTGGCGCAAGCCTGTAATCCCAGTACTTAGGGAGGCTGAGACAGGAGAATCGCAAGTTCAAAGCCAGCCTCAGCAACGGCAAGGCGCTAAGCAACTCAGTGAGACCCTGTCTCTACATAAAACACAAAATAGGGCTGGGGATGTGGCTCAGTGGTCAAGTACTCCTGAATTCAACATCCAGTACCAAAAAAAAAAAAAGAATTTGGGGCCAGAAACAGAGGTGAGATGAGGCTGGCATGAGTAGGGAGGTAGGGGCACAGGTCAGGCCATATCTAGTAAATCAATATGGGTTTAATCCAAAAGCCAGAATTTTTCAATGTGATATTTATTTATTTTTTATTAATTTGGGGGAGGGGGTGCCAGGGATTGAACTCAGGGGCACTCGACCACTGAGCCACATCCCCAGCCCTATTTTGTATTTTATTTAGAGACAGTGTTGTGAAGCAGCGCAATTAATAATTACTCGGAAGCAGATTGTCTTCAAATGCAAGCATATATTTAATCACACCAATCATCAAATATAAACAATGTAAAAGTGTTGGGTGTGCTGGAGCACCCCAACTAGCATTCAATGCGCACTAATGAAAAACTACAAGTAGCCGGGCGTGGCGGCGGAAGCCTGTAATCCCACCACTTTGGGAGGCTGAGACAGGAGAATCACGAGTTCAAAGCCAGCCTCAGCAACGGCGAGGCGCTAAGCGACTCAGTGAGACCCTGTCTCTACATAAAAACATAAAATAGGGCTGGGGAGATGGCTCAGTCTTCGAGTGTCCCTGAGTTCAATCTCCAGTACCAAAAACAAAACAAAACAAAACAAAAAACTACAAGTAACTCACACAATCCTAGGGCAACTACGAGCCCCCAAATACCTCTGGTGCCACGTGGCTTCTCTTAGTCGAAGAGCAGACGTTGTCTTTGGTGGTTCTCTTCAGCCGACGACTGGATATCAGGGAATGGTAGAGTTGATCCAGGGATGGACAACAAGACAGCCAGTCTCATTGATGTCCTTGGAGCAGAAGCCCCCCATGTGTCAGGACAAGCAGTTTAAATGCAGTTCCAAGTTGGTGGTGTGAGCTGGTGATTGGTTACACTCAATGAAAGTCAATGTCTATTGGTTATGTCCAGTGAGATGATGTCATTGCAACTGGACATATTCTTTGTGCATGTCCATGGAGCTGTGCTCCCTATCAGTTGTAACCAGTCATTGCTAAGTGTGCCTATGGCTAGTGCTCCTTGCAGCCCCATATTGGTCGCAAGCAGGCATGACTAAGCATGTCAATGGCTGCTGTTCCTTATGGCCAGCAACTTAGTGAGTCCTGGCATGTCCAGGCATGTCTATGCCATATGCTCCTTACATAAGGTCTCACTGAGTTGCTTAGCACCTTGCCATTGCTGAGGCTGGCTTTGAACTTGTGATCCTCTTGTCTCAGCCTCCCGAGCTGCTGAGATTACAGGCGTGTGCCACGGCGCCCTGCTCTCAATGTGATATTTAAGTATCAAACTGAAGCAACAAAACCATCCTCATGGCTCTCTGTCCTCTTCCCATCACAGTTCCCCTGACCCTGAGTCCTAGAAGCTACAGAAGAACCAAGAAGAACTAGGGAAGAACCAAGCCCAGTGCTTGATGGCATCATCTGGTCACATGCTTGCTTCTGACACAACCCGAGTTAGACTTGTGTCCAAGTCTCTGCCTTCTACTCACCATGCTGTTTTCTGTTTGTCTCACTTAGGAAGTCATATTTTGGTTGTTATGGAATCTTTGATCCTAAATCTTTGGATCCACTTTTTTTTTCTTCTTGTGCCGGGGATGGAATCCAGGGCTGCACACCTGCTATGTATGTGCTCTGCCACTGAGCTACACCCCGAGCCCAACTGGACAGATTTGACTAGAGAGTACAATATAAACTTCTGTATTGCAAAAGGCATTTTGAAAATGGCATTTGAAAAGCTAAAAGACATATGACAGGCTGGAATAAAATATTTACATCATCTATTTTGACAAAGATTTAATATCCTAAAGACGCACAAATTGCTGGAAAGAAAAGAACAACTCAAAAGGAAAAGAGGCAAACCAGAGGAACAAATTTGGCGGTAGTAGCAACACAAATGGCTAATAACCAATAAAATGTCTTGCTACTCCTGGGCAAGGTGGCACACACCTGTAATCCCAGACACTCGGAGCCCGAGGCAGGAGGATCCCAACTTCTAGGCCAATCCAAGCAACTTAGTGAGATCTTTCTCAATATAAAAGAATTAAGGGCTGGGATGTAGCTCAGTGGCAAAGCATCTGTCTTGCATTCACAAAGCCCTGGGTTTGATCCCTAGTTCCAAAAAAGACCAAAATAATAATAATAATAATAATAATAATAATAATAATAATAATAAATTAATTAAAAGAATTAAAAGAACTGGGGATGTAGCCCAGTGGTAAAGCACCGCAAGACTCAGTTTTTTTTAAGCGCAAGAGTCAAAGGTTATTCCCAGGGCACATGCAACTTGCTTTGCTTCTAGAGGAAATTGGCAGCAGCTATGCAAATTGAAAAGCCAAATATGCTTGTGATCAGAAAGTCCAATTCTGGGCATTGACAGTAAGAACTGGTAGCCTTGGCCCAGAACTTCCTGTGTGCCAGCTCCCAGGCCCAGCCCAGGGCACGAGGTGGGACGCCTACTTCCATCACTCTCCTGGAGTGTAGTCCAATAGTTACCTGTCTTTTCCAGAAGGAGAAACTGAGGTACTCAGTACCTATTTCTGTCTGTCTGTCTATCCATCTACATATCTATCCACCTGACTATCCATTGATGTTAACAATTTGGGGGGAAGTAAAAATATTCTATGCTTCAGAAAAATATTCTAACAATATAAACGAATACAGCTCTTACCCATGAAGCACAGGGCTCCAGCTTCTGCCCCCAACAGCAACTCCAGCCACTCTTTTGTATGTGTGCCTGTTGTGCATCCTGCCTTCTTCCATGGAACCATCTAGAAATGGACCTACTGGGTGACATACTATGTGCATTTTACATTTTAATAGATAGGGATAAGTTGTCCGTCAAAGAGGACAATACTTAGTTCTCCAATTCTTCATCAATACCTTATATCGTTAGACTCTTTTATTTTTGTTATTCTGCAAGATGAAAAAACATCTGCCAGCTGTTGTGGTGGTTTCTGGCTCTTCTCCCAGCACCCTGGGAGACCAAGGCAGAAAAATTTCTTAACACAGTGAGATACCCAGTCTGGAAAAAAAAAAAAAGAAAGAAAGAAAGAGAAAGAAAAAAGAAAAGCCTGGAATGGCACACACTTGTAATCTCAGCACCTCGGGAGGCTGAGGCAGGAGGATCACAACTTCAAAGCCAGCCTCAGCCACTTAGTGAGGCCCTTAGTGACACCCTGACTCAAAATAAAAAATAAAAAGGGCTGGGATGTGGCTCAATGGTCCAATCCATGATACCAAAAAAGAAGAAAATTTAAAAAATCACAGCCAGGTGCTGTGGCACACGCCTGTAATCCCAGAGTCTCAGGAGGCTAAGACAGGAGGTTTGTGGGTTCAAAGCCAATCTCAGCGACGGCGAAGAGCTAAGCAACTCAGTGAGACCCTGTCTTTAAATAAAATACAAAATAGGGCTGGGGATGTGACTCAGTGGATGAGTGCCCCTGAGTTCAATTCCCAGTACCAAAAAAAAAAAAAAATCACATCTCTCAGTTCTGCCTGATCTTTCTTCTCTTGGGTGTGAGATTGAGAATCCCTTAATAAGCTAAAATATCATCCACATTTGTTATTTATTTATTTATTTTTTGGTACCAGGGATTGAACTCAGGGGTACTCAACCACCGAGCCACAGCCCTATCCCTATTTTGTGTTTTATGTAGAGACAGGGTCTCACTGAGTTGCTTAGTGCCTCGCCATTGCTAAGGCTCCATAAACCTCCCGTCACGGCCTTCCAAAGTGCTGGGGTTACAGGTGTGTGCCAGCACACCCAGCTAACATTTGTTATTTTATAAATCATTTCTTTTGTACAACTAAGATTTTTGTTAGAATGAAGAAAAATGGGGCATCCTTAACAACCCTCTCATGGAAAGATGGAACTTAAAAGGACATGTCTCTTTAGGCCACTGGGTTCCAGGTGGGTAGAACAGTGAGAAGGGAGGGCCACAACAGACCAGAGGCACTCACCTTGGTGGTCAGCTGGAGTGGCTGCCACATGCCGAAGGGTTTAAAGCAGCATCGGCAAACACACAAGCAAAAATGATATCTGTAGAGGGGAGCCAGGCCCCAGAAAGCCTACAACATTTACTGTCTGACCCCTTACAGAAAGAGCTTGCTGACCACTGAAGGGGATAACAGAATAAAGGAGGCTGAGATGGGGCCTCTGGGAGGTGCAGATAGGGTGGCATTTCAGAGGGGAAGAGTCACCCATCCCAAGAGATCAGAGGGGTTGACAGTGTTGGGTGCAACCAGGAACCAGGAAAGAGGCAGGTGGGAGTGCTTTCGAACTGGCAGTTAGGAAAGAGGTCACTGTGACCACTGGTGGAGTTCTCATGAGTCTCCGTACAGACTTCTGAGTTGGGGAGGGGGCAGGAAAAAGGGAAGGAAAGTTAAGTAGGGGTAGGGAGAACTGGTCGTAAACAATGAGTTTTAGTTAATTGAAAACAATTGTATGATTTCTTTAATTTCATAGGTACTATGAATATGAAATTGTTCATTCTGGTCTCTTTAAAGTAGGCCTTGGGTCTGTCTGACCTAATCTAGGGGTCTTTCCACATCTAGTCTCTCACTGTATAATAACCCGGGGTGCTAGCCAGTCCATCCCCCTCCAGTTATCAGTGAAGTGACATAACCAGGCCACCTGCTAACAGGAAATAAGACGCTGGCTTTGAATTCCAACTCTTTTCCACTTCCTGGTGTCATTTTTATCTTCTGGGAGCATCTAACATCCAGTAGGTCTTCCACAAATGTTTTCAAAAATTACATATTTCATTGCCAGACTTGGTACTTCACTCTTTTTCAGCCTTTGTTTCTACGACATTATCATCAACGAGGTGGAACTTCCACACAATAAAAAGCCCCATGTGGAGAATGTAGTTTTTGGATTTTTTTGGGAGGGAGGTACCAGGGTTTGAACTCAGGGGCACTCGACCACTGAGCCACACCCCCAGCCCTATTTTGTGTTTTATGTAGAGACAAGGTCTCACTGAGTTGCTTAGCGCCTCGCCGTTGCTGAGGCTGGCTTTGAACTCACGATTCTCCTGTCTCAGCCTCCCAAAGAGCTGGGATTACAGGCGTGCGCCATGGCACCCGGCTAGTTGTTGGATTTTGACAGACATAGACCGTTGTGTAATCACCATCATAATCAAAAAGTAGAACATTTCTGTCATTGCAAAATATCCCCTGATTTCAGGCAATCACAGATCCCCATCATAGGCTATTTTTCTCTTTTCTAGAATGTTATGTAAATGGGTTCATACAATGTATATTCTTTGGTGTTCTGTTCTTCTCACCTAGCATAATGTTTTTGAAATTCATCTATGTCTATCAGTAGTTCATTGCTTTTTTTTGGTACCGGGGACTGAATACAGGTGCACTTAACCACTGAGCCACATCCCCAGCCCTTTTTATGTTTTATTGTGGGACAGGGTCTCACTGAGTTGCTTAGGGCCTTGCTAAGTTGCTGAGGCTGGGCTTGAACTTGTGATTCTCCTACCTCAGCCTTTGGAGCTGCTGGGATTACAGGCATCTGCCACTGTGCCCAGCCAGTGCATTGCTTTTTATTACTCAGTGGTATTCCGGTATATAAATATATAGATTTACCATTATCTATTCACTTGCTGATGGATATTTTGGTTATATTCAGAGTCATGTTTGCTATTGTAAATAAAGATGCTATAAGCATTTGTGTTCAAGTCTTCACAAGCACACATTTTCATATCTTTTGAGCAAATAACTAGAAGTGGAATTGCTGGGGCATATGGTTAGTGTAATTTATCTATTAATTAAAATTAATTTTATCTATTTATTTATTTTTTTATTTGGTACTCGGGATTGCACCCAGGGTGTTCTCCCAGTGAGCTACATCTCCAGCCCTTTTGATTTTTTCTTTTGAAATAGGGTCTCACTAAGTTGCTGAGGGTCTCACCAAGTAGCTGAGATTAGCCTTAAACTTGCTATCTTCCTGCCTCAGCCTCCTGTGAACTGCTGGTATTACAGGTGTGCACCACTGCCCTCGGCTCTGGTTAATTTTTTTGATATGGTATGAAGTTAAAGGTTCATGTTTTTTTTTCATGCGGGTAGCTGGTTTTTCCAGCATGTTGTGTTGAAAGCACATCCTTTGCATGCCTGCAGCCTCGAAAAGCTGAGGCAAGAGGATCACAAGTTCAAATATAGCCTCAGTAACTCAGCAAGGCCCTAAGCAACCTAGCAAGATGCTGCCTAAAAATTTTTAAAAATTTTAATTAAAAAGAGGGGGCACTGAGGTTGTGGTTCAGTGGTAGAGCACTTGCATAGCATGTGTGAGGCACTGGGTTTGATTCTCAGCACCACATATAAATAAATAAAATAAAGGTCCATTGACAACAATAACAACAACAAAAAAGGACTGGGAAGCCAGGCGCAGTGGCACATGCCTGTTATCCCAGCACTTTGGGAGGCTGAGGCAGGAGAATTGCAAATTCAAAGCCAGCTTCAGCAATGGTGAGGCGCTAGGCAACTCAGTGAGACCCTGTCTCTAAATAAAACACAAAATAGGGCCGGGGATGTGGTTTAGTGGTAAGTGCCCCTAGGTTCAATTCCCAGTGCAAAAAAAAAAAAAGACATCCTTATTTAATTGCCTTGGTACTTCTGTAAAAAGTTAATTGACCAGGGCGAGGGTTACAGCTCAGTGGTAGAGCGCTTGCCTAGCATGTGTGAGGCACTGGGTTCGATCCTTAGCACCACATAAAAGTAAAATAAATAAAAGTATTGTATCCATACACAACTAAAATTATTCTTTAAAAAGTCAATTGACCATTTATGTGAGCTTTCTGAACTCTCTATTCTAGTTCATTAACCTATCTGTTCTTATACCAATGTCACACTGTCTTAATTACTATCACTTTATAATTAGGATTGAAATCAGCTAGTGCAATTCCTTCAACTTTGTCCTTCTTTTTCACAAATTCTTGGCTCTTCTGTGTCCTTTGCAATTCCATATTGATTTTAGAACCAGCTTGTCAATTTCTTCAAAAAAGTATGCTGCCGGGCGCGGTGGCACACACCTGTAATCCCAGCAGCTGGGGAGGCTGAGGCAGGAGGATTGCGAGTTCAAAGCCAGCCTCAGCAAAGCAAGGCGCTAAGCAACTCAGTGAGACCCCGTCTCTAAATAAAACACAAAATAGGGCTGGGGATGTGGCTCAGTGGTTGAGTGCCCCTGGGTGTAATCCCCAGTAACAAAAAGTAAAGTACGCTCAGGTTTTTTTTTTTTTTTTAAATATTTTTTTAATTGTTGATGGACACAATGTCTTTTTTTTTTTTTTTAATCTTTTTCTTAGTCGTAGATGGACACAATGTCTTTATTTTATTGCTTTGTATGTGGTGCCGAGGATCGAACCCAGGGCCTCACGCATGCGAGGCAAGCGCTCTACCACTGAGCCAGAATCCCAGCCCCTACGCTCAGGTTTTGATAAGGATCACATTGAATTTATAGATCAGTATGCTGTCTGCATCGCAGTGGCTTGTGGGTGTTTCCTTTAAGATTTAGTATTTTTCTCTCTTTATCCTAAATCCCTATCTCAATACCACTATGCTTGTGTATAAAATGTACAAGATTTAGGAATGTACTGCTTCTCAATAAGATTAACCGGTTCAAGGGCTGGGGATGTGGGTCAGTGGTAGAGTTTATCTACAGGACCTGAGTTTGATCTCCAGCACCAGAAAGGAAAACAAAACAAAACAAAGATCAACCAGGTGGTGCAGGATTGGTTGGATTAGCCAACTCAAAGAGCCAGATCCTTTTGAACTAAGGTGGCAGTTATTAGAAAGGCAGCTACTGAGTTTCCTTCCTTTATTATGAAAATGGAGCCCGTCAAGCAGATTTATCCTAAGCCATTTTTATTAGAAATGAACAAATGTAAAAACAGATAAATAGGCTCCTGATAGTCACCACTGGTGGTGCTCAGCGGACATGTTTCGGTGGGGCAGCTTGGCAAGGAGCTTGTGGAGGTGGAGGGAGGAAGGCTTGGTGATGTTAGCAAGCTGGAGTAGATCAGGTGGGAACAAAGGGGGAAAAATGCCAGAGAAAAACAGAAGCCTCCCTAATTTTGTTTTTTCTTTTCTTTTCCTTTTTGTTTTTGGTGCCAGGGATTGAACCTAGGGGTGCTCAACCAGTGAGCTGCATCCCCAGTCTTGCTGAATTGCTTAGGGCCTTGCTAAGTTGCTGAGGCTGGCTTTGAACTCTCGATCCTCCCCCCTCAGCCTCCTGAGCCACAGGGATTATAGGCATACACCACTGTGCCTGGCAGCCTCCTTAATTTCTTTTCTTTTTTTTAAAAATTTTTTTAGTTGTATATGGACACAATATCTTTATTTATTTTTATATGGTGCTGAGGATCGAACCCAATGCCTCACACATGTGAGGCGAGCACTCTACCACTAAGCTACAATCCCAGTCCCCTCCCTAATTTCTAATAGCATGTTTTATATACAGATGAAATGGACAGTTTCAATATCTCTTGGTTTTCTAGACCATTCTAGGCAGTTATCTGGCCGTGAGCACACACTCACCACAGGAACAAAGTCATTCAGACCTGAGGATGGTACTGGAAGGTCTGAAAAATGACTGCCTCCCAAATTAACAAGTGAATTACAAATATAGCCAGAGAACATGTGGAATGCAGCCTTTGAATCATCTCTTTCAAAGTCCTCTGGTCCCCCTTGTAAAGACTGAGGACCAGAAGGAGATAAATTAAAGCCGCTGATCAAGGCTTTATTGGAAATACACGCTCTTGGGCTGAACTCTCCGTCCATCAGAGTGTGTCCGGGAGAGTGGCACTGCAGTTCAGGCGTACAGACAATTTCAAAAGGCCCGGTCAGGAAGGAGAGGGCTTGGGGGCAGGAAGAGAAGGCCAGAGTCCTTCCTGGATAGGTCAGGAAAAACTCACTGATTGACAGGAGGCACGTCTACTGGTGACGTCAGCGTCTGGCTGGCCAATCCGATCCGCAGCTGCCCTGACAGCAGCTGCTCTGACTGGTCCCCCTAATCGGACATCCTGGACCCTGGAAGGACCTAATACCCCTGATGGGCACAATCATAGCCTCTGGGACAGGAGTCCTCTAAGCTTCTCCTTTGCTAATAAAGCAATAAAACTTTTTTTTTCCTTTTTCTTAAAACCATGTCCTCATTATTGGATTGCATCAGGGACAAGTACTGAACTTTCGGATCTTGTTAAAACTGCAGTCTGAATAGTTGGTCTGGGTGGGGCCTGAGATTCTGCATTTCTAACCACCCCCATCTCAGTGCTACTTGTCAGGGATCATTTATAAACAGAAATGCCCTAGGAAAATATCTACCCCACTGTTTATACTTATCTACCCAAAGTTCCACCATTTAGTACTACGGCCCTCTCCCTGCAGGTGGGGATTAAACCGGGGTCTCCTGCCTGCTGAGCATAAGCGTTTCACTTGAGCTACACCCCCAGCCCTAGTGCTACTTTTTAAAATACAAGTATCCTCTGAGGGATGTGGAGAATAAGGCCAAGGCCATCTGCTCCATCTGTAGCTGCTCCTCAGCCCTGTCCTTATGGTGGTGGGGGTAAAGTTGAAGCTCTTGTCATTTAAAAGCTTAGGCCTCTGCCAGAGGCTAGGAACACAAAAGGAACTTGCACCTGACTAGCACCTGACCCCTCACCTTAAGAGGTCAGTGACCCCAATACAATAAGCCCCAGGAAACTCCCTATCTACACTCTTGTCCCACCCTAATGGATCAGCCCACCCCAATACAACCAACCCTAGGAACTACTCTCCTGCCCACCTTAAATGAAGCCTATAAAACCCAGACCTTTGGTTTAGCCACCACCATTCTCGCCCTCCCCCCAAATGGGATACAGCGATTCTCACCTCCATCGTTTGTGCTAACATCATCCATTAGCATTTTGATGAATGAGTGAATTTGTTTATCAGATCTTGCTTGATTGGATAGCAATAGTTTACAGTCACGGAATTAGCAAATTTTCAACGAGAAACTACATCATAGGGTTGTGGATGTAGTTCAGCAGGAGAGTGCATGCTTACTGAACACAAGGCCTTAAGTTTGATCCACAAACCACACAAAAATTGAATTTTTTTTTTCTTTCGTACCAAGGATTGAACTCAGGGGCACTTGACCACTGAGCCACATCCCCAGCCCTATTTTGTGTTTTATGTAGAGACAGGGTCTCACTGAGTTGCTTAGCGCCTCGCCATTGCTGAGACTGGCTTTGAACTTGAGATTCTTTTGTCTCAGCCTCTCAAAGTGCTGGGATTACAGGCCTGCACCCCACACCCAGCTAAAAATTGAAATTATAGTTGAGCATGGTGGTACACACCTGTTATCCCAGCAACTCCAGAGGCTCAAGTAGGAGTATCATAAATTTTAGAGGCCATCCTCAACAATTTAGCAAACTTAACAAGACCCTGTCTCAAAGTTGAAAAATGAAAAGAGCTAGGGATGGAGCTCAGTGGTAAAGTGCTGTCTGGGCTCCATCTCCGGTACCCAAACAAATAAACTTATGAAAGAAAAAGTACTTTATTACTGATAAACCACGTTAGCTAATGTAAGGAAAGAAGCAAACAAAGGAAATAAAGAGAAAGGAGAAGCCGCTCAAGAGTAACATGAGTTTATTCAGGACAAACCTGTGGAGGGCGCCCCAGTGCAGACTGAGAGCCATTTTCCACTTTCAGCCTGAGGTAGATACAGGAGAATGAGGGAAGGGGGGTGAGGCCATTGCTAAGGGGCTGTCAAGGGAGTGTCTTTGGGATGTCATCTCCAAGAGGAACTAGGTGTTTTTGTGATCTAGGTCCCAGATAACAATTTCTTTTCTACGATGATGGAGTGTTTGGGATTATTTTGCACAATGATGGAGTATGTCTGGGGTTTAGGTCTGGCTGAGTCAGTGACTCTTTTCTAAGATGAAGGACATGTTTCAAAATGGCGTTGCCTACGTCAAGTTCTACCTAACAGCTAAATCCCATTTTTCATCAGGAAGCATATGCCTACAGAAACTAAAAGTGAATAATTATGTAATACCAGACTACAGTGTGCCAGACATACAAAAGATAGTGAGTCCTTCTATTTAGATCCTGAATTTGTGATCCAGGAAGACAGGTTGAAGGTGGAACTGTGAAATAAGACCACCATTGTATTGACCTGGTGCCATGTGCTGGATGCCAAAAGTGTTCACCTGTCAGGTGGAACACTCTCATCTCATCGCTGAAAACAACCTCAAGGGGAGGACTGTCCTCATCCTCATTTTACACCCTGGGCTTCTGGGGCTTGGAGAGGTCCTGCACATCTCTTGAAGTAGCAGCCTTATCTATTGCCAAAGATCATTCTTTACCATTTCATTCATTCATTTATTTATTTATCCAACCAATATTGATTAGATCTTTCTGTGCCAAGCACCATGCTGTAAGCTGGAGATACAGGGGCTGGGGATGTAGTGTCCAGGGGTAGAGCGTGTGTTTAGCATGCAAGAGGTTCCAGCACAGAAAATGAGAGAGAGAGAGAGAGAGAAAGGGGAGGGAGGAGATTGAGAGAGGAGAGTGTATTCTCAGAATAGTGCCACCCCAAACAATATCCAGTGCTGACTAAATGACTTGGTGGCACTGTGCTGGGAGATGTTAGGAACAGGCTTCTTGGGGTCTTCAGTGTGAAAGCAGCCACAGAGGCCAGTTGGTATCATAGGAAAGCAGGGAGCTGAAACTCCAAACCTCGGTTCTTGTGTTCCCACAAAAGAAGATTTAAAGTCAGACACCAAAAGTCATGCAAGAGACCTTGATTAGAAGCAAAAGTGAGGTGAAAATAAAGTAAAAGAAAAGTGGGGTTTCAGCAAAAAGCACTCTCAAGGGAGACAGTGGGCCGTCTCCAAGCAGAGAACCAGAAAGGAGACGACACTGTCCCCAATTTTATTAGTGTTGGATGTTTCCCAGGAGAGCTGGGGACCACCTTCTGTACTCTGCCAATCAGGTGTTCAACTCCTCATTCACGTCAGGAGGTGGAGTTTTTGACCTTAGTTGATCCTTTCGCAACTGCCATGGTGGCCATCCTATTTAGGGGGGTTTCATCTATAAGTCAATCCCATGTTATGTGGGCACTGGGGTCAATTGCTTCTCAGAAGTTACCTGAGTGAGCCTGCGCTAATAAAAGAATCTCCCTCCCTAGATGAATGGAGCCACCGTTAGCCATAATTCCTAGCTTCACTTCAACATCGATGGACTCCATCAAGAGTTAGTCCCATTAATCCTTTTCTCTTGACATATTTCCCATGAGCTCCTTTTGCTTCTGTTTTTTTTCTTCTTCAAATTAACTATCACCCTTTGCTTTCTTATTTACTTTGGAAGTAGTTTAAAGAACACTTGTGACTTTGCCTGCATTTCATTGCCATTGCTAGCTACTACCTAACAGTAGGACTTCTTAATTCCTCAGTGACTGCAAGGGCATCTTCACTGGTCTTTGTATTTGTGGATGGCACTGTTGTAAGGGAGGAAACAAAGGATGTTATAGCCAAGGATGAGCTCAGCAACTAAAGTGGTAAGGAGCAGTTATTGTGGTTCTGGTGGTCGGCAGGCGGGCTGTAGCTCGTGGGCATTCCAGGAGGCTGCCCCAGGATGGCAAATCCAAAGCCCCAAAGTCTGTGGCCAGGATCAACTGAAGTGTGTCAGTCCCGGAGGCTGCCTCTGGGAGGAGGGAAACCTGGTAGGACTCCAGCAGGCCCAGGAGAGCTGGGTGCCTGGCTTGGTTCTGGAGCTAGGTATTCTTAGGAAGGCACAAGCTGTGTCTTGTCTTGATTATGGTGAAGAAAACAAACTGTATTGTCAGAACAGCCTCAGAGGGTGACGCCCTGTGCTCTAATTCTCTCCATTCCTTTTGCAGTTGAATACCTGAGCCACTAAATGATGTGGAACCTTTGAAATCTTTCTATAACTTCATTCTCTGCTGGTGCTTTGGTTATAACCAAAGCACCAACAGAAATGAAATATGGCAGCTAAAATCCTACATAGAAAAGTCTCCATGAAGCAATGAGAAGTTTGGGGAGCCATCTCTAAACCATCGAAAGCACTTCTCAAAGAGAAATGATTATTTGGATATCTAGCTACAGGAAATCTTTGGTGATCACTCCAGCTGCCCTCTGTATCTGTGGATTCTGCATCTGTAGATTCAAACAACCATGAATTGAAACTATTAAAAAAATTTTGCAGCTGTACTGAGCACGTACAGACTTGTTTTGTCCTAATTCCCTGAACAATATGATATAACAACTATTTACATAACATTTACAATGTGTGAGGTATTATGAGTAATCTAGAGATGATTTAACGTATAATGGAAGGATGTACATATATGCAAATCCTACACCATTTCATAGAAACAACTTAAGTGTACTTGGATTTGGGTATCTCTGGGGGTCCTGGAATCAATCTCCCACAGATACCCAGGGGCTCCTACATTTAGTATGGAGAGCGAGGAGTTTTCTGAGGACATTTCCCCCAGGATGAATAACAAGCAGGAGAGCATCTGTCCAGGAATTGCATATGGCACTGCTGAAATGCTCTGACCTATAATGCAGGGGACTGAGGCTCCCGTGGGCAGGCAGAGCCAAAGGACAGCAGCTGGAGACTGCAGTGTGTGGACAGGATGCTTGCTAAGGGGTTGCTTTAATCCAAGGGGGACCAGAAAGTCAGAGCCTGGACAAGGTGAGAGGAGAGCAGGGACAGCAGGTGCATCAGAACCAGAAAAAGAAAGCCAGGAGACCACATCTGGGCTCCAGAAAGAGAAAGGAAAGGAGGCAAGTCAGGAGTTTTTTTACTATCTAGAAGCCTAGGAGTGCTAGGCGGGGCTGTGAGGGGCCAAGTCTACACCCTGGTAACATGCCCGTCCCTGTACCCTGACATTGATTGATGGGTTCATTCACTCTCTCATTTGGCAAATAGGACAAGCCAGGCTCTGGAGATACAGCAGTGCATAAATCAGGTTCTCTGCCCTCATGGGAAAGAGGAGGTCAATCAATAGACAAACAAGTGTAGAGAAATATCAGAGGAGATCATGGAGAAAACCAAGCCAGGTAAGAGGGATGGAGACCACATGGCCTGGGGAGATTTGCTAATTCACATAGGCTTTCAGGCATGGTATCTCTGAGGATGGTTATTGGAGACCCAGAGAAGGGACAGGCTGACACATTAGAGACCATCACTGTGGGCCTGGAAGGGTCTAGAATCTTATAGTACTGTTAATCTTTGCCACGCTATTGGCCCAGCTCATGAAGTATTTGTAATGGCTTCGATAGCACCGTCTTTAATGAGATGCTTACATTCTTTTTTTGTTTTGTACCAGGGATTGAACCCAGAGGTGCTTGACCACTGAGCCACACCCCCAGCCATATATATATATATATATAAAACTTTTTTCTTTCTTTTTTGGGGGGGTACTGTGGATGGAACTCAGGGGTACTTGATCACTGAGCCACATCCCCAGCCCTGTTATGTATTTTTATTTAGAGACAGGGTCTTACTGAGTTGCTTAGCACTTCGTCGTTGCTGAGGCTGGCTTTGAACTTGTGATTCTCCTGTCTCAGCCTCCCAAAGTGCTGGGATTACAGGTGTGGCCATCACACCTGACTCTTTATTTATTTTATTTTATTTATTTATTTATTTATTTATGGTACTGGAGATTGAACTCAGGGACACTCGACCACTGAGCCACATCCCCAGCCCTATTTTGTGTTTTATGTAGAGACAGGGTCTCACTGAGTTTCTTAATGCCTTGGTGTCACTGAGGCTGGCTTTGAACTTACAATTGTCCTGTCTCAGCCTCCCAAAGTGCTGGGATTACAGGCGTGCGCCACCACACCTGGGTTCCTTTTTATATTTTTATTTTGAGACAGGGTCTCACTAAGAGCTAATGGCCTTGCTCAATTGCAGAGGCTGGCTGTGAACTCACAATCCTCCTGCCTCAGCCTCCTGAGCCTCTGGGGTTACAGGCATGCGCCACCACGTGGTCGTTTAATTTCTTGGAGCCCTCCTCCAAATCTTGAAACTGTTGCTTTTGTCTCCTGCTGTGTATTTCCCTGGGGTCCTGAGAGCCTGTGGCCTCATGGCCCTGAATTCCTACTCTCTTGCTCATGGCCAGGCACAGCTGGGCATCCACTCAGTGGCATCTGGAAAATAACTTTCCTGCTCCATGTTTTAGCTTTTGAAACTGACATGCCATTCTGTTATCTCACAGTCATGTTCTGATGGCCTCAGTTATAAAAAGAGTTTGTGATGCTTTGAAGATAATGTTACATAATCATATCTATCTTTGTATTAGATGGAGTGGAGGACTAAAAGTGTGATTATGCCCTGTTTTGGGAAAAACTGATACATGGAAATTCTCACAACACAGTTATATTTGGAGGAGATTTTTCACATTAAAAATCTTCCCTAGTGCCAGGTACAGTGGTGTGTGCCTGTAGTTCCAGGAGGCTAGGTGGGAGGATCACTTGAGCCCAGAAGTTCAAATGCAGCGTGGGCAACATTAGAGAGACATCATTTCAAAATAAAATAAAATAAAAATCTGTAGGGAGATATTCATTGGATAAAGAGAAGCACATCTCCTTTTCTCCTTCCCCCTCCCTCTAGTCACCACACCAGGGCTTGCTAAGCCTCCTCTTCATAAGCCTCTAATCTCTAACCTCCAATTGGTCCCTTTGTACCCACCTGTTAGTCAGCTTTCTGTTACTGTGACAAATACCTGGGATAAGCAGCTTGTAAAGAGAAAAGATTTACTTAGGCTCACAGTTTTGGAGGTTTCCGTCTATCATTGGTTGGCTCTGTTGCTTTTGGGCCTGAGCAAAACAGCCTATCATGGTGGCAGCACGTAGCAAGAGAGCTCACCTGATAGCCAGGGCATGAAAGAAAGGAAGAATAAGAGCCTGGGGTCCCAATCTCCCTCCAAGGGCATGTTCCTAATGACCAGAAGACCTTCTACTGGGTTCTACTTCTTAGAGGTTCTACAACTTTCCAGTAGTGCCCTGGACTAGGAAACAGCCTCTAATAAATGGGCCATAGGGGACTCTTATCCAAACTATAGTAGCATGCACAGATTTGGTCCAGCTGACTCTGAAGCTAGAGCTGCCCTGGAAGACTCTGACTTGATGGCTTCTTAGTTATGGCCTCCAGCTACTGTCGTCTCTCTCTCTCTCTCTCTCTCTCTCTCTCTCTTTCTCTCTCTTTTTTTTTGTACTGGGGATTGAACTTAGGGGTACTTGACCACTGAGCCACACCCCCAGCCCTATCTATTTTGTGTTTTATGTAGAGACAAAGTCTCACTGAGTTGCTTAGTGCCTCACTGTTGCTGAGGCTGGCTTTGAACTCGCGATCCTCTTGTCTCAGCCTCCCAAAATGCTGGGATGACAGGCATGTGCCACCGCGCCCGGCTACTGCTGTATCTCTTTGCTCCTTTTTCCAACAACACTCTTCAGAAAATGGTCTATATCCATGTCTCCTACCTTACCGCCCATCTCTTGACCCTATTAATCTGACTGTCATCTCCCAAGCTACTTCTGTCAGGCTCACCAGTCAAATCCAATGGGCTCTGCTCAGCCCCATCTTGACCTCTCCCAGGCCTTGGACCGCTGTTCTCCCATGCTTCCCTCCCTCCTTTCTTGTCACTCTTGTGGCTTCTCCTCATCTCTCCAGTTGCCAACCACTGGAATATTCTAGGGCTTGTCCTCAAACTCCTCATCACACGCTATAGCGCCATGGTATCATTGTCATTGGGCTTTAGATTAATCATGGAAACTGCCAAACTCATGTTTCAGTAGCGACCTCTCTTCTGTACTGCAAACTTGAATGTCTCCACTTGGACATTTAACAAGGTATGTCAAATTTACTAGGTCTACGACCGAGCTCTCCTTTGACCTTGCAAAACCAGCTCTCTACAGTGTGAATCATGACCCTGAAAGAGGTCTGCATCCTAATCCCCAGGACCCATGAATATGTCACCTTACATGGCCAAAGGGACTTTATGGAGGTGATTTAGTTAAGGATCTTGGGAAAGAGCAGAGCATCCCAGAGAGCCCTTATAAGATCAGGAGGAGCAGGGTGCAGTGGCTCAAGCCTGTAATCCCAGCACTCAGGGAGGCTGAGGCAGGAGAATCGTGAGTTCAAAGCCAGCCTCAGCAATGGCGAGGCGCTAAGCAACTCAGTGAGACCCTGTCTCTACATAAAACACAAAATAGGGCTGGGGTGTGGCTCAGTGGTCGAGTACCCCTGAGTTCAATCTCCAGTACCAAAAAAAAAAAAAAAAAGATCAGGAGGATAAATTCAAAGAGAAAAAACGTAGGTGTGCCATCAGAATTAGAGGTTGGAACGATGGATAGGCTTTGAAAATGGAGAGGAGATGGAGAACCCAGGTACATAGTTGGCCTCTAAAAACTAGAAAAGATAAGGAAATGGATTCTCATCTGAAACCTCCAGAAGGAATATACCCCTGCCAACACCTTGCCTTTAGATTTCTGAACTCCAGAACCGTGAAGAGTAAATTCGTGTTGTTTTAAGCCATTAGGTTTCTGGTGACTTGTTACAGCAGCAACAGAGAACAAATACATGCAGGCTTCCCCACGTCAGTAATGGTTACTCTATCCTTCAGTTCCAGAGGGACACTGGAGTTGGCTCTGTTTTTCCTCTTCCTCACAACCCATATCCAATGCATTGGCAAATTCTATTTGCTCCATCTTCAAAGAGTATCCAGAATCTGCCAAACACGGTGGCGAACGCCTGTAATCCTCGCCCTTTGGGAGGCTGAGACAGGAGAATCACGAGTTCAAAGCCAGCCTCAGCAACACCAAGGCACTAAGCAACTCAGTGAGTCCCTGTCTCTAAATAAAACACAAAATAGGGCTGGGGATGTGGCTCAGTGGTCAAGTGCCCCTGAGTTCAATCCCTGGTGCCAAAAAAAAAAAAAAAAAGAGTATCCAGAATCCAATGGATTCTCCTGAGTACCACCAGGGACATTGGTCTAGACTGTCGTCAGCTTTTCTTCCCAGATTACCTCCTAGAGAGTCTTGCTACATCTCCCTTTGTCATAGCTGCTCAAGTGATCAGGTAAAAACACAAGCCAGCGTTTAGCATTCCTCTGTCCAACGGCCTCCACCTCAGGTGGCCCACGACTTCACCATGGACCCCACGGGCTTCCACACTATGGCTCCTGTGTCCCTTTCTGTGCTCATCTTCTATCCCTCCCTGCTTGCCCACTCTGCCCCCATCACGCCCGCATGTACTTCCCAGATCATCTTTAGGAATCGAGGGGTGCTGCTGGCTGACAGCCCTCAGGGGCCAAGGATGGGCTTGGCTGGGAGGAACTGCTTCCCTCAACATCCCATTCCACCCCTTCATGGGGCAGCTGCATCCAGTGGGTAAGGACATGGGGATGCAAGGGCCCAGCCCCTTTCCCCAGCCAGACACAGCTCTGCAGCATCATCCTGTCTTCAGAGTTGCCCATGTGGTTGTCCGGGACATTCATTGGAACTCTCATAGCTCATCTTCCTCTGTCCAGGCCTCCTTCTCTTCCTTTCTCTTCCCAGCTTGATCCCAAGAGCACTCCCTAATAGTATGCTAACTGCTGTCTTGGAAGCTGCTTTCTGGGATCCCACCTGTGAACCTGATGAGCTCTTTGCTACTATACGTCCAACACTCCAAGTACCTTGTTCCCACCTGTTCCCCAAATTTTCACCCTCTCTTCCTTCAAGTCTCTGCTCAAATATCCCATAATCTGTGGCCTCTCCTGATCACCTTTTTTTTTTTTTTTGGTACCAGGGATTGAACTGGTCAAGTACAAGGCATACTTGACCACTGAGCCACATCCCCAGCCCTATTTTGTGTTTTATGTAGAGACAGGGTCTCTCACTGAGTTGCTTAGCACCTCGCTGTTGCTGAGGTTGGCTTTGAACTCACGATCCTCCTGTCTCAGCCTCCCTAAGTGATGGGATTACAGGCATGCACCACTGCGCCCGGCTCCTGATAACCTTTTATAAAAGAGCAAACACAACCATCATCACCAGACTACTCTCTGCATTAGGCGGCTGAAGTTTTTCTACAGTGTTTATCCTCGTCAGGCATGGATTTCCTTTTTCCTTTTCTCTCTCACTATACTCCAGCTTCATAAGGACAGAGACCTGTATTTTGCTCACTGCTTTTTGCATAACAACTAGAAGAGTACCTGCTTAGTAGCAAGGCCGGCTACTGTTGGAACCCAAATCTAGTCTTTGGACCACTGCTACATCCCTTGATGAAGCTCCTGCCTTCAGGATTTTCAGTTTTACCTGTTGGTTCTTCCCCTGATTCCTCTAATTCTGAGTCAACCCATTCATGACTTCCATTGTATCCTCCATGACAAGAGTCTGCTCTGGGGTCTCCTCCTTGGTCTTTTTGGAAATTGCAGTCTGGCCCCTAGAGCCCAGTTCTGGCAGACCTGCTGTCAGGCTAACAGGAACCACACCTACCAGGCTTAAATGCACTTGTATTGTGGATTCCTAAAACACGCCCAATCCAAGGCTCATGATGGCCCACCCAAGTCTGGTCAGCTGCCCTGAAAGTCAGGGGGGAGATATGAGCCACATCTAGATCTTCCTCATCAGAAAGGGCATCCTTACAGGGGAGGAAGTTGGCATTTGAGCCAGAACAGCCTGAGTATGAATTCCAGCTCTGCCATTTACCAGCAGGGCAGTCTCAGCCGGCCATTCACTTTTCTGTGCAATAACTTCTTCCTGGTGGAGCCAAGTGGAGATGTCAGCGGCACAGAGTACCTGTGCAACAAGACATGAAGATGCGAGAAAAATATGACATCTAGCTGACCAGCAGTAAAAGTCTCCCATACAGCTAGGCGCGATGGCACACGCCTGTAATCCCAGCACTTTGGGAGGCTGAGACAGAAGAATCGCCAGTTCAAAGCCACCCTCAGCAATGGCGAGGCGCTAAGCAACTCAGTGAAACCCTGTCTCTACATAAAACACAAAATAGGGCTGGGGATGTGGCTCAGTGGTCAAGTGCCCCTGAGTTCAATCCCCAGTACCAACAACAACAAAAAAGTCTCCCATACTGAAGTTCTCTGGAACACCTACCTGCCCCTTGCGTTCAATGGGGAAGCATGCTTTCTCAGGAAGAAACTTGAGACCAGGTAGCTCTGTCTGCAAAAAAACAAACCAAACCAAACCAACCCAAAACAACAACAGCAACAAAACTATTTGCTTTGGGAAAACATTCATCATGGCATGAAGTTCCATGATAGTTCCAAATGCATTTGAACAATTCAGTAATCTGTGCAGTAAAATTATATTGTCAGCCAATATAAATATACTAAGTTCAGGCATCAGCTCATATAAAACATGGCTTCACTTCCAGAAGGTAGCTTTTCATGAGCAGGTCACAAAAGCATAAGAATCCGTGGATTTCCCTCTCAGCCTCACCTTTGCAGGAATTAGTGGATAGAGTTATATTCAACCTTGCCAAATACACAAAAGCTTTTCTATTTCTCATTTTGCCATTCAAAAGGAAGGGAGCAATGGCTTTGGAGGTCGAGTGTGGTATATTTAGCATAGTGCTGAAAGTGAGTTCAACACAAATATCCAATGCTGGCAGATTGCACAATTCTCAAGTTATTTTTGTGATAGGCAGTGTTTTTCTTTTCTATTCTGTTTTCTTCCCTCTTGAATTGCCTAATGATTTCCAATGAATAGAACTCTGTCCAGTTCCATCCAGTCAACCCATGCTGAACAGAAGCGTCAATGAGAGGTGTCGTGTTGACACTCTTTATTTCAACGGATTCCCCACAGAGTAAAGATGGAAAAGGAACCACTGTTGGGGATGTTCACTTGCAGTTTGCACCCTTGGTTTGCAAGTGGGTCATCAGCTCACCAAAGAGAATATAAAGTCCCAAAATCAGGTCACCACAGTTTCTGAAGTCTGAGCTGTCATTTACTGGAGAAGAAAAACATGTGTAGACACATTATGAAAACATTTAATATTCTTCTACGTGACCCGGTAGGAAGCTTCCCGGTCCAGCCTGGTGAGCCGCGTGATGTTGGATTGGCAGCAACCCCAGGTGGAAGATGAAAGGTGTGCGTTTAGCTCCCTGCAACCAGCACGCAGCTCCAGCTGTATTTTGTCTACAAGGCTGTCAGAAAGAATGCATTTGCAGTTATTATTGATCACTTTTTTAAAAAAGTTAACCTTTATTTTATTTATTTGTTTTTATGTGGTGTTGAGGATCGAACCCAGTGCCTCCCCCGCGCTAGGCAAGTGCTCTACCACTGAGCCACAACCCCAGCCCTATTGATCACTCTTTAATCTACCTTGCGCTAGGAATCCAATTGAATCTGACAGACGGGCTGTCTCTTTTTGACATACTTTGTCCTTTCTCTTTGATGGGGGTGAAAATCGTGTCCATGAGGACATGGAGCCTGCATCCAAGAAGCCAGGTGGGTTCTTCTTTATATGCAGCCCGTGATTGTTCGGAGATTTTCAATTTCCTCCTGGGAAGTTGAGTGCTGGGGTCGAGAGGGATATTTCAGTTAAGAAATATTTCCCCAGAGAAGCCTTAGCATTTAAACTTCCCTTTTCATTTTGTAAAAATGAAATACTTTTGTAAAAAAGTATCACATGCTTATGGCAAAAAAAAAAAAAATTAAATGGGACACAGCAAAGAGTCTGTCTCCCTCAAATCACTGTCCCTCTGCCCAATTCCCTTCCCCAGAGGCAACTACTGGTACCAATTTTTTTTGTGATTCCTTCCAGTGTCTATGCATATATAAGAAGAGCTTTGATTTTTGAGATGCATTTTTATATGTTCAGTTCAAGTGGCTCATAAGATGCCTCTTCCAAATCACTCTCCATGGCAACACAACTCTGGAACACACACGGACATGTACTTGTACACACACAGTTGTCTTCTGAAGCATAAAATGGAGGGGAAATGATGCAAGAGTGAATAGAAGGCACATTACAGTGAACCGCAGTGGTTAGTGGCTTCTCAGATGGTTCCAGACAGCTTTTTCTACAGAAATAGCTCAGCGAGAACACCCCAGCCTACTCACACTGCAGAACAGAGCCCAGGAGCTTGTCTCTGTTGCAGCCTCCCCTCGGAGCTCAAGTCTAAACACATCAGAGCTTGGCAGGCCTGCACGGCTGCCTCGGCACACAAATCCCGAGCTCCTTGGGCTCTGCTTGTTCTGTTCCCAGGAATCAGCAGAGCTTTCTCACGGCTCACACCTGCTCCTCCTCCACACAAGTGGAAAGCCCCTCAAGTCTTTCTGTCACAAGGGTGAATCAAAACCCAACTCACCCTGACACTCTAAAGGAAAATCAAAAAAAGCCCACCGATAAATATAGAGCACTGTGTGTGTGTGTGTGTGTGTGTGTGTGTGTGTCTGAAAGAAATAAATCAAGAAAGAGCATTCGGCTGGGTGTGGTGGCACATGCCTATAATCCCAACCAAGACGGGAGTTCAAAGCCAGCTTCAACAACAGTGAGGCGCTAAGCAACTCAGTGAGACCCTGTCTCTAAACAAATCACAAAATAGGGCTGGGGATGTGGCTCAGTGGTCGAGTAACCCTGAGTTCAATCCCTGGTAGAAAGAAAGAGAGAGAGACAGAGACAGAGATAGAGAGACAGAGAGAGATAGAGAGAGAGAGAGAAAGCAAGCAAGCATTCCATTGGGGAGGCCATTCTGAAATTAAGTGATGCATAGACATAGTCCTGTTGAAATTTGGAAGGTGTATTTGTCCTCAGAACACAGGTGGCAGAATGAGCGTGATCCAGAACAAGTTGGTAAGCTGTTACAGAGATTTTCTACGGTTAAAATGTGAACGAGGATAACTTGAGTACTTTTACTGAAGTATTGCCATAGAATAAAAACCACTGTCAAAATTATTGGTAAAATCAGCCTGTCTCTCATCAAAAGGTGACTTTTAATATAGGAGCCACATGGAAATAGATAGAAAAGGTCCGTTTTCAATGTACAGCAGGTATACCTTAAAGCATAGGTCTTGGCCTGGCGCAGTGGCCCATGCCGGTAATCCTAGCAGCTTGGGAGGCTGAGGCTGGAGAGAGGGTCCCAAGTTCAAAGCCAGTCTCAGTAACCCAGCAAGGCCCCAGGTAACTTAGCAATACCCTATCTCAAAATAAAAATTAGAAAGGGTTGGGGATATGGCTCAGTAGCTAAGTGACCCTGAGTTCAAACTCTGGTACCAAAAAAAAAAGTATAGGTTTTGCTCCTGATTGAAGAAATAGTTACTTGTATGTATAGTTTTGGAAACATTGGAAAGATCCCTTTCCAAGAAAATACTTCCTTGCTGCTGGCTAGTGCCTGAAAATCCTTCCCTGGCCGAGAAAGCCTTAAATTCCACAATAAGAGATTAAAGTGTAATAAGCAAATTCCCCAGGAAAGAATGGCAATGATAATAAAGCTCATTTCCTGAGCACTCACTCGTGGTAAAGGCTTTCCTTTCACGCCTACACAGAACTTTACATGAATGATCTCCTTTAATACCTGTGGCAGCTCCTCCCCAGTGACCCTTGCCTCTGAGTAGTCATGCCTTGTGTGCAGTCCTCCCCTTGAAACTGAGCTGGCCCCGTGACTCACCTATAACCAAAAGAATGGGGCAGAGGTGATGCTGTGGGGCTTTTCTAAGCTAGATCCGGAGATGCCTTACTGCTTCTGCCTTGGTGTCTTGGGATATTCCTTCTGGAGAAAGCCAGCTGCCATATAAAAAAACCAACTCTCCTGAGGCTGCCATATTGCCAGGAAGCCCACGCTAGCCATTTGGAGTAGCTGAGTGGGAAAAGAGATACCTGGTCCACCCTCAGCCATTCCGTCCATCCCATACCACATACCAGACATGTAAATAAAGATGCCATTTTGGACGTCCTATTTGACATAATCTTTGAGTGCTTCTGTCCCAGCTGACATTTGACTCTAACTGCATGGGAAACCTCAAGTGAAAATTTCCCATCTGGGCCCAACCCACTCACAGAATCATCAATCATCATAAATAGTATCAAGTTGTTATTTAAAGACATTCAGTTTTAGGGTATATTGTTACAGAGCAAGAGCTTACAGAAACAATCCCCATTTTTACTCTGAAAGATCTTGAATCTTACTGTCAACTCTCCGACATCCATTTCTTCCCTTTCTCGCTGTGCATTTCGGGGAATTGATCCCTGTCTGGCAGTCACCCTAATTAGTCTATGCTAGTAGCTCACAAAGTGTTGTCCAATAGTACCAGTGTCACCGTAGGACTTTTTAGAGAGGCAAATTCTCTAGGCTTTTCTTGGACCTGCTGAATCAGAGGCTCCAGGACTGAGGTCCAGTCATCTGTGATTAATAAGTCCTTCAGGTGATTCAGAATCATGTTCAAACCTGAGAACCACTGGTCTCTAGACCAATCAGGGTAATCCTGTCCTTCCTTGTCAGAGATTGGCTTAGGAGCCCGAGCCCAAGCCAGTCAGCACATAATCTTGTCTGTGTTCACGGTTAGTTTGTGGTTAAGAGTGGCCTTCTGTCTGGGGACGCCATTCTGACTGGGAAGAGAGCCAGCCTACAGATGTAATCATGGCTGAGGCTGAAAAGTAGAGCTGTAGTAAGAACCTGGGTCCTAGCCGGGCGCAGTGGCGCAAGCCTGTAATCCTAGCACTTAGGGAGGCTGAGACAGGAGAATCGCGAGTTCAAAGCCAGCCTCAGCACTGGCGAGGTGCTAAGCAACTCAGTGAGACCCTGTCTCTACATAAAACACAAAATAGGGCTGGGGATGTGGCTCAGTGGTCGAGTATCCCTGAGTTCAATCTCCAGTACCAAAAAAAAAAAAGAACCTGGTTCCCTGACACCAGGGTTCAGTCAGCCTGCCCTATCTTTGGATTGTTAACTATGTGGGTCAAAAAATGTCCCTTTCTGGTTAAATCTGTTTGAGTCAGTTGTTCAGTCACTTGTAACTGAAACCATACCTCCAGCTATCATGATCATCACCATCTATATTTCATATTAAAGAAGGGAGGTCATTTGCACTAGCTCGGACCACTGGGAAGGAGAGGTGCTAGGATTTTTGTCCCACTGACCTTCAGGATGAAGCTACAGCAAGCAATAAGGTTTCTTTCCTGAGAGTAGAAGGATCTGTGTTTTCAGTGGGCCAGGGTACTATTACTATAAAGTAATACAGTATAACAACTATTTACCTAGCATTTACATGATATTAGTATTAGAAGTAAACGAGGACAGTGGGCATCTGACACAAGAAGGGTTGCCTTGGAATGAAGATCAGGTCCAGGAGGGGAGGTGCCCACAGGACATACTTCCTGCTGAACTTCTGTTCAGGGCTGGCCCTATACTCTTATATTCCTTCATGTCCTTAAATCAAATGACGTCCTTTCTCCTCTCTTTTCCCCCTGAACAGATTGATATAATATGTTGTTCTGCAAGACCCACACTGGAAGAGCATAAAGCCGGTGTGCCTTCCAGGCGTAGGCCGATTGGTCCATGTGCTTCTATAAACTGCATCCACCCACATCGTATTACTCCAAAGAAGGGTGATAAGCACACAAGAACAATCTGGAAGATTCCAATTGTCAGTGCAGCCAAAAGGTAGCAGCAACAGATCCTGCCCAACATATACCAAGGCATAAATTCAGTGTTTTTCTAATGGTAAGAGTCTCTAGCCCAGCGCCCCTTCAGAGGATGCTGACGTTTGCCGGGGGCTCCTGCTTTCTCACTACAGTGTGTATCCGTGGCTGTTCAGCTTTCACCCCACTCCCACTGTGCTCCTGCCCCCTCTGGTGCCCCCTCAGAGTCATGTGGCTAATTTTAAACTGTAACACGAAGCTGGGAACAGGGAAGCCCTGAAGTCCCAGGGATCTATGGCTAAAGAGAATGTGACACAAGGCTTCAGAAAAACAAAGCAAGCCAGAAGGTGATATCTCTTGTCTCTGATGATCACCCAGAATCTGCAAATGGGGGCACATGATCTTTATTTTATATATACATATATATTTTGGGGGGGAGAGGATTGAACTCAGGGGGACTCAACCACTGAGCCACATCCACAGCCCTATTTTGTGTTTTATGTAGAGACAGGATCTCACTGAATTGCTTAGCGACTCGCCATTGCTGAGGCTGGCTTTGAACTAGTGATTCTCCTGTCTCAGCTTCCAAAGTGCTGGGATTACAGGCATGCACCACCGCACCTGGTTCTATTAAGTATTTTGATGGAAAACTTCTCTTTAATTTGAAACAATTGGTGTGGGAATCAGTGAGCATTTACTGAAGACTCTGCTGGGGGTGGAACATTATTTTGGCACTGGGAAGGGGCCCTAGATGAAGGACAGTCATTGCAAGAAGTTCAAAAAGAGCTATTAAACAACAGGTCATGTATAAAATAGCATGCTCTAAGATGGTAAGATGCACTAACACAAGATTGTTTCTAGGGGGGCTGGGATTGTAGCTCAGTGGTAGAGCGCTTGCCTTGCATGCGTGGGGCCCTGGGTTCAATCCTCAGCACCACATACAAAGCAATAAAATAAAGACATTGTGTCCATCTGCAACTAAAAAAATAAATAAAAATAAGTAAGTAAGTAAATAAATAAATAAATATACATATATATATATAAAAGATTGTTTCTAGGTACTGGGATATTTTTAAAAAATTGAACCTGCATGGAACATTTATAGACTTTCTTTGTCATCGTTATTTTTAAAATAATACAGTATAACAACTATTTACCTAGCATTTACATTATATTAGTATTAGAAGTAATCTAGAGATAACTGAAGTAACAGGGAGGAGCTGGGGATGAGCATATCGAAAGACGTGCATAGGTTATATACAAATGCTATCCCATTTCATACTAAAAGCTTTGAGCGTCTTAGATTTGAGTATCCCAGAGGGTCCTGGAACCTCCCCCACAGATGCCAAGGGATAACTATATTGTTATTACACCTAAAATACTGATGAGGAAACTGAGTCACTGAAAAGGCAGTTGTCCATGGTCACACAGGATGCATCTCAAGGTGACCTGGCTCTGGAGGCTGATAACTGAGGTAAGATGATACCTGACTGAGGTCAGATCTTACTGGCGACTGTGTTGTGTTCTGGTCTCTTGTGTCTTCAATATGAGAGGATTTCAAGCAAGACAAGACACTCAGTAAAAATATAGCAAAATTTATTAGAGTGAGAGAAGAGGGGAGCACCCTCAAGGGAGAGAGTGGGTCCCCTCAGAGAGAAGAGTGATAAGTTCTGTGTCCTAGCTTTTACTGAGGAAGAAGGGAGGTTGTTCGAAGGTCCTGCCCAAGTATCACCTCTAGGCTCCGGATTGACAGATACATTAGCTAACAGCCTGAGGGCAACTCTTGGTCATTTTGTCCTGGCTGACAGGTCCTAACTGGAACTGGTTTTGCAGAATTCATGGTCAGTGGGCTCCAGTCTTAATCCTTCTGCCTTTCCAGGTCTGGGCATCTCTGGTCTGAAATGTTTGTGTAGGGTCTTGTCTAAAATGTCTTAGCAATCTGGCCCTTTTGAGAAAACATATTCTTGCTTTTTGGTTCTTACCCCCTAAATCTATCTACCTCCCTCCTTTTGCAGGAGGAATACTTTATGGGGCTGACATCAGGCAAGGGTCCTGAAATTGCTATTTTGCTATTTGAGGCAGGACTGCTGATTAACTCATTTGCTCTGAACTAAGTAAGTCTTAAACTCATGTCTAGCTGCCAGCCGAGGCTGCACTTCCCACCCAGACACAAGATGTGAACAGGGAGGTACATCGAGAAGAATGGGGTGGATCTAGAAGCTTCTTGGAGGAAGTAGTCTTGACAAAGAACTAGGGTGATTCAGGGCAATGTTAGGGGCCAACAGTTTGCTTGTTGACCAACTTGTGCTATTTTTAATGATTGTGATGAGCTTCCTATGTGCTGGATCATTCCATGAGTATGGGGAACTGGGGAAAAAGGATGGCCAGATCACGTGGTTCATCCCTTTCTTCTACAGATGAGACAACTAAGGTCTGAAGGAAGTCTGTGATGGCCCCACCAGCGCCTCCTGACTCTTGGAGATCCCCAGGTGCAGCAGGCAGGGTCTGGTAAGGGGAAGTGCGACTGGCATCTCTCCGGTGAAGCCTGAAAGTCTCCAGAGACAGGTTAGCGTTGGGGAGATCAGGCACGTTGGGCTTGCATGTCCAGGCCTGGGTCCGTGCAGCTGGGGGAATGAGAGGGCTCGCCCAGGGCTGGTCTCGGAGCCCTCCTGCGGTGCACCCACATGCTCTGTGGCGCCCCCTTCTGGCCCACGCTGACTCGCTGCAGCGATGGGGATGCACAGCCGGGCATGGCTGCTGCAAAAGCACTGTGAGCCCCCCATCCCCGGTGGGGGCGCCAATGAGAAAACCCTGCCCCCCTCCCCCCGGGGGTCCTACAGGTCCTGGAAGCCAACCCAGACGCAAGATCTGTTTCTTTCTTTGTGCGGATCAGGAGTGGGCTCTGTCCCTCATCGTTTTGAATATAATGATTTTAAAATCATATGATGATGCTATTGATAGGATGATTACGGCGGCTAGCTTTCATTTAGTTTCCACTGAACCCTGGTGAACAGTAATTAAGATTTTTTAAATATATACATATATATACCAGGGATTGAGCCCAGGGAGCGCTCAACCATTGAGCCACACCCTCAGCCCCTTTTTAATTTTTTGGGGGGTGTACTGGGGATTGAGCTCATGGGCACTCGACCACTGAGCTACATCCCCAGCCCTATTTTGGATTTTATGTAGAGACAGGGTCTCACTGAGTTGCTTAGTGCCTCGCCATTGCTGAGGCTGGCTTTGAACTCAGATTCTCCTGTCTCAGCCTCCCAAAGTGCTGGGATTACAGGCCACCACCCAGCAATAATTTGGAATTTAACAGCAACCAGAGCACTTTCTCCTAAGGAGACTAGCTGGGAATCCAGTGGCGCATTCAGAGCTGGGCTGCTGATCCAGCAACAGGCTGTGATCCCCGCCCACAGTGTAAATCCTCTGGCTGGTTCTTCATCTGTGTGTGGAGATGAGGCACCAATAGATGATTTCTAACCTTGCCACAGGGTCTCTCAAATAGCCCAGGCTGTCCTTGAACTTGTGATTCTCCTGCTTCAGACTCCTGAGGAGCTGGAATTACAGGCCTGTGCCATTGCTCTGGGTAATGGGTTGCCTTCTTAAGTTGTATTTTTTTTTTGTTAAAAATCAGCTTTATTGAGAGATAATTCAACGTGCAGTTTCACCATTTAAAGTGTGATTTAATGGTTTAAGTGCAGTCACCCATTCCCTGGAGTGGGGACACTTGGGTTTGAATCTGGGGTCCTCACTTATTAGCCGGTACCCTTGGGCAAGTTGCTTCGACTTTCTCTGTCTGGGTGTAAATCTTTGTAAAGCAAAGATTATTACAGAACTTCTTTGGCAAGGATGTGATGAAGAGTAGACGATCATGTAAAGACTTTGGAACTGCCTGGAACAGTGAACAAGTGCTCTGCATGTATTCCTACCATCGTTATTGTCATTTAGAAACATGAGAATGGAAGTGCTATGAACTCAATGTTTGTGTCCTCCCAAAATTCATTAAAGCTCTAATTATTTTTTTATTTTTTGGTACCAGAGGTTGAACTCAGAGGCACTCGACCACTGAACCACATCCCCAGCTCTATTTTGTGTTTTATGCAGAGACAGGGTCTCACTGAGTTGCTTAGCACCGCGTTGTTGCTGAGGCTGGCTTTGAACTTGTGATCCTCTTGCCTCAGCCTCTGGAACTGCTGGGATTACAGGCATGTGCCACCATGCGTGGCGTTGACCAGGTCTTTTTCAGCAGCTTGTGTTATTATTCTTTTTTCTTTTTCTCTCCCTGTAAGGCACCTGACCTTGATTTTGTTACATACATGCATCACAGTCCTGTTCTCTGCAGGTATACCTGTTCCTAGGCTAGATGAAGGCACTGGATATGTAATTCGCAGCATCTCATAAAGAGCGTGCTGTTTGGTGGAGAACACGGTGGGTTCTACGTCCCTTATCCTGCCCTCTGAATAAGCCTGAGGGCCACTTAGCTACAAGCATCTCTTAAAAACTGTGAACACTAGCTATTCTATGTAGATTTGCTTTTGGATGCTTTTCCCTTAATCATGCGCATTTCCGATCAAGTCTATATGATCTAAGTTATTCTTGTAGGAAATAGAAAAGATGGAACAGGAAGCTGAGGGAAAGGAGGCAGTGCAGGAGCTCGGGCTTTGAAATGCGGCAAGGACAACTGGGGCAAGAGACGTGGAGGTGTGGTAACGCCCTGCCTGTTCCTTTTGAGCAAAAGGAAGCTGTAGTGGTGTATGCTGCTCCTTAGTTAAACATGGTTATGAGCCGGGCGCGGTGGCGCAAGCCTGTAATCACAGCACTTTGGGAGGCTGAGACAGGAGAATCGCAAGTCCAAAGCCAGCCTCTGCAACAGCAAGGCGCTAAGCAACTCAGTGAGACCCTGTCTCTACATAAAACACAAAATAGGGCTGGGCATGTGGCTCAGTGGTCGAGTGCCCCTGAGTTCAATTGCTGGTACTAAAAAAAACCCAACAACAACAAAAACATGGTATGACATGCTGGACGCAGTGGTGCACACCTGTAATCTCAGAAGCTCAGGAGGCTGAGGCAGGAGGATCCCAAGTTCAAAGACAGCCTCAGCAACTTAGTGAGGTCCTAAGCAACTCAGCGAGATCTTATCTCTAAATAAGATATAAAAAAGGCTGGAGATGTGGCTCAGTAGTTAAGCACCTCTGAGTTCAATCCCTAGTACTAAAAAACAAAAACAAAAAAACAAAACAAAACTATGACAAAACTATATAGCAGAGTTTTGAGAAATACCCAAAGGTATATGTGGATTGTCTAAATAACAAGCCCTCTCCCCCAGGTATCCAAGATAGTCCAGAATTATAGCTGGATCATAGAAACTAGTCATAACATTGAAAAACAAAAAAAAAGTAAGCCTGGCATGGTGGCGCATGCCTGTAATCCCAACTCTTTGGGAGGCTGAGACCGGAGGATCGTGAGTTCAAAGCCAGCCTCAGCAATGGCGAGGCACTAAGCACCTCAGTGAAACCCTATCTCTACATAAAACACAAAATAGGGCTGGGGATGTGGCTCAGTGGTTGAGTGCCCCTGAGTTCAATCCCTGGTACCAAAAAAAAAAAAAGAAGTAATTGTAGATTTGGTTGGAAAGCCAGTAAAAATATATGGTAAAACAGAATAAAATAAAATTACCCACAATACCACTGGAAATAAAAGGGACATTCTGAAGGGTGTCCGGCCACTAAGGGGTGGCAACTGAACACGGCATGGCTCTCTTTAAAGCACAGCCTGTGCTTTATTTTTATGAACGTGTAACCAGCACTGTTGAATGCCAACCCGACGACCATTTCCAGCCTCCCTCTGGCTTGTCCTCCTCCTACCAGAGCAGTTAAAAGTACTAGCAATTCCCCTTGTAATCTGTGTGACTCAATGCTGGTCTGTGCAATATACAGGGATTTCTATGGTGGGAAACACTTTTATTCCTGATTTAAAGGAAAAAGACATGAGAAGGTCCCCTCTGCACTCACCTCTCTCTTTCTCTCTCTTTTTTTTTGTTTTGGATGCCTGTCAAGTAAGGATATGATGCCTGGAGCTGTGGCAGCCTTCTTGTGATCAGATCACCCCCAGTCTGAAGCTGAAGGCTAACACTTAAGGAAGGCAAGGAAGGTGAAAAGATGCAAGGAGCTCCATTGCTTGAAGGCACCCTTGAGCTGTCAATCCAATCCTGAGGACTTCCTGTTTCTAGAATAAAGTAATAAAAAGACAGTAGGTGTAAGCTACTGCTGATGTTACCTGCTGCCAAAAGCATCCATCCAACTGACTGACACATAAGTAAAAAACAACCACAGTAACAAAACAACTATAAATGTTTCTGTGGGTTCACTGAACATCTTGATCCTCTGGGCTTCATCTTTTCTCCACAGTCTTAGCCACTGAGGTTTGCACAGATAGCAACTTTTTTTTTTTTTAATTTTGGTAACAGGGATGGAACCCAGGGGCACTCAACCACTGAGCCACATCCCCAGCCCTTTTTTATATATTTTTTTGAGACAGGATCTCACTAAATTTCTTAGCCTTGCTAAGTTGCTGAGGTGGGCCTTGAACTTGGGATCCTCCTTCCTGAGCCTCCTAAGCCACTGGGATTGCAGGTGTGTGCCACTGTGCCTGGCACAGATAGTAATTCTTGAGGTTGAAGAGACACTATTACAATAGCCCCTGGAAGGCTGGGTCATGCAAACTATAAATACTATGTAAACATAAAAGATAAATATTAAAAAATACTTCCATTTAGGAAAAGATATTGACTTTTATGCTGTGAAGATACCACTAAGCAGCTGTCTGTCCTCTTGGAGAATGAGTGTCCAGGACACTGAGGTAGCCAAGCAGGAGAGTTTGTAGAATCTTGCTGAAAAACATCAGCAGCAGAAATGATATGCTCAGCTGACCCTGAGTGCAGCTTCCAGGGCTTTCGTATTGAGCTAACTTGAAGCTTCAGAATCATGAACTGAATAGGGTTTACTGAAACATTAGTGCCTGTGTAAAAAAGAAAAATGAAAAAAAAAAAAGGATTTAATTGAAAGGAAAAGTTAAGGCCTTCATTATACTTCAGTATTTCAACTATTCATTCTTTAAACTGTTGGTTTCAAAATAGTTACCTGCATGTGTGTGATGCGATGACTAGAATCTCAGTGATCTCTAGGCTGAAGACACCAATTCTTAGACCCTTGTGTTTGACAGTGGCCCCTCCAGTCCCTCCCAGTGCCCCCACGCCCAGCACCCTTTGGCTACAAGGCAGGAGCCTCCTGGAGATGATGGATGGAGAGGATGGAGACGAGGATGGAGATGTGACCGGCAGGCCAATGAACGGTGAAGCTCTGCCTTGGAATGCCTGAGGCTCAGATTCCATAGAGAAATCTGTTTCTAGAAAATGCTTTCCTTTAAAACAATTTTCTTATTTTTGGAAAAACCAAAGGCCCAAGGCAAAAAGGCTTTAGTTTGTTCATGCACCACAGATGTGAAATGGGGCCTAGAGAGGACGGTGTGGACGGATGACTCAAATCTAACGCATCATTTTTGAGCTCGAAGGCAGTTTGCAAATCACTCAGGGCCTTTGCTTATCTCGGCTGCTGTTCACCTTTTAGAAACTGCTGCTGCAAGTCTAGTTGCTGTTTCCAACTTTGGTTAAAAAGATTTCTAGCTGGAGAAAATGAAAGGTACCCAGCATTAATTTCCTGACTACTTTTCGATTTGTCCACTTTTTCAAAGCGCTCCTTTGCATTCCTCTGGAGCAGACATTACCCTAAACTGCCCACAGAGCTGAATCCTGGGAAGCCTGGTCAGCAGGCTCCCAGGAGGGTGAGCACGCAGCAAGGAACCAGGGCACCCCTCAGGAGGCTGCTGCACGCTGCCATCCAACCGCAGGCTTCAGACAATCCCTTCCCAGGCTTTCTCAAAGTGGCACTAGAGGCAGGTGTCAGGTGTTGCTGCAGACACAGGCCCTCGGTGCTTGCAGAAATGGATCTGAGTCGTCAAAACGAGGTGCAGAGGAGAGTTCTAAGGGATCTGAGTGTGCCCCACTCAGACTTTGGTTGTGCAAGCTGAAAACAAATTCTACTCTGTTCAAGCTGGCCTGAGGTAAAGTCCCATTACCTGCCCGAGTCCTCACAGTCCTCTCTAAAGACGTGTTATCCTCATCATTTCCCTTAATAAATAGTTAAAATACTATACACAAACATGTTGAATAATTCTTTTGAATAAAAATTTATTTTGCAAATCAAATATTTACTTTCAAATCTATTTTTTATGTAAAGGCAAAGTTTTAGTTATTAGATTTACTTATAATTCACTAGTGTTATCAAGCAATTGATACAGTGAAATACAGTTGTTCTAGACAGGAGTTATTTTAGTTTTTCATTTGAACCATTAGAAAAATTTATTAGAGGGCTGAGATGTAGCCCAGTGGTAGAGCATGCATTTGCCTAGCATGCATGAGGCTCTGGGGTCAATCCCTAGCAACCGCCCCCCCCCAAATATTAGTCACAAATTAAATATTTTTAAGTAAAAATATTATACACACTCCATTATATAATAAAATGTAATAGAATATTTGCTTAAGTAATAAAAGGGTTAACAAATGATTTGGGCTATAATCAAGGAAAAGTTAGTTACAAATCTGCAGAAAGATAAATATTTTCCAAATAAAATTCCAATAAAGGACTAAACAGCCTTGAATATTTCATATAAGGAATACCTTATTTCCAGTTAACATGTTTTTGCTTTAGTGACAAAAAAGCCACAACAAAGTTGGTAAATGTGTGCTACAGTTTTCTAGATGAGTTCTCAAGTACAGGGTGCAGGTTTGTTCAGGATGCAAAGGTCTTAGGACACAGCAGAGCAGGATGCTGGCCACAGGGGACAGGGATAATGACAGGCAGAGGGCGGTACTGAGCACAGCTAGGTGGGGACAGCAGAGCAAAACCCCATGGGGAGGACCCGAGAGAGACAGGTTTGCCTGGGCTCAGGACTCTCTTCAAGTGTTCAGAGACAAATCCCAGCAAGACTTCTGATTTGGGTCAAGCCTTTCTTCTTGAACTTGCGACTTTTCAACTGAGGGCCTTAGCATACTTGAGGGGGAAAATGCACACGTTGTTTTAGTTTTGCTAAATACTGAGCCAGAGAAGCAGCAGAGGATAATAAAACCAACACAGCAATCACAATCAGCATCTCCTGTAAAGCTCCATCCAGCGCTGCTTATTAATGCAGGGGAAAGGAGTAAAGCTGGAGTTCAGCACTTTAAAACAGATGAAGGAAGGAGAGGGGAAAGCAGGAAGGCAGAGGCCCCTCCAAGAACGAAGAGTGAATCTGCATGGACAGTCAACATTGTTCTGCTTTGGGTACCTGGTGACAACCCTTGCACCCCTGCCATGGGGTAGCACTGAGGATCTTACCATGGTTAACTTCCTCCTGTGCTGGACGAAGGCTGCTAGCTGGTGAGCGAGTTAACCAGGCATCTTTCCACTTTCAATGCCTAATTTCCTAAGGTGATCTGAATTCTCACGAGCGGGGAGCACAGGAAGTTGTAGCTGTCTAGACATAGCTGGCTCATAGTGCGGATGCTGGAGCCAGCACAATGCTTTTCAAATATAAAACATTGACTAAATAACGGGAACACAGATCCAAGCCCTGCTGAACTCCAGACCTGCATGCCATCCACGTCTTCTAAAGGACAGTTCATCATCCCCAAGGTCCAAAAGAGCTGTTCTGTGCTACAAGAACTCACAGAAAGCCGGGCGCGGTGGCGCACACCTGTAATCCCAGCACTTTGGGAAGCTGAGACAGGAGAATCGCAAGTTCAAAGCCAGCCTCAGCAATGGCGAGGCGCTAAGCAACTCAGTGAGACCCTGTCTCTACATAAAACACAAAATAGGGCTGGGGATGGGGCTCAGTGGTTGAATAATCCTGAGTTCAATCCCTGGTACCCCTACCCCAAACTGGTCAGGATGAAGAACACCACAAACTTGTTTTTGACCTACACATGGTCAGCATTTACTTTGAAACCTAATGGCACATGGTACCCTTGCTCCTGGCGTCTTGATTTTGGAGCTGTGACCTGGTGAGTCTGGGCTCACACCCTCTCCAGCTCTAACCTAGGTTGTGTCAACATCAGTCACAAGCATAGTCTTAAAGGGGCACCACCCACACAGCCTTAGCATCAGGCAATGGCTGAATGTGCAGCCTTTCCCAGGGACTCTTCTTAGAAAGGGGGAAGAAAATATTGATAAACTATTTTGTTAAGTCATGAAGACAATTTTCAATCTACTTCAAAAGGATTAAATTATGTACTTTGAAACTACTATCACTAATACAAAAGTACTTGATTTTCCTATTGTATGAAGCTCAGAATCTTTGGCTTATAAATATTTTCTAAAATGGTAAAGACTTAACATTTTTTAAACCTTAGAAATTACATCCAAAGGACAAAGGTAACTTAATTTTACCAATGTGGTTGGAACAGTGACATTGTGTAATTTATTCTATCAATCTGATCAAGAAATCTTCATGTGGTTTTTGCACAGCACCAGTGTGCAGCCCGTGTGTGAGTGTGAGTGTGTAGAGAAGGTCCTGTCAGTGTCACTGCTTCCAAAATACTCACTCTTGCCCACAGCCTATTGTTTCAGTAAGACAAGAAATGGACTTCTCTAAATTAGCCCCAGTTGCACCTAGGAGTTCTGTGTTTCAGGTATAGAGGACGAACGGCAGGTATGAGGACGTCTTCAGCAACAGAAGCCGCCTGTCTGGATGAGAAGGACGCCAGCCACAGAGTCCTCACTTGGAAGCTGACAGCTGAGCTGGTCACAGACAGCACTCGACAGGCGTGGGCTTCATTATTTAAAGTGACAGGCCATCCAGATGTCCAGACATCCTGCAGGAGGACAGCTGAGTGCTCTGTGTAGAAAACGAGGATGCAGACCAGGAGGGAACAGGCTGAGCTGCGCACGGCAGCAGCTCCTCCAGACAGCAAGGCCTCCAGCAGAGCATTATTACAGTTCAAGACTTGGGGGGAATCTAGCATCCTAAGCAGCAAGAGTCCCCTTTACAATTACAAGGCTTCATTAGGCAGCAAGATTTTCTAGCTGGAAGGCACATTAAAAATAACATAACAATAACTTACTAAGACAATGGAAATCGGCAGAAAACACTCCTTTAGGAGCAGAAGTGCAGCTATATTAACACAGAATCAGCTCTGCAGAGGCGACGCTGGGCAGGGGCAGTGAGGCGAAGGATGGGAGGAGTGGGCCTTGGGGCTGGATTCAATGATTTTTCAGAACCTAAAGCCACAGGACCCTTTCAACGGAGACCCCAAATCCTCTATGTGACAAGAAGATTTCAAATTGTAGGGAATTACACAAATATTTATTGTTGGTATGCACCAAGCTTAGGCCAAGTACACCGGGTCACTGGGTGAAATTGTCAAGGTGTGGTCCACAATCCTTAGTTACAAAGTCAACTAAGCAGAAGGCGAAAAGGACGGTTATCCAGTCCCTGACTTATTTTCTTTGGCTATGTGCCCATAATTTGTATAAAAATAAACAATATGCACTAAGTCATATCAGGATTAAAATTTGAAACAAGGAAAAAAAGAGGAAAACAATCTGGTATTCTTAAGGCAAAACAATGGAAATTTCTTTAAATAGACACCTTTATTATACCCACAGGCGATAAAATCCTAGAGCTACTGTCAGGCAAGTAAATACAGAACCTGTAAGAAAAAATAATTGAGTACTATTAGTTCTACTAACAGCTCCTTGAGGGAACATTTTACACTGCATTAGATATTATAAGTAATCTAGAGGTATATACGTGAAGTATAGGGACCTCTGCTTATTAAGGAAACACATCCATTTACCTTTCCACTATGAAAATTAAAAAAAAACAACAAACCTAGAAACTAAGTTTGCTAACTGATGTGCCAAGAAACATCTGCCTGTTAAAAAAAAAACCAAAACCACAAAACAAATGGTTTCCACATCTTAAAACCATCATCTTCAAAGTACAACTGTATTTAATATTCAAGAGAACTTCTCAAGAAAGTTCAGAATCACAAAGATTCTGTGGTCAAGAAGTAAACATGTATGTGTGTGTATGTGTGTGTGGATACACATATGCATATACACACGTACACATAAACTATTCAGGTACACATATTTTAATATGTATATAGTTATATAGTTACAACTTTAAAATATTTGATTAATCTAAACTGTTAAAATTGATTTGAAATAACTTTGTGCTTTGTTTTGTTTGGTTGTAGTGCTGAGGACTAAACCCAGGGCCTTGTGCATGCTAGGTTAAGCGGTCCACCGAGCCATATCCACAACCCTGTGTTTTCGTGTGTGTGTGTGTGTGTGTGTGTGTGTGTGTGTGTGTGTGTGTGTGTGTCTTGGCGGGATGGGGCGTGTACTGGGGATTGAATCCTGGGGCACTTTACCACTGAGCTATGTCCTTAGTCCTTTATCAAAATTTTTTATTTTGAGACAGGGCCTTGTTAACTTGCTGGAGGGTCTTACTAAATTGAACTGGCCTTGAACTTAGGATCCTCCTGCCTCAGCCTGGCTGGGACTGACTACTGGTGTGTGCCAATGCCTGGCTTATGTTTTTTTTTTTGGTACTGGAGATTGAACTCAGGGGCACTCAACCACTGAGCCACATCCCCAGACCTATTTTGTGTTTTATGTAGAGAAAGGGTCTCAGTGAGGTGCTTAGCGCCTCGCTGTTGCTGAGGCTGGCTTTGAACTCGCGATTCTCCTGTCTCAGCCTCCCTGAGTACTGGGATTACAGGCTTGAGCCACTGCACCTGGCTTATGTTTTTGTTTTTGATACAAAAATCTGCATTCCCTCTTTTGGCTCAAAAATTGCAAAAGCAAAACGGCCCCTTAAAAGGAGTATTACCAATCAAACAAAAAGATCTCATTTCAGATATCTTCTATTTTATTCACAAAATATTTCCTGTATTGAATTTCACTAAAATCCCAATAGGCATAATCCAATGATAGTACCTTATTAAATTTATGACCTGTTCAATTGTAAAGTACATTATTGTTTTTATTTTACTAGTAAGAAAGAGAAAAAAGCCAATTAAAGTATAATACTTCATCTATTGAAAATTATAAGTTTTCCATGAAAAAAGTGCTAGAAATCAATGAAATGCAATATTTGACTTATGTAAAATTTGACGTATTTCTTTTCATGTTCTTTTAAACACTTAGATACAGAACAGCCCACCTGCTAAATATTTGATAGTGTCAAGCTTGTGTGCCTCAAGCATGGTTTTGAGGCCAGCAACCTCCGTTTCTAGCTTCCTGTCGGTCTGCGTCAGGGCTCGATCCTGCTGAGCATGCTTTCAAAACAAAGAGGTTCAGAGCATTAGAAGGCTTCAGGTCCTGGCCCCCGGCTCTCCATCCCAGAGCGCCTTCCTGCTGGGGATCCCCGAGCCACCTAGGGAAGATGAGGGGTCATGCTTTAAGTCTCCAGGCCTCAGTTTCCTTCTGTCTGGGAAAACAAAAACAAACCCTTACAACTTTTGGCCCCCTTCACACGGGCTGTTTAAAAAATGGAAAGTGATAATCTATGTGAAAACCTTTAGTAGACTAGAGGTTGCCCCAACACGATAAGCATTTCTAGGCCAGTCTGCTCTCAATGGCAATGACTATGTTCCCTTCCTTTAAACTCCCCTTAGTGAGAGGTATTCAGGAAACTAAAAATTCTTCTTTAAAAAAATATTTATTTAAGTAGTGCTGAGAATCAAATTGCATGCACTCTACCACTGATCCACAACCCCAGCTACTAAAATTCTTTTGATGGAGAAGTGTAGCCTTAGATAATCTAAAAGTGACTGCTTGTCTTGACATGATCTCTAGTCTACGTTTTTATAGCTCTCTTCTGTAGTTCAGACATCAAGGGCTTCATTAATACAAGGCTTAGCTACTAAGGGTCACTTTGTGTCTTTCCCCAAATGCAACATAGTTAAATAAGGTGGACATTCACCCTCAAAAAGCCTGACGTCATGAGTTGCATCCATGCCTGAAAACATGACAGTGCTTCCCTAAAAATCCCAGGACAGGTCAGCGACTTCCTACGATACCAATCCAGTCCAAGAACAAGGACATGAATGCTTAAACGGGTTCAAAAGTATTCCAGAGAAACATTCCAGAATTCTCTCAAGGAAGCCTTACAGATTTCAGAGGTCCCAGGTAGCACGTGGATTTGCGTGTGAGTGCGGGACTGAACCAGGTGTATGCTAAGCACACTCACTCCCACTGAGCTACACCCCGAGCCTTTGAGGGAGGAGTGTGGAAAAAGAGTAATGCACACTGGAAATTAAAAAATAAGACGATGTCTCCATTTCTTACTATTTGTTGATCACTGAGGTTTTTTTTTTTTGGTACCAAGAATTGAACTCAGGGGCACTCGACCACTGAGCCACATCCCCAGCCCTATTTTGTGTTTTATGTAGAGACAGGGTCTCACTGAGTTGCTTAGCACCTTTCCATGGCTGAGGTTGGCTTTTTGAACTCACAATTCTCCTGTCTCAGCCTCTCAAAATGCTGGGATTACAGGCATGTGCCACCCCGCCTGGCTGATCACTGAGATTTAAAATTTCATTGAGATCAAGTATTCTGTTAACTGTAAAATACTTAACCTCCGGGTACATACCCAAAAGAACTGAAAACGGGCTCAACAGATATTTACTTGCCCACGTTTGGTGCAGCATTAACAACAGCCGAAAATGGAAACAACCCAAGTATCCACTGACAGGTAAATAAATAAGATGTATTATACAGATGCAATGGAATACTATTAAGTCCTGAAAGGAAGAAATTCTGTCACTTACAACAACATGGGTAAATTCTGGGGACATTATGCCAAAGGGAAACAAGCCAGCCTCCAAAGGCAAGTCCTGTATGATTTCATTTAGAAGAGATTGCCTAGAATAGTCAAGTTCTAGAGAAAGAACTCCTCCAGCAGCTTCAGGAGGAGGGAGTGGAGAGTCAGTGTTTAAGGGACACAGTTTTATTTATTTTTTAGTTGTAGGTGGACAGAATATCTTTATTTTATTTTTATGTGGTGCTGAGGATCAAACCCAGTGCCTCACGCACGGTAGGCAAGTGATCTACCACTGAGCCTAACCCCAGCCCCAAGGGACACAGTTTTAATTTTGCAAGATAAATACCACTGACCATACACATAAAAATGGTTAAGATGGCATTTTCTTTTATTTTTTGGTACCAGGGATTCAACCCAGGGGTACTCGGCCACTGAGCTAAATCTCCAGCCCTATTTTGTGTTTTATTTAGAGACAGGGTCTCACTGAGATGCTTAGTGCCTTGCTGTTGCTGAGGCTGGCTTTGAACTCGTGATCCTCCTGCCTCAGCCTCCCAAGGCACTGGGATTACAGGCGTGCACCCCTGTGCCTGGCTCAAGATGGTATTTTTATATTATGTGTATTCTACCTCAATTTTTAAAAACCCCATGACATAAAACTGCATATCTTTCCACAACATGTAATTACTAACAACAGTAACCATGAACAGGATGAAACAAAGATGCATAAAATGACAAAGAAAGTCTCATTTCTTACCAATTCCACTATTTCTGTCCTCAATTCCAGCAGCTTCTTTTCGTTCAGTGAATACTGAAATAAACATGTAACACGGGTCAGATCCTGGTGCACCTGATCTGCTCCCTCCCTCTCCTGGTGCCTTCGATGTCTCAGTACTCTCTAAATTGCTCTAACATGGAAAGTGCCTGGGCACATAGCAGCCTACTCCCTCCTGCTTCGATTCTGTTTCTCAAGGTTTCTAATTTATGCTTTCTGCTCTGATCTGTGGATTCCTTTTGTCACTGGTCACTTCTACTGTGATATCAGGCAACAAAACTGCACTAAATCCCACTGGTAGAATAGCATTTCCTGGGACCAATTTAGAGGGAGGCTGAGTCACAGGCTTTTTGGCTTTGAGAGACTGACAATGGTTACAGAACCAATTCAATTTAGGAGCTATCCCATCAGAGCTACAAGCAAAACAGGTCACTACTCGAGGTGTAGAGAAAAACCAAAATAATGTAAGTTGGGGAAAACAGCTCCAAGGAATATTGTTCTGTGACAAAGATACTGTATTGTGATTATACAACACAGCACAGCAATGTGAGAAACTCACTAAGCTCCTGCATGTGGGTTTAATGATGATTATAATAACACTCCTGCTTGGGCATGGTCACAACCCAGTTACGAAAGGAACTGATGAGCTCCACCCATAATTAAAATGGTCCCTGCCTTTGGCTTTTAATATCTGTGAAAGGATTTAGTATAGTTTTTTAAAAAAATTTTTATTTTATTTGGTACCAGGGATTAAACTCAGGGGTACTTGACCACTGAGCCACACCCCCAGCCCTATTTTGTGTTTTATGTAGAGACAGGGTCTCACTGAGTTGCTTAGTGCCTCGCCGCTGCTGAGGCTGGCTTTGAACTCATGATTCTCCTGTCTCAGCCGCCCTAAGTGCTGGGATTACAGGCGTGCACCACTGCTCCCGACTTAGTACAGTTTTATTGACATTAAAATCAAAATCAGACATATTTCCTCAATAGTGGGCATTAAAATTTAATTAAGAAAACAACAAACTGTAGTTTAAATGAGTATTTTTAGAACCTAAATTAATGTTATTATAAAGGAAAAAATTAATGCTTTGAACTATATAGGAAATTTCTGGGTATCAAATGTTCCCCTAGGAACTCTCTGAACTAAGCAAGTGGTAGTCCCTCCTAGGACTATCAGGGGATAGAGTATAAAAATACTGTTTTTTAGAAGTAAAACAAAACAAGAAACTGACAAAAAATAAACAACGCCCAAACTAAACTAGTTACAAGACCAAAGAACAATGCTCTTCAAATGCCAGGGTTTCAGGCCAGAGCATTAGGTGTCAAGTCGCCACCAGAGGGCAGGGTGGAGCTGGATTTTCTGCACACCTTAAAGCACCAACCCTGACTCACTTACCAGAGAAAAGAAAGCCTGCCTGACTTTCCACAATGTAAAAACACTCATATGGCTCCATCTCCCTGAGCCCCCAAACATTTACATACCAAGCTGCACCAAGCTGCTTTTGAAACTGGCTGTAAATGTTGCTACTGTTCATTTAATTTTTAATTTAATAACCTCACCAAGAGAATTAGAAGGCCAAATGACTCATCTCCACCAATGCATGTTACACACACGAGCTGTGAACGTGCTAACATGCGCTGTGCTTCAGAGAAACGCAGGTTCAGGATCACCAAGAACAGCTTCCCAGCCAGGCGAATAAGTCCCACAGACTCGTGGCTTTAATCGACCTTCACCACCATATGTTCTAACCTCCTAGATGTGCTGTTAACCAGCTTGACTGCTATCCTAAATCAAGTGAATTCAGAAGGATAAAGGTAACCAGAAGTGTCTCCCTTGGGTTGCAGACATGTGCTTGCGGTCACTCCATGTTTTAGGAGACTAGGTGATGTCATCTCATGGCTGGTAAGTGTCCTGAGACTAGAAGATGGGTAACGTGCACACGACAGTATGTTGTATAATGAAGCTCAACTCGAGGTTCAGCAGCAGTTCCAAAACACCATTATGCATTTATCCGAGTTTCAGTACTAGCTCCATTTACTATTATAGCACATTTTGATTAAAGGGAAGTTGTGAAAAATGAGTGGATGATGCGCTGTGTCGGTATCTGCGTTAGTTCATGCTGGGTAAAATGCTCCATGTGCCCATTTCTCATTAATGAGAATTAATTCCCTAGGCAGGTTAAAAACCACCCAAGGAAACCTGACACGCAGCTTCCCCTGCACCACACACATGCCCACAAAGATAATACAGAAATATATTTTAATCCAGAATTTCCATGCAGAATTTAGTATTATTTAATATTAGTCACCTGAGATAATCAACTTTTTCAAAATGAGGGCCTGCATAGATTTGTCAGTATTAAATAGATCGAGTTTAAATTCCTTATTAATGTCTATGTAACATATAATCTAGTATCTCTGAAATAAAAATTCAATTTGACCAAGATTTTAATTTTAGCATTACTTTTTATTTTTGGTACTAGGGATTGAACCTAGGGGTGCTTAGCCACTGAGTCATATCTCTAGTTCTTTTTATATTTTATTTAGAGACAGGGTCTTGCTGAGTTGTTTAGGGCCTTGCTAAGATGCTGAAGCTGGCTCTGAACTTGTGATCCTTTTGCCTCAGCCTCCTGAGCCACTGGGATTACAGGCATGGTATATCCTGCTTGACACCTTTGAAAGCATCAAATTTAAGCCCTGATCCAAAATACAGTTAAAAAGTGTTGTGTCTGACGCTGAAACTGGGTAAATATTTAACAGCAATTTGTGACATGCATGTAAAATTAAGACTTAACTAAGCACTCCATCCTGAAAAGAAATGAATTCATAATTTATTTTTAATAAAACAACATACCAATTCTTTTACTCTGCTTTTTTCTAGATTGAAGGCTAATTTAGTATCTGTTCGGACTTTGATCATTTCATCCTAATAGAAAGGCAAACAACAAAGAGAGAGAAATTCAGTTAGAAATCCACATCTTCTGAGGACCTGAGCCAGGGATACCTGCTGCCTCTAACCCAAGGGAGCTGGCCAGAGAAGGGCACAGCCAGAGGTGGGGCTGGGGTAACGATGTCAGGGGACTGTGGAGGAGCCAGGCTGGCCCTGTATTCAGGTTTCCAGTCATGTACAGGGATCTGAGAGGCAAGCCCCTAGAGTTGCTTTTTGTGTTGTCCAGGCTGGCCTCAAACTCCTGGGCTCAAGTGATTCTCCTGTCTCAGCCTTCTGGGTAGCTGGGACCACAGGTGCTTTTGACCTCCAGATTCCCTACATAATCTCCCTGTGGAATTCAGGAATAAAGGAGCTTCCTAGACAACTACGGAAAGCAAAGATGAAAAACATTAACTCTGGTGTAAGTAAAGCCTTCTCTTTAAAACCCATCAAACTCTTTTCTTTTTTTTTAATATTTTTTTTTTAGTTGTAGATGGACACAATATCTTTATTTTATTGCTTTGTATGTGGTGCTGAGGATCGAACCCAGGGCCTCAAGCATGCGAGGCAAGCACTCTACCGCTGAGCTACAATCCCAGCCCCAAACTCTTTTCTTTTTTAACATCAATACTCTTTCCTACTTAAAAAAAAAGAACAAAACAAAACAAACAGCTGGCCTGGTAACCATTTAAAAATCACAGGTGGCTCAGTGGTAGAGCGCTTGCCTTGCATGCGCGAGGTACTGGGTTCGATCCTCAGCACAACATAAAAATAAATAACATAAAGATATCGTGTCCATCTACAACTAAAAAAAAATTGTAAAAAAAATCACATGTAATTTTCTAAAGAAAGTCACTTTTAAAGGAATCTAAGGGCTCCATTTGGCTACATCACATTTTGATTTAAAACGATTTAACTCCTCCTAGAAGGCAATTTTCTTAATGAACTTGGTTACAGACACTGGTGACTTATTCACTGGCTGTGTTAAGTCCTCCAATGTGTACTTTTGAGGCATACTACACAAATATTTTATCAAGAATTAAGTTTTTAAAATCATGTAATTATTTCTGACATTATGCTTATATAATGAGAAAGTTAGCATGTAAGAAAGAGAATCTCACCATTACTTGTTGTTTTAATTGATGTAGTTCAACTTCTATTTTCTAAAAACACATTAAAAAGAAACAAGGATATGTTCAGAAAGTTGGAAAACACAAAACTTGATAATCAACAAATATTACAACATGCATTCATGCGCAGGTTCTTAAACTTCTTCCCTCATTAACCAAACGTGACAACATTCAGAGCTCAAATGTGTCATGTGGCCTGTGCAGGCCTTAAAAATCAGTTTTAATTCATCCTGAAAGTTGCATAAAATTAGTTTCATGACTTTTTTTGTTTGTTTTTTGTCGGGGTCCTCCCAGCCAGGTATCAGTCTCCCCCCTCGGCCAGTGGGGAGGAGGGGATCCCCGGGAGTCCCCGACATGACGGCTGAGAATGGTAAAGTTGTCCGGCACGCAATTACCACGCCTGAGCCGGAGAGTTCTGTCTTAAGCAGGAACTGATTTATTGAGGGGAGATACAGGCTTAAATAGAGGAGGGGGTAGGTGTCCTGTTACTAAGCTAAGAATGCGGAAGTGGGATGTACAGAGGCACTTGGGTAGGAGAGTATTCATTGTCCATGTCTTGTTCATGAACACGGAAGCAGAGGTCAGTCAATAAGGGCGAGGTGATGGCTCTCCCGGGGCAGCGTGGTCAGGCCTGAGCTGGGAGCTTGGCGCCATTTTGTGGCATGCCCTTGCATATGTCCCCCACATTTTTGGTACCAGGGATTGAACCCAGAGGCACTTATCCACTGAGCCACATCCCCAGCCCTTTTTATTTTGAGACAGCATCTTGCTAAGTTGCTGAGGCTGATTTTGAACTTGCAATCGGTCCTCCTGCCTCAACCTCCTGAGCTGCTGGGATTACAGGTGTGCGCCATTATGCCTGGCTACACAACTGTTTTTAACATTTGCCTGCAGTGACCTTGCTTTCCTTAATATCTCCTTCAAATTTATTTTTTCAAACTAATTCCGCTCTCAAAAGCTGATTTTGAGGACAACTTTGAGAGTTCAGACTTTATCTTTGTAGGATGGGTTTCTTTTCTTTTGATACCAGGGATTGAACTCAGGGGCACTCAACCACTGAGCCTATTTTGGGTTTTATGTAGAGACAGGGTCTCACTGAGTTGCTTAGCACCTTGCCGTTGCTGAGGCTGGCTTTGAACTTGCGATTCTTCTGTCTCAGCCTCCCTAAGTGCTGGGATTACAGGCGTGCGCCACCACACCCAGCTGGATAAGGTTTCTTATGAGGCTAAAATCAATAGGCAATAAATGGCCTTCCCTTATGGGCTTTAAATAGGACTGGAAATGAAGGAAGATGCAAAGAGAGAGCTTACTTAGATGCTGACACCATGAGCCAAGTGCCTTGCCTGGAGAAGGGAAAGGGACACTGTGCAGCAGCATGTAACCCTGACAGGCCTCAGCTGGGGACCGTTCTAACACACACCTCAAGAGCACAGTGTGGCACATTTTTGTAGCACTGCACAGGGATATGACTGAGGGCACCAGCAGGGCCCTAGGGTGGATGACACTCCACCTCCCCATCTCCTCAGGGTGCACACTCGGAAGTTCGTGGCAGTACACTTGTGCCCACGCATGTGTGGTGTGTGTTTATTTGACTGTCTTAATATAACATATTTTGTGAGTGGATCTGTACTTTTACCTCATTTTCTGCTCTGAGGGCTGAAAATTCACTCTTCTCCAAAATGATCATATCCTTTTTCACATTAGCAATCTTAGACATTATTTGCTGAAGAGTGATCTCCTAGGAAGAGAGAAACACCGCAGATAATCCAGTCAGCCCAGAAGTCCCCCTCCTGCTGCCTGTACCAGCTGTCATCGCCACGAGAAACTAGACAGATGTGGACTGGAGGGGGGTTCAGTCAGGTCACCGCGATTTTCAAGGTGAGAAAATGAAGAGAACAAAACACGCAACGGCATCATTACCACGTGAATCACAAGTAACGGGCAGTGGTCTGTGGGCCTGGGGACACGAGGCTACGGCAGGGCTCTGGCCACACCTCCATTTATTAAAGTACCCTTGACCAGAACAGACAGCTTCTGAGCACAGGGAGCTTTTAAGCACGAGTAGTTTAATTTTATGCTGCTAATCTCTTTTGCTTCCTATGGTTAAAATTACTATATGTTTTTCAACCAACTATTATCTGAAGAGTTACATTAATACTTATTACAGATAACATCCCACTTTCAGATTTCTGATTTGCTCACCCATGGGGACCATGCTAACCTGCTGCACCTTGGTGACCATGTCTTTGTAGACGATGTCCATGTTGGCCTCCATGATCTTGACCAATGCAGAGACAATGATTTCTGCTTGTTGAGTAGTAAAACCTAAGCAAGCACACACACGAATACGATCACACTCGGAAGAATGCAACTGTCAGGAAAAGACACTCCACAGCTGGGATGTGCCTGTTGCCCTGATGGTTAAGAAACATCTGAGAGTGTTCCCCACGCAGTCAGGTGCCTGGGCTGTTAAGATATCCAATGTCCCTCCCAGCCGTCAAAACTCATATCTTCAGAGAATGTTTAGTGACATGGTTCTGCCGGCAATTCAATGTCAAGTGATAAAATGTCAAGTGATAAAATTATAGATACAAGGACTGTTTCTGCACTTTGTTGTTTGGGGTGGTGCTAAGCACTGAACCCATGGCCTCAGGATGCCAGGCATGTACCCCACCACTGAGCTACATACCCAGACTGTTTGGGTCATTTAATAAAGAAGGTTCATGAACATTTTCATTTTCTTCTTTATATTTCTCTAAATTGTCTAAATTTTCTATGGTGGACAATTTCTTTAATTTTAACATGCATGTTATTAACAATTTGCCTACATAGGAAAGCTCAGCTTTATCTATCACATATCAAATTACTGACTGTACAAATAGTAATCTAGCTATTAACTTATTTAATGCTAAAAGATAAAATCAGTTCTTTCATTATTTTCCCTCAACATTTTTCTTCAGTCACTAGTCTGGATAAAAGATATTTTTTGACACTCAACAAACGATGATGAATCAAATTATAGAGATTTACAACTTGGCATTGTTAATGCTTTTAATAATTGTAGTCTGCAACTCATACTTCATGTAGAAATTCTAACAAAATAAATCTTGAGTTCCTGAAGAGCAATTCTATCTATTAAATGCTTCCATCTATGAGAACTCCAGAAAAATCAGTAGATTCTTAATAACAGTGCATTTGTTTAAATAATAAAATAATCTGGATAAGATTAGACATGGGACTATAATTAAATATTTTGAAAGGAGAAGAAAGGACCTCCAAAGGATCTACCACTTTATTCAAAAGTCTTTACTCTTTCAAAATGTGTGTCAAGTACATCTAGAAAAAGCATCCAGGAGGGTCCCCACCAAAATGTTCACTCTTTAGCTCTGGGATATTGGGCTCTGAGGGTTTTTTTTCCCTTTTCTGCTTTCCTAATATTTAGAAAATGAACATGTATTTTGCAAATTTTAAAACTTTACTAAGAGTTTATGGTTAAACATAATTATGACTTAACAGTTATGAGGAAAAGAAATAACTATTCCATTAATGTGTAGTTTTTATGTATCAGTTAAAAATTTAAAAAGGAAGAAAAAAAGGTAGAGAACTTGTACAGCTGATAAAACAAAACCAGAGCCAAACAGCTTATAACCACCTGTGGGAGAAGAAAGGGATATGAAAAAGCAGAAGTTAAGCTCTAAATCTACTGTGTTAGGTGGTGCAAATTAATTCTTTTTTGTAAGAATGAGAGAACAGGACACACCCAGGGATAGTGAGATGGCAGACTTCTAGGAAGTTCTGTTAATCAGGAGACACAACTCTGGATAAAGAAAGGGCAGAATATTCATTTAAGGGCCTTCCTGGCTTCACCCTTGTCGGTCATCTGAAGTCCCACCCCATCCAGGTCAGGTGGACAAAGCCCCTTCCTCTTGTCCCCGGCTGGAGTCCTCACATCACTGCTCTTTAAATATGCAAATATCCATGGGTCAAGGTCTGAATCAAGATAAGTCAGAGAAATGAAAAGTTGTGCTCCAAAAAAAAGAGAGAAGCTACTGTTTTTATTGGATGCAATAGCCCAAACTTCTGTTTTATGTAAAGTTTTTATAATGTTGTCCTGTTTCAGAAATATCCACTATCCATTTATGCTGGGGAAATGGAGAGAAAAAATCAGATTTATCCTGATTTTCTCTTACCCACTCATCTATTAAGAGCCTGAGGGCTGGGGTTGTGGCTCAGTGGTAGAGCACTCACCTAGCACATGTGAGACACTGGGTTCGATCCTCAGCACCACACAAAAATAAAATAAAGAGATTGTGTCCACCTACAACTAAAAAATAAATATTAAAAAAAAAGATAAGTAAGAATACGTCTGCTTGCAAGATAAACATGCCCTTCTCATTTCCACTTTCCCCTTTTAAAGTCTGAACTGAAAGAAGTTTTGGTAAAAAAGGCCTATTATTTCCAGTTTGACAAAAAAAGTTGTGAAAACTATTATATAGCACTTAACAGTTTTTCCAAAGTGCACTCATTATTTCATTTAAATGCTCAAAAAGTCTTTGGAATTCTTTTTAGGCTCATGCTACAGATGAGCAAATGAAAACTGAGAAGAGGTAGGGGCTTCCACAGTTATGGAAGTAGAAGTTAGCAGAGGGGAGGCTCGAACCTGGGGCGACTGCCCCACAGGCACAGAACAACTCATCCTACCACTGGGACTTTGGCTTGTGAAGGACATTACGGACAGAAGCTTCTCAAATGTGAACATGTGCAACTGGACAGATGAAGTAAAACACAGATATATTTATTTTCAAAGCATAATCCATGTGAATTTGGAATTCTGGTTTTGAGAATATATGTGCCACAGAATAGAGAATTACAACTGGCATACTTGTCTGAATATGATCAGGTCTTAGAATGTTCCTCATATTCTAAATGCACTTTCAATGAATGCCATCTATGTCAGAATAATTTTTCATATTAATTAACAGCAGTAAGTGAAACTGCTAATTTGAGTATTGAAAAGAAAAAAGAACGAGAATTTAAAATAATCAGTAATTGCCGCTCAGCAACATTTCCATTTTACAAAATTTTACAAAGCACATGGATACACAGTAATGAGACCATCACTGCTATGCTTTGGCTCCAGTTGTCAGAAATCATTCCTGAGCTTCGCTGACTAGTATCTAAATTTTTACCTATGACACTATACCTCCATAGTGATGTCATAAAAATGCACTTCACCTGTACAAAGAGAAAATGTATAGGGGAAGTCTCCATTGTATTGATGAAGCAAAAATGTTCTTCAACAAAAAAAACGATGACCTAAAAAGGAGATTGACCGAAAGGTCACCTGTTGTCTTGAGCTGAAGAGAAACGTGAGTGAATGGAACACGAGAGGTCATTATTCACAGTGGTCTTCTAGGGCACTCAGTGTAGGTGAGGGGATTACCATTTTCTTCCAGCAGGCACACCAAGGCATGGGTGTCAAAGTAGAACTTCCTAGTCCCACAAGACGTGAACTCTGTCCTCTTGTGCTCCAGCTGCAGGCACCCAGCTGACAGGCTCAGCTCTAGAATGGAAAGGAGAGGACGGTCAAAACAGACTTGGTGGTAATGTGGCTCCATCTTAAGCTGCAGGCTAGGTGACCTTGCTGAATTTCCAACCCGTCTCAATCTTGCTCATCTTTGAGGATAGGGTACCTGAAGGACAGAAGTCCCTCTGCAGGTGGCTGGCTGAAACTGGCTGGATCTGAGATGGCTGCCAGTGTCCCCAAGTCAATTTTTTTTTTTTGGTACCAGAGATTGAACTCAGGGGTGCTTGAGACAGGGTCTCACTCAGTTGCTTAGCGCCTCGCTCTTGCTGAGGCTGGCTCTGAACTCGCTATCCTCCTGTCTCAGCCTCTGTAAGTGCTAGGATTATAGGCGTGAGCCACGGTGCATGGCTCCCAAGTCGATCTCTAATGTCAACATAATCCCACTTGCATGCTAAATGACACCCCCAGCCCCAGTGCAATGACAGCAGACAGATGCCATGACAATAACAGGAAAGAGCCAGAAAAGCAAAATGTGGCACCTGAGCACCTGGAAGGCCCAAACCCATCACCAGAAACCACATGAACACCCCTCCCCTTGATCAGCATCTCTCCCCCTTTCATTTCTCCTTATTCGTATATTATATATGCACATACATGGACCCACACACACAGATATGTACCTGTGTATCTACACATACATATAGATCATTTCCGCCCCACAGCCACACACACCAGGGTGTGGGAAGTGGATTTCGAATATCTATCACTTCCATTCTGGGCCAAGAATGAAAGTCTCTCTTACTGCTCTATCAGTGTTCAGTGGTTATTGGTTCACAATTTTAAGAGGGGAAAAAAGACATTGCCTTTGGGGTTAAAAAACAAACAACAACAACAAAAGGGTAACAGTAAACAAAAGCAAATTAGCATTCTTTGGTTTTTTTTTTTTTGGTACTGAGGATTCAACTCAGGGATACTCGACCACTGAGCCACACCCCCAGCCCTATTTTGTGTTTTATGTAGAGACAGGGTCTTACTGAGTTGCTTAGTGCCTCACCTTTGCTGAGGCTGGCTTTGAACTTGCGATTCTCCTGTCTCAGCCTCCCAAAGTGCTGGGATTATAGGCGTGCGCCACCGTGCCCGGCTGTCTGCAAATTAGCACTCTTAAAAACAAAAACCAAGGGCTGGGGTTATGGCGCAGTGGTAGCGTGCTCGCCTAGCACGCAGGAGGTACTGGGTTCGATCCTCAGCACCACATAAAAATAAAAAAAAATAAAACAAAAACCAAGATATATCCCCACAACCTATCTGCTTTATTTCTGTTCACTGGGCCAGTGATGGAAACCTGGGCTTGTGGTATGCCAGGCAGGCACTATCACTGAGCCACACCAGCACTGTGCCCTCCTGGTTTTTTGTAACAGTTTTAAGGAGACAGAATCCATATACCATACAATTCACCCATTTCAAGTGTAATATTCAATTGCTTTTATTTATAGAGCTGCTCACCGGCATTCATCTTTAGAACACCTGCTTGACCCTTCAGTCCCCCAGCCAATCCCTCAACCTTTCTCCACACCCACCCTGCCCCAGACAACCTCTATCTATTGTCTACTGCCTGCCTGCTCTGGAAATCTCTTGCAAATGCAATCACCTGACATGGTCTTGCAATGGCTGTGTTCCCGTAGTGTCGTCCATGTTGTAGAGGGCACCAGGACGTTCTTCATAATGTGGGGTAATATTCCACCTTAGGACTGTACCAAATATTGCTTATCTGCTCAATAGTTGAAGGACATGGGCTATCTCCACTTCTTGGCTACTATGAATAGTTCCATGGCCACTGCGTTTTCAGTTCTCCTGAGCACATACCTGGGAGTGGAAGTGCTGGTCAGGGGGTGCTCCTAACTGCTCTAGAAACCGCCCGACTGTCTTCCAAAGCACTGCACTACCTCACTTTTTCACCAGGAGTGGAGGAGGCTTCTAATTTCTCCACATGCTAGCTAACACTTGTTATGATGTTTTAAAAACCGCTATCATCCTAGCGTGTATAAGTGGTTTCTCTTTGTGGCTTTGACTTGCATTTTCCTGATGGCTAATGATATTAAGCTTCTTTTTGTGTGCTTATAGGCCATCTGTATATCTTCTTTAGAGAGATGTCAACTTAAGTACTTTGGCTATTTTTATTTTTATTTTATTTCTTGGGTACTGGGGATTGAACTAAGGGGTACTCGACCACTGAGCCGCATCCCCAGCCCTATTTTGTGTTTTATTTAGAGACATGGTCTCACTGAGTTGCCCAGCGACTCAACATTGCTGAGGCTGGCTTTGAACTCGTGATTCTCCTGTCTCAGTCTCCCAAGTGCTGGGATTACAGGTGTGTGCCACCACACCCTGCTTGGCTATTTTTAATTAGGTTATTTGTCTTATTATCGCTGAGTTGAAAGAATTCTTTATTTATTCTATATAGGAGTAGATTTTGGACATGGCTCTTCTTCAAGATAGAATGGCTATTATGGGTTCCTTGCATTTCCATAGGAATTTTAGGATAAGTTTGTCAATTTCTGCAAAAAAGCCAACTGAGACTTGAGAGGGATTGTGTTAAATCTATAGACCAATTTGGGGAGTACTGCCACCTTAACAATATTAAGAATTCAGATCAATAAACATGGTAAGTCTCCCATTTATTTAGTTCTTTAATTTCTTCAATAATGGTTTTTAGTTTTCTGAGTGTTTTATACTCTGGTCAAATTCATTTCTAAGTATTTTATTGTGTTTTATGTTATTGTACATGGAATTATTCTTACTTTCATTTTCAGACTGTTTATTGCTGGTACATAAATACACAACTGTTGTGCACACCCATCTTGCAATCCTGCTGGCCTTGTTTGTTAGTTCTAACAGTTGAATGGATTTCTTAAGATTTTCTCCATACAGATCATGTTATCTGTGAACAGTGATAATTTTACTTCTCCTTTCCAACCTGGATGTCTTTTATTTCATTTTCTTACCTAACAGTCCTGGCCAGAAGTTCCAGTATGATGTTTAATAGAAGAGCAAAGCATGTCTCCTTTCCTTGTTCCTAACCTTCAAAGGAAAGTATACAGGCTTTTTCCATTAAATATGATATTAGTGGTGGACTTTCTGTAGATGCTTTTTATCAGATTCTATTCCTAGTTTATTGAGGTTTTGTTTTGTTTTTAAATCATGAAAGGGTGTTAATTTTACAAATGCTCTTTCTTTGTTAAGATGATCACGTAGGTCCTATCCTTTATTCTATTAATGTGGTATACAACATGAATTGACTTTCAGATGTTAAATGGACCTAATATCCCTGGGATAGCCACTTGATCATGGCACATAATTTTTTTTATATGTTGCAAGATTTAGTCTGATAGTATTTTGTTAAGGATTTTTCTATCTATATTCATAAAAAATATTTTTCTGTAGTTTTCTTGTAGTATCTTTGCAAAAGCCTGTCCTTAGAGAGATGTCCTCTGGCAGTGCTCACGCTACCTTTCAGATGAACTGTCATGCATTTAACAACAGATCTGAGGCCTTTTCATCTGAGGGAGGTAACACAGCATACTGAAATGGCTTCCTGGCTTCTAGATTTCATGCACTATTAAAATAGTTTTTAAAATTCTGTTAAGAAAGGACACTTAGCTGGGCACAGTGGTGCACGCCTATAATCCCAGCAGCGACTTGGGAGGCTGAGGCAGGAGAATCCCAAGTTTGAGACCAGCCTCAACAACTTAGTGAGATTCAGTCTTGAGATAAACAATAAAAAATAGAAAGGGCTGGGGTGCTCAGTGGGAATGCCCCTGGGTTCAATCCCAACACAAAAAACCAGAAATAAAAACATTTCAACATAATATCTTCTTATTACTATCATACTAAAAAAGATATTCTGACACCAAAAAGGGGGAGAAAAAGGGTGGACAATCTAAATAAAGAATTTCATTTAAGTTTAATAAACAGCTACACGTAAGTGTCCTTCCTCTTCTAATTTTGCCACAGACCAGTGCCAGACTGAGGCCAGGGGCTGTAGAGGAGTGGCAGGAAAGCAGGAGCCATGTGCTAACTCAGAGATCAAAGGTTTCTGCAGGGGCCTGAGTCACCAGCAAGACATCAACTATGATTGTCAGTCCTTCACTCCTAAACACTCCAAGACAACCACAGGAGGTAAAGTGAGACGTGAACAAGACCCCACAGATCTGATACTACTCTGCAGCTACCAAGACCACTAGCAGTTTGGGAGGAGACTAGCCATGGTCACGGTCAGCACCGAAATAAGTGTGAGAGATGTAATGACATTTGTATTAGCACTGCTTGCTGAGACAAAACAGAAAAGGCACTGATGCCTGTGTTTGATGGTAAAAACAGACCCTTTGAATCAAAGCGGCGCTGGTCGGCCCCACAGGCCCTTGGCCAGGAGTGCAAAGCCCTTCTTCCTGTCATAGCCTGCTATCCTTTCAGCTTTCTGGGCACCTGCACTGCTCCATGCCTTAAGCTTGGCTTGCTTTCCTTTCCCACCTGTTACACTGTTAGCATCCTCTCACATGCTTCTTCATTTAACTGGGCAGTTTATTAAGCATATATTATGTTCCAGGCCTGCATTACGGTTTCACTTTATGATTCTCTCTGCTTCCTCCATCCAGATAAGCGAGCAACATTTACTGTTCCTGGTGTCCTTAGCCTGTACAGGTGGCTCTATGACAGCACTGACTTTACTTCCGCATCTGCATCATCTATTAGTCAAGCTGCCCAAGAGTACCCAGCCTTACTCATTTTTTTATCTTGTGCATCTAGCAGAGGGCATGGCAGACTTCAAATTGGGAAAAATATTTTACTTTTTGTAACTGAACTGTAATGGCTTCTATGAACTGGATCACGAGACTGTTTAGAAAGAAACTCTGGGGTTAACTCCTTTCTCCTCTTCACCTCATTTCTGCCCTTTTCATAAACAAGCACACTTGAATTTGGTACCTCTTTTCTCATCACGAATCTCCACCAGTCCTGGAACTAGAATTGGCCTTGGTAAGAGACCAAGATCTGCCCAACACAAAACAAAATTGTTCCAGGGACAGTGGCAAGTAAATAAATGGATGAAGCACTTCTCAAGGGGTCCTCTAGGACCACCTCACCCACCTTAAACTCTGCTGGGCTCTCCCAAAGGTCAGGGATCCAGAATGGCTTGTGAAGGGTGCCAGCGTTATTCTGGTCCCAAATTCCTTGTCTCTAATAACAAAATAATTCATGCAATTTAAAACACAACCTCTTCCCACACCCACACCCACGAAGCAAACAACCATGCCACTACTTTCTAAGCAAGAGCTAACACTGTTATGGTCACTGCAGACCTTTATTTTTTCTTTTCCAAAAAATGACTGGAACCAGAAATAGCAAGCTTATTTGTAAGAGACACTGCCCTTGGAAAAGTGGAGAAAAGGGCTGGTCACTTCCCTGCTGGCACTCCGCCCTGCTGAGGGATGATGGGAATGCCATCTTGCTTTCTGTCAAAGGGCAGCACCTGATGACACAGTGCTCTGAAAGCCCACTGATAACCAAGTAACAAGCAAGTCAAGCTATGCTAAAAGGTAATGGGTAATTCTCCTTTCTGGAGATGTTTAGCATATTAAAAGGTTATTAAAAACTCACAGCTACAAAAGAGGCCCAAGGTAAGCCTTGTATAGATGAGAAAGCCAGGTGTGATTTTCCTACTCATAACATCCTTAAGTGCACCTGCTAAGAAGCTGGAAGGAGGGGCCAGCAAACTAATCAGTGGACTGAAAATAAAGGAAAAAACTGCACATTAACAGAAGGCTAGCCGGGCGCGGTGGCTCACGCTTGTAATCCCAGCACTTAGGGAGGCTGAGACAGGAGAATCGCGAGTTCAAAGCCAGCCTCAGCAACGGCGAGGCACTAAGCAACTCAGTGAGACCCTGTCTCTACATAAAACACAAAATAGGGCTGGGGATGTGGTTCAGTGGTCGAGTGCCCCTGAGTTCAATCCCCAGTACCAA
>CM053406.1:109928851-109959170 GCA_028644305.1 Xerus rutilus | reverse complement strand
CCGGGCGCGGTGGCTCACGCTTGTAATCCCAGCACTTAGGGAGGCTGAGACAGGAGAATCGCGAGTTCAAAGCCAGCCTCAGCAACGGCGAGGCACTAAGCAACTCAGTGAGACCCTGTCTCTACATAAAACACAAAATAGGGCTGGGGATGTGGTTCAGTGGTCGAGTGCCCCTGAGTTCAATCCCCAGTACCAAAAACAAAACAAAACAAAACAAAACAAAACAAAACAAAACAAAAAAAACAGAAGGCTAGTGGGCAGACATGCTTCCTTAACCTTGTCTCTGCTCTGTTTCCCTGCTTTTATGCATCTACCCTTATTTTTATTACTCTGAGGAATGAGCTCTTTGACACCAGAACAACAGTACCACTTGGCTGGCACAGTGTTAGTGAGCCCATGACGGAAACAAAGAAACTGTCTGGCCCACAATCTTGAATTATGCGAGGAAAACAGATCACAAGTTACAGGTCTGTCAAAATAAGAGCAACCAAAGGCCAAAGACAAATAAAGACCAAACCTACCTACCGCAGGACACTGAAAGGTCAGTACTCCTTCCCCCCCTGGGCACAAAACTTCCCTTCCCTTTGTGCTCTAGTAATCAGCTTCTCCCTCAGCCACTGCTATTCTTAAATTTGAGATGCAGGCAATGTTTATCGGGCATTTCTGTTCAGAAAAATATGAAAAAAGATGTGGTTCTTGATGGCCATTAATAGGTACGTATAGATTATCCCAAGTGATATGTGTACCAAGTTTGTTGATTACTTTATATATATGTATATATATATATATATATTTTTTTTTTTTTTTGGTACTGGAGATTGAACTCAGGGGTACTCGACCACTGAGCCACATCCGCAGCCCTATTTTGTGTTTTATGTAGAGACAGGGTCTCACTGAGTTGTTTAGGGCCTTGCCTTTGCTGAGGCTGGCTTTGAACTCGCGATTCTCCTGTCTCAGCCTCCCAAAGTGCTGGGATTACAGGCGTGCACCACCGCACCCGTCTTTGATATATCTTTTTTTTTTATCAGCAATTTGCTTTCAGTAAATTCCAGCCTGTTTACTTTCCTATTCTCATGTAGTGCAAGTTATCTCCTCCTTCACCTCCTCCAAGTATTTGATAAGATCGTACCTTCTCAATGAAGCTATGATCAGTATTTAAATTCAAAACTAGAGACCCACTCCACTTCCCAACTCTTCCCTCTCTATTTTTTTCCTACAGCATTTATCAAATTATGTACATGTAAAAAGTCTAGGGGCGTGTGTGTTTATATAAATGTTTATGGCATCTCTGGAATGAAGCTCCAGAGGGAAAAGATTTTGATTGATAAATCCCAAATACCTAAAAAAAAGTGCCGGCACAGCGCAGGTGCTAGAGCTTCGCGACTGAACCTCGACTGCGCTGGAGGTTGAGGGCGCACTGTCGAACCACCGCGCGGCGCCCCGGCTGCGCGCGCGCACGCGCTCTGCGGGGCCCTTCTCCTCCGGCGCCAACAGGTGGGAGCGGGGACGGCACGCCCACCACAGGCGCCGGGCGCAGGACCTTCGCGGTGGGCGCGCCGCGCGCTCCCGGGGCCGCCGTTCGTTCGGCGCCGTTGCCCGGGACTCCCAGGCGCTGGGCCCAGCTCGCTGACGGCGTCCTCCAGGGCGGGCCCAGCCTTCGCCCACGCACGCGAGGCGGCCGGACGGCGGCTGCTCCACCCTCCGCGCCTTCCCGCAGGCCACCGCCCGCCCCGGCACTCACCTCTCCTGTAGGAAGCGAGCGCGGCCGCCACGCCGCGGCCCAGGTGGAGGGCGCCGCCCGCGCGGCCCAGCGCGCACCTCCACGCGCCGCCGCGTCCGGCCGCGGGGACGGCGGGCCCGGGACGCGAGCGCCCCCAGTCGGCCAAAGGCCGGCGCTGGGCGGCGGCGGCCAGCCGCGGGGAGGGCACGAGCAGGAGGAGGAGCAGCGGGGCCGCACGTGACGCGCCCCCGCGGACCCCCGGGGCGCGGGGCCGCAGCGACCCCAGCCCGCCAGGCAGCAGGGAGACGCAGCGGCGCGTGAGGGCTCCGCGGCCGCCCAGGCTTCCGCCGCGGCTCGCGGGCGGGCAGAGCAGGAGCCGCCGGCGGCTCGGCGGGCGCTTCGGCTTCTCGCCCGCGACCGAGCCGCAGTCCATCCCCGAGCGGGTCACTGGCCCGGGCGCGCGCTCATGGCGCTCCCGCGCGGACCCGGCCCGGAGTCCGAAGGCGGGAGCGAGCGTGGGCGGCAGCGCGGGCCCGCCCGTGGGGGCGGAGCGAAGCGAAGCCCCGCCCCGACTGGGCCTCCGCGGGGACTGTGCAGAACCCGAGGTACCCTGTTGCTGCCACCGTTTGCGTATTCACGCTGCTGTTAAAAATATTAACGATTCCGCCGCCCTTCTCAGCCCCGTGAAAGTCCCCGACTGCCACACTGCCCGATGTTTTACTGATTAACTATGTCGGTCCTAAGTCCCCCGAAATATGGCTCTGGGGTGCATTTTAAGGGATTATTAACGGAGCCGCGGGAACGGCGCGTACACACTCGATACATATAAAGGTCAAAGTTTCAGAGCTTTTGTTCTCGGATTAGAATACCGTCGACGCGAGAAGGGCGAATGGGGGGATTTACAACGCGCTGCATGAATGTTAAGTGAGACCTACTGGTGTCATGAGAGAATCTTTGGAACAGGCAGTGTTCAACGCAGTGAACTTTTAAAATTCCTATTGCACCCATCACAATTACCGTTCTCCTGTGTAAATCCAGGAGATGTTTGTTAAATGAATGAGTGAAATGCACGAGGCACCTTACCAAGGAGACACAAAACCGAAAGCGGTTGTTCTTGTCCTTCCGGAGTCATCAGTAGGTAGTTTCTTTATTGTTGAGTGCTAAACCCACATGCACATACAGACACGATAAAGAAGAATGTGTTATGAGGCACGAGAGAGGTACGGAGGGCTGGCGAGAGGAGAGTGAAGTTGTATATGCCAGCCTATCAATGTATAAAGACTTAAGAAATAATAGTAAGACACAAAAGTTTTGTTTGTATAAAGAGTACATATTTGTAGAACCAGTAGGGAAAGTAATTACATTTTGCTCAAGATACCCAACTCTGAAAATTTAACCCGAGGGAATAATCCAGAATACTAAAAACCAACTAGGGTAGGCCATAGAAACTCATTTTTATAGGTCAAAATGTAATTTAATATAGATCTACCTAATATGTGAACAAAGGTATTCATAATATAATTTGTGATTGTGAAAAAGTGAACAAACTAATGTCCAACATGAGAGAGATGGTTAAATAACTGTGGCACACATGTATGTCTTTTAAAAACATCAAATGACTTGAATCTTGAGCTCCTGGGGCTATCACATAGTCTAAGACCAAAGCCATTGTGAAGAAAAGCAGAACCGAGAAATAAAAAGTCCTGTTTTAATTCCTGGTTCTAGCTTATCCTGACATTGACATTTGCATTTATGTAAGCTGATAAACTGTGCTTAAATTATCTAGAATAGAGTTTTATCTTTTATCCTTTGTAACACAAGATTCTACTGGACAGGGACACTTTACGTGGGGCTTTAATGGCTAATGAAAAAGAAGTACCAACTAATTCATGCGTCAGGTTCAAGACTTTATGACATAGTTGAATTAAAGGATATTTTTGAAGCTGGGGTCAGAGTGGATCTTCCTATTTTCTCCTCACAGCTAGATGTAGGGGTTTTCCATGAACAGTTGCTCCACAGAGCAAATCTTGACTTCCCCTCATCTGTGAAAACTGTAGATGAACCTCACATTCTCTCTATGTCATAAGGGGAAAAGATATGGGAAGATGGCTGGAGCTGTACCTGAAAGACATTCTGGGCCTGCCCTTGGAGTTTATCTGGTAGTGACTGAAAAGCCAGGGCTCACTGTCCCTTGTGCAAGCAGGTCAGAGACAACGGAGTTTGGTGCATTCCTTTAGCATCGGGAGCCCCTTCCTTGTAAAGACTGCCCAGAAGAAATCAGTTTCTGGTAATCCAAGTACTATAGGGTGAGGAGAGGATTCTGGCTATGGGTAACACGGAGTAAGTACACTTTATTCAGTCTCTCCAACTGGATTCAGCTATAAAAGCTGGACAGAATGCATAGAGTCATTATTTAAGGACTCTGACAACTAAATAATATCAGGCAGATCAGAGAATAAGACAACAATTCAAAGTATCACCAAACCAACATTCAGTTTATTGTTTATTCCAACCTCTGGTGTCCCCCAAACCTATGTTGTCAACTCATAATTCTACACCCAGCAAAAATATTATTCCAAAATTAAGTTGAATAAATACATCCACAGATGGAGGAAACTAAGAGACTTTGTTGTTAACTGATTTGATCTAAAGAATGGCTAAAGGAAATCTCCCAGCTAGGAGAGAATTGATCCCAAAAGTAAATTTGGAACATCAAGAATGAAAAAGAGCAACAGAAGTGGTAAATATCTAGGTAAAGATAATGGACTATTCTTTTTTTAAAAAATATTTTTATTTTAGTTGTAGGTGGACACAATATCTTTATTTATTTATTTTTATGTGGTTCTGAGGATTGAACCCAATGCCTCACACATGCAAGGCAAGCATTCTACCACTGAGCTACAATCCCAGCCCTGGACTATTCTTTTCTTCTTTAGTTCTGTAAAATATGTTTAGTGACAGAAAGCAAAAACTGTAACAATGTCTGATGGAGTTGTCAGTGTTTATGCATGTAATATATAACAACTGCAAAGTAAATGGGCAAGGATAAAGAGACCTATGTGATAGTGAGGTTTCTACATTGCACTTGAAGTGGTAAAGTATTAATTGCATTTAATTTTAATTTTTTGTGCTGGGTATTGAACTTGGAGCCTTGCACATGCTAGGTAAGTGCTCTATCACTGAGCCACACCCCCAACCCAAAGTATTAATTTTAAGTAGATTTAGAGAAGTTAAATATTAAATAGGTCTGTTTCAATCCTTAGAACAACCCATAAGCAAGTATAGTCAAAAAACATTGCCAGGCTTGGTAGTGCATGCTTGTAATCCCAGTGGCTCAGGAGGTTTAGGCAGGACGATTGCAAGTTCAAAGCCAGCCTCAGCAACTTAGCGAGGCCCTAAACAATTTTGAGATCCTATCTCAAAATAAAAAATAAAAAGGGCTGGAGTAACAGGGAGGTGCTAAGCAACTCAGTGAGACCCTGTCTCTAAATAAAATACAAAATAAGGCTGGGGATGTGGCTCAGTGGTTGAGTGCTCCTGAGTTCAATCCCTGGTACCAAAAAAATAAAATAGTAAAATAAAAGGGCTGAGAATGTGACTAAGTGGTTAAGCCTCCCTGGGTTCAATCTCCAGTACTAATAAATGAATGAATGAATGAATGAATGAACGAATGAACAAATAAATAAATCTAAAGATGTTAAAATAACTCAAAAGGAGACAGGAAAGGAGAAATTGAAGAACAAACTGAAAGCAAACAATAGTATAGAGGCCTAAATCCAAACATATCCAGAATTACATTAAATGTAAATGGCCTAAAATGGAGGTCTATAAGCTTTTTTTTTTTTTAAGTTTATATGCTAAACATTTTTGTTTTGTGGGACAAATACAATCTCTATTATATATTATTCTGTTTCAAAAATAGGCAGTGGGCTGGATTTGGCCCATGGACCGCAGTTAACCAACTTCTGGTCTCAACATACCAGTTAGAAGATAGAGTTGGTCAGCATGAACTGAAAAGTAAAAGAAGAAAATAAACACAAAAATCATGGCTTGACTACATGCTGTCTACAAGAAACTCATGCCAGTTATAATGTTATAGAGTGGTTAAGAATAAAGGGTGAGGGACACAGGTTCTCCCTGACATTTCCTTCCTCTGCCCTTGCATGGAAATCAGATTTCTGGCAGTCTCAGGCTTCAAGAACACAACCTTGAAACTGGAAGGAAAGGATGAAAGTTTCTTCTGTTACCTTGAGTAAACATGAACTCTTTATGTCACAGCAAAGGCCTGTAGAAACTATTTCTATTTAATTCACATACACTATTAAGTACATTAGCCTATTGACCAATCTCGTAAGATAAAGAATGAGTTAGAAGGGAGGAGCAATGAGAAGCAAATGTATAAGGTGAACTAAACTGGTGTGCAATGGTACAATTTCCACCAGGACAGTATAATGCTAACTTAAAGGATAAAAGGATGGAGTAAGATGCATAACCAATTTCTCCTGCCTCTTTCATTCAGTGCAAATCTTGAAAGAAATTTCTCTTCAATCTGTAGATTGCATCTTTCTTTTATTTTATGGATGTTTTCTCTTTATTTTTGATAACTTCCCTGTTTGTTGAATTTCCACTTCCAGGGCAATTATCCATATGTTGGATAACTTTTAGTTTCCATGTCTATTCTGTTCCTTTTAATGACTTTGTTCGTGTTGTTGTGGTTTTTCTCCTACATTCATTTTGTTTAGTTCCTAAAGCTCATCCTCATCCACACCCAGGCTAGTCATTTGCAGCTTTAACTGAGGCCTCGTTGATTTTTGCAACTGCTTCTTTCTTGGAAAATCCTTTGAAGTCATGGAGGAATCTCTCAAGTGACTTCTTCCAGATGTCATTCATTTCCTCCTTGGTGACATCATCTCAAGACCAAGCAAGGCTCTTGATGCAGTTACAGATGTTTCAGTCCTTCCAGGATTGCATCAGCATCTTCTCAGCATCTTCCTCAATTCCAGCTGTAGTTTGGGCAAAGGTCCTCCTCAGGTAGTAGACTTTAAAAGCTGCTGGTTACAGCTTTTATCCACTGGTTGGATCAAAGAGCTAGTATTTGGAGGAGAAACAACAGTTTGAAATAGGAATGAAGATGACCATGGATGGAGGATGGATGTGATCATTATCAATAACCTTGAAGGTTATTCTCCATATAGTACTCCTCCATTCTGCTGGCAAAACAATGCACGAGGCATCTTGGAAGAGAAGCTGGGTCATGCATGAGTTCTTATTGCTTTTTAGGATGCTGTGTGTGCTTAATGATATGCTGGAAGGCCAGGGGTTCTCACTGTCAAAGACTTCAAAGGGTTACAATATGTAGCCTGTGACATTGCCCCCAAGCAAGACTGTTAACCCTGTTCTTAAAATCCCTCAAATGGGCATTGACCTGGGTCTTTATGGATGAAAGTCCTTCTGGCCTTCCCATTCCAGATAGGAAGGTTTCATCCATTTGAAGATTTGCTCTGACAGGTGATTTTTCTCCTCCAATCAATTTATCTAGAGTTTCTAAAAACGCCTCAGCTGCCCTCCCAGCAGCACTCATGGACTCACTGCTGCTTCACATTCTGTGATGAAAAATGATTCTTGAATAGCTTCAACCCCCAAAGCCAGCAGCACATTTGACATCAGAGTTGGGACCAGCCTTTCCTTTTGATACTGCAAACAAACTTGCTTTGGGCATCCTTGATGTGATTCTGTGCTTGGCCTTCAATCAGGCCACTGGCAGTTTCTGGGTGTCTGATACAGGACTTTCTGGAGCTTTTGTTAGTCTTGGCTTCTGTGTGAAGCAGGTCCTTTGACAGCTCCTGTCCCTTTGTTCTTGTTCCTCAAGTTCGTAGCTGTGGAGTGGGACACACCCGATGGGTGAGCAGGAAATGGCCACTGATTTTCCTTTCTCATGGCCCTTGATTACTGTCCTTCCATGCCCTGCTTGGTCGCTCTGGGTGAGCTCTGACTAGCAACACCAGCTGTGGGGTTTTATGCTTATGAACCATGATGGACTAAACAATGCGAGATGAAGTCAAGCACAAGGGAGACGCTGCATCCAGAGACAAGGGTGCCAGGCTGCTGCTGGCGTCACGCCAAGTCCCGCTGTCCAGTAGGCCTGTTCTCATGAGCAGAAGTGCACTCTCAAATAATGATGAAAAGCCAGGCGCAGTGGCGCATGTCTATAATCCCAGCACTTAGGAAGGCTGAGACAGGAGAATCGCGAGTTCAAAGCCAGCCTCAGCACTGGCAAGGCGCTAAGCAATTCAGTGAGACCCTGTCTCCACATAAAACACAAAATAGGGCTGGGGATGTGGCTCAGTGGTGAGTACCCCTGAGTTCAATCTCCAGTACCAAAAATAATAATAATGATAATAATGATGATGAAAGTATAGTATTTTTTTATATGTTGAAAAAAAAAGGGTATATTTAGAATTAGACAGCTCGACTCTGTTTCGGTGATCCCAATTTTTTAGGTAATGTCTAAAGCATCATAATCAGGAGCCAGTTGAACATATGCCTTCTCTCCATCAGGCCCTATCAGGATGTTAACGTTAGCCACATCAGGGTCGTAGAGCTTCTTTATAGCTTGCTGGATCTGGTGTTTGTTGGCCTTGACGTTCATAGTGTTGTCTTCAGTCTTCTTCATGCAGCCACTCAGTGGTCAGGGGGAACTTGATGATAGCATAGCAGTCCAACTTGTTTTTCCTGGGGGCCCTCTTCTGAGAGAGTTTGTGCTGCGTCTGGAGCTGCAATGTCATGGGTCACTGAAGGTAGGTGATGTTAGCGCAAAAAGACTGGGAAGAATGCAAACTTCACATATCATTTCAGCCTTCATTCAGGAACAGGACTGTACCTATGGGGATGTACTCACTTTCCTGGTGGAAAATGAGCCACTGAACAAAGAAAGGGACTGGGCTTATGTAGGTTATCCTGGAAGGTGGTCTGGTGACACTTTGGAGTTTATTTCATCAATCAATGAAATGGCCAGTTTTAGTGCTCAGGAATTTGAGGGGTCTTCTTTTTTGCAGATCTGTGCCTGCCAAAGGTTATCACCCCAGTGTGGTGAAACACCTCCTTCCTGCCTGTGATTAGCACCAGGAAAACATTTGTCTTGGGAGGTGAAAGCTGTCAGTGCATGGTTTTTCTTTTTCCTTTTTCGCAGACTACATTATTTTGAGGACTTTTCATTTCCTATATCTATTAGGTGACATGCAGATCTTCTTTTCATGGCTGTGAACACCCTTCAACACTGCCTTTTTTGGCTTTTAAAGCTTTTACTTTGGCTTCAGTTTGGGGCAGAAGCTTCCTTCTTAGCTTTCAGCACCATCTTGGTGAAAAGGTGAAAGTATCCTATTTAATAATGGTCATTTATTATCATACACCCTTTATATGACAGGCAGCACAGTGGGTTTTTTTTGTTTTGTTTTGTTTTTTGGACCTGGGATTGAACTCAGGGGCACTCGACCACTGAGCCACATCCCCAGCCCTATTTTGTGTTTTATGTAGAGACAGGGTCTCACTGAGTTGCTTAGCACCTCGCCATTGCTGAGGCTGGCTTTGAACTTGCAATTCTCCTGTCTCAGCCTCCCACAGTGCTGGGATTACAGGCGTGGGCCACCGCGCCCGGCTACAGCACAGTGATTTTGTTTACACCAGCATCACACAGGAGGAATGAGTTGTGCTGTGACATCACCATGTGATAGGAATTTTCCAGCACCTTTATAGTCTTACAGGGCCACTGTCCTTTATACTTACTGTCATTGAATTGGTCTTTTATCTTTCCTAAACTCTTGAGCTCAAATTCTCATACTGCTGACCAGCGTCCATCTCTATGTCAGCAGAAGCACAAAACCCTCCCAGCATTTGGCATTCTTGAACACTCTGATAGAAACCTTTCCCTGAGGTCTGAGCTGAGGGTTCTGTGCTATGCCGTGTCAGTGCTGAGCGCTGGAGATATCTGTGTGATTTTTCAAAGTTTACTTTCTTGGTCCTTGTGATATCCCAGTCCTCTAGGCAGCAGGGTCCTGGGCCAGGATCTCTGTTGTCTCTAGGTAAGGGCATGGGCTGGGGATGCAGCTCAGCAGCACAGCACTTGCCTTAGTATGTGACAGGACTAGGGCTGGATCCTTAGCACCACCAACCAGCCAACACAAAAACTAAACAAGCAAGAATCAAGCAAACCTCAAAACTATATAAGGGTCTAGATAAGAAACAATTTATTTGTTACATCAGTATTCTTGGTCTTTAAGCTATTTATTTGGGACTGTAGGCTTCTCTTTTCTATAATTGCTGTAAATTTCATCTTGTCTGAGTTCTTGTATAGAATTTATAGTTTTTTAAAAAGGTCATTATAGAGAATTTCTTTCTCTGGATTATATTTTTACAATGCAGACAATAATTTTAATCTTCTTCATACTTAATGTAGGTTCTCTATCTAGACTTTCAGTTTGCTTGGATGGGGGTCATTTCTCCTTGAATCCTTTCTTACTTGTATGGGACTGGTCTTATCCTCTGAACCGCAGCTGGAGGATATGGTTCCAGTGGTCTGTCCACTCTTCTGTAGGCTGAAGTTCTTTCTCTGTTATCAGGAGAGAGCTAGCTGGGAGTGCCTGGACCCTTCTTAGAGTGACTGGGCTCTGCCATCTCTCTGTGGTCTTATCGAGGGTCTTGTATCAGACTTTGCTTCACCATGATGGCATGATGGGGACGGGGAGGTGACAGAGGTAACTGTATTCCCATGGTAGGGACACGTTTTCCTGGAGGGTATTCTGTTAGGGAATGTCAAAACTGGCTTCTCAATCCCTGATTTCACTTGTCTCCCACATGACTAACAGATGGAAAAGACCATTTGGGGAAGATTAGCCTTGTATCAGTAGCCAAGATGGCTTCAAATGGAAGACACCGGACTCACAGAGATCAAAGAAGCCAAGCTATGGTGACAAAGACCGGAAATGAATTAGGTGAAAACCTTTTGTATAAAGGGAAAGGGAACCAGGCACGGTGGTGCATGCCTGTAATCCCAGCACTTTGGGAGGCTGAGACATGAGGATCGTAAGTTCAGAGCCAGCCTCAGCAATGGCGAAGTGCTAAGCAACTCAGTGAGACTCTGTCTCTACATAAAACACAAAATAGGGCTGCTGGGATGTGGCTCAGTGGTCGAGTACCCCTGAGTTAAATACTCGGTACTAAAAAAAACCCAAAAAAGAGAGAGAGAGAAAAGGGAATCTCTTGGTCATTTGGAGGGGAAACCCCATCAACCTATGGAACAGAAGAGACAGAGATAACAAAGGACAGGGAATAGAGAATGGTATGGATTTTATCCGTGTGCAGAAAAAGGTGACCTCACTGTGAGCATCCTTCAATTTCTTCAGAAGTGAAAAAGGAAGCAAATAATGCTGTATCATGGGATCTCAGTTTGACATACATACACATGCATGTGTGCACATACATTTAATTCTACAAGCACACAGATTAATTTTTTTACAGTGGTTATTTATGAAAAGTGACTTATAGATGTGTTAAATTCTTTTCCTATAGTTTTCAACTTTTCTACAAATGAACATAATAGAGAATCATAGAGAAAAGAATTGCAAAAAAAAGAGAAAAGTTTTTTAAAAAATTCATCTATTTATTTATGGTGCTAGGGATAAGACCCTGGGGCTCTCTGCTAAGTACATTCTTCCACTGAGCTGCACTCTAGTCAAGAAAAAGTTTTATAATAGAGAAAAATTGCAGAAAAGGGAGACATCAAAGTCTGTAGTACAATATTTATTTTATATAATTGTTAACATTTTTATTCTGTTTGTAACAGGAATTGAGTCCAGGGGTGCTTAACTACTGAGCCACATCCACAGCCCTTTTTATTTCTGAGTTGTCTAGTGCCTTGCTAAGTTGCTGAGGCTGTCTTTGAACCTATGCTCCTCCTGCCTCAGCCACTGGAGTCTCTGGCATTATAGGCATGCACCACCGTGCCCAGCAGTATTACTGTGTTTATTTTAGACATATTGCCATTAAAAAATTGTGCAACAGGTTAAAAACAAACGAATAACAAAACCAACTTTGAGGAGGTAGGGTTAGTGCTACTGAATTCTTCAAATGTGGCTGGTTCAAATTGAGATGAGCAGCCGGGCACAGTGGCACATGCCTGTAATCCCAGCACTTTGGGAGGCTGAGACAGGAGAATCGCGAGTTCAAAGCCAGCCTCAGCAACAGCGAGGTGCTAAGCAACTCAGTGAGACCCTGTCTCTACATAAAACCCAAAATAGGGCTGGGGATGTGGCTCAGTGGTCAAGTGCCCCTGAGTTCAATCCTTGGTACCAAATAAAAAAAATTGAGATGAGCTGTAATGTGAAGTATAAAATGCATTTCAAAGTGTGAAAATAGAAAGAATACCTCATGCTTAACACATCAGTTACATTAAAATAAAAATTGTGGATATATTCAGTTAAGTAAAATATATTATTAAAAGTAACTATTTCTTTTTACTTTTGAAATGTACCTACTAGAACTTTTAAAATTACATACATGGTTTGCATTTGTGACTGTATTTCTGTTGGACTTTGGTGCTCTAGAATATTGTCTAATTTTTTTTTTTTTTGATACCAGGGATTGAACCTAGGAGTGCTTAACCATTGAGCCACATTCTAGGCCCTTTTTTTTAATTGTTATTTTTTTGTATTGGGGATTGAACTCGGGTAATTGACCACTAAGCCACATCCCCAGCCCTATTTTGTGTTTTATGTAGAGACAGGGTCTCACTGAGTTGCTTAGCGCCTCGCCGTTGCTGAGGCTGACTTTAAACTCTTGATTCTCCTTTCTCAGCCTCCCAAAGTGCTGGAATTATAGACGTGCACCACCGCGCTTGGCTCCTCAGCCCTTTTTATAGTTTATTTCAAGACAAGGTTTTGCTGAGTTCCATAAGGCCTTGCTAAGTTGCTGAGGCTGGCCTTGAATTTGTGATCCTCCTGCTTCAGCCTCCCAAGCTGCTGGAATTACAGGCACACTCCATAGCGCCTGGCTTTAAATTTTTAAACCAGTGAAATCCAGTGACTATTTTTTTTTTTTTTTTGGTACTGAGGATTGAACCCAAGGGTGCTTAACCAGTGAGCCACATCCCCATCCCTTTTTAATATTTTATTTAGAGACAGGGTCTTGCTGAATTGCTAAGTACCTCACTCAGTTCCTGAATGAGGTAGGCTTTGAACTCTCAATCCTTCTGCCTCAGCCTCCTAAGCCACTGGGATTATAGGCATGTGTCACTGTGGCCGGCAATCCAGATGTCGTTAGGTATTCTACATTCAAAATAGCATGCTCTTTTGTACTAATAGCAAGACTTCGTTGTCATCCTAAGTGCTAACGGCATCTAGTTCCCCTTCCTGCTTCTTCCAAGGTCCTACTGTGTTTGGAGTAGGGTGGTCCCTCAGGCTCCATGGGGGATTGGTACCAGGATCCCCGTGAATCCCTAGCTCTGAGGATGCTAAAGTCCCTTATATAAAATGGCATAATATTTGCATAGGATTTGTACAGTCCTCCCATAGACTTTAAATTATCTCTAGATTACTTAAAATACCTAACACAATGTGTAAATAGTCGTTGTGCTGTGTTGTTTGAAAAATAATGACAAGGAAAAAAATGTCTGTACTTGTTTAGTACAAATGCAATTGTTTTTTGGGGTACAGATCCCCAGATATTTTTCATCCAAGGTTGTTTGAGTTCTTGAATGTGGAACCCATGGATATAGAGGGCTGTATTCTGCATTTGGGGAAAATACAGAATTGGTCCCCAATGCAGGTGGATTTGCTGCTGGAGCCTGTCATCTCATCCCTGGGACCTCTGCTCTTTTGCTCTTGAACAGTATGTGTGGATTTCTGAAACCACTGCCCCTTTTAATTGTTTCTCCAAAATAGTGCAGATACAAGGTTAATTTGATTAACAGACGTATTTGAAGTTTTAGAGGATAATTCTAGCATCAGGAAAACCCAGCCTGGATTTTGGATCACACCACTCTCTGCCGGTGCTTTCCTGCCTTTCTCCACTAGGGGGACTCTCTCCCTCCTGCAGAAAGAAGGCCCTTGCCCGAGGGCGCCCGGCGCCCGCTGACAATTCCAAAATTTCTTGAGATTTATCACACGGAGCTTTCTGCTTAAACCTCTCCCTATTGCTCTGCCTAGGCTGTCTTGCATTTCAAAGCTAAATAGGCTCCTTTGCGTGTTTTCCAAAAGGCAAATCGGCTCAAGTTTCCATGTGCTCTCTATGATAACACGACTTCATCTGGTTTTGCTTGTTTTGCTTGTGGACAGGTGGCCTAAGCCGCATTATCAGCCAGGCTCTGCTGTGTCCACAGTTCTCAGGTAACAGAAAGGCTTAAGGCATGAAATGTCTGCCTTCCAAAACTCAAGATTGAATGGCTGCTGTTATTTGCAGAACAATGCGGGGGGAGGGGGGAGAGGGGAGGATGGGTTAGGAGAAGGACTCCTGTGGGGCCCCCCACACACTGGGGGTTATCTTAACTTCTGTGTTTCTCCTACTCAGAGTTGCTCCATTCCTAAGCGGAACTCTATCACGATAACACCGTTTATCTCTTAGATAAGAATTAAAATGAGCCCGGAGAGGTGGCTCACGCTTGTAATCCCAGCACTTAGGGAGGCTGAGACAGGAGAATTGCAAATTCAAAGCCAGCCTCAGCAACTGAGAGGTGCTAAGCAACTCAGTGAGACCCTGTCTCTACATAAAATACAAAATGGGCTGGGGATGTGGCTCAGTGGTCGACTACCCCAGAGTTCAATCCCTGGTACCAAAAAAGAATTAAAATGAGATGATGAATTATCAAACCTTACTCTTGCGCTTGGTCTGGTATACACTCGATAAATAGGACCTACTTTGGTAATTCTCATTGTATATGAATCCAAGGAGTCTTAGGTAAAAAGAGACTTCTATTTCAAGAGATAGTAGACTTTTTAGAAATGCTTTTGGTTGCAAACAACAGCAAACTTTATTTATGGTAGCTCAGACAACTAGGGATTTATTTGATCTTACAGAAAAGGATTAGAAGTTGGCAATTTAGGGCTGATTCAGTGCTCACCAATGTCCTGAATACCCTTGACTCCTGTCTTTCTACCCTGTCTTGCTCAGTGTATGGTTTTTATTCTCAAGCTTCTTGGATTCGTGGTCACAAGATGGCTGCTAATCCACTAAGTCTCCCACTCACATTCCAGGTTGGAAGAAAACAGAAAGATGAAGGGCTAAAGGCTTTCTCAGATTGAGGACTGCTTTTTATTTCGGGGAAGGTGGCTTCCCCAGGACCTTCTGCTTCTATTTCACTGGCCAGAACTGTGTCTCATAGGCAATCTTAGCTGCAAGGAAGACTGGAAAATCAAGCAGTTAGCATTTCTGCCTCAACAGCAAAGAAAATCAAGGTAAAAGGAAAATGGATATTGACCCAACTTAAACAATCTGTCACAAGGAGTCAGTATAATTTGGAGTGCAGATGTGGCCAGCTTCTGAGGAGGTAGCATCATTTTCCTACCCCAGGATCTAGGAAACTGGAGCTTGGAATATGGAAACATGCACAAGGATTTTTCTCGGCAGGGACCCGGGGGAGGAAAAGGCGCATGGCCCCCTTTGATTTTTCACTGGCATCTGTTGCATGACTGTTGAGTAACCAAGACTTGTAGTCTTGTAGACTTGTGTTAAAGCCCCTGTTGTCACCAGCCACTGTCTTCAACGTGGAGGAATATAGCCTTGTCCAACTGCTTGGTATTACATACATTGAGATATTCATGGGATGCTGAAAACACAGAAAGGGTACTTGGATGAGATTGGGGAACCAGGGAAGGGTACACTAAGGAGGTGACAATGGAGTGATGCCTTAAAAGGTAACGAAGATTTGGGGAGGTGAAGAAGGGGTGGAAAGGTATTCCAGGTTGAGACAACACGTGCAAAGGCCCAGAGGAAAGGCAGCCACCCAGATGACTCAAAGTCCCTGGAAGAGCTGGGCACGGTGATGCACACCTGTAATCCCAGCAGCTTGGGAGGCTGAGGCAGGTGAATCGCAAGTTCAAAGCCAGCCTCAGCAAAAGCAAGATGCTAAGCAACTCAGTGAGACCCTGTCTCTAAATAATGTACAAAATATGGCTGGGGATGTGGCTCAGTGGTTGAGTACCCCTGAGTTCAATCCCTGATAGTCCCTGGAGGAGTTTATTAGGGCTAGAGGAAAGGTCTATGTTGGGGCGCAATGAGTAATAGGACTAGAGAGATTGACTGTGGCAGGCTAGGACAGCCTCACTTGACATTTATATGGAGCCATGCGGGAGTCAGAATGACTTTAAATTTTCATTTAAGATTGCATTGAAGGCAACTTAGAGGGAGAGAGGATGAGATCGGAGGCAGAATAATCAGAGAGCCACTGCAAGACTCAGGGAGCAACGGTGTCTGAACCACAGTGGTGTTGGAGGACACCCGAGGAGACTAGAGGGCCACCTGTGAGGTAAAGTCCACATGCTGAGTGGATCCATGAGTTAGCAAGCACTCCGGGATGGCCCCATGTTCCTCGTTTGAACAGCTGTGCAGATGTGGTGCCTCATGATGGCAAAGGAAACGCTGGAGAGGAGAGACGGTGGGTTTGACTTTGGACACGTTGAGGTTGGGATGCTTGCAGAACTCTTCCATGAACCGTGCCTGGCGTGTTGGAAACAAGTCAGCGGTCTGGACCAGGTGAGAGAGGCTGGCTTCTCACTGCAAACAGACCAAAGGAAGTGGGTGGAATGGCTGTGCACCTGTCTCTCCCAGGGGAACATCCCAGCCCCACCTAGCCCTAGTGCTGCCTCTGAGTTGTTGCCTATGAAAACAAATGGAAGTGAGTGCATTAATTATGTTTCAATATGACAATCAGAAGTCAGTCTGTGTGAGCTGACTTATCAAATTAAGAGAAAAGCTGTGTTTTAAATCAGAGTAATTGGGAACTTGATGTCACTAGGTGTAGACGGCACCTCCAAGATGGGTGTTCACTCTGGGTCCTGCTTTCCCACATCTCAAGAGGGCAGAAGTCACCATCTAGCCCTTGGATTGTTTACTATGGGGGAAGCCGGCTGCCATGTTTTGAACATCCTCATGGAGAGGCCCATGTAGGGAGGAACTGAGGCCTCCTGCCCATAGCCTGTGAAGGCGCCATCTTAAAGGCCGATCTCCAGCTCCAGCCAGCATCTGTGTGCAGCCTGCTGAGAGGCCCTGGGCCAGAACCACCCAGGAAAGCCTCCCCTTGACTCTCCACCCTCAGGTACTCTGTGAGATGATCAATGTGTATTGCTTTAAGTCACCAATTTTGAGATAATTTGTTATACAATTGTAAATTATTAATGAAACAGGATGTAACAATTTGCATAATTATGTGTCTTGTTTTCATGGAAATGAATTTATTATGACGATTACAATGCCAATTTGCTTCCATATTTTGTTTCCTATATGAACCCAGATTTTAGAACCTTTAAGATAGTAAAACTTAGCCAGGCGCGGTGGCTCAAGCCTGTAATCCCAGCACTTAGGGAGGCTGAGACAGGAGAATCGTGAGTTCAAAGCCAGCCTCAGCAATGGCGAGGCACTAAGCAACTCAGTGAGACCCTGTTTCTACATAAAACACAAAATAGGGCTGGGGATGTGGCTCAGTAGTCGAGTGCCCCTGAGTTCAATCCCCAGTACCAAAAAAAAAAAAAAAAAAAGTAAAACTTAAGCAGGTTTTAAACAAGTTTTAATTTTGAGAAGCTATATTCTTCAGTGTGAAAAAATCATTTAATAGCTCAGCATCTTAGAATTGAAAACATTTTAAAGTCATATATAGGAATAAGCTTCTGAATTTTAATAGCAGTTAAAATTTTGTATTTATGACCATTTCATAAATAAATGACTGCTATAAAACAATTAGCCTATCATTACTAATAATTTCTAATTTATTTTTATGCATCAGTTATGTTTGTGAATTTTTCATGGTAACTGTTGTGACTGTAGATTAAAATTATGAGCTAAGCAATACCATTTTGATACAATGAAATGACAAATGATGTGAATTGCAATATAAAATAACAAATGTAACCAGTATATACCATCCAGGTGTGGTGGAGCCCACTTGTAATCCCAGCAATTCAGGAGGTTGAGCTAGGAGAATGGCAAGTCCAAGGCCAACCTCAGCCATTTAGTTAAAAAATAAAAAGAAGCCGTGTGCAGTGGCATATGCTTGTAATCCCAGTGGCTTGGGAGGCTGAGGCAGGAGGATCACAAGTTCAAAGTTAGCCTTAGCAACTTAGCGAGGTCCTTAGCAACTTAGCAAGACCCTGTGTCTAAATAAAATATAAAAAGGGCTGGAGTTGTGGCCAGTGGTTAAGAGCCCCTGGGCTCAATCCCTAGTACCAAAATAATAATAATAATAATAATAATAATAATAATAATAATAATAATATGTAAGGCTAAAATAGGGTAAATATACCTATTCCCTTAAACTCATATTAGTTCTTTGCAATGACAACATTTACAATCCTTTCTTCTAACATTTTGCCACCATAAACTTTTTTTTTTTTTTTGTACCAGGGACTGAAGCCAAGGGCACTTAACCACGAAACCATATCCCTACCCTTTTTAAAATTTTTATTTTGAGATAGGGCCTTGCTAAGTTGCTGAGGTTGGTTTTGAACTTGTGATCCTCCTGCCTCAGCCTCCTGAGCTACTGGAATTATAGGTGTGTACCACCATGCCCGGTGCCACCATAAACACAGATAGTCATTGAGAGAAGAGGTTTTGAGTTGCATGCTTCCAAACAGACTAATTGTTAAGGATTCAGACTATACTATTCATACCGTACACAGCAGATGTGGAGGGCTACTTGTTGAACTGTTTCTCTCTTCTGCCTTAGAGAAACTGAAAATATCTGGGAGCTGGGATAAGGGTCAGAGTTGGATGGGAGGAAAATTGAGTTAGTGCTCCCAGCCCGCTCCTGCCCTTTGACAAGACGGCCAGAGGAAGGTGTAAGGAACAATCTGTAAACCTGTTTGGGGATCAGAGCTGTGGACATCAATAAGAAGACCAACCAAATGAGAAGGGGCAGAATCTATTCAGAACTTGCCAGGGAGTCTGCCCCTGTCACTCAGCTGTTGGCAGAGACTCCAAGGCTGGCAGAGAAGTGAGAAGGTTTCACAGTGCAACACAGATGTGGCTGTGGGGAGAGGGTGCCGGTAAGCGGTGTCTGGAAGTGGCTGCTTAGGTGAAGGTGCTATGACAATGGACGAGGGGTGGATTTGGCTTTGTCTACTTGGCTACTGAGTTGGAAGCAAGAAAACAAATCAGGGCAGCAAGTCCTGGTCACTGGGGCCAATTGCTAAAGGTCACTGTCCCATTTCCTGCCTTAGTGTTAGGTCCACTGATCTCATTCCCTGCAACCTGACTTCTGGCAGGCTGTCTTCCTGGGCTGGCTCACACGTGGAGCAGGTTGCTGCAGGTTATGGGCCAGAATTCTGTTTATAGCGATGATCTGGCCACCTTCTGCTCTTGTCCTTTTTTTTTTTTTTTTGGTACTGAGGATTGAACTCAGGGGTACTCGACCACTGAGCCACATCCCCAGCCCTATTTTGTGTTTTATGTAGAGACAGGGTCTCACTGAGCTGCTTAGTGCCTCACCATTGCTGAGGCTGGCTTTGAACTCACGATTCTCCTGTCTCAGCCCCCCTAAGTGCTGGGATTACAGGCATGTACCACCATGCCCAGCAATAATTCTTCAGTTTTCATTTTTCTTAGCTGTCCTGGGGCTTGAGATGCTAACTCTATTTTTTGCAATTGTTTTTAGTATAGATTTATGAAATCATTTTGAATTGTTTTTTAGCCCAGTGGTTCTCAAACTGAGCGCGCATCAGAATCACCAGGCAGTTGTTAGACAACACAGGGTGCTGGATCCCATTCCTTTCTGATCCAGCAGGTTGGAGGATGGGGTGGGTGGAAACTGTCATTTTTAGCAAGTTCCCAGGAGATTCTCCACTGTGTGGGGAACACACTTTGAGAATCACTTCTCTAAAGCACTCGTTTATTTTCCTTATTGGTGAATGATTTTTGATACCTGTTAGTTTAAAACAGAAGCTATTAAGAAAGCCTAAATCATGTACTTTTATAATCTTTTGTAAAATATTACTTTTTTAAAAATACTCTTTTTCACAACACGTTTATTCTATTTATTTACTTTTATGTGGTGCTGAGGATCCAACCCAGGACCTTATATGTGCTAGGCAAGCTCTCTACCACTGAGCTACAGCCTCAGCCCTAACAGATTACTTTTGATTAGCTTTGCATACAGCAGTAATTATATTGGTAATAACTCTGACAATTATGAATTTTTCTGTATTGTTCTAAATTTTTTCAGATTTTTCACTCATTTGTATTGGAGTAAGATATGTTTCCATATACGCCAACTGTTCTATCTTGGGTATGGATTAGGTAGCTAAGGATAATATTAATTTTAACATACCTTTTTTTATTGACAGCTCATCAAAGGGGAGCTTACAATTGTTCCCTGCTGGTTTTAAAACTGACATTTTAGCTGGGTGTGGTGGTGGCTTGGGAGGTTGGGCAGAAGGATCACGAGTTCAAAGCCAGTCTCAGCAACTTAGTGAGGCACTAAGCAACTCAGTGAGACTCTGTCTCTAATAAATAAAATAACCCCCCAAAACCCCGAGAAAAACCCAAAGGGCTGGAGATGTGGCTCAGTGATTAAGCACTGTGTTCAATACCCAGTACCAAAACAAAAACAAAAAAAAGCACCTGACACCATTTCTGTGTAGTGGATGTTGTTTCCTTAATGGTTATTTAAAAATTTATCTCTTTTTTTTTTTAAATATTTTTTTTAGTTGAAGATAGACACAATATCTTTATTTATTTTTATGTGGTGCTGAGGGTTGAACCCAGTGCTTCACGCATGCGAGGCAAGCGCTCTACCACTGAGCTACAATCCCAGCCCTTCATCTCTTTTTTAAAAAACTTGATTATATGATGTTTCTAAGTAGTGTAAACTTTATTAAATGCATGTTATAATTTTTCTTGGTAAAATCATTGCCGTTGTATTAATAATACACAATACAATTTTTACATTAGTATTGTGAACCATAAAAAAAGAAATTTGAGTATTTTTAACGTAAACTTGTATTACATTTTGTTAATCAAAGGAAGATTTTCCATAGTGCCTTCATTAGTCTTGAAAATTCAGTTTTATGCCAATTGTAGATATAAAAGGACCTCTAATTTTTTCAGAGTTTAATTTCCTTACTATAGTGTCTGAATTGCTTGGAATGGCATGTGAGACAGATCTCAGGAATTAATGCAGTAGGTAAAAACATAGAGTAGCCCCTCATCCCCATCTCTTATCTGTAGGTATACAGTTTACCACCCCCTGCAGATGCCTGAAAACACAGCTATCACCAGACACCATCACAAACACATTCAGTCTGACAACCAAGGTGATTTCCAAGGGATTCACAGGTGGGCAGGCATGTATGGTGGAGTTTACAACAATTCAATTTCAAGATCTCCTACTTTAAATCTACCCTTTGGAAAAAATACTCTTTATGCTCAGAAACCATATATCTATAATGCCATAGTTATTAAAACTTTAAAAGAATGAAAGGATATTAATTTTGTTACTTTGTAGTTTAATTTGTTTATTTAACATTACATCATAGACCTTTTTGAGTTAGCATACATATATATACATACAGATGTATGTTCTAATTTATTATTTCTCTTTGCTGTGTAATTTTATAGTCAATGAACTTCTGGATGACTTTAATTGGTTTCCTAAAGTTTTTTCTCTAAAAATTGAACTTTTCCTATTATTTTATCAATTGTGTTTTATTTTTTAGAGTGGTAGGCTAAGGTTAGGGTTAGGGTTAGGGAATCTTAGTAAAGAAAGTGTTTAAAGTAGGGCATGGTGGTCATGTCTATGATTCCAGCTGCTGGGGAGGCTGAGGTAGGAGGATGGCAAGTATGAGGCCAGCCTAGGCAACTTAGTGAGACCCTGTCCCAAAATTTAAAGAAGGAAAAAAAAAAGGACTGGGGATGTAGCTCTGTGTATTGGTAGAGTGCACCTGGGTTCAATCCTCAGTACTGCAGAAACAAAATGAACAAAACAAATCAAAATAACCCAAAAGCACAACATCAACAACAAAAAGAAAAAAAAGAAAAAGAAAAAAAAGAGAAGGATAGAAAGAAGGAAGAAAATAAAAAAGAATTTCCAGGAGGGAGAGATCAACAGGGTTGAAGATTCTGCAAGAGAGAAGGTACAGATTACATACAGGGGGAAACCAATTTGGATTTTGGCAGATTTTTCCACCCAGACTTTCAAAGCCAGGAGATCCTGGAACAACATATACCAAGCTCTAAAAGAAAATGGATGTCAACCAAGAATCCTATATCCAGCAAAACTAAACTTCTGATTTGATGACAAAATAAAAACCTTCCATTATAAAGAAAAGTTAAAAGAATTTACAATGAGAAAGCCTGCACTAGAGAACATTCTTGGCAAAATATTTCATGAGGGGAAAATGAAAAACAACAATGACAATCAGCAAAGAGAGGGACTATACTGAAGGAAAAGCCAATCAAAGGAGAAACCAAGTCAACCAACTGTATACCTACAGATAAAAACCAAAAATAAACCAAAATGAATGGGAATACATACCATATTTCAATAATAACCCTGAATGTTAATGGCCTAAACTCATCAATCAAAAAACATAGACTGGCAGATTGGATTAAAAAATATCCAATAATATATTGTCTTTGAGAGACTTATCTCATAGAAAAAGATGTCCACAGACTGAAGGTGAAAGGATGGAAAAAAACACCACTCAAATGAAACGTGTAAACAAGCAAGGGTCTCCATCCTCATATCAGATAAAGTAGACTTCAAACCAAAGATAGTCAGAAGGGATAAAGAAGGACATTTCATACTGCTTAAGGGAACCATACATTTAGAAGACATAACAATCATAAACATCTATGCCCCAAACAATGGAGCATCCACATATATCAAACAAGTCCTTCTCAATTTCAAGAATCAAATAGACCACAACACAATAATACTGGGTGACTTTAACACATCTCTCTCACCACTGGACAGATCTTCCAAACAAAAACTAAACAGGGAAACCATAGAATTCAATAATACAATAAAATTTTAGAATTAACAGGCATATACAGAATATTTCATCCATCAACAAGCGAATACACTTTTTTCTCAGCAGCACATGGATCTTTCTCTAAAAGAGACCATATCTTATGCCACAAGTGACTCTTAGAAAATACAAAAAAATAGAGATACTACCCTGCATTCTATCAGACCATAATGGAATGAAATTAAAAATCAATGATAAAATAAAAAATAGAAGCTACTCCATCACCTGGAGACTACATAATACACTATTGAATGATGCATGGATAATAGAAGACATCAAAGAGGAAATTAAAAAATTCTTAGAGGTAAATAAGAACTCTGATACAACATATCAAAATCTCTGGGACACTGTGAAGGCTGTGTTAAGAGGAAAGTACATTGCATTGAGCTCATTCATTAAAAGAAGAAAAAGTCAACAAATAAATAACCTGACATTACATCTCAAAGCTCTAAAAAAGAAGAACAAATCAACACCAACAGAAGTAGAATACAGGAAATAATTAAAATCAGGGCTGAAATCAATGAAATTGAAACACAGGAAACAACTAAAAAATTGACAAAACAAAAAGCTAGTTCTTTGAAAAAAGAAATAAAATTGATAAATCCTTGGCTACCCTAACAAAAAGAAGGAGAGAGAAAATGCAAATTACTAAAATTCGAGATGAAAAGGGAAATATCACAACAGACACTGTTGAAATACAGAAGATAATTAGAAACTATTTTGAAAATCTATACTCCAGTACAATAGAAAATCCCAAAGACACCAACAAATTTCTAGGGGCATATGATCTGCTGAAACTGAATCAGGGGAACATACACAACTCAAACAGATCAATTTCAAGCAAGGAAATAGAAGACACCATCAAAAGCCTACCAACCAAGATTCTCAGCCGAGTTCTACAAGACCTTCAAAGAAGAATTAATACCAATACTCCTCAAATTATTCCATGAAATAGAAAAGGAGGGAACTCTTCCAAACTCATTCTATGAGGCTAGTATCACCCTGATTCCAAAACCAGACAAAGGCACATCAAAGAAAGAAAACTTCAGACCAATATCCCTGATGAACATTGACGCAAAAATTCTCAATAAAATTTTGGCAAATCATATATACAAAAACATATTAAAAAGATAGTGCACCACGATCAAATGGGTTTCATCCCAGGTATGCAAGGCTGGTTCAACATACAGAAATCAATAAACATAATTAATCACATCAATAGACTTAAAGTCAAGATCTCTGTAGACGCTATCTCTATAGACGCTGAGAAAGCATTTGACAAAATACAGCACCTCTTCATGTTCAAAACACTAGAAAAACTAGGGATAATAGGAACATACCTCAACATTGTAAAAGCTATCTATGCAAAACTGAAAGCCAACATGATCCTCAATGGGGAAGAATTAGAAGCATTCTCTCTAAAAATGGGAACAAGACAGGGATGTCCTCTTTCACCACTGCGATTCAACATAGTCCTTAAACTCTAGCCAGAGCAGTTAGACAGACAGAAGAAATTAAAGGGATAAGAATAGGAAAAGAAGTTAAACTATCATTATTTACCAATAACTTATCATTATTTACCAATAACTTTTTTACTTAGAGGATCCAAAAATTCCACCAGAAAACTTCTAGAATTAATAAATTAATTCAGCAGAGTAGCAGGATAAAAAACAATACCCATAAATCAAATGCATTTCCATACATCAGTGATGAATGGAAAGAGAAATTAGAAAAACTACCTCATTCACAGTAGCGTCCCCCCCACCCCAAAAAATGAAATACTTGGGAATCAGTTGAATAAAAGAGGTGAAAGAGGGCTGGGGATGTGGCTCAGTGGTAGAGTACTTGCTTCCCATGTGTGAGGCCCTGGGTCCAATCCTCAGCACCACATAAAATAAATAAAAATAAAGGTATTGTGTCCATCTACAACTAAAATGATAATAATAAAAAAAGAGGTGAAAGACCTCTACAATGAAAACTACAGAACATTAAAGAAAGAAATTAAAAAAGACCTTAGAAGATGGAAAGATCTCCCATGCTCTTGGATAGGCAGAATCAATATCATCAAAATAGCCATACTACCCAAAACACTATACAGATTCAATGCAATTCTGATTAAAATCCCAACATCATTCTTTATTGAAATAGAAAAAGCAATCATGAAATTCATTTGGAAAAATAAGACCCAGAATAGCTCAAAACTGAACCAGGGATGCTTACCATGCACAAAACTCACCTGAAAGTGGATCAAGGACCTAGGAATTAGACCAGAGACCCTGTACCTAATTGAGGAAAAAATAGGTCTGAATCTTCATCATGTAGGATTAGCAGAAGGTTCTAGTACCTCTTTCTTCCTACTTCTCTCCAATTCTTCAGTAGTTTCTGTGCTTCACAGCCACTTCTGACTCAGCTCCCCCTGGAAACCCTTCCAGACACCTTTCCTTCCAACCTGCCTCTTCCTTCCTTCTATTCTTCTCTAAAACCCCCTTGTGCCCGGTCAAGTGCTATACCCCACCAAGTTCCTTAGAAAATAGTACCTTCTCTTCTAAGAATTTCCTAGTGTGGCCTGAGGCTCTAGCTCAATGACAGTGTTGGGCTTATTTTCTGTGAATTTGTAACCCTCCTACAAATGGATTATGTGGACCCTAAGATAAAATAGGCTCCTTGTTGTAAACCACAGTGTACGATAATTTTAAATTTTGTTTCTTAATTAATTGCATTAGAACCGAAAGTTATGGGTTTTTTTTTTTTACATTTATCATTCAAGGTTATTATAAACACCCATTTTTAAACACAATTGTAATTAAAATGTTTGTTGACTGTGTTGCTCATTCAACATTTTTAATATTAGTATTGAAACAAAGCTGTTAATACTTTACTACCTTGTTGAATGAGGAGGTGAGGAATTTTATGCACCAGGAAATTCTCATTTAAAACTAGAGTGAAGGGCTGGGGTTATGGCGCAGTGGTAGCGTGCTCGCCTAGCACGCGGGAGGCACTGGGTTCGATCCTCAGCACCACATAAAAATAAAATAAAGATATTCTGTCCACCTACAACTAAAAAATAAATATTAAAAAAAAAAATAAAACTAGAGTGAAGCCTATGCTATTATTTTGTATCCTTAATTGCTACTTCTCAAACTGAAGACATTTCTTGGATTAGTATAGTGATTTTTCCCTCTGTATTGAGTTGGGAAATGATCATTCATTTGGAATAGATACACTTCACCTTTTCATATTTAAAACTTGTTTTTTAAATAAGTTTTTAGATTAGTTTTTAAACAAGTTTTTAGAACTTATTTTTAAAAACAAGTTCTAAAACTTGTTTTTTTTTTCTGATTATTGTTGCCATTTCTATTATTGAAAGCCTTGTTGTTTCTTTTAGTGTTTTGTTTTTGTTTTTTCCTTTTTGGTATCAGGAATTGAACCCAGGGATGCTTAACCACTGAGTCACATCCCCAGCCCTTTTTTATATTTTGTTTTGAGACAATCTCACTAAGTTGCTCAGGGCCTTCAAAGCCATGCTAAGTTGCTGAGGCTGGCTTTGAACTCACAATCCTCCTGCCTCAGCCTCTGGAGACACTGGGATTACAGGTGTGTGTCACTGTGCCTGGCTTTTTAGTGCTTTTTTTTTTTTTTTTTTGGTTTGTTTGTCTGTTAGTGGTTTTAATATGGGTTAAAGAAAGAATAGATTAGACTCTGCTTGTACTTTTTCTCCCTTAAGCAACATATATTTTTAATGGACACTGGGGATATGGGTGTATTTTCTATTCCAGATGTGTAATGTGAGACTATGGAATCTGAAACAATTATTTTGCTTTGAGAATATAATCCACATAGGTATAAAGTAGTCCCATAACGGTAACTATTTGATGCTGGTGGACCTGGAAAGCACATTTCCTTTTGAATTTAGCCGTGTTTGCCTTGAGAAGACAGCACTTGTGCTGATCGTTCATCTAAGGAGATCTCCGGGCCTCGGCCACTATCGTCAGACAGCAAGCAGGTATCAGCGAGGCCCCTCTTTTCGTCAACTCCAGGACTGTTTCCAGTCTGTGGCAAGAGGGAACAAAGAGCACCAGCCCCTTTCCCAGATGGAGGGTGCGACTGCAGGAAGAACTGCCATCCCAGGGCGGCTGGCAAGCAGGTGCCATCTGTCGTGAAGTTCAGCTCTGGCCCTTGCCCAAAAAGCCACATCAGTGCCATAGTTCCCTGTGAAGTTGGAGAAAATGATTATACTTCAAAACTTTCTCCTCTTCTCTCAAAGATGATGACTTTATTATTATTTTTTTAAAATTTTTTCTTAGTTGTAGATGGACATAATGTCTTTATTTTATTACTTTGTATGTGGTGCTGAGGATCGAACCCAGGGCCTCACGCATGCGAGGCAAGCGCTCTACCGCTGAGCCACAATCCCAGCCCCAAAGATGATGACTTTATATATGTAAAAATATACATGCATAAAACTGAGGAAGTAGGAGATGAATTTTTATTGAACTTGGGGATTGAAACTAAGTTCTAGAGCCAGACTGGCTGAATGTGAGGCATGATTCTGTCCCTTACCAGTCCCATGATTGGGCAGGTTTCCCAGTCCTTCTGTGCCTCAGTTTCCCTATCTGCAAAACGGGTAGGTAACAGCACCTTCTGTGCAGCCGTGAGAACTGAATACTAACAAAGGCTACAGTTAGTACGGCCATTACCACTGACATCATCATGGTCATAATGGGCTCCTTTATTGTGTTTGAAACATTTTATTTTGTGGTATAATTGGGGTCAGAATCAATGGTTTTGGTCCCAATGTTACCATTGTTGCTCTGTGATACCTTGAGCACAAACACAGAGCTTCCTCACCTATAAAACGGGATGAGATAATGTCTATGTATGCTTTTAACACAAGTATTATTCCCTCTTTTTATGACTTCTGTTCCACACAGTGGATTTAAAAAATAAAAACCTGTGCTAGAGGGGCTGGGGTTGTGGTTCAGTGGTAGAGCGCTTACCTAGCATGTGTGAGGCACTGGGTTCGATTCTCAGCACCACATATAAATAAATAAAATAAAGGTCCACCAACAACTAATAAAAAAAAAACAAAACCCTGTGCTAGTACTGAGCCTACCGTACTTACACATGCACATCACACACACACACCACACACACACCACGCACCATATCAGTTCATAACATTTTTTCCCTTTTGAAATAAATAAAATTTTATTTAATTTTTTTCTATTTTTTTTAAATTTAAATTTCTTTGTTCTTTTTAGGTATACATGACAGTAGAGCATATTTTGACATATTATACATACATGAAGTATAACTGCTTCTCATTAGGGTCCCATTCTTGTGGTTGTACAGGATGTGAGTTTCACTGGTCGAGTATTCATGTGTGGGCATAGGAAAGTGATGTCCCATTCGTTCTACTGTCTTTCCTATTCCCATCCCTCTCTCTTCCCTTTATTCCCCTTTGTTTAATCCAGTGAACTTCTATTTTGATAAGGCAATTTCAGCTGGCCATTTGAAGGCAGATTAATTTTGACGGCCTTTAAAATCATTGAGCAAACAAACAATTAACATTAAACATGTAGGTGTTGAAAAAAAATCACTATTGTGGTTTGAGTTCTTTTAAAAGTTAAGGCTGGATCAAGGACTTGGTGGTGGTTGGGGTGATCCCAGGAAAGGAGAGAGGTAGATGGGAGCCTGAGGAGGAGGGAAACCTGACGTTTGTGGGTTTTCCAAGTGCTGGTACACCACCACCTGGGTCTCTGCATTGGGTGGATCTTGAATAGGCAGGCTCCCAGGGTTGTCTCTCTGCAGGATGGACCTTGGGTGTTATCCCCCACCAGCTCTGTCCACCCACCTTGGTTGGGGGTCCCCTGGGCTGTTAATTGCCCCATGTGTCCAGGCTGTGTTTTTGTGATGGCAGGTGGGCTCCTGAGAACGCAGGGAAGGATGGGGGCAGGATGTGTGGACCAGAGCTGAGAACCTGGGATGGGCTCCGTAGATGTGAGCCTGAACTAGGAGAAACTGACTCCTGCACTGTTGGCCAAAATCAGAGGTGAGTCCAGGGGATGGGACATGGGCAGCCAGGGAGCCTGCTACCATGCCTCACTAATATGGCCACTCGGTGCCTCACACTGTCCAGGAGCTTTTCCTGAGCTTCTCGCCACCATTGTGGGGGAGTGCAGGTGAGGAAGGGATGGGTGGATTGGGGGTGGAGGTCGGGGATATCTGTGTGTCTGCAGTGGAAGCTGATAATGAAAAGGAACAGGGTTTTACATTTTGGACTTTCTTACTTTGATGCCGGGGTGAGGGCATGGGAAAGGCTTGAGACAGAGTAAGGCTCAGGCGGAGGTGAGGTCAGGGGCATGAGCTGGACTGTTCCTATGCAACAAAAGTGACGTCTCTCGATTTGGATGAAGTGTGTTCACACAATTGGCAGAGGGCTGGTCAAAATGACATCTCTCTTGCTGGCTGTGGTGGCGCACGCCTGTAATCCCAGTACTCTGGGAGGCTGAGACAGGAGAATTACGAGTTCAAAGCCAGCCTCAGCAACGGTGAGGCCCTAAGCAACTCATTGAAACCCTATCTCTGAATATAAAACACAAAATAGGGCTGGGGATGTGGCTCAGTGGTCAAGTGCCTCTGAGTTCAATCCTTGGTACCTCCCCCAAAAAGTCATGTCTGACCCCTGCCTATCCAAATGGCGCAGCTACTGTATTGTACCTGCTTCTAATTTTTTCAGTGTATACCCTGAAGTGGAATGGCTAGGGTGTATAATAATTCTATTTTTAAAATAATTGTATTTTTAATGCTTTGAGGAACTGCCACGCTGGTTTCCATGGTGGGTACTCTATGTCACATTCCCACTCACGGTGCCCAAGGGTCCAAATGCCTCCATATTTTCTCAGTACTTATGACTTCTTGTTTTTTTCTTTTCTACAGCAGCCAGCCTGGTGGGTTTGGAGCACTCCTCTTTTAACTGACACAAGGATGTCGGGATTCCAATGACTTGGGATTAGTCACCTGGGAGAGCTTTTGGGTAAAGGAAGCCAGTAGCTCTTGGCAGTGATCAGAGAAACAGGGCACAAGATATATGGAGCTAGAAAATGCATCGCCATACAGAAGTCAATTGGGATCACAGAAAATGGCTCATCACAGCCATTTCTTGTGCTTTAATAGACTCAGTCAGCATGTGGAAGACAAAACCACTTCTACTATGGTGCTTGGTAGGTATGAAGAGAAACTGAACACCACAGGGGTGTGAAGTTGTTGATGGGCCATTATTTAATTTATTTATTTATATATGGTGCTGAGAATTGGACCCAGTGCCGCATCCATGCTAGGCAAGCGCTCCACCGCTGAGCCACAACCCCAGCCG
>CM053406.1:109700794-109928751 GCA_028644305.1 Xerus rutilus | reverse complement strand
CCCGGTCTCTCCTTTGGTTTTACCAGTGTTCAACAAGCAGGAGCAGGTTTACTGGCACCCATCTGAGGCAGCTGAGCTGGAAGATCACAGCAGCCTGTGTGAAGGGGCGAGTGTAAACGTGGGTAAGAGAGGGATGTGCTGTCTTTACTGTGGCAACAACCTGAGACATTGAACTTCCTCTCTTCTGGATCACCATCACCTCTCCTTCCCCATCACCAATTGTTAGGTACTGGGGCCACTGTTATGGACTGACTTGTCCTCCATCTCCTTTATTCTTGAAGTCCCAGACCTAGTATTTCAGAATGTCACCCTATATGGAGATAGGGTCCTTAAAGAACTGACTGAGGTAAAAAGAGGCCATTTAAAGAAAGTTCTACTGCAGCCTTTCTGTAACTGTGCCTTTCTGTGTGTGTTGGGGGCGGGGGCAGAGGGAGAGAGCGAGAGAGATGGACAGGCAGGCACCAGGGACACTCCAGCACAGAGAAGAGACCTGATGAAGACACATCTAGAAAGCTGCTGTTAGTCGGCTTTTTGTTGCTGCTGTTCTGACAAGAACAATTTAGAGGAGGAAAAGTTTATTTTGGCTCCTGGTTGGGAGTCTCAGTTAATGACTGGATTGCTCTGGGCCCAAGGTGAGGCAGAACATCATGGTATGGTGGTGGAAGGGTGTGGTGGAGTAGCTCTGGTCACCTCCTAAGGCGGCCAGGAGAGAGAGAGAGAGAGAGAGAGAGAGAGAGAGAGAGAGAGAGAGAGAGAGAGAGAGAGAGAGAGAGAGAAGGGAGAGAGAGAGAGAAAGGAGAGAAAGGGGGAGGAGAGGAGATTTTGAATACTCAGGGACAAAATATAAACCCCAAAGGCAACCCCCCAGTGAGTGACCTGCTTTCAGGCACGCCCCCCACTCCTGCCTAGAGTTACCTCCCAGGAGTCCATTCAAATTATTAATCCATCAAAAGGATCAGTTCACCAATTAGGCCACAGCTCTCATAATTGAGTCATTTCACCTCTAAACCTTGCTGCATTATCTCACACAGGATTTGGGGGGACACCTTACATCTGAACCACAACAGTGTCGGTCTACAAGCCCCTAGAAAAGAGGCGTTAGAAGCCAGGGGTTTTAGGAGAAGCCAACCCTTCCCACACTTCGATCTCAGACTGGGGATCTCCAGAACTGTGACAAAATAAATACTGTTGTTTAAGCCCCGCAAGCGTGGTCTTCCGTGATGGCAACTCTAGGAAACTAAAGCAGTCAAAGAGGACAATTGGTTTGCTCTCTTTTTCCAGGAGCCAGGACGCAGAGGCCACCGCACCCGCGCTGGGGCTCCGCCCCCTGCAGGACGTGGGCCCCCAAGCCCACCCGCAGGTTACCAGACAAAGCTGGCCGCCGCCGGCAGAGGTCACCAGCTCGCGGGGTCGGCGGGAAGAATCCTAAGACCTGGCACGGCGAGGCGCAGGGGAGGCCGGCGCAGGTGAGGCCGAGAGCGAGCCGGGCGGCCGGCGCTCCAGGGGCGGGCCTTCCACCAGGACAGGGACCAAAGCCGTTGAGACTCAACAGGACACATTTTCACAGCTGCATGGAACTACAGCGTACTTGTCGGGATGGAATTACCTGAAGGGATTGCAACACTTAATTACTAGCCTTCAATTTTCTTCCACTTCCAGCCTCCAGAGCCCCAGAGGGAGCGAGGGCGGAATTCCCCCAAGCAGTCACCACCTTGGAGAAGGGGAAATCGCCTCACACTCTTTCTGATTGGCTAAGGATCCTGGGTCCTAATAATGCTGGAAGACCTGGGTTAGGGACCGCCATCACTATCAGACACCAATCATCGCGTAATCCTGTCACTCAAACAGGTAAAAGGGTCATTTTTTTTTTTTTTTAAACTAAGGATTGAACTCAAGGGCGATTAACCACTAAGCCACATTCCCATCCTGTTTTATATTTTATTTAGAGACAGGATCTCGCTGAGTTGCTTAGGGCATTGCTAAGTTGCTGAGGCTGGCTTTGAATTCTCTGATCCTCTTGCCTCAGCCTCCCAAAACGCTGGAATTACAGGTGTGTGCCACCTTGCCCAGCTCAGATAGGTAATTCTGCGGGCCTGTGATTGGGTATGGAGGCTGGATTCCAGGATTGACAAGAGGAAAACTGAAGGGTAATTGTATCAACACTAGAAAAAACGAGACCTCAGAACAGAAAGCATCACTAGGCGTGAAGAGGGTTGCTTCATCATGATAAAGCATTGCCGTTACCAGGAAGAAATAATACGTATGTGCACTTTTTAACAGAGTGGCAGAACCATTAAGAAGAATGGACAATTCCAACTCATAGTGAAATATTTTAAACACACTTCTCAATTACTGAAGATCAAAAGATAGTATATTAATAAGAACATGAAAGACTTCAACAATGCTTCTAACACCAACAATACTGTAATATGACTTACCATAAGCCTTGCATTCCAAAATTGGAGAATATGTATTTCTTACCAGTACACATGGAACATGTACAAAAATTGACTGTAAGCCTTAAAATCCATCTCAGCAAATTTCAAAGATCATCTATTCTGACCATAGAGCAATTAAGGTAGATGTTTGTGAGAAAAAGCTAAAAACCCATGTGTTTGGAAATTTCAAAGCACATTTCTAATTGCTCAGTGGATTTAAAGGAGGAAGTGTAATGGAAATTAAAAAATCCTACAAATGATTGTTAGTAATACTACACACCAAACTTAAAAGGACACAGCCAAAACAGTATTCATGAGAAATGTTTAGTCTTAAAACGAAAAGCCGAAAATTCAGGAAGAAATTAATAAAGAGAGAAAAGTAATGAAACAACAGCAAAAATGAAACAAGAGAGTAGTAACAAGTTAAATCTGGTTCCTTGGAAAGACAATTTCTGGCAGTGTTAAATAAAAGGAAATCTGCATTAGACATATGGTAATAAAAATTGCAAAACATTGAAGACAAAAATTCTTAAGAATGTATTTCCCAATAAGGAACAGAATTATTCTGTCAGTGGAAGTATCAAGAACAAAAATAGAAGCCAGAAGAGAACAATACATTTAAAGTGAGGAAGGATAAGGATTGTCAGCTGACAGTTGTAAACCCGCCAAAAACTATAGACAAGTTTAATAAATAAAAGTTGAGGTACGTCAACAGATTCTCACTAAAATAATTCTAAAAGATAGACCTCAACAAGATGGGAGACAACCTCAGACCTCAACAAGATGGGAGACAACCTCAGACCTCAACAAGATGGGAGACAACCTCAGAAGGAGGAGCAAGGGTGAGAAGTGGTGAATAAAAAATCCTTGTACAGCAAGACCCCTTGTCCTCAGGTGTCCATTCCAACGCTCCCAGCAGATGTCCGAAGCTGTGCACAGTACCACGCCTTACGTATACTGTTTTTTTTCCCCTACACATATATACTGATGATAAATTTAACTTACAAAGTAGGCACGGCAAGAGATTAACAACAATAACTTACTATATAAACAATCAGTATACAATTTTTCTCACTGAGTCTAGAACTTTCCATGTAAAAGAAAAACTTCTCTTTGGCATATCTGAGTTGCCAGCATCATTACTCCTCTGCATTGTGGTAATAATTAAGTCAAATGTGAGGTACTTGAATGCAGTACTGGAACACCTTGACAGCGGATCTGATTACCCAGATGTCCACCAAGTGACTAGTGGGCGGGAGTATATACTGCATGGATATGCTGGGGATGACTCACATGCCAGGGAGAATGAAGTGGGATGGCACGAGATTTCATGGTGCTACTCAAAACAGTGAATTATTTAGATAATTTGTAAATTGTTTATTTCTGGAACTTTCCATTTATTATTTTCAGACTCCAGTTGACTGTGGGTAACTGAAATCATGGAAGCAAAAATGTGGATAAGGGGGGATCACTGTAAAATGTGGGGAAATCTTAATGTAGATTTTATAAGTCAGTGATAGTCAGCGACTTCTGTGATTTAAAACAAATGCAATAGAAATGGGCAAACACCAACTACAGGTGTCCTGGCAGCAAGGCGAACAGAGTGAAAACATGCTAAGGGTTGTGTATTTAAGAGGAGAATAAGGATACTCACTTTGTGGATGTGCATTACTTCCCCCGGGGTAACTACTGGAGGATAGAAATAGAATTCTTCTGTTTTCATATCAGTCGAAGAGGAAAGATAAATTGGTTAAAAAAAAAAATAAAAAAGAAAGAAAGAAAAGAAACTCAATCTCCAGAAGAAAACACATGCACACACACACACAGAAGGGGAAAGAGGAAGCACCAAATAAGATAGTGGAAATAAATAGACCAGAAACTACAATAAATGTAAATGGACAAAACTCTTCAATTAAACAGTGTTCAAACTGTACAAAAACAACAGAAGAAAATTATATGGTGTTTTTAGAGGCATACGTAGAATCAGTCTAATGACGGAGGAAAGTTAAAAGTAAAAGGAATAAAAATATATACGTTCCAGGTAACTTTCTTCCTTGTTAGGGCCAGAATTTTGGAGCCAGGATGGAGGGTCCATGTATCCTGCCCAGATTCTGGTTCTCCTGAATGCTGTGTGCCCAGTTTGCTCCAGATGCAACTGGTGTTGCCCCAACTCCTAGGGGCTATCCTTCCTGGAGGTGCAGTCCAGGGCCTCCTGGGGCCGGGGCCCCACCACAGCAGCTGTGCATCTCCTTGGTGGTTCCTCAAGAGCCATGGGAGGCTTCCCTTTCCCTCAAGGGTTAAGAAGTCACAGATGACAATCTGACTCAAGTGCCGAGGGAAGAGAACTGTCAACCTAGCAAAGTATACCCAGGAAACCTGTTTATTTTTTCCCCAAGGCAGATGACCTCCATGCCTGTTCCCTGTTTGAAACTGTAATTTTTCCCTTTTCCTTTCTGCCCAGCCACTCTGGATCTTTCTCTTAACTGATTTTCTTTGTGGAACTTACTCCCTGATGACATATTGTAAATTTTTCTTATGCATTGGGTTATATCTCCTTCCTCTTTCCCATCCCAGTACAATATAAATTCTGGGAAGACAGAGATTGTTAGGGGATGATACAGTGTGTCTCTCAATAGGTATTTCTGAGACTGAGGGTGCCCTTCACATCATAAAAGGAATCAACGTCACAGAAGGATGTCCAGTGATAAAATAACAATAAATTACTTTTTAAATTCTCCCTGTTATCCAGACACACCTAGGAGTTATCACAGGAGTTGGTCCTCACCAGAGTGGGGCATCTGCCTCTCTGAGCATCTCTGGCCTTGGCCATCTTTTCCACTCATTGCAGATTGCCCTTTACCTCCACCAGGCAAGGGTGGTAACTTGGCTTGTAATAGGAGAGATTGTTCAGGACAAAGTTCCCAGGATCCTTGCCAATTGGAGATCCATTAAAATTGAGGTGATGCGTTTCTGACCGGGCCATTCCATTCATTTTTTCCCTCATGATGTAGTTGGGGGGCTGGGGATGCCGCTCAGTGGTAGAGTGCTCCCCTCGCCCAAGACCCGGTGTTCCATGCCTAGTACTGCAAAAAAACCACAACAATCAAACAGGGAATGATAAAAACAAAGCGATCTCAAAACAAAAACAGTAACAAGCACTTCCTCCGCCTCCTGCTTGAATATTCATAGTCGTTACAGGAAATATGGAGAAAGAGTGATTTTGAGGCTCCCAAGCTATCCAGCTAGTGGGCTTCCAACTCCTTAGGATTCCTCCTTCTGGCTGAGTGGGTGCGAGAAGCACGGGCGCCTGTGTATGCCCGCGAGCGTGTGCGCCGGGCGTCTGAGTGTATGTATAAGCATGTGCTTGTGCGTCCATGCACGGGCGAGCACATCCGTGGGAGCATGTGGGGTGTGCAGGTGTGTGTGTGTATGTGTGTGTGTGTGTGTGTGTGTGTGTGGCATGCACGTGGTGGGAGTCTTTGGGACGCCATATGACAGCCTCTCTTTTGTGGCACCGCTGGCTCCCCAGCCTCAGGTCACTGTAGAGACGCCCCCTCCCGCCCCCAAGTGTCCCTGCAGTCCCTGGCGCTCAGGGCTGCATGCCCGGCCCCTCCGCTCTGCACCTGCACCTCTGCCGCCGCCGCCTGTAACTCCGCCACTTTGCCGTCGCTGTTGCCATGAGCTTCATCCTTCAGGCGACCGTCTAGTCCAGTCCACTGGCTGACCCCAGGAAGGCCACACTGCGCTCCCCAACCTAGAGAGGCCCCTCCTGTCCTAATCCTTCTGCTTAGGCTTCTATAGGAGGATGCCCCAAGCCTCACCTCCCGTCTCACCTCTGTTTGCCATGTATAATACATGTTTGATACAATCAAACCTTTTCAAAACCACACTATTCCATATAATAATGTACAAATATTCTTCTTAATGCAACAATTCTGCTTCTATTTTTATAAATTCTGTTATAATGGCAAACACACACACACACACACACACACACACACACACGTCCTGTATTGCAACTTAAGATTTTAGCTGCATAAACCAAGAGGCTTATACTACATAAATGAAGACACTTTTCTTCTCCAGAAATTTCTTTTTGGCATTTATAAACACCCCTTTGGACCCTTCATTTTTCTCCTGGTCCTTATGGAGCGGAGTGTGTTCAGCTTTTGGAAACAATACTTACAAGTTTTATAATCTCGCTAGTTCTTTTCTCTGCGTAATTGCTCTTTGGATTTTCTCCAAAATGTTAGCATTTATCTCCAATTAAAAGGTGCCAAAAACATGGCCACATTTCTTCCCTTAGCTTGGAGCTAAGCTAATTTACTTCATAATTGAGCCAGTCCTCATCTAACTCTGAATACAGCCAATTGAGCTGTGAAGGAGACAAAATATCAAACTTCCAGCTCCAGGAAAGCCATTTTATGAGGAATACAGTACATTTCAAAACTGAGGCCTGCAGTTCTACTCATAACATAGTGGTTCTCAAACTTTACAATCAGCTGGAGATCTTACTAAAAAAGTGCAAGTGTATACCTACTTCATGATAATTCAAATTTTAAGGGAATGGGGCAAGTCAGAAACCCTGGTGACAAAATGTAAATAACTGAAGACAAAGCACCTATGGCTATAGCACAGTAATCTTGATGCTGAACTTGTCACAATTTGAGTTATTTTTGTGCATTTCAGTAAGCGAAAGAAAGAAAAGGACACCAGCCACTAGCGAGTACAAACCTCAGGGCCTTTGCACTTGCTGGTTTTTCTACTTGAAATATGTTTGCTCTAAAAGCTATTTTCCTGCCTCCTGCTCATCATTCAGTACCCTGGCCAGAGAAGCTTCCTGTGGTGATCTAATGTAAAAAAGCATCACCTCTTTTCACTCCTACTTTCTATTATCTTACCGTTTTATTGTCTTCATGGTACTAATCGCTGCCTGAAATTTATTTGGTTGATGGATTTGTTATTTTTTGTCTCTCTCCCCTTTTCAGAATGTGCTTCCCAAATCCTCAAGCCCAGCATAGTACCTGACACAACAGAGGTGCTTAAAAGTGTCAGGGTAACTAAGTATGCTGGGTTTATAATATATATGGTTTCACCTAATCTCCATAGCAACCTAGTAAGCCAGATCTATTCTGTCCATTTTTCAGATGGGGAAACTGAGGCTCAGAGCAATAAAGTCACTGGTTTAGTGGGTTGTGGTATTGGAATTTGAAGGCAGGTCTGCTTGATCCTCGAGTCTGTGTTTCTTGTGGTAGCGTCTATCAAGTCACGGGAGGTGCTGTGTCCAGAGAACAGAGGTGTAAGGCATCACGCCATCCCCATGGTGCTAGTGTCTCAGCGGGTGACAGGTTGGCAAACATTGATGTACAGTGACAGGTGAGGTTTGAAAGGGGTGATGACAGCTAGCCGGGCAACGGGCGCTCGGTGAGTTCCCCCTTTATCTGGGAATGGCACCTCCCTGCACCCAATTGACTTCCCTTCACTGCCCTGGAGGGCTTGCCAATCACAAAGCCCTGGTACTGCCACCTGCCTGCTTGGCTGACATTGCTAGGGCTGTGGAAACAGCCTCACAACCATTTCCTCCCAGTGGCCCCCGTCCTTCCTCAGCTGACCTGCAGCAACGTCCCCATGGCTGCAGCTTCCTCTCCAGTCCATCCTCCCTCTGCAGGCTATCTTCCATCTAACCCAGTCCACAGCCAGCGTTCTGCAAAACAAGTGCTTTCATCCCTTTGCTGTGGACTTCTCAAGAGGTCCCCATCGCCGTGCATCAAGTCCGGAATCCTTGTCTCTTTCCGTCTCTTCTCTGACCATTTTCTCCAGCTTGCTCTATCTTCCAATCTTCTGCTGTTGCACATGCTGAGTCTCAATTCCCAACTTTAGCACAAACTCTTGTTGAGTCCTGGATTGTTCCTGTCCTCTCTCACCCTGAGCATCTACTCTGGGAAGCCCTCTCTGACTGCTAGGGCCATGTCAGCGCCCCCACAGGACACTCTCCACACAACACAGGCAGCTCTCGGGCTCCCATGCTTGCTTGCTAGTCTGTATCCTCCAAGAGGTCATGTTCATCTCCGTGCTGTTGGCGCCAGCTTTGTGCCTGACTAAGAGAAGACAATTAGTACATTTTTGTTTTGGTGGATGTAGATTTTGGTATCCCTGGGCGACCTGGAACTAATCCATCATGGATAACTACGGATGATTATACATAAATGAATAAGCAAAGCTGTGATCCAATAAAACATCATTCTTATGGATGCTGATGTTTGAATTTCGTACAATTTTCACACGTCATGTAATGTCATTTATTATTTATTTATTTATTTATTTTTGGTTGCCAAGTGATTGAACTCAGGGGCACTCGACCACTGAGCCACATCATCCCTTTTTTGTATTTTATGTAGAGACAGGGTCTCACTGAGTTGCTTAGTACCTTGCTTTTGCTGAGACTGGCTTTGAACTCGGGATCCTCCTGCCTCAGCCTCCTGAGCTGCTAAGATTACAGACATGCGCCACTGTGCTGGGCAATGCCATTTATTTTTATGTTAAAATATCCATTTGAAAATGTACAAATCATTTTTAGCTCATGGACTGTCCAAAACCAGGTGGTAGGCTGGATCTGAGCCTCAGGATGTAGTGTGTAGTTGCCTGGTTTTAAAATTGATTATTGATCTTTATGGAGATGGATGAGCAAATGGATAAATGCCACCTGATCTGTCATTGGACTAATAGAGCCTGTGATGAGAATGCAAAGAAGGGGTCCAGGAATCCTCCCCAGGGTCTCAGAGGAGATCACGGAGACTGATATTAGGTCTGGACTTGGAGGAAAGTAGGTTTGCCAAGAGAGGCAAGAGGAGGACCATAAAGAGAAGGTCTGGGACAAGGGGCATGATTGTGCAATGTACTGAATGTAGACTAGCTGGCACACGGGTTGCAGTGTGGTGGTGCTGCCAGACATGGTGGTGCACTCCTGTGATCCCAGTGACTTGGGAGGCTGAGGCAGGAGGATTGCAAGTTGGAGGCCAGCCTCAGCCACTTATCAAGATCTTGTCTATAATGTGGTGGAAGATGTTGAGGCCTGGTAGAGGAGTTGAGGTGAATGAGAGATGAGACTTGAGACAATGGATCAGATTGTGTTTCAAGCCATTGAGCCTGACTTGATCTACCATGTGAGCCAACCAAAATCTGAACAGGAGAGCACAAGATAAAGACATTTTTGTAACAAAAATTGGGGGGGGGGCTAAAGATGTGCCTAAAGCAACTTAAGAAGTCAAATGACAAGCTGAGCATGGTGGTGCAAGCCTGTAATCCCTGCACTTTGGGAGGCTGAGACAGGAGAATCACCAGTTCAAAGCCAGCCTCAGCAAGGGCGAGGTGCTAAGCAACTCAGTGAGACCCTGTCGCTACATAAAACACAAAATAGGGCTGGGGATGCGGCTCAGTGGTAGAGTGCCCCTGAGTTCAATCCTCGGTACTGAAAAAAAAAAAAGAAGAAGAAGTAAACTGGCAAATCCAGCAGAAGGCCTCTGTGGCTTCCCTGATCTCATTCTCTAAACCCATTTCCCAAAGGTAACTGCTATCCTGAATTTGTAATTTATCATCCTTAAGTACTTTTTCTTACTTTTTCATACACACCCAGGTTTTATCCCTGGAAGGAGATGCACACAGGGTGTGTGTGATAGCATGCGTTTCCTATGCTCCGCAGCTTGCTTGTTCCATTTGCAGTCATGTTTTGGAGGTTCCTCTGCACTGGTACATCTCATGCTAGTTTATTTGTTTAATTGCTGTGTAAGGAGCCCGTGGTATGAACAGCTCATCATTTATTTCTATAGATGAAGAGTTAGTAGTCTGTTTGATTGTTTTGTCCACTTTTCCTTTTTGCACTGGAGTCTTTGGATGCACAGAAATCCTACTTTTTGTGTGGTCTTTGTTTTAAAAAGAAAATCCTTCTTGCCCAAAGATTTTAAAGACATCCAACTACATTCGCTGAAAGTTACAAAATTTGTCATTTCTGTTGGGAGGCAGGATCTTATTGTCCATTTTCCCCTGTGGATAGGCAATGGCCCCAGCACCTTTAACTAATACTCTGAAATACGGTCCCCACCCAGGTTCTTAGGTTGCAGCTCTAACTTGGAGTATCTTAGCATGTGACTAAGAGGGAAAGAGGGCTTTTAAAGACGTGATGAAGGTAAAATAAAGTGACGAAGGGGAGGCCCTAAGCTAATAGGACTGATGTCCTTATCAGAAGAGACTGGGCACAGAGACACATGCAGAGAAAAGGCCATGTCAGGACAAGGGAGAGGAGGCTATCTGAACCAAGGACATCTTCTCCTGTCTCAGCCTCCCAAAGTGCTGGAATTGCAGATGTGCACCACCGTGCCTGGCTTCTCACTTTACTTCTTTTTAAAAAAATTTTTTTAGTTGTACATGGACACAGTGTCTTTATTTTGTTTACTTATTTTTATGTGGTGCTGAGGGTCAAACCCAGTGCCTCACACGTGCAAGGCAAGCGCTCTGCCACTGAGCCACAACCTCAGCCCTTATTTTACTTCTTAAGTTACTTTAGGCACATCTTTTATGCCGCCCAATTTTTGTTACAAAAATTTTTTTCTTAGGTGTCTCCTAAGAAACCGAACACTTCCATCTTAGACTTCCGGCTCCAACATGGTGAGAGATCCATTTCTGATATTAAGCCCCCAGTTTGTGGAATTTGCTAAGGCAGCCCTCACAAACGAACATTGAGGGACCCAGGTTCAAGGACACTGTCTGGTATCACTGTCCTAGGCTGTTCGAAGCCTGTTGCTCTCCTCATGCTGAGCTGTGTGGCCTCATGGTTGCAGGATAGCATTGCAGGTTCAGATACTGGGACTGCATTTCAAGGCAGGCAACAAGTGAAAGAGAGGGAAGGGCAGGATGGCCACAGCCTTTTTTTTCATAATAGTATTCCATTATTGGGAGAAAAAATGTATTTCTTATAATCCCTGCTTCTCCAGGAGATTTCCCTTATAAACCTATGGCCAGAATTGTCCCATCTAGCTCCTCTGGCTGCAAGGTAGCTTGGCAAGGACAGGACAGAAGTGTCCATCCTCTGCAGTTAGAAGCAGGTAAGAGATAGACAGTGTTTTGGTCAGCCTTTTCTTTGCTGTGGATCAAAAGACCTGATAAGAACAATTAGGGGAGGAAACATTTATTTGGTTCATGGTTTCAGAGGTCTCAGTCCATGGACAGCAGACTCCACAGCTCTGGGCCCAGGTAAGGCAGAGCATCATGGTGGAAGAGTGTGGCAGAGAAAGGCAGCTCAGGGCACGGCACCAGGAAGAGAGCTCCGCTCACTAGGGACAAAATGTAGACACCAAAGCCATGCTCCCAGTGATCTACTCCTTCCAGCCACACCCTACTGTCACCAAAAGCTTGGTCCTTGTCTCGAATGCCAATTTGACAATGAGGACAAATTTTTTTTTTTTTTTTTTTTTGTACCAGGGATTGAACCCAGGGGCGCTTGACCACTGAGCCACATCTCCAGCCCTTTTTTTGAATTTTATTTAGAGACAGAGTCTCGCTGAGTTGCTTAGGGCCTTGCTAAGTTGGTGAGGCTGGCTTTGAACTTGAGGTCCTCCTACCTCAGCCTCCCGAGCCACTGGGATTACAGGTGTGCGCCATGGCGCCCAGCTGAGGACAAGATTTTGAGAAAAAAAAGGAAGTTTTATTGCTTTGCTAGTGAAGGAGAAACACAAAGGACTACTCCTGTCCCTGAGACTTTGATTCTGACTATCACAGGGAAGAGAGAGCTTTTAAAGAGGTGATTCAAAGGTACATTCTAGATGTGCCCTGTCAGAGGTCATAACTCACTTGTAGCCTTGAAACATGGCCATTTCTTAGGTCTTCTGGTGGCATCCCTGAGTTCTGAATCTTTCATTCCTGTGGTGTGTGTGTGCTTAAGGACAGATAACTTAGCCTAGGATGGAAGGAGGAATACTATTCCTTCCCCGAAGGTGAGGGAGCGGAAGGGGGAAAAGAGAAAGGAAAGCAAACAAACAAAAATGTCCATTTCAAAATAAGCCACAGTGGCAGGGCAGCCAGGGTTGTGTTCCAAACATGAAGTGAGCCCCTGTCACAGTACTCACCTGCAGTTACCACCCAGTTAATCCGTCCAAGTGCGTTAACACGCTGATTAGGTTAAGGCTGTCATAACCAGATCACATCATCTCTGAACTTCCTTGCACTGTCACACACAAGCTTCTGTGAGACACCTCACATCTGAACAGACAGGCAGGGATCGTTTTGAACTGGGCAGCCAATAGCATCTGTTACACGGGAAATGTCTGGCAGAGGGGAGGAGAAAGTTATCTCACCTTTCCACTTTTCTGATGATCTATTTTTTTAAAAATATTTTTTTAGTTATAGATGGACACAATATCTTTATTTTATTTATTTTTATGTAGTGCTGAGGATCGAACCAGTGCCTTATGCATGCAAGGCAAGCGCTCTACCACTGAGCCACAATCCCAGCCCCTGATGATCTATTTTGATGTAATAAGGTGGTTGGTAGAACAAGGATTTCTTTTTTTTTTTTTTTTGGTGCCAGGGATTGAACTCAGGGGCACTTGACCACTGAGCAGCATCCCCAGCCCTATTTTGTGTTTATGTAGAGACAGGATCTCACTGAGTTGCTTAGCGTCTCGCCATTGCTGAGGCTGGCTTTGAACTCGCGATTCTCCTGTCTCAGCCTCCCAAAGTGCTGGGATTACAGGAGTGCACCACTGCACTTGGCTAAGGATTTCTTTTAAAATTTGGTTTAGGTTATAACTTTAGGACTGAAATGTTAATATTTATGATATTTTAGGATACCATAAGCTGATCATATATGTTTTCCCTGATAACAACAACAATAACAAAATACTGACTATGAAGTCTCATTTCTTTGCTTCCTGGTACCTAACTATATTCATAGAAGTCAACTTCCAGGCAGGATGCAAATTAGAAAATCCAGCCACCCATCCACCTTTATGCCCGAGCCCCTTGCTTTTGTCCTTAGTGCTGTTCAGAGCAGAACAGCTCCTTAGAGGAGGTGGGATCTGAGTTCAGGCCCCTTCTGGGAATGGGAAGGTGTGCTTGGTGGTAGATGCAGCGTTAGGGCTACATATTTTGGAAGAAGTATTTCCCTCATCTCTTGACAGCGGATGAAAGAGTCAAGTAACATATCTTGAGCCCTTTCTGTGTACCAGTCCTGTGTATGCTGAAGTCAAGATAGAAACTAAAACAACAAAACAGGTCCAGTGTTCCCTAAGAAAAGGATCACTGTCTTGGGGCCCTTATCCATGTCCTCTTTTTTAAAAAATTTGAGACAGGGGTCTCATTAAGTTGTACAGGCTGGCCTTGAACTTGTGATTTTCCCAAATAGCTGGGAATCTAGGAATGTGCAACCACACTCTGTTGCCTTTACCCATTTTCTTTTCTTTCTTTCATTTTGGTGCCAGGAATTGAATGCAGGGGGGCTTAACCACAGAGCCACATCCCCAGCCTATTTAGCACATTTTATTTTTTATTTTGCGCCAGGGTCTTGCTAAGTTGCTGAAGCTGCCTTTGAACTTGCCATCCTCCTGTACCCTTATCCATTTCCGAGAAGGCTTTAGAGACCTGCAGCAGAAGCTTTCTATCCCTGTTTTCTGGCATGTGGGTGACCTAGGAAAGGCCCCTTCTTCCTTTTGCAGCCTCAGCCTAACCTTATAGATGCCAGAAAAGCTAAAGAAGCCTGTGAGTCTCAGAACATAGGATGCAGGGATATTCGGGGACAATGGGAGGATGTAACCCGGTTGGGGAAGAAACCAAAGTGTGACAGAAAAGGTTTGTGCTCCACAGTTGGGACAGTTTGGGCACAAACCCTCTTTTCTTCCTGGCTGTGTTGCTTGGGGCAGGTCACAGCCTGCCCCTTGTGACCTAATGGCCGTGCATGTCCTATGCTGTGGCGGTGGAGTGGAAGGACCATCAGAAGGCACAGAGAATCAGCTGAGTGCCTTCCGAGAGAGAGAGAGAGAGAGAGAGAGAGAGAGAGAGAGAGAGAGAGAGAGGGAGAGAGAGAGAGAGAGCGCGCCTGGACTTTGGCTCTTCCCACAAGATGCACATTTCCAGCCAACAGACGGGCAGAGTAAACCCCCAGGAGAAAACCAGCTCCCAGACATCTGAGGAGAGAGACACAATGAACCAAGCAAGCTGCCCTTGCAGAGGGGAGACCAGGTGCTCACCAAATACCTCTGTGATCATCTGTCAGGCCTTCCTTGCAGTTGGTTAGGGCCACGTGGCTAGTTCTAGTGGATAGGATTTGTGCAGAAGTGAGTTCTTCCTGTTGTCCTCCCTACTAATCTAAGATGGGGGAGGTGCAGCAGGGAAGCAGTTCAAGTCATGGATGCCAAAGAGCAAGGAAAGTTGTCTGAGTGAGTGAGAAATAAAGCTTTGTTGTTTTAGCCACTGAAATTTTGAGGATTACTTGTCACAGCAGCATACCCTCACCTGTCTTAACCATTACACTACTGAGGGATCCAGAAATAGTTACAGAGATTGAGAATTGAAAGCAAGCACAACAAAGAACCTCAAAGAGATGGCATCATGCAGAGACAAGAAATTGTAAAGGAGAACATTCTGGAGATACTAATTATATTAAAAAAAACTGCTTAAGTTAAACTTGACAGATGGTATATAAGTGAAAGCAAAAAAAAAAAAAAGTGAATAAATTTATATGCCAGGCCAGTGATAAAAGAATGTGGCTGTTTTTACTATCTTATCAGCATCAGTGAATGCATTATTTTATGTGACAAATATGCTAAGTTTATAGTCGAAAAATCAATTAGTCAACTGCCACATCAGCTCAGGAAACACTCCTAGAAGGCCAATTTCTCCTTCAGTCTGGTGAAGTGGTAGAATTTCCGAGAAAATGAATAAGAGGTGAGTGATAGCCTCCAGAGCACTGGAAGAGTTAACGACAGTACACTAGAACTTGATTCTCTTTAAAATGAAGACAAGGGTCAAGTAAAAGAAAAAAAAAATGTGAATACATGTATATACCAGCTCTGTGATTAAGAGCATTACTGTCTCTATTATCTCGCCAACAGCAGTAGCTGCATTATTTTATGTTACACATGTAGTAGGTGGTTAATTAGAAAATATAAAATTGCATAAAGAAGGAAAGCTAATGAAGAGTGACGGCATTGAACACTGCTCTTAGCTCTGGTACATTTGTTTTCTTTTCCATTGAGATACTTCCCCGAACATATTTGGATATCTAATTTTATATTTTGCCATTTATCCTTAACATTATGAAATAAGCATTTCATGCTATTTTATGGTCTTAATGCAATATTAAATGGCTGCATAATATTTTGTTGAGAATGGCAGTTAATTTAACTATTCTTTTGTTAACCGTTCGGACTGTTTCCCTATAATAAGAACAATGTAATAAACATCTTTATGAGTAAAGATTTTTTGGTATTACAGATTACTGGGCTAAAGAACATAAACGTTTGCCAGGCACAGTAGCACACATCTGTAATTTTAGCTCCTTGGGAGTCTGAGACAGGAGGATTGCAAAATCAAGGCCAGCCTAGCAAGACCCTGTCTAAGAATAAAAAGGAATCCAGGTGTAGCTCAGTGGTAGAGCTGCTTGCTTAGTTTGTGCAAGGCCTGGGGTTCAATCCCCAATATTGCTAAATAAATAAATAAATAAACATCTAATACGTAAGACATTTGGTCAATCTCTAAAAAGTTCATAATCTGTTTACATATGTGCTGTTTTTCACACTTTCCGCTTATTTACTAAATTTAAATTTACTTTACTTGTATTTAAAGTGAAATAAAATAAGCTACTATTTAAATTACAGAAGTAATGCGTAATCATGGTAAATGTTTCAAGTTAAAAGTTATAGTACCCCATTATGTTATTTCTCAAAGTAATTCCCATTCATAGTTGTTGTATATGCCCAGATTTTTTGATATGCATATACTGACATTTATTGTAGTTATTGTCAGTATTAAAAACATGCGGAGCATTTTGCATCTTGCTCTTTTCGTTGATTGCTATGTCGGTGACATCTTGTCCCGCTGGCACATGTACATCCACCTCATTCTTTTTAATAGCTGCATGGTTTGAACATAGCAGTTTTGTTATCCCATCTCCTTTGATGGACATCTGGGTGAGTTCCAAGTCTTCTCCTGTTGAAATGCTCTGGTGAGAGTTCTTGTATCTACGGTTTATGTTTAATGAGCATTTACTGCTGCGAAAATGTGACTTTGGAAATAATTGTTGGCAAGATGCTTCTCTCTGTGTGTGCTGAAACATACAGTATTTAAAATTTTAAATTTGAATTGAGTCATTTCCATTAAAACCAGGTTAAAATCACAACGATCTTTTCCCCTTATATAGGAACGAATCATCTTGCTCCAGATGGGACATAAAGCTCCTTAAATTGAAATTCATTGCATGGGGGCTCTGATGGCCCTCAACAGATGGAGGAACAATCTCATTTGGGCGGTTATGTAACTCAGCGATTATCATGGAACCCTCAGACAGCCCCAGGCAGAAGGTGGCCAGAGCAAGGCTTTGTAGCACAGGCGGGTGACCAGGCTGTGGGTCGCTCTTCTCATCTTTTGTATTTATTTGCTAGTGTCAATAAGACAATCTGAGATCTGAGCAGTGGTCTGGTGTACCGTCTAACCTTGGACTTTCAGAAATCAAACATTAGGATGCCAGTTGGAATTTTGAGTTTCTTCTTAGGTGACCTTGAGGGTGTGGATCATTCCTTCTCTCTCAAAACCACATTTTCACAAGTATGCCAGACAATGCCTCTAGTAGAAGGATGTGGTATTAATATTAATTCAGTAGATATTTATTGAGTGTTAGGTGCCAAGAACTGTTCTCAGTGCTAGGGATACAACTTAAATAGAATAGATCTGAGAATCTATTTTTAGGTTTCATAAAGGGGACCTGTCACCATTAGCTCAAAGCAATGAAGGCATTTCCTTGAGTTTAGTCAAACCCCACTGAAGTTTAGCCTTTGTGCCTTGTATCTTCTTGGGAATGCCTGTGGACACCTCTGCACATGTATTAGCAAATCAAAAGGTCCTTTGAGTTGATCCTTTCAATGAAATACTCTTCCTCCTGCCCTACATTTTGGCTGCTTTGCTAAAGTTAGCATCCAGTTCCACACACGCGCTCCTTTTTCCTCCCTCCCTCCCTCCTTCCCTCCTTCCCTTCCTTCTGCCTGTGATAGTGTCCAGAACCAGCATCTGGAACAGCAGTTGGTACATAGCAGATACCAAATTAATTTTTATTGACTCAATTTCCACAAATAATTTTTGCCTGAATTTCAGACTCTGGGATATCTTTGGGGTATACAGAGATAAATGAAATACTATTTCTACCTTCTAAGATCTTATATCTAGCTAAGAGATAGGCAGAGTAGCTCAGTGGTTATGTGTCCCTGGGTACTCCCCTCCCACAAAAAAACCCATTATGATGTACGTATGTGCCTAGAGCATATACCTCCATCTCCCCAACTACAGTTACCATTCCCAATTTTCTTATTCTATTCAACATATCCTAAGATCTAAAAATTTACCTAGAATTGGCAAACCAGCCTGTATTTGGGTGTATGGGCGGGTGCAGTTTCTCTTTGGTGGAGGCAGTACTTGTTTATGTTTCGTACTTGTTCACAATGCTGGCGTAAGTATTTTAGGACACAATTGAGATTTTCTCACAAAAACTCATCCTCCTGTCTCTCTGTGCAGAAGTTTCTTGCTGTGGAGAGTAAGTACTATTAAAAACAATTATGAAGATCCTAATTCCACGACAACTGTGACGAGTGGACGATAAAAGTTTTGGTGAGTTTAAGTTTAGTCACGACAAGGACAAGTTCTGTGATTTAACTTAATTTGATCACTTTTTGTTTCCCGGTACCGGTGATTGAACTCAGGGGTACTTGATCACGTTTTTAAACCTGCTGTCAGTTAAAAGTTGTAGTGAGATAGACAAATTGGACTCTGTTTAGTTTTCCAGTCAGTAGCCCAATCTGAATCACTGTTTCCAGACGAATTTGATGATAGTTGTTGTAGGGTTGCTAAGTATCCTAAATCTTCCTCCTTCTATTTCTGCATATTGGGGAAAACAGCGAATAAGCCAAAACCCTCCTTGGATACTTTCTGTAGAGTAACATTGGAATATACAATAAGGAATGGGTGAAATTTTAATTTCGCCTCAGGTCATTTTTAATATTCCACCCATAGATGGCAGCAAGTGACCAGTCTGCTGAGCCACGGGCAGGCCAGCCGGTCCTCAGCTCCTGGAGCTGTTGTAAAACCACCCTCAAAGGGAGGAAGGTGGAGAAGAACAGATGGCATCTGCGGAGGACACTGCAGTTGTCTGAGTCGCGGCCTTCTGAAGTCTGGAGAACACTGTTCTGTTTGGATTCTTTTTCTGAGTCTCAGCAAGAACTCCAGCAGCATCCAAGGAATGGCCATCCAGGGAGGGCGTGAGGCTCTGGGCTTCCCTGGATGGCCCGAGGTCTCCTCTTTGGACTCCTGTGTTCTGAGCATGATGAAATGAAAGTTCTCTTGAAGATTTGGCCTTGTCCATTTGGGCTCTGTCTCTCTCGTTTCCAAAGTCCCAGCAAACTGTATCTTTGGGTGACCCATTTCCTGAATCCTGCTAGGCAACACTTTTCCCATGAAGTCAGAGGGTCAATGTACAGGTGAATTTAAAGAGAATAACTTCCAGTAAACCTAAGTAGGTTGATAGCTATGTGTATGTTGATACCATGCTGGTTACTCGTCTAGTGCTGTGCCAAATACTTTATATATATATCATCTCATTTGCTCCTTACTATCTCTCTATATTGGATGATATGAATTTGTTTGATCAATAAAGAAATGGAAAGAAATGAATTTGTTCAAAGTCACCAATCCAGTTTAATCTGGCGTGACAAGTTTAAGGAGGCTTCTTCTCAGGATATGGTGGGATCTTGACCTTCTTGAGGATGTTGGATTACTGCCATATGCATTACAAAAGATGTAACTGTTCCCTATTCTTGAAGACTTGATAATGGGAAGTCTTAAATTATGAGAAAAAACATCAAGGCAGCAGAATCTAAGAAAATCAAAATTGTGATATTTGGGGAGATGTCCTTGGAAGACACTGGAATGGAATAAAAGGGTTGTCCTAGTGTTTCTAGGTTTTCTTTCTGTTTTCAACTTTTTTAAAAAAATTTCTTTTTTATTTGTTCTTTTTAGATATACATGACCATAGAGTGTACTTTTTTTTTGGTACTGGGGATTGAACTCAGGGGCACTCGACCGCTGAGCCACATCCCCAGCCCTATTTTGTGTTTTATGTAGAGACAGGGTCTCTCTGAGTTGCTTAGTGCCTTGCCGTTGCTGAGGCTGGCTTTGGACTTGCGATTCTCCTGTCTCAGCCTCCCAAAATGCTGGGATTACAGGCGTGTGTCACCGTGCCTGGCCAGCAGAGTGTATTTTGATATATTATGTGTACATGGAGTATAACTTCTCATTCTTGTGGTTGTACATAAGGTGGAATTACACTGGTTGTGTATTCATATATGAGCAAAGGAATGTTATGTCTGATTCATTACTGTCTTTTCTATTCCCATCTCCTTCCCTTCTCTTCATTCCGTTTTGTCTAATCTCCTGAACTTCCATTCCCACCCCCCACCCCGCTACTGTGTGTTAGCATTTGCATATCAGAGAGAACATTCAATCTTTGGTTTTGGAGAGGGGTTGGTTTATTTCATTTAGCACAATAGTCTCCAGTTCCATCCATTTATTGGCAAATGCCATAATTTCATTCTTCTTTATGGATGAGTAATATTCCATTGTGTATATACACCATATTTTCTTTATCCATTCATCTGTTGAAGGGCATCTAGGTTGGTTCCAGAGCTTAGCTATTGTGAATCATGTTTCTAGGTTTTCATAGAAATGGAAGAGACCTGGGAGGTATGGAAGGAAAACAGGGACTTGGCTAAAGTGAGGCTGTAATATCTAACTTCCAGGTCCCCTTCATTGCCGTAGCATTAAGAACTTGCTAGCGTGAGTGATCTTGGTGCCTAGGCCAAGTCGTGTTGTACTGGTTCTCAAACTCTCCTAGGAACCTAGGATCTGTATCTACTCTCAAAGTGTCTCTGATGGCATAAGGCCTCTGGAAGCATCAGCAGTAGGTAGAATCCCTAGCTTACAAACAGCCCATCAGCTCATGCAAAGACATTCAACATCATCAAGGAAATGCAAATCAAAGCCACGATGAGATAGTACTTGGTACCAATTGGGACAGCCAAAATACAAAAGTCAGATAGTAGCACATTTTGTTGAGGATGTGGAAAAGCTGGAACTCTCATACACTGCTATTGGGAAAGAAAATGATGTAGCCACTTTGGAACCCAGTCTAATGGTTTCTCATATTATCAAACATAGAGTTATTGTAGTACCCTATAGTCCCTTTCCCAGGTTTAAGCCCAAGGGAAATGAAAATGTATGGCCACACAAGAATTGGCACATGCACATTTATAGCAGCATGATTCACAATAGCCAAAATATTGGAAATAACCAAATGTCCATCAATTGATGAATGGGTATATCCATACAGTAGGGTTTTATTGAGCAGTATAAAGGCCTGCGGTGCTGATTCATGCGACAATACACATGAACTTTGGAAATATGTTAAGGAAAAAAGGCTGGTCACAAAAGTCTGCATGCTGTATGATTCTATTTATATGAAGTATCTAGAATAAGCAAATCTACAGAGACAAAATATTCATGGTTGCCCAGGGCTAGGGCTAGGGTATGGGGGATTGGAAGAGTGAAAACTAAAGGATGTAGTTTCTTTTTGAGGTTCTAAAACTGTGGTTCTGGTTGACCAACCATAAATATACTAAAAACCATTGGATTGTATATGTAAAATGTGTGAATTGAATAGCCTGCAAATTACATCTAACAAAGTGACTTGACTTTTCTTTTCTCCTCCTCCTCTTCCTCCTTCTTCCTTTTTTTTTTTTTTTTGGATCCACTGTCCACTGTAGCTACTTATGTAGAATTTACTTTCCAAGTTCTGTTCTAAACAGTTTGGCTATGAGAATTCTTAATCTTTACAGCAATCTTGCCAGGTTAAGTGATTTAATTTTGTTTATTTTATAGATGGGGAAATCAAGACACAGAGGGATGAAGGCTCTTGCCTAAGGTTACTAAACTGGGAGAGGATGCTTTAGAATCACCCAGGGAGAAGTGGGAGGACCCCGGAACCTCTGCTCTTAATTGTAGCCACTACTGGGAAGAGATCACTGTGTACCATCATCTGGTCAAAATTCTCTCTCTCTCTTTCTTTTTTTTTTGTGGTGCTGGGGCTTGAACCCAGGGCCTTGTGCATGTGAGCCAAGCACTCTACCAACTGAGCTCCTTCATTCCATATGTGGAAAAATAAGGCACACTTAGGGTGGGCGGCCCAGAGTCCAGTCTATTGCTCTGATCTGGAACTCTCTCTGTTACATCACATCACCTGGGTGCCAAAGGGTCAGCAAGGATGTTACCAAATCTGGATTCTTTTCCTACTCGTTACCATTGGTGATGGTAGCCAAACTCTGCCAGGACCAGGCAGGACATTTTATTACGTAGCCAATGAATGGGGAAGGAGAGCTCATACTCTGCAGGCCCCTTCCACCCCAGCAGGTCTGGAGTCTGGATTTTCCTAGGGATGGATTGTGAGGGGATGTGGTATGTATGCCATTCTCAGAGCTATTCATGGGAAGGGCAAGTGATTCCCAGGAATCGGGATTCATTCTTCCTTAATTTGAGAAGAGTTGGTTTTGGCATGACATCAGTGGGTGTATTTTAAAATTTTTTTTTTTTTAATCATTATGATGAGTCTGAACTCTTCTGGAGTGTCAACATGGTGTTTGGACCAGGAGGAGCTGGTCTGGAGTTCCCCAGGGTAGTTGGGAGCATGTGATAACTTGGTGATCTGCACTGCGAGCATGTGATTATCAGCACTCAGGTTTTAACTTTTGCAAGTAAATGGCATCCGTTAGCAAAGACAGCTGACAGGATAACAGTCTGTCAGTAATTTTGGGGTGCCATCTGGCGATGAAGACACACCCAGCACCATCCACATACACAAGAGACAGCTTTTGCTTAGAATTTATGGTTATTACTTTTGAATCTGGGGGGCTGAGTCAAGTTGAAATGCCTAGGTGATGCTATGTGGCTGTTAAAAAGAAGCAAATAAAGGAGCAGACTATAAAATTGGTTGGGGATTTGGGAGTTGATAGGGGAAACATGAAATAATGTGCAAGCAGAACCATGAAATATCGCCTATTTCATTCCTCATTATGTATCACCAGAAGATTTCAAGGGAACACAATTTACAGAAAGATCTTGTTCAGCGTGAAAGAGAGTTATTTTCTTTATGAAAAATAATAGGTTGAGTGTCTCTTACTCAAAATGCTTGGGACTAGAACTGTTTTAGACTTTGAATTTTTTTAAACAAATTTTTCTTTGTTCTTTTTAGTTATACATGACAGTAGAATGTATTTGGACATATTATACATATGTAAAGTATAACTTCTCATTCTCATAGTTGTACATGATATGGAGTTACACTGGTCATGTATTCACACATGAACATAGGAAAGTTATGTTCAATTCATTCTACTGTCTTTGACTTTGGATATTTTTAGATTTTTGGAATACTTGCATATAAATAATGAGATATTTTGGGGAAGGGACCTGAGTTTAAGCAGGAAATTTATTTATGTTTCACATATACCTTATACACATAGTCTGGAGGTAATGTCATACAATATTCTGTTTATTTACTTAGGTACTGGAGATTGAACTCAGCGGTACTTTGCCACTAACCTACATCCTCAGTCCCCACCTTTTTTATTTTTTATTTTGAGACAGGATCTCACGAAGTTGCCAAGGCTAGCCTCCAACTTGCAATCCTCCTGCCTCAGCCTCCCAAGTCACTAGGATTACAGGTATGTGCTACCGCGTCTACCTCATGCAATGTTCTTAATAATTTTGTTCATGAAACAGTTTCATGGTGTGGAATTTTCAACCTGAAATGTCATGTTGGTGCTCTAAATTTTTCAGATGTGGGAATGTTGTGGGTTTTGGGATTTGGGATAAAGGATGCTCAACCTATATGAGGTATTCCATATTCCATGTGTGTTTCACTGTTTAGTCTCATAAGAACAGGAAGGGATAGTCTTTGGAGACAGACAGGGTAATGAAGCAATCTTTAACATCTATTAAATGTCTTGAGGTCCTAGAGAATCAAAGAAACCCTTTGGGATCAGCGCAGGATCAGATTCTTCACCACTGTTACTTCCACTCATCTTTCCGGAATCATTCTCTATCCCTAAGTCAGACCTACATGGACTTCCTACATCTCTGGGCTTCTCCTGTCCCTTTCTGGGATTGACAGTTACTTTGCCCTAAGGTCTTCTGAGTTTCTGTGAGACTGACCATCCTTCTGTTCCGGCTTTTTGGTCTTCCTAGCTGAATTGCTCATTTGCTCAGCTCATTTCTACTGCTGTTCCTTGAATGGCTTCAGGCAGAGCCCAGTTTCAGAGAACACTCTGATATTTATTTGTAGTCTTTCATGTGATGTGTAACCTTGAAGGCTTCCCTCAAGGGAATTTCTAGCTCCGTGGGCGATGTGAGATTGCAATATGTTCAAAAGAACATTGAAGTCAGCGTGAGGATGGGCGACGTGGGGGAAGAGCAAATCCAGGCGACGTCAACAAAACAAATGTGAGATGAACAACAGCACAGACGAGGGGACGAGGGGGCCTCTGGGAAGCGGTGGTAAAGATCAGTGGCAGCTTGGGTGGGCACAGCAGGAAGCCATGTAGATTGGGTGCCTCAGTGTGAAGGAAAGCTCACAGTACTGGACAGATGGATGGAAGGGAATTTTCCCAGAAGTCAGGATAAGCCTCCAACCAGGTCCATAATTACATGTAAGCCACAATTTGATTTAGCCATCAACATGAAAAGAATAAATGGTGATGGTCTCTCAGCTTCGTTTAGGTAAATGGAAGGTAAATGTTTTCAGTGAATGTGTATGAAATACTCAGGGTAATAAAATAAGCTGCAGCTTAAGGCAGGTGAAGAATTTTGGGTTTTTACATTGAGCCTTTCACCTTTCATCATTTTGATAATACCATTGACAACAGCGGGTGGTATTATTATGGAATTAGGTCTGGATTGGTCTATCTAGAAAGTTCTTCATTCACTCCTATCAGTAACTTCTTGATATTGAATATTGAACTAGATGGAGAACAGTATAGAGCCCTGGGTGGTCCATGGGATGGCCTGCTCCACAACCATTTCCTCTTTTCTTCCTCTCAGGGATTCATTCTCTCTCTCTCCCTCCTTTCCTCCTTCCTTCCTCCTCTCCTTTCCTTCCCCTCTCTCCCTCCCTCTTCCTTCCTCTCTTGCTCCACCCCCTCTCTCTGGCAACCTGCCCAGCCCCAGGGGAGGACTGGCCTGCCAATCATAGTTGCAGAATCAGCCTTTGATGATTGGCCCAGGAATGAAACTGGGATCCTATGAAGTGTACTGAGACTGAGCCATTGAGGGATTCTGGAGGAAAAGTCCCTCCTTGATTACAAGGAGGAGTAGATGATGAGAAACGCTCTTGTTCACCTTCCTCCCTCCTCCTGTTTGTATGGAATTGGAGATAGGAAGGCCATTCGCGTGGGTCATCTTGTGCTTCCAAGGGGGGCTTCTACCCACAGGAGCAGAGTAGAGCAAAGGGAAAGCAAGAGCCAGCCTCTGCGGAGACTCTGGGTTGCTGGAGTTTCCTACCTCTGCAGGTCTTGTTTTGTAAAACAGACTCTTATTTGGGTTGCATGTAGTCCAAGCTTTCCTTCCTTGGAGTTAAAAGCATCCAACTTGCCACGTGTGGTAACAAACACCTGTAATCCCAGCGGATCGAGAGGCTGAGGCAGGAGGATCACGAATTCAAAACCAGCCTCAACAACTTAGTGAGGCCCTAAGCAACTCAGCGAGACCCTACATCTAAATAAAATGTCAAAAAAGGGGTGGGGATGTGGCTCATGGTTAAGCACTCCCAGGTTCAGTCCCCAGTATCAGAAACCAAACAAACAAACCATCCTACCCGACACAAGTACTTTAATAACACTCTCTGCCTCTGCCAACGTGAGAAGAGCTAGGACATCCTATACAGAGAGTTTATCCCATGTCCCTTGAGGCTGAGCTGGCTTCCTGCTGCTTGGCATTTCAGACACTTTAATCATCTGATTTTGTGCTCACACATTAGAGTTTTACAAATAAAGTCCCCAAAGAGAAAACAAAACCAAATTAAAAGTTTGTTTAACTAAATTGATCCTGTAAAATCCTTTCGGAGTAAGAGCTGATGAAACCAATGTGTCTCCAGTGCTGGGTGTTCAGAGTGTTAGGCAGCGCAAAGTCCAAGAGGGAGAACACTCCAACAAAGGAAGCGATAGAATAATTAGGGACCCGGGAAAGAAAGCTCAGCCTGTCACTCCAGAGTTGTGCTGTGTGCCCGTCAGAGCGCCTTCAGGGCAACGAGGCAGGTTTCTTTCCAGGTCACGTTGAATGAATTGGCACCCTCTTCAGTTTGCCGTCAACCAAACCCCCAAACAACAACCGCACTTCCCAATCCATATAGAAAGACACTCATTTCACAGCCAAGGATAATTCCACAGCTGTGACCCTGATGACACACCTGAGTGTGGAATGAAATGCTCGATGAATTAATTGAAAAATTGCCAACGGAGGGTAAAACACTATGGTAGGGGCCGGGTAGGATTCAAAGACAAGACACAAAACTCCGTGGTGCACTAGTGTTTATTCCTGGCATAGGTGCAGACCACTGTGACACAGATATAAGGTTGTGAGCTCTGTAGGAGACAACCAAAGTTATGTGCCACTGGAGACACCCAATCAAAGAGATTCCATGCCACCAGAAGGGTGAGTAACTGCTTCCTAGAAGGGCAGGCTTTGAAGGCAACCTCGAAGGGTGAGTAGTCTTCACATTTGGGAGAGTCAGAGAAAAAGGACACCCCAAGCAGAATAAACATCATTGTAGAAGGACACCGTCTTTTAGTTTAGTTGGACACAATGTACTAGATAGTATAAGGGGCAAAATGAGTTTAGTACTAGATGATAGGAAAAAAGTCAGGTAAGTTTCTTATTCCGCAGGCAATGGGGAGTCATGGAGAGTTTAGTAGCAGGGAATGATACGTACTTTAAGGAAGATTAAGCCAGCAGCACCGAGGCACTGAGGGGGATGATCGAAACCACATATTCACTTGGGAAGCACTTGTCATAGTTTAGATAAAATATACTGAAGTCCTTACTAGATATGTTAGTCAGTTTTCCATTACTGTAACAAATACTTGAGATAAATCAACTTATAGAGAGACAAGGTTTATTTTATCTTAGTTTTGGTCCATGACTCACTGGCTCTGTTGCTTTGGGGCCTGGGAGGCAGTACATCATGTTGGCAGATGGGAAAACCACTTGCTTCATGCCCAGGAGGAGGAAAAAAAAAAGAGGAAGAGGAGAGCTGGGGTTCCATGACCCCCTGCAAGGGCTCTTCCTCCCCAGTGACTGGAAGATCTCCCACTAGGCTCCACAAAGTTCCCACCACCTTCCCATAGCACCAAGCTGGTGACTAAGCTTTTAACATATGGGCCTCTGGGGGCCATTGGAAAATATGGCATCAGGGTTACAGAAATGACAGTGAGTAGAAGATGTGAAATGTAAATGTAAATACAGAGCCGACAGAAGGCAGCAAATGGCCAGAAATGTTCACACAGCTTGCACAGAGGACAGGAGAGGATGGAGTGCCTTCCCAGCCCCAAAGTTTTGTTTCATTAGAATCAAACTGTTCCATGCCAGGTCTTCTGTTAGATAAGTTGACTGAGCACCTACTAATTCTCCCATCTCCGTCAGCTCACACGACAGGCAGCTGGAGGACTCCTGGCCCCTCGCCTTCCCAAGCAAGCTAGTCATTGATGAGGCTGATGAATGCTCGGGTCTTGGTGACCCTGGATGTCACCTGTGGGAGCCTGAACTAGGACCGGCGGGCCTCTTAACTTTCAATACACTTCATTATTAATCCCATTAAGCTTTAATATTTGCTAAGCTCCTTCAAAGGCAGATCCATAAAGCACGTCAAGAGCACAGAAGGAAGAGGGTGTGTATGCATGGGTCACCTCTGGGTTAGAGTCCAGCTTCTCTGCTGGAAGGACAAGGATCCTATCTGTTGAGAATTTCTAAGGAAAGGTACAATCAGGAGGAAGCAGAGTCTGATTCCGTGACGTCCTGGAAAGTATTTTTCCGTGGCTAGATTTTTATTATCCTGGATTTTAACTTTACACACAGGTCCATACAATTTGGTCCTTGCTACTTTCTTGATATCATTTTCTGCCACCAGCCCACGAACATTCTGAATTCTGGCACCGAGGCTCAAGTTCGAGCTTTTAGAACTTGAACTTGATGTGCTGGCTCTGCATCTCAGTGCCCTGAAGCTGTTGCTTCCTCTGCCTGGAATGACCTCCCTCCCCCTGTGGCCTCCAGGACCAGTGTGAACATTATGTTCTTGGTGCCTCTCAGGGCCCCGGAGCATGCTGGCTGACTGCCAGGGAGGACTTATCCCTGGATTGTCACTGATGGTCACCCTGATCTTCTCTGCAGTGCCTTCCCTCAGGGCTGGGGCCATCCCTTGTTCTTCTCTGGATCTCTGCCCTAGCCCAGAGGTTGCACACGGAAGGGAGGCCATGCATAAAAGAATCAACATTTTAAATTGGCTAATGAGAGATCAACTGAGAGTAAATTTTCCTTCTCTTGATGTATCTGTTCTCACATTGGCAAAATAGTGACTCCTTTTTTTCCTCCTGTATTTTTAAAAGCATTTTAATTTAAGCATTTTTATAACATGATTTGTTGTTTTATGTGGTGCTGAGGATCAAACCCAGGGCCTCACATGTGCTAGGCAAGTGCTCTACTGCTGAGCTACAACCCCAGCCCTCCTATGTATTTTAGTTGGTGCGTTAGAGTTGTATATAATGGTGGGATTCATTGTTACATATTCCTATGGGTACACAATATGACAATGTAATGTGGCTGATGTCACTCCCCAGCACTTCCCCTTTCCTTCTCTTCTGCCTCCTCCAGTCCCTTTCCTCTGCTCTACTGATCTCCCTAAAAGCTGTGGCTTGTCTGATTAGAGGACGGCATGTGGGGCACCTTCCCTGGCCTTCATGCAGCCCTCTGCTGGTTTGGATTCCTGACTGTGTTCTAGTTCCTCTTCTTGGTAAGGAAAAGGAACCATCCACAGGAGACTGAAGAACAAAGAGTTCTTGTAGGGACATTATTTTACAGCACCCAAAGGCAGGAAGTAAGCTGTGACCAGCTCAGTCTGAACTAGAACTGTCCACTCAGCCCCTCACCGGGTGCTCACCGGGTGCCCATTGCTCCAAGTGCTGTCCTAGAGGCTGAGGAGTCAGTGCCGGCAGGATGGGCAAGTCTCTGTGGTCTGCGAGCTCACAGTCTAGAACGTGTGGCGGTGGACAAGGACCACACAGGTGAGCAAATGACCATCAAAAGGTGAAATTTTGAATTGGGTGCAGTGGCGCACACCTGTAATCCCTGCATTTAGGGAGGCTGAAACAGGAGAATCTCAAGTTCAAAGCCAGCCTCAGCAACAGCGAGGCACTAAGCGACTCAGTGAAACCCTGTCTCTACATAAAACACACACAAAAAATAGGGCTGGGGGGCTGGGGCTGTAGCTTAGTGGTAGAGTGCTTGCCTTGCATGCGTGAGGCACTGGGTTCGATCCTCAGCACCACATAAAAATAAATAAAGATATTGTGTCCATCTACAACTGAAAAAATATTTAAAAAAATAGCGCTGGGGATGTGGCTCAGGGGTCGAGTGCCCCTGAGTTCAATCCCTGGTACCAAAAAAAAAAAAGTGAAATTTTGAAAGCAACCCAAGAGGCTAATGTGGTCATGGGAAACTGGATGCTCCCTGAGTTTGGGTGGTCAGGAGAGTTCCCTTTAAGGTGACATGAGGGTGAAGAACAGAGAAGCACAAGGGGGTCGGTCTGTGAACAGGGGGACGAGCATCTCAGGTTAGGAACAGAGGGGCGGGGACGAGTGCTCTTGCTGTGCCCAAGGGGCAGAGAGAACTCACGGAGCGCTTGGTCCTCCCTTTGCAGTCGCTCATCTTGCCTCTGCCCAGGGATGACGGTTCACCCTCGCGGTGTATGGTGACATCATGGCTCTGTCCACTTCTACCAGCTCGTTTCATCTTGCTCACCACAAACCCACCCTCCATGACATAGAATGGGCTTCAAAAAGCTGTTAATTGAGGGGATGCTTTGAATGTGTACCCCACAGTTCATGGTGGAAACTCACTCGCCACTGCAGTGGTGTGGACAGGCAGGACCTTCAAGAAGTGATGAGGTCACCAGGGCTCCGTGTTCATCAATGGATCGATGGCTCTATGGTGGGGGGAGAGTGTGCCCCCATCCCTCTCTCCCATGGTATGTGCTCTCTTGCCCTTTTTCTTTCCACCATGGGAAGATGCAACCAGAGGCCCACTGCCAGATGCAGGTCTATTGACTTTGGACTTTCCAGCCTCTAGAACTGTAAGCAATAAACCTCTGCTCTTTATCAATTACCCAGTCTCAGGTGTTTTGTTATAGTAGCACAAAATGGACCAAGACAGCCTTATTCATGGTAGTAATGGTGCATATTTGGGATAGACTTTTCAGGTTCTACCTCCCTTTTGGGAACTTTGATACATCTTTGGGGGAACACAAAGGGAGATGCTAAGATTGAATGGCTTGGTTTTCTGAATGGTGCCAAGGCATCTAACCCACTGTTATGGGCATCAATGCCAGTTTGCTCTTGTTAGTGTGGCCTTGAAATTGTGCTGGTTCTATAACTGTTCTTTTTCTCCTTTAGCCTCCTCTCTTCCTTTGATGACCACTTATCTGCACTACTATTATGAGCCATTGGTGATTGTGTTGGCTGGAGATCTTTCTAGGAGCTGTATCTACATCTGTTGAAATCGTCACCGACATTCCAGTTAGGGTTGCTTGAGTTAGCAAATAAAAATACAGGACACCCAGTTAAACTTGAATTTCAGATAAAACGAGAATAACGTTTTGGTATCTGCATGCCCCACAGATTGTGTTTTTCCTGGCAATGCTAGCCTTCCCTTTGCGAGTCCTACCCACACCAGTAAGCAGGGTTTGTTCCAGATCTGCCACACCTGGCTTCAGTTAGTAAGCTGACTTCTGGGTGTTTCCTGTGATCTGTGCTCATCTAACAAAGCAAGGTACACTCTCTTCTGGGGAGCGAGGCGTCACGGAAATACTGCCATGCATTTTCCTTGGACACATGCATGTCTCATCCATGAACAGCCTGTCTAGTCATGAACCCTTGGCTTGCTTTTGATGGTGTAGAATTCTTCACATACAGTGTTCAAAAGACCTAGTCACCAAGAGGGCTTTTAAAATAGTTTACTATTATAATGATGTACACAACACACAATTTCCCTTTGATACCTCCTCTTGCCTCTTGCTCCAAGAGTATTATAGCATTAAAGGCTCATAGAACCTTTGATCATTGAGCTTTACTGAATGATCCAATTCACATCGTTAAAATTGTTACTAGAGATAAGAACAGGCCTCAACACCCTCATTTTGTGGACAGGGAACTAGAAACAAACCATTTCCGTCCTGCCAAGAGCTAATTTGCAGTGGTGTCAGAGATCAATAAGTAAATGAACTATGGATTTAGAACAGATAATTTTGGAACTAGTTTACATTCTGACACTTTTTTTTTTTGGTCACAAAGATAAGCTAAGCTAAGAGTGTGGGAAAGATTGGATGCTGAGGGACCCTACAAAGAGACGTGAGCGTCTACTTACTCATCCAAACACAGGAAACAACATCCTCACACTGATTCTCTGCATACATTTTTCAAGACAGCCAAAAGTTAATTTATTTAAAACGAATTAATTGAACCAGATTAAAGTACATCAAAAAGTTTACTCTAATGCCATCTGATCAATATCAAATTAATACTTTTGGCTGAGATTTTATGTTGGATTTCTCCATAGGGAGCTCTTGGCAGAGAATTGTGATGTATTCGTTTCTTCAACTCTGTTTCCATGTCTTTTTTCTCATTGGCAAATAACATGCATATATTTCTAAATGGGCTACGCGATAAACACAAGGGGGTGATAAATGATGAGTAAGACCATGCTTTTCAGTCCCATTTTCTTTTGGCTGTAGACTTGTCAATTCTTAGAGGAGACATTTCTCAAACTGGTGGCAACCTTTCTCATGCTGATATTGATATGCCAGACAGGTGGTTCAATGATCGCCACTATGGAGTACTGACAATATTTTTCTTAATCTCTGCTTTAGCAGCAAGGATATTTCAAAATCTATTTTACCTTTGTGGAATGAATTGTAGAGAGCAGTAGTCAGTAGCTTCCTTCGGTAGTCTCCTTCAGTTCTATAGGCAGTTAAGGACTACTGGCTTCAATGAGAAAGCCAGGTATCTTGTAGGTCATTTATGACCTGTGGGAAAGGCCATTAGGGCTTGCCATAAGCTTTTATAAACAAAAACACCACACACAGAGCTCATTTCAAATTAGGGGAAATTATTGCTATTTGGATTGCTTTTATGTCTTTAAGAGTTTCACTAAGATGAAGAAACTGAGAACATTCATTGGGCACCCATTAGAGTCTTTGAAACAAATATGATTTAAACTGACCTCCAGGGCCACAGAGAGTTCAGTCCGAGGGATCGACGTGCCTCCTTCAAGCAAGGATGTCCACACCGCTTAGTTTTTTTTTTTTTTTTCTTCTTGAAGGGATATGATATTCAGTATTGCTTCTTAGAGGAGATTTGCTCAGAGCCTCAGGGGGACCAATGGGAGGAGATGAATTTGTGAGTTTTGAATTTTCGATTTCTATGGACTCAGCCTGGGGTGTGCTGTTCATTTTCAATACCCTGGAGCTGGTTTTTCCAGTCAAATAGAATTTTCTTTCCTGTGAAGAAAAGTAACTTTAGGACATAAACAAGTATTTTAAAATAAATTTTAAGACATCAACAGGCACTTAAAAATGTGTTTTGAATGTGTTCCTGTCGCCTCATTACACAGTGTCGGAACATGACTAGAAGACAGTAGCTTAATGAGGTTGTAATGAGAGGATATGGAAGCTTGCTTTCCCCCCTGCCTATTCTAAAATTCATAGCTTCATGGGTTAAAGCATATTTGGGCTCAAGTTTTAAAATAGTTTAACAATAATCTTTATGATAATTTTTTTTTAGTTTTTGATATGTCAAGAAATAAAAGCCAATACATGTTCTTTTCCCTTTTATTGAATCTGCAGGTGAGCTAGTAGTAGTGGCGCACACCTGTAATCCCAAAGGCTCAGGAAGCTGAGGCAGGAGGATTGTGAGTTCAAAGCCAGCCTCAGCAATGGCAAGGCACTAAGCTACTCAGTGAGACCCTGTCTCTACATAAAACACAAAATAGGGCTGGGGATGTGGCTCAGTGGTCGAGTGCCCCTGAGTTCAATCTCTGGTACCCTGCCCACCAAAAAGGAGTGAGCTTGTGAAGAGTCTTATAATTTTTCTTTTAAATAATTGAGCACTGTGACCTTGGACATAGTGTGCAACAAATATCAGTTATTATTATGACTTAGGAAAAAAATAAAGATTTAGGTAGACAAAAATTCAAATTATAGAACTGGAAAAATTTTATACAAATGCTTCAGTAGGGATGTATTATTTACTTTGCATATTAGGATTCCATTATAATAAATTAATTGTAAACCATTTGAGGATATTTGCTTCATTAAACCTGGAAAATTTAATATTTATCCCATGAAATTATTATAAATACTGATCTGGTAATTGAAAGTTTGGTTTATTTTGTTTTCTTAAAATGAATCGGAATACTTTGATTTTGACAACTTTATAACCTGTTTGAGAGAAAGGGAATACTATTTTGCTGACTCAGTTACAGTTCTAATGAGACCATTTAAAGGAAAAATTTGCTATGTACAGATTAACCTGAACTGAAAGTTGACAGAATAAATGAAAGTTCCAACAAAGTATAACAATAAATACAATAATAACTAAAACTCAGCATTGTATATGATCGAGCACTCAGAAACTGATGTGCACTCATCTATCTCTTTTTATAACAATTCAGTGAGGTAAGAATGCCTTTATGAGCCCTATTTGATAGGTGAGTAAACTGAGGAACAGATGTGTTAAGTTGCTGTGAGCGCTCACTTCGGAGGCATATACACTAAAATTAGAGTTGGAATGACACAAGGATTAGCGTGCCTCCTGTACAAGGGTGACATGCAAATTCTTGAAACAGTCCATATTTTTGTATAACTATAATGCACTAATAAAAATATTTTAAAAATTCTCGTGAGGTCATGTAGTTGATAAACAGTGGAGCAGAAATTCAGGTCAGGTAATCTGACTTTATTGTTTGTTCTAAAATCTTTCTAAAAATAAGCCCATGAGCTAATTTTGCATGTGCTAGTTTTCTAATAACTAAAATTATTTAACATAAATTGCCCTATGATAGCATGTTTATGAATTGAGGAGCACTGACGAGGTAATTAATTATAAGCAAAGGTTAAGAAGGTTAGCTAACTTTGTTAACTCTAGTTTACCATAAACATCAATTCTAAAATGGAGTTGTCCAATATACCACATATGTGATTCAAAATTTTCTTGTAATTTCTGTTAGAAAAATGACAAAAACAAATGTTAGAATTTTCTTTCTTTCTTTCTTTTTTTTTTTGGTACCGGGGATTGAACTCAGGGGCACTCGACCACGGAGTTACATCCCTAGCCCTATTTTGTGTTTTATATAGAGACAGAGTCTCACTGAGTTGCTTAGTGCCTCGCCATTACTGAGGCTGGCTTTGAACTTGCAATTCTCCTGCCTCAGCCTCCCCAGCCACTGGGATTACAGGTGTGCGCCCCCGCACCTGGCTCAAATGTTAGAATTTTAATAATATATTTAATTTAATCCAACATATCCAAAATATCATTTCAATATGTAATCAAGCATATTTATGTATTTATATTAATTAACATGTTAATATTAAATATGCATTAAAATGAGGTATTATACTTTTAAAAAGTTATGGGTTTTTTATTTTTAAATGTTATTTTATTTTTTTAAAATTTATTTTTATTTTTTAAAACAAAAGAATGCATTTCAAGTCATAGTACACATATGGATCACAGTTTTCCATTTCTCTGGTTGTAAACGAGTTAGATTCACACCATTTGTGTCTTCACACATGTACCCAGAGTAGTAATGTTCATCTCATTCCACCATCTTTGCTCACCTATGCCCCCTCCCTTTCCCTCCCTCCCTTTTGCCCTATCCAAAGATCCTCCATTTCTCCCATGCTTCCCATCCTCACCTCCATTATGGATCAGTATTCACTAATCAGAGAGAACTTTCGGCCTTTGGCTTTTTGGAACTGGCTTACTTTGCTTAGCATGATGTCCTCCAACTCCATCCATTTACCTGTAAATGCTGTAATTTTATTCTTTTATTGCCGAGTAATATTCCATTGTGTATATATACCACAGTTTCTTTATCCATCCATCTATTGAGGGGCATCTAGGTTGCTTCCACAGTTTTGCAATTGTGAATTGTGCTGTTATAAACATCAAAGTGCCTGTGTTACTGTAGTACGCTGTTTTTAAGTCTTTTGGGTATAGACTTACTTTTTCCTCTATTAGGTGCAAAGTCTCTGGTGTAATTCTCAGGTCCTTGATCCACTTTGAGGTGAGTTTTGTGCATGGTGAGAGAAAAGGATTTAGTTTCATTTTGGTGCATATGGATTTCCAGTTTTCCCAGCACCATTTGTTGAAGAGGCTATCTTTTCTCTAGTGTATGTTTTTGGCACTTTTGTCTAGTATGAGATAACTGTATTTATGTGGGTTTGTCTCTATGTCTTTTATTCTGTACCATTGGTCTATGTGTCTATTTTGGTGCTGATACCATGCCATTTTTGTTACTATAGCCTTGTAGTATAGTTTAGGTGTGGTATTGTGATGCCTCCTGCTTCACTCTTCTTTTTTTTTTTTAATATTTTTTAGTTGTATGCAATATCTTTTTTTATTATTTATTTTTATGTGGTGCTGAGGATCGAACCCGGTGACTTACGCATGCGAGGCAAGCGCTCTACCACTGAGCCACCGCCCCAGCCCCTTCACTCTTCTTATTAAGGATTGATTTGGCTATTCTGGGTCTCTTATTTGTCCAAATGAATTTCATGATTGTTTTTTCTATTTCTATAGAATGATGTTGGGATTTTACTTGGTATCACATTGAATCTGTATAGTTCTTTGGGTAGTATGGCCATTTTGACAATATTAATTCTGCCTATCCAAGAGCATGGGAGATCTTTCCATCTTCTAAGGTATTATGCTTCTTTTTTTTTTTTTATAGTTGGAAATTTCAGTGTTTATTTAGTCATCAAATATCCATTTATTTAACATTATGCTAAACAATGTGGAGATGATTAAGACATGATAATCTATCTATGGTTACCAAATGATATACAGGAGGCCTTCCCATTAGATTTGAATTTCAGAAAATCAACAAGTAATGTTTTTAGTATATTCCATGCAATATCCTAGATTTTTATTCTCTCACATTTCTGCAAGTCAAAAGTTCAAAATCAGTTTTAGTGGGTTGAAATCAAAGTGTTGATGAGGCTGCATTCCCTCCAGAGGCTTTAGGGAGGATCTGTTCCTCATCTCCTCCAGCCTCTGGTCACAGCCAGCATTCCTTGGCTTATAACCATATCACTCCAGTCTTCAAAACCAGCATCTTCCAATCTCCATCTGTTCCTCATTTACACTGCCTCGTTACACTGTGCCTGAGTCAAATCCCCCTAAGGTATTATACTTCTAAAAAGTTATGGTTTTTAAGTCTTCAAAATCTGGTGCATATTTGGCACTTTTGAACATGTCAGTTTAGATTCACTGGTGGCCACTCAGTAATTCACATATGGTTTGTGGCTACTAGACACTTCAGACAATCTGTTAGAAAAGCAAGTTCATTATTTTAATCTCATTTCCAATACGTTGAGAATAAGAAAAATCAGTTAGCCATCACATGGCAACTCCTGAGCTTCAGTAAGTACCTTCATTTTCAGTTTAGCTAATTGGACGAAAAGCTGCCACTTAATGGTTGAGTTGGTTTTCCCTGCCAGTAAGGGGGCACATTTTAGAAAGACAGTTTGCTCACAATCTTGTAATTTTGTCTAAGAGAAAGAATGGGTAAAGAGAAAGCTAAGCCTTCTGTGCCAAAATGAATGGGTAGAAGAACTCCTTACAGAAAAAGATGGGGCCAGGTCCCTAAGGAATTCACTAAATGGGCATCCAGGGCAAACTTTTCCAAACCTTCAGCATTTGAGGGCAGGGATGGCCAACATAACAGCACCTTCTCTCTTCTGTGTTCAGCCTCCATTTGGGCAGGAATATATAGGCCAGTGAACATTATTATAAGGTACCTTTGTTTTTGCTTCTTCATTGATAAATTATGAATAAATACTTGTTTTTTTAAAAAAACAAGCTAAACAATATTGAGATTGTATATAGTGCTTACTCTAGTTAATAGGTGACACTACTTCTGTTCTCTCTTCCCCTCACTCTCCCTCCTTCCTTCCTTCCACCTCTCCTTCCTCTTTCATTCATCTCTCTTAGCTCATTTTGTGTCCCTATAACAACACAACAGAGGCAGAGTCCTTTTCCAAAGAAAGGGTTTATTTTGGCTCAGGGTTTTGGAGGCCCAAGAGCTTAGCTTCTGGTGAGGGCCTTGTGGTGGATGATATCACATGGCGGAGCCTGTGCAGGAGGGATCCCATGGTGAGAGAGGAAACAAGGGTGTCACAGGGGCCAGGTTGGCTTTTCTAGCACAGGCTCTTGCAGGAGCGAAGTCATCTCTGTGAGACCTACTTCACTGTGAGACCAACATCAATCACTGTCTAAGGGCAGTCACAGATCCAGTCATCCCCTGCTAGGCCCCACCTCTTAAAGTTCCCACTACCTCTCACTGCTGTTAAATTGGAACCAAGCTCCTAGCAGTGACATTCCTCAGTTCTGTTAAATTGGGACCAAGCTTCTAGCAGTGACATTCGGGGGACAAACCTTAACCAAACCACAGCACTATGTGTGTGTGTGTATATATATATATATTTGATTTTTTTTTTTACAGAATGGGATAACCCCACCGATGTTGTTCTAAAACCCTTATTTTTCTTTCAAGATTAAACCAATATCCTTCTCTGTATTCTATTCTTTCAAATGAATACAGGTTTTTGTGTGGCATGCCTGTGCCTAATTTATTTAACCATATCACTATTGGTGGACATAGAACTTATTTCAAATTTTTACTATTACAGAACTCCTGTAATGCACATCCTTGTCTGTCTCCCATTCCACATTGTGTATTTCTGTATAACAGGACTCTATAATTGAGATAGCTGGGGGAAATGTATATGCATTTTGAATTTTGATGGGTATTGTCAAAGTGCTTAATGGCCTGTCAGAAAGGCCCATTTCTCTTGACTTCATCTCAAAATACCAATATGGTCATTACAAAAAAGTAGGCAACCTTTCTGAGGAATGAGTTGTTTTCGTTTTCTTTCATAAAATGGGTCGTATGTGTTCATTAAGTTCATAAGTGTGGCTTCAATCACCTTGTTCTGGTTTGGGGCTTCTCAAATAGGTAGCAAGTCCAGAAAACATTTGCTATTTTCAGGGTTTTATTCTAAGTTACTGACATTCCTTTGGTGAGTCACAAATGCTAGAAAATAAATGCCAGGCTCCCAGGGTTTGAAGGGAGACACCGTAGGTTTTGGATTGGGTAACTGCTTTTTCGAGAAAACATAGTAGGGAAGATGACACTTTCACCTCAGGGTGGCTGCCCTCCAGCTCTGTCCTTTAGAGGGAGCCTGACCCAGAGTCTGCTAATACTTGCCCTCCCACTTCCTTCGTGGAGGATGCCTAGCCCGAGCTAAGATGAGCATCTCTCCTCCCCAAGTGCCGCTGCCTTCAGTACAAGGCCGTTTCTTGGCAGAGTCACAGTTCTCGCTTAGCAGTCACAGCCAGTCGCCAAGCAGAGTGGCAGCAGCTGAGATTCACACTGCAGCCTGAAAGTTGTGTTTGAGCTTGTGGGTTACAACTGTCTCCCGTGTTTGCAACCGGAGCTAAAGCCGCTCCTCCTGTCTCCCGTGGGAGCCCTCCTCCCCAGGACAGGTAGCCGACGTGGCGGACCGGATCGAGCGCTGGCAACGCCTGGCGCGAGCCGCGGGAGGAGGACGTGCCGGCCAGGGAGCGTCCCCTGGCAGCCCCGAGCGCGCTGCGGCGGCAGCAGCGACAACCGGGGCGCCGCGTGCCAGTCGCTCAACACTTGATCACTTTGCATTGCTCTTTCTCCTCCCTCGAGTGAATGTGCACTTGGAGGGCGCGCTTCCCAGGAAGGAAGGTGCGGCGGCGGGGTTGACAGGCTTTGAGTGTCCGGTGCGGAAAGGCTGAGGAGTGCCCGGTGGATGGAGCCGGTCGCGGGCTTGCTCCCCTCGCTCGCCTCCCGCTCCAGCCTGGCGGGGAGACCCGGGCGGCGGCGCCGATGAGCCGGCGGGTCCCGGTCCGCTGGAGCCGCCGGGCAGCGGGGCCTGGCCGGCCCGGGACGCTGCAGCCTAGGGTGCGCGCTCGGCCCCCGACCCGGCGGTTGCCATGGTGACGCAGGGTCGGCGGCTCGGCGCGGCGGAGACAAAGCCGCCCGCCGCCTGCCCGAGCTCCTCCTCCGCGGGCGCCTCCTCCCTTCCCGGGCGCCGCCGCCGCTGGAGCTGCCGCCGGTCCTCCCGCCACCTCGGCCGCCACCACCGCCGCCGCGGGCCAGGTGACGGGAAGGGCGCGCGGGGCGGCGCCCGGGTCCCCGAAGGCCCGTCCCTGCGGGGAACGGCCGCCCTCGACGCCTCGGGGACCCGCCCCGCGCCCGCAGCGCCGCAGCCGCCCGCCAGCCGAGGAGCGGCCGCAAACTTCGGGCCGCGCGGCGGAGCCTCGGGCGGGCTCGGCGGGGCCGCGTCCGCCGCCCAGTGGAGGACGGCGTGGGCGGCCCGGCGGGCGGCGCGGGGCGGGACCCACCTGCGCGGTGCGCTCGCCGCCGGCCGCTCAGTGTCTCTGGGTCTCGGTCTCGGTCTCTGTCTGGTCCTCGAGGCTTTTGGGAAAAGAAGGTATGCCAATATTTACCTCCGGACTCGCCTGGCTTATACTCTCTGAGGATGGGATGGGAGGGCAGGATAATGAGGATAATGATTTTTTTTTCAAAAATAAATCTCTGAAAAGTCAGCCCATTCTGTTGCCTTGTGACTGAAGCATTTGGAGCTGTCATCTGAAGTTCGCCTGGATTTTAGATCTAAAAGACTTGGATCTTTGGAAGGTGCATCTGCACCTGTAACAGGATGCTAGAAAGGTAGCCAGCGGGGTCCCCCCGTCCCCCGCACTACCAGAGTGAAGAGATAGCTGTACTGGTACTTTGTTAAGGGCACGCTGGGCACCTGATGTCGTTGCTGTTTCTGGAAGGTATTGTGCTTATGCTTTAAGGAGCCGGAAAAATGCCTGTGTTTTTTATGTGTAGGGAAGCTGTGCAAAGCACCTGAGAAGGCAGGTGTTTGCATCAGTTTGTGAGCGTGGAGCACCAGGATGCAGTTGCCAAGGGCGTTCGGGCACTGGCTAGGGAATTGCTCAAGTTACGGATACCCGTTCCTCTCTCAGTGGCCCCAAGTCTTGGGGTCATGCCCGTGAGGTTTAGTTTGTTGCAGATTCAAAGAATAATTAATTAAGCATGTGATCGTGAAGACTTGCTTTTTAGGTCCCTAGGAATCACCTTACATGTGATAATGTGAAAGAAAACAGATTTCTTTTCAGAAATACCACTTATCGATTTAGAAGGAAATTGCACAGATGTTAAAATGATTTGCTTTAATTTAGGGGCGGGGGGAGATGTCATATTGATAACTGGAAAATGATCCAAGTAGTTTAATTGTATGCCCAACTTTGAAAAATAATGTGTAAGTTGGAATAGATCAGTTAGAGAACACTATATGGTGATGCAAAGAATTATATTTTTGTTAGAAGGTAGTTATCAAACAGTGGCACTGATCATTTTGAATTGCAGTTAAGTTGGTTAGAATTCTGGCTATTACAGCTATTAGAGGTGTCAGCCTAGAGTAATTGTCTAATATTCCTTTTCCCTCTTTTGGGATTTCAGCACCTGTCAGCTTGCTGATTACTAGGTTTCTAAGTTCATATTTGCTAGCAATGGTAAGTGATGCTACTTCATTAGAAGATTGTACTGGAAACTAATGGATTTAAGTTGCAACAATTTGCAGATTACTTCACAATTGGGTTTGTTTTTAAACTGAATTTCACCTGCAGAGTGATTCACAGATTCTCTGTTAAATACTCTTTGATGATGGTAATGAAATGGTACACTGATTAAAATGAACTACTTCATTTTAATCTGTTTTGAGAAGATAACCAGGAGAGAAAATAAGTATTTTCTCATTTAGGCATGCAAGGTGATCAGAATACTGAAGCTTAGGCATATTCTATAGAATTTCAGTGTAGTTTCATGTTTTATACTAAAAAAAAATATTTTTGTGTTCTAAGGTACCAAGAGTACAGCTTTATTCAGATCTTTGTTAGCAAATCTGCATTCAAGTACAAGAACTCTGTACAGACTTTCAGCCAGATGAACCTTACCCTGAGTTCTAGCCTGAACATTTCTGCCATGGCCCATAGCATGAGCCCTGAAGAATGGAGATGTCCAATATTAATTTAGCACATTAAGGGCTCATATTTTGCTTTGCTGCCAGCTCACTCAGGCACAAGATTCAATACAGCTTTGCGTCTTCAAAGCTGTGTCATTTGCTGCCAAAAAAATAAAGTCAGTAAACAGAAATAAACAGTCATATATTGCAGGCACTGCTTTGTTGTAGTGGTTTAATTATGGAAGCTGTAAAGCATGGAATGAAGCTGTGTCAGCGCAGAGAGCAACAACGATCTGGCATTCTGACATGTGTCACTGGTATTCTGAGGTGTGTGTGCAATCAGACAATCAAAGAAACATACTATGATGTCCACAGTGTCTCCCAGGAAATGCAAATGGAAAAGAGTGCTTCATGTCCATGGTTTAGATCAGCAGCCTGGTGGAAGAGGCCTAGCACATCCTCAGGTGTAAAACACAAGTCATTACTCTCACTGCTTCACAGAAAGGTCAGTCTTTCTCTGCAGTTGTAGGCTTCAGTCTTCATTTTATGAAGTAAAACTAGTTCTAGTTCTTGGTATAAGTTGTAAAATACAGTCTGATAATTGTCACCACGCTCGTTATTCTACTTGAAGAATTCTGGGATTTAATTTATCAAGCATATTTAAAGATAGAAAATAAGGAGTGTTCTTCTTTAATTTTGGATTAACATTATATTTGTGCGTTTGAAAGGCAGTTGTTTGTTACCATATGAGTCTGCATGGGCAGCCTAAAGCCACTGAAGCTGCTCTTTGCTGTTTCTGGGTCAACATTCTCTTGCAGTTTCTTGTTGCACTGTGATACCATGATTGCTGGTTGGTGATTTAGCATCTAGTGTAATGTGTTATAGCATTTATAAAAGCACATTTGTGAAAGATAATAGTTTTTTAATGATTTCTTCATTACCAAAACACTTAGGTTTAGATTTGTGGCTGGGAGAAGAAAGGGACCCTGAGACCACAAGGAAAACTGCTATAAATATGAGGTGTTGTTAACTGACCTGCTGTGCACGGTGGGTATTGATCATAACCACTGTGCTGAGAGAAGGCACGGAGGCACATGCCATGGTGACAGGAAGTGGTGTTTAGTAGCATGGATTATTAATAATGATTGATGGAGGTTAAGAAACTATTGTACGGTCCATTTTGTGTGTGTGTGTGCTCAATTAAAGTGAAGACGTCTCAAGCCATTTTTACAAACCATAAGTGCCTGGGGAACATGTATGCATTCATATTTTAGTGACATAAACATAGTTCAAGGTAGATAATTGATTCTATTATCTGCCATTTCTTTGTAGCAGTGTAGTTTTGGACACCAGTCAAAGGTGGACCAAGCGTTTCCTTCTAATCTTCCCCATTACCTGGTGAAGTCATCTGAGTTTGTGTGGAGGAGGAATTACTTGTTTCCTAGTGCGATGATTATTTCTTTTGTTTTATGTATAACTCATTATGTATAATACCTACTCAAAATTTCTCCTATGGTTTAGTTTGTAGCCCCCTCCCCCCCCTTTTTTAAGGGAAAAAGTGATCAGTTCATTTCATAACATTTCTTAAAAATGTTTATATTCTTAGACCTTATTTAAAAAATGTGATTTGGTTAATTTGTAATTCAACCAGAAAAATATTAGAAACTTAGATAATTTGTAATTGTGTGCATTAAAAACATACTATAGGGGGCTGGGATTGTAGCTCAGTGGTAGAACGCCTGCCTCGCATGCATGAGGCACTGGGTGCGATCCTCAGCACCACATAAAGATAAATAAATAAAATAAAGATATTGTGTCCATCTACTAATAAAAAAAATAAAAAAACCCATACTATAATACTTACATTTCACATTTTGACCTTTGACAGAGATGGCTTGGTGGATAGAGAAATTTGGGATCCTGCTAGGTGATTGTTGGCTCATTCCCCTGTGTCTTGAATTGGATCCCTGCTTCTTCCTTGTAGGCATTTGGAAATGAAAACCCAAGGATTAAGAGGTGGAGGCTTCAGTGAGCTAAAAGGTGTTTAAAAGGGAGGTTAGTACATATTGAGAGCCTGTGGGGCACAGTGGTGCAGTGGTCAAGGGCAGGGAGCAAGAGGGACTCCATGGCGCCCATCTTCTCTTTCACACAGTCTGGGCCAGATTCCCAGGCAATTTGTTTACCTAGTAACAGTTTTGGAGGTGATCACTTCTACCACAGGGAAGCTGGTCCTGCTCACGAACCCCCACCTTTCCTTGGACTAACTAAATGCAACTCCCCAGAACTGCAGGTCAAGTATACTTTGAATGTCGTAAACCACAAATGAAGGCTCCAGAGCAAAGGTTTTCTGAGAGGCTCATGTAATCTACTGGTCAGGTACACAATTTAGATAATAGGAACAATAATGGAACTATAAAACAGAACCAGGTGCTTGTCCAGCACCTGGTTTGATGTGTTTGATTGAGGACTTGTGCTCTTGAGTACCATGGGACCTGTCTTCTCACCACTAGAACTACAGTCATTCAAAGCTGATCTGGCATTGTACAGTTGGATCACTATGTGAAGTGTCAGATAGTTTTACCAAAGAAGAGATGTTTACTTAAGCTCCAAATTATAGATCTACAGTAAAAGATTTCTGCGTAGTCTTTTCTGGCATTTTCTCTTGTTATATATTGGTTTCCTGAGACTCTTTTAAGTATGATCACAGTCATTTTGATTTCCATCTTTTTTCAAATGGATCAATCAAGCAATCATTTCAGTCCCTTATGGGCCAGACACTCCCATGGGCCAGGCACTGTGCTAAGCACTTTACAGACATTAACTCATTTAGTCCTCTCAAGAACCCTATGAGGGGGCTGGGATTGTAGCTTAGCGGTAGAGCGCTTGCCTTGCATGCGTGAGGCCCTGGGTTCGATCCTCAGCACCACATACAAAGCAATAAAATAAAGACATTGTGTCCATCTACAACTAAAAAAAATTTAAAAAAAAAAAAAAAAAAAAAAAAAGAACCCTATGAGGTAGACACTGTCATGGTAACAGGTATGCTCTCTCTCTGCTACATTAACCTAAAGGTACACAGAATATACCAGAATCCTTTCTTTATGTCAAACAATGCAGCAAGCTTTATTTCCTATTCACTGATGTGTACTAAGTATAGAAATAATGGCACTGACTATTATACTTGGGCTTTTTTTCCTTATTTCCTTGTTTTTTTTTTAATATAAAGAAACAAAACCAAAAATCATAGAACATGGCAGATTTCTTATTCATATTGTGACATGTACCAGTTTTCTTTTCTGTACATAGAAACTAGAATAATTTACAAAAAACATACCTCTCAAGATAGTTGGCTTGTCATTTATTATGTATATTCAAATATTAAAAGAACACACATTTCCTATCGTGTCGGCCTTTCCATATCTATGTGAACGTGTGTTGGAAGTGTCTGTCCGTTTGCATTACCTAGTGTGGCCACCCTTTCTCTGGGATCACCTGTTCTTTCCTTGGCTACCTCTGACCTGTCCTAAGAACGAAGTGGTACTTCTTTCTCCCTCTCTCGCTCTTTCAGTGGAACTCTGGGCATATCTTTTTAAAAAATAACTCTGTAGGTTGTGTTAAAAAATGTACTTATGTATTTTTTGTGCTTAGACTATAAACCGTCAAGAACAACTGTCTTACTTATTTCTGGTGGGCACACATGTGATCTTCTAAATTACATACTTAAAGGATGGTTTTATGTCATGAAAAATTATTATGGTTTTGTCTAATTCCAAAGTCACAATTGTTTTAGAGTCTAAAGAAACTGGAGGTAGTTCCTTCCATTATTATTATATCAGTTATCTAAGTTTGAAAATGTATCATGAGGGCACTATAAAATTATTTAAGTTTTTAGTTATTTGAAACATAACATTAGAAAAATCAATCATCACAGCTGTGTTTTCAGTTTGTTTGACTTTTGATGTTCATGTCTTAAAAGGTTATAACTAAAAAACATGAAAAGCTCTGACTGACTTAATTTTATCAGCAGTTATGATTAAGCTTTTGATTATTCTAGTCAAAGAGAGCAGAAAATGGATCTTTAAAAATAATTTACACTTGTCTTTTTTTTCTTTGGTGTGGGGGATTGAACTCAGGGGTACTCAACCACTGAGCCCCATCCCCAGCCCTATTTTGTATTTTTATTTAGAGACAGTGTCTCACTGAGTTGCTTAGCGCTTCACCATTGCTGAGGCTGCCTTTGAACTTGGAATTCTCCGGTCTCAGCCTCCAAAAGGGCTGGGATTACAGGTGTGCGCCACCACACCTGGCTATACTTTTTAATGGTTTTAGTGTTTTAGCTACTACCTCCCATCTGCTCCTGCCTGCCCCCAATAATAGATGTTCTTATGGGCTCCATAGAAGAATGATTACGCATTTTAATTTCAGGGGCTTTTCTTATTTAAGCTATATAATAGGTAGGTTAAATAATAGGTGTCTATAAAAGCAAGTAACTAAACATAGTTCTGTAGCTTCTTTTAATGATATTGTAATAGCTTCCATTTATTGAGCATTTACTTGGTTCCAGACCCTATTAAGTACGCTGTACAAACCATCTCTTTTGATCGTCACAATAACTCTTGTTTCATCGTCTATAAAATGCTAATAAATAGCTTATCTAAGACTGCACAAAACTGGCAAATGTAAAAGTATGATTTGTGTGGATGAACCACAATCTGCAGTAGACTCTGATAACTTTGTTAATCACCAGCAGACCAAGAAGGCTTGCCTGCTGCAGTGGAGATGCTTTTGAGATTGTGTGTGCTTTGGAAAGGCCGCAGCCCAGGACTGCCTGGTGGGCAGATTCAGAAAGGGAGGCCGAGTCACCTTAGAGGAGAGGCAGTTCTCAGGAGTTAACAAGCAAAGAACACCCTGTATACTTTTTGCTGCAGATGTGGGTGGAGTTGGGGGTAGAAGGAAGGAGGTTTGAAAGTTATTTTTCAAATGGGAAACAAAATTTAGTGGAGTTATCTTCTATCCCCTGAATTTGCCTTATTTTATACTGTGTCCTGGATTGGGAAGGAACATGGAAGAGGGGTATGTGAGGGGCAGGAGATGAAAAGAAATGAAATGAGAGTAACTCAGTAAATGAAACACAGGCTGGACTCGCCCAGAGGCTCAGAGCACTGCACTCTGCTACAGCACAGGTCCCTGCCTGGAGGCTGCAGGTCTGGGGCTCCGGGTCAGGGACGAGGTGAGAAGACTTGAAAGCCATTTTTATTTGGGTCATTCCAGCACAACATGGGGTTTCCCTGGAATTCCTTTCTTGGTAACTACTGAGGGGAAAAAAAGGAACAAGAGACTTTTAGTTAAAATCTTCACAACATGTAAAAACTTGCTTTTATGGACACCTAGTTATTTTTGTCACCGGGAGCCTTTTCATGTTCAAGGACAATATGAGAAGCCAGAAAACCTGGATTTGAATCCTGGATCAGCCACCTTTTAGCTTGATGACATTGGGGCAGTTTAATCTCTGTGCCTTCATTCATTATTGGATGGACTAGATGCTTATGCTCTCCCCAAATCAGTATGTTGAAATCCTAACACCCAGTGTTTTAGTCAACTTTTTTTGCTGCTGTGACTAAAAGATCTGATCAGAACAACTATAGAGGAGGAAGAGTTTATTTGAGGGCTCAGTTTCAGAGATCTCAGTGCATAGAAGGCTGGCTCCATTCCTCGGGGCTCCAGGCGAGGCAGAAGATCATGGCGGGAGTGTGGCAGAGGGAAGCAGCTCACATGGTGATCAGCAGGCAGAGAGAGACTCCATGCGCCAGATGCAAAATATACACCAAAGCCACGCCCTAGTGCCCACCTCCTCCAGCCACACCTCACCACTTTAGTTACCACTCAGTTAATCCCTATCAGAGGATTAATTTGCTGATTGGGTTAACCAATCAGTGAATCCAGAACCAATCTTAGAACCCAATCATTTTTCCTCTGAACCTCCTTGCATTGTCTCACATGTGAGCTTTTGGGAGACACCTCACATCCAAACCATAACACCCAAGGAGATGATGTTAGAAAGTAGGGTTAACTAGATCATAACGGGCCTCATAGAGACCCCAAAGAGTTAGCTAACTCCTTCCTCCATGTAAGGACACGGTGGTCAGATGCTGTTTATGAACCAGGAATCAGATTCTCATCAGATGCTGAATTTGCCTATACTTTGGGCTTTGACTTTCAGCTTCTAGATCTGTGAGAAGAAAATTTTTGTTGTTTCTATCTTGTCCAGTTTATGGTATTTTGTTATAGCAATCTAAACAAACTATCTGTAAAATGGGGAGAATAATATTTACTCAGTTGTTGTAAGGAGTAAATGAGTTAATATTGGTAAAGTACTTAATTATTAGTTATTAAGGGTAAGTTTTGTGCACAGAAAAAGGTAATAATTTATTACAGGTAAAAATAAAAATCCAATTTTCTTGAGGCCTTTAAGTTTAACTTACATATCTTATCATTCTGTTTATATACCTGGTAAATGTGAATATCACCATCAGTTTTTCTCCGGCTAATCTCTTATTCAAATTGAACAGATTTAATTCCTCAAATGATCAGTGTCATTTATAAACTTAGTTAAATTCAAACCCTTAAATATTTTAAATTGCAAATGTAAATTTGATATATTTGATTTTCCATTAAAAAAAATCAGGTACATGTTGGGCAGATTTGTGACTCAAATAGTAATAAAACCTTCCAAATATTAGCTCAAATTCCTTTGAATATTCCATCACTTATGAAATTAATATTGTCTAGACACAATCAAATATGCATAAGCATTTCAATCTAAATAAATCATGTCTACCTACAACCTATCACACATTTTAAATTAGAATCACAAGACTAATCTCTCAGTGTGATGTCAGGTTCTTTTAAACATTAAAAACATGACAATCATTCACAGACTACAATTGATATAAACCAAAATTTTAAACTTTTCTAAAAAATATTAACATGCATCTGCTTTTTTCATCATTTCTATATTCTAAATGAATTCTAATTGTCTAAACTGGAAAGTCATTTGCCTACTAGACGGAGGCTAATCATCTCAGGGGATGTGAAGGTACCAGTCCAGGTGCCCTTTAGTTATCAGACTATTCCATATTGATTTGAAATTGTGGCTTGACTATTTTTATTAAGATCTGGTTGCTTATTGATCACAGATTTAAGGCTTGAATGCTGCACTGGGGTTGCACACATGGTGGATAATTTTTCTTCTGACATTGATGGACAGGCTTGTCTCTTCTGTGGTCGCCAGAACAATAGACAACCCCAAACCATGTTTTCAGATAGTATTGGTTTTTTAATCCTTAGACTGGAGTTATTCAATATGTAATTTTAAATTTTGGGTAGCCATGTTTAAAAAAAGTAAAAAAGTAATTTTATAACCCTGCATATCCAAAATAACATCATAATTTTAGTATGTTGTTGGTATAAAAATGATTAATGAACTAACTGACTTCCTTTTTTTATTTTTTCTTTACACAGTCTTGAAAAGTCTGGTGTGTATTTTACACTTACAGAACATCCCAATTTGAATGTTAAGTTATCAGCCGTTAAAATGAGATGTACCAAAACAGTAACACTGGATTTGAAGGAAATATGTTTTACATCACTTCAGTTTCTAAATCTAAGCTAACTGAAATTCAATAAAATTAAAATTGCTGCTCTTTGGCTATGCACGCCACAGGTCGGGAGCCCTGTGGCCCTGTGCAGGTGGTGGCTGCCCCGTTGGCGAGTGCAGCCCTAGCTGCTGGGTTGGCAGTTACTCCTCACCCACGGTCTCCATCAGCTGCAGGCTGTGCCTCACCACTGCTCAGCTGTCTTCTTTCACTCAGTTGGGTTCCGTCCTTCTTTAGCTTGCAGTGCCATTGTTGTTTCTGTGACATCTGATGGGTTTCGAAGTCATTTTCCTGTTATTTCATTAAATCCACATATTCCAGACTTCTGCTTGTTTTTTGGAATGATGTCTGCACTGGTTCTTTTATTTGTTTCCAACAGTTGGCAGTAGTTCTGGGGGAAGTATGGTGGGGTAAGCTTGTGCTGTTTCATCATGGGTGGTTTGGCTTTTCGACTGTGAAGACTTACATGTAATCCGTGTGTGAGCTCAGCTGCTGATGGGCAGCGCTGCTCCCTTTTCCTGCTCTGTTCCTAGTTTGTTAGCCTACATAACCATTGCTTGCCTTCTTTTTCTCTCCTTAGACCCATACCCCTCTTTCCTCCTCATCTTCTGCAGATGATCTTGTTCTAGAGAACTTTCGGCATCTACCAATATGTTTGCCACCCCACCTGCTTCTGAGTCCATTCATGCCACCATCTCTCATGGGACCAGATGTGGCTGAGTTCTTCTCTGATGTCGCCTCCTCTACCTACTTGTACATTGTACAATTTCCCCTCTTGCCCATTAATGAGTCATGATATTTGTGTGTCGTTAATCCCTCCCAACTATTGGATCATTTCTGTCAGTTTTCAATTGCAGCCGTATGAGCTACACCATTGCTCATCTTAAAAAACAACACTATAAACCACATTTTCTTTATCCACTCATCTGTTGATGGACATCTAGGCTGGTTCCATAGTTTGCTATTGTGAGTTGTGCTGCTATAAACATGGGTATGCATGTATCACTACAGTATGATGACTTTAATTCTTCAGGATGAATACTGAAGAGTGTTAACAGCTGGGTCACAGAGTGGTTTCATGTCTAGTCTTTTTAGGAACTGCCATACTGATTTCTATAATGGTCATATTAATTTAAAATTCCACCAAGAGTGTAAAAAATGTTCCTTTTTCTCCATCCTTCCCAGGATTTATTATTATTTGTATTCCTGATGACTGCCGTTCTGACTGGTATGAGATGAAACCTCAGTGTAGTTTTCATTTGCATTTCCCTAACTGCTAATGATGTTGAACATTTTTTCATTTATTTGTTGGCCATTTGTATTTCTCTTGAGAAAGTGTCTGTTCAATTCATTTGCCCAGTTATTAATTGGGTTATTTGGTTTTTGATGTTAAGTTTTTTGCATTCTTTATATATTCTAGATATTAATCCTCTGTCAGAAGAACAGCTAGCAAAGATTTTCTCCTATTCTGTGGGTTCTTTCTTCACATTACTAATTGTTTCCTTTGCTGCACAGAAGCTTTTACATTTGATGCCATCTCATTTATTAACTCAGCATTATTTCCTGAGCTTCGGGGTCCTGTTGAGAAGGTCGTCGCCTGTGCCTTTTTGCTGGTTGACGCCTACAGTTTTGTTTGGCTTCCGCACTGTCTCTCTGCTCTCCTTTACAGCAACACTTCAGCTAGGTGTTCATGTACCCTGACCTTTGCTGCAAGGGCTTTGGAGTGACCTCTTGTTGACGTAGCCAGGATCAGCACCCCGTCTTCATCTTACCCAGCCTTTTAGGAACATTTGACGGTTGGTCAAACCCTTCTAGAAAGATTTTCTTCACCCGGCATATCATTAGATTGCCTTAGTAGGTCTGTTACAAGTCACCTTAAAACTGGTAGCTCATGTTGAATCCTCTGCTTGTGGGTCACAGGTCAGCTGCATTTCTGCTGATTGGCCTGGATGGCTCTGCTCCAGGCCGTGTTTCGTCTGGCGCTGGCTGACTCCAGGCTGTGGACTGGTTCGTATCTGCTCCTTTGCATTTGATCTGGGACTCCGGGGGAGAGGACTGTGGTCACTCTGGGAATGCTCTTGTTGTGGCAGGTTATTGGGGTACTGTAGGAGCACTCTCCTTACCTTCCAACCCCTCTCTTCCATCCTTCCCCATTCTATGCTAATAGACTGTGCTCTTGCCAAAGAGCACCCCTTTGTTTGTGACCTTTGGACCTGATTGGTCCAAGAGTGCATATAAGCTTCTGTAGTTTCTGGGATAAATGGTGTTTTCTGGTCTTCACCCCAGTGTCCCTGCTTCTTGTCCCGGGTGTCTCTGCGTCTCGCTGGGGCAGAGCAGATTTTTACCTACACCCCGTGGCCTGGGGAGATTGGCTCCGCAGATTGTCACCACCATCCAGAGAGACGCCATATTGTCTTCCCTGGGGACTCCTTCTTTCTCCGACTCTCTGGACCCCAACTTGTGGAGAAGCCACGTGGCCCTTACCTTCCCCTCCTCCTTTATTTAAGTGATAGGGTACAGGTAAGGTCAGATCCCATAGGCACTTTGGAGTCTTCTTTCATCTTGCCACTAGCATGTGTTCTGGCCAAAGAAGGTCAGAGCCGGGCTCATCAGCGGGCAGGCAGGCTCACGCCACGCACCACTGGGGAAGCAAGGGAGTATGTGCTCAACGATAACTCGGTGCCTCACACGTGGCTGCCAGGACACCGCCTATCTTGCTTCGCTGCCCACTTCCCTGCTTCTCTGCTGTGTCCTTGGCTGGTTCCTCCAGATCTTGAAAACACTGCAGTACCTGGAGTCCAGGCTTCAGGTTTTTTCTTTTATTTGCCCCTGTTTCCTAGTAATTTCCTCTTTGTCTCCTGACTCTAATATGCTGACGGATATCAAGCTTTTATTTTCAAACTGACACTCTTCCCTTCATTCCACACTCACGTCACTCAGACGTCTGAGTCTGCATGTCCTCAACACGCAGAAAAACGACCTGCTGACTCCCTGTGACGATGCCCCGCTCCCCACTCCTAGTTTTGCCCAGGTTAGCAAGGGGCAGCTTCGTCCTTTCTGTTGCTTAGGCCATGACCTGGGAATCCTCCTTGATGTCTCTATTCCTCCCCACGCTTCACAGGCAACACACGTTGTTGACTCTCCCTTTGAATGTGCTCAATTCCCACCACCTCTGCTGCCCTAGTACCATCTGCTAAGGAGTCCCTTTTATTTTACTGCAGGTACCTTCTAACTGGTCTCCCACCTTTGACCTTGACACCTGCAGTGTGTTTTCCAGAGCAATCTTTTCGAACCTCAAATCAGATACTACTTCCTTGCCCAAAAGATTCCAAGGCCAAAAGAAAACAGGTGGGGATTGGGGGCATGGGCATCAGTTGGTAGATCATGGGTAGTCGAGGCCTAACAGGGGCAGCAGGGAGATTTGCTAACAGCCAGTCACAGTGGTCTCGCCAAGGGGGACTGTGCTATTGCAGTTGCAATTTTACATTGACATATGTGAGTTTTTTGTTTGATCTCATCCTCACTGGACTGTGAGACAGGATCTGCTTTTGCTTAGTATTGTTTTCCCAGTGTTTAGTGCAGGGCCTGGCACCATGGGGCCCTTGTGACTACCTGGTCCTTGCATGACTTATGTAAGTATCATGAGAAAAGCAGTGAAGAAGATATGGTCCCTGTATGTTGATTAAACTGTCCATACTGTGCTTCCCGTATGTCACACATAGAAGATGGATGTATGTATCATGGCTAAATACATTATTAGAGCTAGTAGGAAAAACTAAAGTTGGAATATCAAGGCCTTTATTCAGATAGGCAGATTAGAGTTTTCTAACTCCTTCACTCTGATTCTGACCATGGAGCCACTGCAGATCACATATTAATAAGTGGAAGATAGTTTCATGGGAAAATCTATCAGAATATATGATTATCAAGAAGGATAACATGTTAGTTATAACCTTGTGAGTTCACCAAAACCACTGGAATTGTTATGATCTCTTCTCTCTCTCTCCCTCTTTTTTTGGTACCAGGGATTGAACTCAGGGGCACTTGATCACTGACCATCACATCCCTAGCCCTGTTGCGTATTTTATTTAGCAACAGGATCTCACTGAGTTGCTTAGTGCCTCACTTTTGCTGAGGCTGGCCTTGAACTCACAATCCTTCTGCCTCAGCCTCTGGAGCCGTTGGGATTAGAGGTGTGCACCACCGAGCCTGGCTTGTTGTGATCTCGTAATTATAATAATGTCTGGGAAGAAAAGTTTCTGAGTATATCTTACACTTGTCACATACAAAAGATGTTTTAAAACATTTAATATATTTAAAAAAATTTTTTTTAGTTGTTGAAGGATCTTTATTTTATTCATTTATTATTTATATGTGGTGCTGAGGATCGAACCCAGTGCCTCATGCATGCTAGGCAAGTGCTCTACCACTGAGCTACAGCCCCAGCCCCAAACATTTAATATTTTAAAAATAAGACGTCTTTCTGTGATTCATTTCTGGTAGACGTCATTCACTGTAGCGGAGCATTAGAAATGGACCCTGCTGTTGATTGATGCAGTTTTGGAAAGAAACTAGCAACCCGACAAATTAACTCTTTTTCCTTTCCCTGTCTTTATGGACAATGATGGAAGAGTTTCAGATCATCAAAGAATTCCTGTTTCAACAGTGGGACACATAATTAGGAGAAGCTTAAAGCATTTTAGAGTTCAGAATTATATGTGGACTGAAATTCAATTATTCTTTGGTCCGTAGTAAATTTAAATGACTTGATTATTAACCTCTAGTCATGGCCAGTTTTTCTGCCAAAGAAAGCTTAAAAACTAGGGAGAATTTAGACAGCTTTTGTAAAAATCTCATATTGTAGAGGAGGAAATTTCTTAGCTCAATATTTTAGGAATTCTTCTGACTTTATTGCCTTATTTTTTTAGTTAACACTGACTGAATCGCTGTTGTGCGTCTGGCCTTGTGCTAGGCATGAATGACCCAAAGAAGGATAAATCAGATAGAACCCACCTCCTGGAGCTAACAGGTGTAGAGGTTTCTGGCAAGCACATCTGGTTGTCATGTGCTGTGGTGGCCATGTGATGACTGTGGGAACCCGCATCCAAGGGTGGCTTGGGAATAATGAACGTCTGTGCCCAGCGAAGAAAACCTAGCAAGCAGACAGCTATGGGACGGGCTGGCATGGGAAATGGGTAGAAGAGGTAGGAAGAGGGGTCTGTGCTTATTAGAAGTCTAGAATCTATTCTAGAGGCTGCGACTTCTCCTGGAGGCAGGAAGCGGTGGGGAGGGATGGAGTGAGGAGAGAAGTGGGTGGTTGGGTGGTGGGAGATGGAACTGTTGGCAGAGGCCAGATTAGGAAGAGATTGAGGTAGTTAGAGCAGGAGAGTAAGGGATTGGATTTGAGTCTTAGAAAACCTCTGGGTGCTGCCTGCAGACTTCAAAATCACATTTTTTTACAATTTTTTTTTAGTTGTAAATGGACACAGTTCCTTTTAGTTTATTTATTTATTTTTGGTACCAGGGATTGAACTCAGGGGCACTCGACCACTGAGCCACATCCCCAGCCCTATTTTGTGTTTTGTGTAGAGACAGGGTCTCACTGAGTTGCTTAGCACCTCGCCATTGCTGAGGCTGGCTTTGAACTCGTGATTCTCCTGACTCAGCCTCCCAAAGTTATTTTATTTATTTTTATGCAGTGCTGAGGGTTGAACCCTGTGCCTCTCCCATGCTAGGCAAACACTTTGCCACTGAGTACACCTCCATCCCCGCAAATCACATTCCTTACCTGTTTTGCTCTATATGTCATGTGTAGGCATAAGAAAGCATTACTATTGTTTTTTGTTAAATTTTGATTTTGGAGGTTAACGTACATACAGAAAAATGCACAACTCATAAAGGAAGAGCTTTTGTATATTCTCAGAGTAAAGCCCCTGTGTAACCCGCATCGAAAACTGGAACCTTACCCCCGCCAGATCCTTCCTTCACCTCTTGCAATCATGACCTGCCCTCAAAAGTTTACTAACAGGCTGAATTCCAGCACTGTATTTACTTGTTTTTAGAACTTTATACGAATGGAATTATACAGAATGTACTTTTCTGTGTACACATGTGACATCTTTCACAAACCATTTGCTTGGGATAGCCACCCTTATCACTACTGACTAGTTGGGGTTTTTTGTCTGTCTCATTTCAGTATAGTGTTCCACACTTTTAAAAATCCATTTAGTGTTGATAGGCATTTGGGTGGTTTCCAGTTTTTCTCTATTACAGAATGCTCTTGTGAACATTTTTATAGATAAATCCATGGACATGTCTGTTGAGCATCTACCTAGCAGTGGAAGGGTCACGGGGTGAGTGTAGGAGTTAGCTCTGATATGCCAAACAGTGGTCCAGTGGTTGGTTATACCGGTTACATTCCCAGCATCAGTGTGTAAAAACTCTTAATTGTTTTGCATTCTTGCTCATGTTATATTGGTGGGTGAAAAGTCATACCTTGTGATTTTTCTTTTCTTTTCCTAGTAATGATGTGGAGTACTTTTTCATATATCTTATTGGCTATTTGGATAACTTCTGTGAAATGCCAATTCAGATTTTTTTTTTCTCATTAAAAACAAGAAAAGATTTTTTTTCTTAATGGTTTTTATGGAGTTCTTTATATATTATAGATAGAAGCTCTTTGTCAGATATATGTGTTGCAAATATTTTCTTCCACATCTTTGCTTGCTTTTAATCTTGCATTTTTTGATGTACAGAAATGCTTAATTTTAATGAATTCCAATTTATGAATCTTTCCTTTTGTGGTTAGTACTTTTTGTGTCTTAAGAAATTTTGCCTGCTTCAAGGTCATGAAGATGTTCTCTTGTGCTATCAGGAAGTTTTATTTGTTTTGCTTTTTCACATTTAGATCTGCCATCCCCTTAGAATTGATTTTTTGTGTATGGTGTGAGGTAGGGATCAAGATATATTTACCTACGTGAATGTTCTATTGGCCCATTTATTGTTTATTGAAAACATCATTCTTTCTCCACTGGATTGCAATAGGCCCCCCATTAATTGTGTGTTTGTGAATCTGTTTTTGGACTTTGTATTCTGTCCTGTTGGGCTATTTTCTAGTAAAGTGCTTTAAGTTTTTGTAGTGCTGATATCAGGCAATGGACTCAATTCATATTCTTTCAGCTTATTCCTAGTGTTGGGCATTTAAACAGACTTTTTAGAATCACCCTGTCATTTTACACACACACACACACACACACACACACACAGTCTGAGATTTTGATTGAGATTGTATTGAATCTCTAGATTTATTTGGGAGAGTTACCATCTTTATAATATCGAATCTTCTAATCAACGAACACAATTTAGCTCTCCATCTAATTAGATTGTCTTTAATTCCTCTAAGTAATGTTTTGAGATTCTTCCTGGGAGCACTTTTGCACATCTTTCATTAGCTTGATTTTTTTTGTTGTTATTGCAAATAACATCTTTTAAAATTTCACCTTCTAATTATTTTGCTTGTATATGTAACTATAGTCGAGATTTGTAGATTTATCTCGATTCTAGGGATTTTACTACATTTGCTTCTTAGTCTTAATAGTTTACTTATAGATTCCTTTAACTTTTCTATGTGCATAATCATCTTATACAGTAGATAAAGAGCTTTATTTTTTCTTGTCTAGTTCTTATAACTCTTATTTTTTGTTGTCTCATTTTTCTGGTTAGGATCTTGGTTGTAAGTTTGATAGAAATGGTAATAGCATGTATTTATCTCGTACTCAATTTCAGAGGAAAAGCTTTCAATATTTAAGCATGGAATTTATGTTCAAGTGTTGTTAAATGTATTGTATTTGATTAAGAGAATTCTCTTGTTTCTAATTTTATACGTATTTTAATCATGAGCATGTGTTGAATTTTCCCAGATGCTTTTCTTGCATCTATTGAAATGATTATATGATGTGTTTTTCCTTTATTTTGTCAATGTGATAATCACATTGAAAGAAAAAGTTAAAATAGTCTTGCGTTTCTGTTATAAATTCAACTGATATGCTGTCATTTTTGCTTTGTTTAATTCATTTTGACAATATATTTAAAAAATAATTTTGTGATTGTGTGTTGAGAAAGACTGACCTTTAATTTTCCCTCTTGTGTAATGGGCCTCCTTATTTTGGTAGTAAGGACATGCTGGCCTTACATGATTAATTGAGTAAGTGTTCATTTTTTTTTTTTTTTTGTGGTTCTCTGACAGAGATTGCTATTAGTTTTTAAATTTTTGACAGAATTCATTTGTAAAACCATTTGTGCAGTTTTCTTTGTAGAAAAGTTTTAAATTGGAAGACGAAATTTATATCAATGAATATAGACCTGTTTGGATTTTCTTATTCTTCTGTGTCAAGTTTGGTTTATTGCATTTCTTGGTCATTTAGTCCAAGTTTTCAAATTTCTAAGTAACAGTTGATAATAAAACCTTATTAGCTTTGAAACATGCTTGTAGGATTAAAGTAGTATGCCTTTTTTATTCCTGATATTGGTAATTTGTGCCTTTTTTTCTTTTCAACTTTTCATGGGCTTTTTCAATTTTATTTTTCTCTCATTGAACCTATTATTGACTCTGTTGGCATTTTGCTATTTTATACTTGTTTCCTTTTCCTTTTCTTTATATATATATATGTATATATATGTGTGTGTGTGTGTGTGTGTATATATATATATATATATATATATATATATATAAAAAATTTTATTTATTTATTTATTTATTTCCCAGTGCTGGGGATTGATCCAGGGATTAACTCATACTGGTTATGGTTTGGATATGAGGTGTCCCTCCCAAGACTTCTGTTAATGCAGAAATATTCATAAGTAAAATGACTGGACTATAAGAGCTGTAACCTGATTAGTCCATTCTGCTTGGATGGACTGACTGGGTGGTAACTGTAGACAGGTGGGGTGTGGCTGGAGGAGGTGGTCACTGGGGCCCTGTCCTGCATCTTCCCTGCTGCCCCCTCCCCATCCCTCCCTCTCTGCTTCCTGACCCCACCATGAGCTGAGCAGCTTTACTCCTCTGAGCCCTTCCACCATGATGTGCTGCCTCACCTGGGCCAGAGCAATGGAGTGGGCCTGCTATGGACTGAGACCTCTGAAACCAGGAGCCCCAAGTAAGCTTTCCCTCCTGAAAGTTGCACTTGTTGGATATTTTGGTCTCAGTGATGAAAAGCTGACTAAACTCCTAGGCAGGTGCTCTACCTCTGATCTACACCCCCAACCCTGTATACTTTTTTTCCTATTTCTTTAATTTCCATTTATGGCTTATTTCCTTCTAGTTTTGTGAGAATGGTATTTATTGATTTTCATCTTTTCTTATATATGCATTCAAAGCTCTGCATTTTCCTTTAAAGTGTGGTTTTAATAGCAGTCTTTAAGTTTTGATGTTGTATTTTTATTTTTCTGCTAAAAATATTTTAAATGGCTGTTCTTTTTTTTTTTTAGCCTTGTTTTATAAGTTATTTAGGCATTTGTTGGTTAATTTTCAATTACTTGGGATAGTCTAAGGATACTCATTAACTTCTAACTTTGTCCAACTGTCATCAAAGAACATGTTCTTAGGATTTTAGTCTTGGACAGAAAAAGATTTTAGTCTTCTGATATTCTTGAAGCTAAGTTTATGGCCCGAACATGGTTATGTTTTGGTAAACAATACACGTGTACTTGAGGAGACTGTATAGCATGTTTTGTAGTGACAGTTAAAATTGGGTATTTTGTATGTGTAGATTGTACCAAATTTACTAATTGTATTGATTAAACTTCCTTTCTATACATTTTTTTGTCTGATTATTCTGTCAGTTTTGAGACAAGCTATATCTCTCACTATAATGATGAAATTTTTTATTTTTCCTTTTCATTCTGTCAATTTTCACACATTTTGAAGATACTATTATTTGATATACACACATTTATAATTTTTATGTGTCTGGGTGTGTTGGACTTCTCTCTTACGCAGTGTCTCTCTTTAGGTCTCCAGTAGTTCTTGAGTTAAAGCCTCCTCTGATATTGTCACAGTGTGTGTGTGGTATAACTTTTCTTTATGCTTTAACTTTTTGACTCTTATTTTAAGTTGTTTCCTTTATAAACAGCATATAGTTGTTTTTATTTACTTATCTGTTCAGACAAACTTTGGAGTATCTGATAGTCCATTTACATTTAAAGTAATTGATAATCTATTTGGGTTTTAGTTTCCATCTTACCATTTGTTTTCCAAGAATCCCATCTGGTTTTGTTCCTCTTTTCTCCTTTCTTGCCTTTTTTGCATAATTGAGTATGTATCATTCAATTTTATTCCCTACTGGCTTGTTATGTATCTTGTTATTCTTCTGACTGTTATCCAAGGGGTTACAGCATCCTCTCTTCTCTTAAGAATTTACTCTAAATTAGTACTTTAATCTCTTCCCTGATAGGCACTGTTATTAAATTACTTTAACATCATAAAACCTCCTACTTTTCTTTGCATTGTTTCTGTCATTTATTTTAATTTAACAAATGATTAGTATGATAGGCTATGTCACTATTGCGGTTTTATGTAATTAGTAGCTATTTATGTTTATCATTTCTCCTCATTCCTTTATATAAATCTGTGTTTCTCTCTGGGATTATTTTATTTCTAATGGAAGAACTCCCTATAGTATTTCTTTCTATTTTTATTGTTCTGAAACTTCCTTTGTGTTGTCTTAATTTTGGAAGCATGTTTTTACTGTACATATAATCCTAGATTGTCAGTTTCTTTCAGTGCTTTAAAGATGTAGTATCATTGTTCTCTGTCTTCCATTATTTTTGTTGAGAAATCAGCTGTCAAATTTGTTTGTTCTTTGAAGGTGATGTGCCTTTTTCCTCTGTATGTTTAATTTTTTTCTTTGTTTTTGGTATGGAGGAGTTCTATTATAATGTGCCCATAGATGTATTCCTTACTCTTTATCCTACTTGGAGATCACAGAGCTTCTTGAATCAGTTTTAGAATATTCTTGGCAATTATTTCACCAAATAGCATTTTTTGGATCCAGTCTCTCTTTTCTCCCCTGGAAGTTACATTGGTTATACCTTTTTACCAGGCCTTACTTGACTCTTAAACTCTTTTCTGTATTTCATTGTCTTTTAAACTTTTTGTTTTGGTCTGGATATTTTCTAATGATCTGTTTCTCAAAATGCTTTCCTTCTATTTAGTTTATATTTTTGTTCGTTTTGGTATAACTTTATGGAGGTATAATTTACATACCACAAAATTTACTATTGTAAGTGTACAACTCAGTGATGTTAGTTAAACTTACAGAGTTCTGAAGTCATTACCACAGCCTGGTTTCAGGACATTTTTATTGACCCTCAAAATTTTCTTGCTCACATACACAATCTCTGTTCCCACCCCTGACCTCAGATACCACTATTTTTTTTAAATAAATTTGACCTTTCCATTGATTAAAGATCATACAAAATGTCCTTTTTTGCTGATTATTTCTTTTGTTTAAGCTAATGTTTTTGAAGCTTGTGAATATTGTAGCATAGAGTGGTAATTTATTCCTTTTTATTGCTAAATAGTATTCTGTTGTATGGATATAACACAGTTTGTTTATCCACTCATCCATTAATGAAAATTGCCTCCAGTTATCATACACTATGAATAATACTGCCATTAAATTTATGTGAACCATTGTGTAGATAGGATTTTAAACTTCTCTTGAGTAATTCCTAGGAGTAGACTTATTGAGTCATACACTGGAACTATGTTTAACTTTTTAAAGAAACTGCCAAACTATTTTTGAAAGTGATTATAACATTTTACATTCCCACCGGCAATATATGAAGGCTCTACTATCTTCCCATGCTTTAAAACAATTATTGATTATAGTCATTCTAGTGGGTATTTAGAGTTCAATCTGTGATTTAATTTGCATTTTCCTAATGACTACTGATGTTAATTCCTTTTTTAATGTGTGTTTTAGTTATTTGTAAGTTTTGTTTGAGGAAATGTCTATTCAAGTGTTTTGCTCATTTTTAAGTTGGGTTGTATTCTTATGGACTGATAAGAATATTTTATATGTTCTGTATAGAAGGAAACAAGTATAGACTAGATATATGATTTGCAAATATTTCCCCCAATCTATGGCTAGTTGTCATTTTCTCAGTAGTGTTTTTTGTTGAAGTGCAAAAGTTTTCAATTTCAATGAAGTTCAGTTTATTAATATATCCTTTTATGACATGCGTTTGCTGTTATACTTAAAAACTTGTTGCCTAATCTGAGGTTATAAGAATTTCTATATTTTATTCTAGTAATCTTACAGTTTTAACTACTACATTTACATCTATTATCCATTTTTAGTTATTTTTTTTCTATGATATAAAGTAAGGAAAGTGCTCCCTCCTTTATCTTCTCAGCTTGTGAAGAATGGGTTTTATTTTTTCTCTAAGTATTTCGTAGTACTCACCAGAAGCCATCTAGTCTTGGTTTTTCTTTGTGGGAATATTTTTACTCACCATTAAAGTTTTTTCTTTGTGTAGGTCTACTCAGATTTTCTACCTTTTATAAAATCTTCTTAGGCCTTATTTGTAGTTGTGGAGTGTTCATAGTGTTCCTTTATAAACCTTTTAATTTCTGTAGACCAGTAGTGATGTACCCACTTCATATATTTTGATAACTGGCTAATTTTTATTTATATATGTTTTCACTTGTATGGCCAAGTTTAATTAAGGATTTACTTATTTTGTTTATTTTTCTTTTATAGCTTGAGGCTTAGTTTCACAATTTTCTCTATTTTCTGATTCATTGACTTTTCCCCTAATCTTTACTGTATTCTTCCTTTAGCTTGCTTTGGATTTAATTTTTTTATTTTCTTAAGATTGAAGCTTAGGTTATTACTTTAAGACTTTTCTCTTTTTTCTAATTACGCATTATAGTTGTAAAATTTTGTCTAAGCATTGCTTTAACTTCATCCTATACATTTTCATATTTTTGTACTTTTGTTTTCATTCAGTTAAAATATTTTTTAAGTTCTTTTTGATTTTTTCTTTGATTCTTGAGTTTAAAAAAGGTGTATTGTTTGATTTCTAGACACTTGATATTTGCTCAGATTTCTTTTATTTATGGATCTCTACCAGTCATTCCATTGTGATCAGAAAATATATTTTATGTGATTTTAATTTTTTGAGACATTTTTTTGTGGCTCAGCATGTTTTATCCTGAACAGTGTTCCATATGTCCTTGAAAAGAATGTACATTCTAGAGTTACTGAGATTGAGTAAAATTTCCTATTAATATTAGTTACATCATGCTGGTTGATGGTTTTATGTGTTTGTTATTTTTACTAATTTTTGGTTTAAGTGTCCTATCAATTACTAAAAATGGGGTGTTTGAACTCTCCAACTGTTCTGATGGAATTGTCTATTTCTTTTTTCATATCTGTCAGATATTGCCTTCTGAATTTTGGGATTCTGTTATTGGTTGTATATACAGTTATGACTGTTTTATTTCTTACATATTGATGAGTATACCATTATTAAATGACCCTCTTCATTACCTTTAGTAGCATTTTTTAGTTTACAGTATATTTATTTAATATTAATATAGTCATTTCAGACCACTTATGTTTACTGTTTCCCTGGTATATATTTCTCTCCTTTGACTTCCAAGCTATTTGTGTGTTAGAATATGAGGTGTATATCTTGTGGATTGCATCTAGTTCAGTTGTTTTACATACACACATACACACACACACACACACACACACACACACATACTAGGGATTGAACCCAGGAGTACCTTACCATTGAGCTATATCCACGGCTTATTTTATTTTTAATTTTGAGACAAGGTCTTAAGTTGCTGAGGGTCTTGCTAAATTGCTGAGGCTGGCCTCTAACTTGTGGTCCTCTTGTTTCAGCCTCCTTAGTCACTGGGATTATAGGCATGTGCCACTGTGCCCAGACAGTTGTGCTTTCTTTAACCCAATCTCTGCCTTTTGAGTGGAGTGTTTAATTTATTACATTGAGTATAATTATTGATATGACTTTACATCTACCATTCTGGTGTCATGTTCTGTTTAGTTTCTGTGCAGTTTTTAGCGGGCCAGTTTAGTTTGTCCATTGATTTAAAAATGTATTTGTTGTTTGTTATTTTCTTAATGGTCACTGTAGGGACTACAATTTGTATTTTAATTTATAATGACATACTTCATATCAATAGTAATTTAATTCCAGTGGAATACAGAAAATTTGTTCCAATATTCTTCTCCTTCTGCTTTGGATTGGTATTTTCATACATTTTACCACTATATATGTGTAAAACCACACAATTACATCTATATATATTTCAAATTCAAGTGTTATAATTATTGCTTTATGTAATGTTATATATTCTAAAGAAGAAAGGAGAAAATATATTCATATATAGAATATTTTGTATTTACGTATGTAGAGCACTCTTCATTTCTTGCTATGGATTCAAGTTAATGTCAGATGTCATTCTTTTTTAGCTTGAAGAATTTCTTTTAGTATTTCTTTTTTTTTTGGTACCAGGGATTGAACTCAGGGGCACTTGACCACTGAGCCACATCCCCAGCACTATTTTGTTTTATGTAGAGACAGGGTCTCTCTGAGTTGCTTAGCTCCTCCCTGTTGCTGAGGCTGGCTTTGAACTCGCGATTCTCCTGTCTCAGCCTCCCTAAGTGCTGGGATTACAGGTGTGCGCCACCGCACCCGGCTTCTTTTAGTATTCCTGATAAGGAAGTTCAGCTAATAAATTCTCCTAGACTTTGCTTCTCTGGGAATCTTCTTCTTATTTTTTTTAACCTTCATTTTGGAAGGATAGTTTTGCTCAATTAGTTGGGAGATGTTTTCTCAAAACTTAGAGTATGTTATTCCAATGCTTTCTGGCCTCTGATATCTCTTTTGAGAAGTCAGTCATTAATCTTGTGCCTTTGTGGTGATTTTTCTCTTGCTACTTTCAAGGTTTTTTTTTTTTCTTTGTCTTTCAACTGTTTGATTATGCTGTATGCCAGTGTGGATCTTTTTGAATTCCTCTGGCTTTTAAATCTACATATTAATTTTTATGCCAAATTTGGAGACATTTTTGCCTGTATATACAGTCTTGTTTTCTGGTTATTTTTTCCTCTCCCTTCTATGTAAGACTCCCATTACATGCATGTTGGTATACTTGATATTGTCTTAAAGGTCTCTTATACTCTGTTTTTCTTTGTCTTTTTTCTTTCTGTTCTTCAGATTGGATAATAGCTCCTTGTTTATTTGAATATTACTAATTTTTTATTTTTCCATTTGAAATGTACTCTTGGGCACCTTGCTTGAAATTTTAATTTGTTATTTTAATTTTTCAGCTCCTGAATTCTTATTTGATCTTTTAACATAGTGTCTTTTCATTGAGTTTCTTATTTGTTGAGTCATTGTTGTCATACTTTAGTTCTTTAAACATGGTTTTTAAAGTTCTGTAAATGTATTTTACAACCTGTAAGCGATATTCTTAAACCCCACATCTGGGGAGACTCAGAGATGGCTTTATTGACCACCTTTTTTCCTGGGTATGGATCACACTGTCTGGTTTCTTCTCATGCCTTATTTTTGTTGTTGTTGAATGCTGGCGATTTTGAGTAACACATCCTAGCAACTGCAGATTGTGATTTCTTTTCCTGTGAGAATGGTGGTAGTGGTTGTTTTGGTTTGCTTTGTTTATGGTTAGTAACCTAACCTAGTCTGTCTCCCACATCATGTATAGCAATTGATGGCTCTGCTCAGTGCTTGTTCTCATTTAAAACTTTTAAAGCCTGTCTGCATGGCCCACGGTTCAGCCAGAGATTACTTAGAGGTGACGCTGAAATATGTCAAGACAGGGAGGCTCCCACTCTGTGGATGTATCTGCAGGCGGGCTGGGGCTTTCATTCAGAGGTCAGGCTATTTTCAAGAATGCCCCCTTTCCTTCTTGGGGCACTTGAATGTGTCTCTGTGCACATGGTCAGGCTGTTGACATGCATGTGTGAGTGGCTTGGACCCACTCTAGTCTCTACTGCAGAGTGCCCAGGCTCTGGCCAGCCCTGGCTATGTGGGAAGCTTTTCAGATCTCTTGGGACAGCTGGAACATCCTATTTCATATTTGGCTAATCTGTAACTTTCTCCAAACAAGATTTAATCTTAAGGTAGTAGGGCCACAGTCTCTTTCTGTTAGCTTGTGAGTGATGTCACCACTCCAACCAGTAACACTTTGCATCAAGTGAGCCTCCTGGTTGGTGGCACTGAAGCTGCTGGTTTTCATTAGCTGCTACTCCCTGGATGAATCACTCGACTGGAGCGATGGGAACAGCTCCAGGGGAGGGCACCACAATCTTGTGTTACTCTCACCCAAAGTTCAGTAGCTGCCATCAGTTAATGCTGCCTAGTTTGTTGTGTGAGATTTCTAGAGTGCTGGGATAATTGTTCTGGACAGTTTTGTCCAGGTTTAGCATTGCTTTGTGTGGGGACAGATTTGTCAACTCCTTACTTCACCATGTCAGGGTGTATGTCTGTCCCAGCTATTGTATTTTTGAGTGCCACAATTTGTATTTGAGTTTTTCCTTCAAAAATAGATTCCAGTTCTCTGTTGAAATTCTTCTCTTGTCATCTATTTTCTTGAACATATTAATCAAAGTTATTTAGTATCATGTGTGAAAACTTCAGTGTCTGGATCACCAGATCAGTATCTGGACCACTTTCTTGTTTTGTCACCTTCCTGCTGGTTTTTGGTCACTTGGTCTTGTCCCCTAACGTGTGGTAGTTTTGATAGAATGCTAGGCAGGGTATTCGGAAAAATTGTGGGCTGTAGATATTCACTTTCTTCAGAGGGGACTTCCTTTACTTCTGAGTGACAGACGAAGTAGGGGTCATATTGATTCATAGATTAAAAAGATATTATGCTGGATTCTGTTCTTTTTAAGGACTATTCTAATTTTGGTTTTTCTTTATTCCTTGGGTATAGCCTTCCCCCCAACCCCGAACTTGAACTTCACTCTCTGTGTCCCCAACCCAAAGCTTTAGTGAGAATTTCAACCTCATCTATGCCACTTTCTCTGGTTTTCTAGCCTTTCGTGTTATGCTACTAGGCACCTTGAAGGGATGCGTTATGTGAGTGGGGTTGCTTCTCCCCGCTTCCCTTACCTTGGCCTTCGAGGTTCTAGCTGCTTTGGTCCTTCTGAACTCAGAGCCTCGGTGCTGTGCGGTGAGACCAAGGGGACTGCTGCTTCCTTCTTGGCCTCTCAGCCCCTGGGTGTGCACAGAAATTGGCAAGTGCTTTGACAAACAAATCAGCAGAGAATGTCAAGTTCTCTTCAGGGAACTCCCCCTCTCTTCCCCGCCTTGGCCTCTCAAGTCCTAGTTGCTTGGTTGCTTTCCAATGTATGGAATCATTTTTTTGCTTTTGTGAATTTTCTGTAAAACTTTTCTTCATGGAGAAGCTGGTGTGCTCTGAGCTCCTCACTGTGGAGGGAGTGGAACTCCAGAACATTCTAGTGTCATTTCTGTTTGACCTGAGTTGTGTCCCTTCACGCTGTAAGTTAGTTTTCTAAGTTAGAAATAAACAGCGAGACTCTTCAAGGTACAATGAGAAGATGGGGATGGTAGAAGATTATTTTGCAAAATATTAAGTAGGGAAATTCTATTCAGTATTTTAGTAGCTAAGAGACTAAATTCTTCTGTATAAGAGAAAAAGCTTATCTACAGTGTTATTGTAATATTGGTCTTTGAAGTGTTTTCCAACAGTTCTTTATTGTTTCTTACAGCAAAATAAGTAAAGCAAATAAAGCAATTTTATTAAAATTCAGTGACTTCAAGTGTAGATTTTTTTGTAGCTCTTTTTTGATATTAATACTGATTTTATTAGAACTTATTATTGGAAAAACAAAATATTTAACAATTTTTTAGTATCGAATTATTCTTAGTTTTTTAGTAAAATAGCACAGAATGTTTAATTTTTCGTGCATTTTCTTTAGAGCTTAATACTTCTATTATAATATGGAAAGTAAAAAGCATTCATGAAGCCAGGCACGGTGTCATGTGCCTGGAGTCCCAGCTACTTGGGAGGCCGAGGTGGGAGGATCAGAAGAGTCCTGGTATTTGACATCAGCCTGGACAATACAGTGACACCTGGTCTGAGAGAGGGAGGGAAACAAGTGTATTTGAAAATATTGATAAAAAATCACTAGATCCACAAAATTTACCCAGGTCCATTCTGATATACCTATGTTATCCTGGTATTTTGCTGGATAAATGAAAGACCTGTAATTATTAACTCTAAATTATTAGCCTAAATATGTTTGGTGCTTTTTTTCCTACATGACACTGTTATAAGCAGCTATAATTATGATGAATGACAATTACTGCATATCTGTGTTAATTTTGATTAATGTAAGTTCACAAGTTGAGCCTGTAACATTTCAAAAATAAATATTTTTGTTCACGGTATTTAGTTTGTGAGTGTGTGTGTGTGTGTGTGTGTGTGTGTGTGTGTGTGTTACACTGAAGCTTTCTGGGAACATAGGAAAGAAAACCCTGCTCTGTTCTCTTTTTTTTTTTCCCTGAAATTCTTGCTTGATAGATTAGTAGGTACAAAATGAGCCTTGGTAAAGCCATGATTATTTAATTACACAAAGGGAATACGAATGACCAGCTCCTAGGCGTCTAAATAATGAAAGCAGTTTCTCAATCATGAAGTGCCGTGCACTTTTGTTCACGCAGATGAGAGAGTGGCCTAACATGGCACGTCTCCACCCCCGATGAAGCTCTAACATGCCCCCCTGAGTTTTTCCCAGCCACTTGGAGCTTGTCCTGCTTCACAGTCTGTGAGTTTTGGGTGGAGATACAGACACAGGGCCTGCTACAGGAGATGAGTTGTGCTGCTGGTAGGGAGGATCGGGGTGCTGCTGGCCCCCCTCTCCCCGCGCTGCCACTGCTGTTTTACATGCAGGTCTGTCCCTTTTACGGGGTTGCCACCTCTGAGGACGGTGATGTTACGCTTATGGGCGGGTGCAGGGCAGCTGGTAGGTGATATTTGCTAAGTGAACAATGCCAAAGTAAAAATTTGCACCAGACACCTCTTGAAGCCACAAGACAGATCTTAATCAGTCCCACCGCAGTTGGGTCCAGAGGCTTCCCTGAGACCACATCAGTTCCGCCTCAACAAGAGGCAGGAGGTCTTTCACATGCTGGAGTGTGCCTAAGGCTGGGGTGTGCCCAGGGAGAGGCTTTGAGGGATGCTAACAGCGAGGCTCCGTGGGGTTAGGCCATCTGGGTTTGTTAATTGGTGTTTATCTGGAGGAGAAACAAACTTCTCTTCTATATGACAGGAGGCAGTTTGGTAAATTGGAACAAAATGTCACTAAAGTTAGTCTCTTAATTTACCCACAAGAGCTGGCTGCCAGGAGAGGTATCTCTTTGGGCGTTTGAGTTTCAAAGAGGTGACTCACAGGTCCTCGAGAAGACATTTCTGGGTGGTGGAAGGTTTACATCTCAGAGGGGCGAGGAAAGAACTTATAATTGCAAGTTTTAAAAAAATAAATGCTCTAGAAAAGGGAGGTCAGGATCTACCCACAAGTGTTGGCTGCCCCAGTGAATTATTTTGGCAGCACTGAGCTTTCTCAGGCAGGCGTCCTGAGGCGGCCCAGGCTATCCTAGGCATGTGGCCTCTAGTTAACAGGAACTGTGTTAATTCTTGTTCAGGTCTTATAGTGTGGGGTGGACACAGTGTTTTATGCTGCGGCTGGCTTCTCCTCCATCTCCTCCTCCTCCTCCTCCTCCTCCTTCTCTTTTTCCTCCTCTTCTTCCTCGGCACTGGGGATTGAACCCAGGGGCAATTTACCATTGAGCCACATCCCCAGCCCTTTTTTAAGACAGGGACTCACTAAATTGCTGAGGATGCCCTGGAACTTGTGATCCTCCTGCCTCAGCCTCCTGAGTCGTCGGGGTGACCGGAGTGCTTCATCTCACCCAGCCCAGGCTCCATTCTTAAAATCAGGTTTTGTTTTCTCGTTGATCACCATTTTCTGATCTCCAGCATGTATTTTAATATCGTCATGCAGCGATTTGTTTTCCTCACAAACAATTTACGTGAGTAACATTTAACACGAGGAGCTGCTTCCTGTGCGTCAGAGCCTCGAGGAAGCTGCATCCAGGCTGGATGAACACTGAGAATTGAGGAGACCAGAGTGGCACCAGGGCTTTGCCTTCTCCGGGTAGAAATCTCCCAGCTCTCATGGGCGTTGCTGCCGACACCCCACCCCTAGGGAAGGCTGCTCCCAGCCTCAAGCCCTGCTATGGTAGAGCCGCAAGGCCACCAGCCATCATGCTGGGTGTTAATTCCTCAGATGAAGTGCCGTGACCTGGAAAGGTTGACCGGTCTCCCACAGTGATTGACTTGAGACCCCAGAGCCTGCCCATCAGAGACCTGGGCCTGGGCTAGCCGAAATCTTTGTGGTCCAGTTTGGGGTTTTACCTGGGACACTGTTCAGACATGATGTATCCACCCAGCGTTAACTGCCATAGGGCGGCCCAGGCATTCTCTTTGAGGAGAACTGGAAGTTGGAATTGCCCTCAGGGAGAGGGGCACCTTGGTCGTGTCCCTGGTCACCCAGCCAGGCTGGTTTAGCAGAGCTTCTGAATTTACCCAGTCTCTCTTTCTTTTCCTTTTCAGTGGTGCTGGGGATGGAACCCAGGCCTCTCTTGTGCCAGGCAAGGGCTCTGCCACTGAGCGACCCTGACCCCTGACCAACCGCTTTTTCTGGGGGACTGAGAATCGAACTCAGGGGCACTCAACCACTGAGCCACATCCCCAGTCCTATTTTGTGTTTTATGTAGAGGCAGAGTCTCACTGAGTTGCTTAGTGCCTTGCCGTTGGTTGCTGAGACTGGCTTTGAACTCGCGATCCTCCTGCCTCAGCCTCCCAAAGTGCTGGGATTACAGACGTGTGCCACTGGGCCCCTCTCCCACCCAACCTCGTAAGCCCTCACACCAGATTAGGCAAGAAATGGCAACATGGCAGCACAATGGAATGACCAGCACAGATCAAACAGACCTTTTCCAACGTTTAGTGGCCACGTACAGTGTTTCAGGATCTGAACATGGAGGTGAACCACCTCTCTTACTTCTGCTGGCTTGTGGCAGACAGCGAGCTGGGGACTCCCCCGATGCTTTCCGGCTATTACTTCTAAGCCTGGTTTTCTCCCTGACAGTGTGCCTCCTGCTCTCTGGTGTCCCCTCTTGCTGCTTACATGGTCTTGCATTATAGGTCCTGAGGTGGGAACTGAGAGTGACTCTTCCTCCTGGTCAGAAGATGGGTGAGCTGCTAGTGAAGATGGAGACGGGAAGGGTTCACACTGCAGCAGGCGAGCAGGGCCGGGTAGGGCCGGGTGTGTCTTAAGACGCGGGGAGGATGAGGTCAGAGCGGTCCCCGTGGAAGCTACGGGCCAACCAAACAGGCAGAACCTAGGGTTTCCCTGTGGTGGAGTCGCAGCACAGGCGATGGAAGGCTCTGGGTTGTCAGATGGGGCATGGGACCACTTTAGAGAAGGGACATCTCCTCAGCAAAGAAGCTGGAGGCTGTGCTTAGCAGTGTTGAGGGGTGGCAGGAGGGTGTGGCTGCCATTCTCAGCAGGTCCAGCCCCCTGGGCTCCTGCTCTTGTAGCAAGCGCTGCCCTGGGTGCTGTGACAGCTTAGTGACCTGTGGGCTCCGCCCCCAGCTGGGACACTTCCTGAAGGTTAAGGCCGCTGTCAGCACCTAGCCCGGGGCCCATGCTACAGAAGGCGTTCAATAAGTATTTGGTTAATGAATGAATACTCGTGGCGGATGGGCCACAGGAGAAACAGCATCCGTGAACACAAACATTGGAAAGTAGACAGAAAGCTTCGCTAGTGGTTTTTATTTTTATCTTTTTGTTATGGAATAATTAAAATGTATTCAAAAGTAGAGAAGATGGTGTAATGAATCCCTTTGTACTAATCTTTGGGTTTCCACAATGATCAGCATGTGGCCAATCTTGCCTCATTAATCTGCTCCTCACCACTGGATTATTTTGAAACAAAAACCAGATGTCATATTATTTCATCTGTGAATACCTTAGTATGCATCCTAAAAACAAGAAGAGACTCGTCCTTAAAACACATAACCCCAACACTACCTTCACACCATAAAACAACAGGGTGATTCCTTACTGTTATCAAGTTTATGATCAGGATTCAAGTTTCCTTTATTGTCTTGTAAATATTTTTCCCAGTTGGTGGGTTAGAATCGGAATCGAAGAAGAACTACACGTGGGCTTGGTTGATCAATCTCCTAGGCCTCTCCTCGTCTGCAGGTTCACCCTTCTTCTTTTTTCTTTTCCTTTGTAATTTATTTATTGAAGGAACCAGATTCTTTGTCCTGTGGGGTTTCCCATGGTCTGAATTTTAACTAGATGTATCCCTGTGGTAGAATTTAGTTCGTTTTTCTGTCCCCTGTATTTCCCATAAACTGATGATCAGGAGCAGACATTTGATTAGATTTTCAGTTTCTTGGCAAGGAGGTTTGATGGGTGGTGGAGTGTACTTCCTGTTACATGGCATCAGGAGGCACGTGGCACCCTATCCCTCTCTCTGTCACATGGAGCTCCATCAGTGAGCACAGGTGTTCAGTCTGATCCGTATATTACCATTCCCTGTCGCTGTTTCCCTAGCAGCCTTTGATAATCCTTGCCCGGATCAGAGGCTGACTTCTTTTGTAAAGGGCCAGGTAGTTCACACTTCGGGCTGTGAGGGCCGTTTGGTCTCTGTCCTGGGAGAGCAGTCTCAGCATGTGCCTGTGACACCGTCCATGTGTCCACTGGCAGTTACCTGACACCTCCTGATCTAGATCAGTTGTTTTACTAAAGGCTGAAAAATCATATTGTAATTCTGCCATTCTTTGTTTATTAATCAAAATGCTTCTATGGAGAACTTGACCTCATCAGTTATTTGATGACCCTGAGGAAAGCAGGCTGTGTAAAGGAAGAGCAGATGAATTCTGTGTCTTTTCCTCTCTTTACTGATTTTCAGAGTGAGTTGCATTCTGAAAAGGCAGTCTTCTGAGGGCCACGAGCTTTTTTGGTTGAGTATTGTCACGACGTCCTGGCTTTTCGACATTCGTGAGGAGCCAGCTTCCTGGACCCAGGCCCCGTGGGTCCTGGAGGGCTCCTGCACCTGGTGGCTGACAGTCACATTGCAGCCACCTGTGCTTCTGAGACCCCTGTACTCCAGGGCAGGATGGTTCCGAGTCTCAGTCGCACTGTTATTAGACAGTAAGTCAGCAGTCTCTGTCTGCAGCCTGAAAATCAATGAGGTCACTGTTTTCTGTTTTATTAGGTAAGAAAATTATGTTTTTCAAATTAAGAAATTTGATTCCTTCTACAATTTTACCAAATTTAACAAAATCTGTTAACATACTTGTCACTGTTAAGCAAAATTGACACTTTAAATTTCATAATGCAATATTTATTCAGTTAGCCTGCAATCTGATATGTGATTGATTTAATGCCATTTGGTCTTACATTAGTGCTAGGTTGAAAATAATCCATATATTTAAATAACCCAAATTGACCATTATTATATGTATCAAAATGCTCTCTCTGGATTTATCAACCCTATTTCACTTAACTCAGGGAACTCTTCTCCTCGCTTCTTTACTCTGTTACTCTGGCTGCTTAAATTTATCATCCGCATCTTCTCTCTGTCCCTGGCATACTTGTGCCCTAAATTCACTGCAGCCCGTGCTCCTCCGCTGGGCGATCGGGCCTCTTCCAGCGTTCACGGGGGCTCCCTGGTGCTGCCCGGGCGCCACCTGTCCCCTTCCTCCTTGCGCTCCCCACTCCCGTCCCCTGTTGCCTCCCGCAGCCCATCGCTGTCTTCTCTGAGTCTCCTTTGGCGTCCTCAGTGTCCTTCTCCGAGCTTCTCCTACTTCCTTGGGAAGCCCCTAGTCTGCCTGTTTTATTTTCATGGTCTCATTTAGCACCAGAGGCAGATGACCTGTAGAATCTTTTAGAATTCATCTCTAATTCTGAGCTCGGATGTTTCTGTTTCTGTATTTATTGTTCAGTATAGATATGTGGACTAATTTTTTTTTTCACTACTGAAAATAAAAGCCAATAGAAGAGAGTGTTTCTTGAGGTACCTTTGTAATGAGTTCTTGTCATTCATGGGATCCTGGGTTGCTAGGTGATCAATCAAAAAATTTTGAAGATGGGTTTCAGGCCTTTCAAAAGTTGTCTGCAGCAGTGACCTAGTTTGACCTTGGACTGCACCCTGTTTTCCACTGCTGTGGCCTGGCATTTTCTGGCTGCTCTTTGCTTAGGTCTTAATATATAATAAATACAAAACTTTCTTTCCCAACAGGCCTCTTTTAAAATATATATGTAAGTATCATTTTTGTCCCATTAAAAAATTGCAGCTTTTTACTTTATCTTATCTTCACAGTTGAATGTATGTCAATCAATAAATGCCACATCATGTAACGGTGTTGCAAAGTCACACATTCATTAAGATTGACTCTAAAAGGTCTATTGGGAAAAGCCATTCAGGGCAAATAAATTCAATTTAATTTGTATTTCTTCCTTTTTTTTTTTTGGTCAATCTTGGCTTAAGCATATATTAGGTGTGGTGGAATTTAGAAAGTGACATTCATTTATGAACCTTTTTACCCGTTATTAATGGAAGCATATAATTAATTGGATTGGTCACATTTTGCTGAGTCAAAGTGCTGTTGGCCCCTGATAGTATAAGTATACTCTATTTCATGTGGTGTAGCCATTTTTATTAATGCTGGGGAGGAGACGATATTATTCTTTAGAATTATGAGAACTGAGCAAAACAGTTTGGGCATGATAAAAGGAAAATTATTTTGCTTAGTGATACTTTTTATGTTAGAATAATATAAAAATATCTTTCTAGCTTTTGCTGTATTTATAATTTTGTGAAAGCTGTCAACGTTGAGAAACTGTCTTGATAACCATTTTGCTTAGTATATAAAGAAACATTTAGAGACTATTTAAAAGCCTTGAGGACGAAGTGTGTCCAGAATTTACAGAGAGACAATCCTGTGGGAGTTTTCTTCTCTGATTATATTAATAGATACCTTTGATGAATCTAAACTTGAAGCTGACCTTGGACAAAAAATTATGAAAATGGGGATTTTAAGCATTCAGATAAGGAGTGGAGTGCATTCGTTTGCTCGGCATTCACGAGGCTTGCTCTACACCATGACTTAGGAATCTTTTTGCAAATTGCATTTCCTGAGTGAGATTTCTTGCCAAATCAGTGGATTCAGTGTTTATTTATGGAAATGTTGGAGTATTAGATTTGTGATGGAAACATCTAAAATACAAAATGTGTTGCAGCTAAGGATACTTATCAGAACAGAGTACTGACCTCACCGAGAGTGGTCACAGAGTGGTGGGGAGAGGGTCTTGGAGACACCTGGGCGTGTTCACTCATGGCAGGTGCCCCTTGAGTGGCTTCTCTGTGCTGATCTGTGGTGGGTGCAGGTGGGACAGTGGTAAGCAGCCTGTCAGTTATTCTGCTATTCCTGGAGTGTACATTCTAGTACAAGAAATTAGGAGCAAACAAATTAGTTAACTTGGCTTGTGGAAATTCGTTTAAAAAAGCAAACAGAGTGTTATAGGAAATAAAGGGCAAGGATTTTGAAAATGAGTCAGGGAGGACCTCCCTGAAGACTCTAGTTAGATCTGTGAGAAGTCATGGGGTTGGTATGATATGTCACACTGAGGAACCAGCTTAGAGTAGAGAGTTTGGACTGTTCATGGAACTTAACAAAGACCAGTGTGGCAGGAAGGTGGGGTGGCCAAGCGTAGAAGATGGGGTGGAGGGAGGGCAGGCCTTGCTGCATGGAGTTTAGATTTTAATCTCTATGTAATGGAAAACTATAGAAGTGGTTTAAGTAGAAGATAAATGTAATCCAATTTATATTCTTAGAAGCTCTTTTGGCTGTTGCAAAGAAAATAGTTTGTAGTTGGGCAAGATGAGGAGTGGGAAGATAAATCAGGCAGCTTGTAATGAACTAGGTGAGAGATTGGGTGAGGATGTTGGTCATGGCGATGGAATGAAGTGGAAGATTGGAGATACACTTTGGAGACTGAATTGATTGACTTGCCAATGAATTGGATGTGAGGAAGGAAGTATAATGTGGAATCAAAGATGACTGCCAACTTTTGGTCTGAAAAACTGAGAGAAAGATGGCGGCATTTATTAAAATGGGGAAAACTGTGTATGAGACAATTTGGGCGGGGAAGAAAGGCGAGGATGTTAATTTGAAATACAGGTGGAGGTTGCCAGAGGGTACTCTGAACTAGGAGGAAGGAGCGAGCTGCAGACACAGAGCTGAGGGCATCATCACAAGGAAGAAAGAGCAGCTCAAGGCCAGTGCTGGGGTGCCCCGTCGTCTAGAGATTCCATAGAATAGGAGCTGGACGAGAAGGCTGAGAAGGAGTGGTCAGCGGGTAGGAGGGAAACCAGGCTGAGACTGAGCTCAGGATGCAGAGTGCAGCCAGTGGTGGTGGGCAGGGAAGAGGTGAGACAAGCTGAGGGCAGAAGAGGGTCCATTTGCCTTTACAGTCAACCTCTGCATTCAGGGACGTTGTCGTGTTTGTCTTTGCATCCCCGGCACCTAGAACGTGATCCGGCATAGGAGGCAGTGAGTGAGTACTTTCTGAATAGGAGGGCCACACCATGAGTCTATCAAGAATTAACATCCAACTATTGCTCTTTGAAGTGAGGTCTATAGCAACTGAAGATGCCTTTCTTTTTTTTAATATTTATTTTAGTTGTAGATGGACACAATACCTTTATTTTATTTATTTTTATGCGGTGCTGAGGATCGAACCCAGTGCTTCACACATGGAGGCAAGCACTCTACCACTGAGCCACATCCCCAGCCCAAAGACGCCTTTCTTATCACTCACTAAAATGCCAATAAAAGACAATCTGTGATTTTCAGCCATGGCTTCAGAAGTATGATCATGTAAGTTATTTGATCAATAAGTTAGTTACTTCTGTCTTACAGAAGAAAGGTAGTTACATTGATTTTGAAGAAGAGAGTAACTGTGTGGTATATGAGTTTCATGTAGTGAAACAGGCATCCAAATAATGAACTATTTCTACCTAAGTTTGAAATTGTAGAAATGGTATAAAAAACCTCTTAATGTGTTAGTCAGCTTTCCAACTATATAACAAAATACCTGAGATAATTAACTTATAAAGAAAAAAGGGTTATTTTGGCTCACATTTTTTTTTTTTTTTGGTGCTAGGGATTAAACTCAGGGGCACTCAACTATTGAGCCACATCCTCAGCCCACTTTCGTATTTTATTTAGAGACAAGGTCTCACTGAGTTGCTTAGCACCTTGCTAAATTGCTGAGGCTGGCTTTGAACTCACAATCCTCCTGTCTCTGCCTCCTGAGCCACTGGGATTATAGGCGTACGCCACCACACCTGGCTTGGCTCACAGTTTTGAAGATTCCAGTCCAAGGTTGTTCGGTCATTTTGTTTGGGCTTGTGGCAAGGCAGCACATCACAGCAGGAACACATGGTGGAGCAAAACCACGTGTATCACAACCACAGAGCAAAGAGAGAGAGAGGTAGGGATTTGGGTTCACAGTCATCTTGTCATCTTCAAGGACACACCCTCAGGGACCTAAAGACTCTACCTCAGGACTACCTCAGGTTTAAAGGTTCTACCACCTACCAATAGTGGGACACTGAGGATTGAGCCTTTAACACATTGGACTTTGGGGGACATTCAGCAACCAATTTACACTGGTTAATTTTTTGAGGCTTTTTTTTCCTGATAAGTTTGTGGAGTTTTCTTTTTCTTTTTTTTAACTTTGGCCAAGGGAAATGGTAGAGGAAGCAATTAAGAAGAAAGAGATTAATTTAATGGGAGAGGACTCAGTATTTTTTTTCCAGTGCTGGGATAGAACTTGCTAGGCAAGTGCTCTACCATCAGGTTACACTCTGGTCCTCAGTCATTTTTTTTAAAGAATTTTTATTTATTCATTCTTACTTGTTCTTTTTAATTATCCATGACAGTAGAGTCAAGAGTCAATTTTGACATCATTCTATAAATATGGAGTATATCTTATTCTAAGTAGGAGCCCAGTCCTGTGGATGTATATGATGGTGAGATTCACCATGGTGTGTTCATAGATTTACATAGGAATGTTATGTCAGATTCACTCCATTGTCTTTCCTATTCCTTTCCTTAGTCATTTTTAATAATGTAGTTTTTTGGACTGTACTTCTGTGGACCTGTGATCTTCTTACATTATATTTTTCTTTGTCTCTTTCCAGTGAAGTTCTAAGCAATCACTGTGAACTTACAAAACTTATACATTATTTATTAGTGTCTGATATAAATAGTATAAGCAAAAGAAAAATAATGACATTTCTCTCTCGTAGTTCATCAGGTAGTAGAAATCAGTACAAGAACAGAAAATGGTAGATTCAGCTTTACCTAGGTGGGCTGTCTCTAGAAGGAAAGCCCAAGCACCTTCTGATCTGTGTTCAATGCAAGCTCTTCCTGCTCCAGTTAAGAGTGCCGAAGCAAGCTGGGCATGGTGGCACACGCCTGTAATCCCAGCACTTTGGGAGGCTGAGGCAGGAGGATCATGAGTTCAAAGCCAGCCTCAGCAACGGCGAGGTGCTAAGCAACTCAGTGAGACCCTGTCTCTAAATAAAACACATAATAGGGCTGAGGATGTAGCTCAGTGGTCAAGTACCCCTGAGTTCAGTCCTTGGTACCCCCCCAAAAAAGTGCTGAAGCACTTTAAAAAGGCCTGTGGATACATCATTTCTGAATTTATTATTTTTAAAAAAATTTTTTTCAGTTGTAGATGGACACAATATCTTTATTTTATTTATTTTTATGTGGTGCTGAGGATCGAACCCAGTGCCTCACACGTGTGAGGCAAGTGCTCTACCACTGAGCCACAATCCCAGCCCCATTTCTGAATTTCTAATAATGTCCACACAGTGCTTATTTATGCAGAATACTTATGCTAATGTTGTCATTGAATCTCACAACCACTTCGAGAGGCAGGTATGATCTCAGTCCAAGATTGCATTTCAGTTAGGTCTGAGCCAGTCGCTAATCTAGGTCTCCTGACTCCGGATCCTGTGTGCCTCCCCCTCAGGACTGCTGCCCGTCATGGTCATGCTCCTGGTCTACTCAGGAAAGCAGATGTGATACCGAGACATCAGGTGGGAGTGCCAGTTTCTTCTCCCTCACTGCCGGACATTCATTAGTTTAAAACTGCTGGCAGATAATGCATCTAAATCACTAGTCCATACAGACGCCAGTGGCCTCTTTCAGAGTTAATAGCTTAGATTTCTAGATCATTAACTCGGTGTATGCTAATGAATAGATTATGCTTTCCCATCAAATTTAATTGCTTAGTCTTGGATGAGGGATGAAGTAGAGTGCTCATCTTTGAGGGGGGCTTCTGAGTTGTTCCTTATGCTGTCACGCAAGACCAGGAGCTCCTGGTGACAGGTGGGATTCTCACAGAGGCAGCTGTTGGGCCTCCAAGAGTGAGTGCTGAGCATCTGTTGAGCCTGTTTGTTTAGGATTTTCTAAGTTTGAACCTTCATATTTTGCAGGAAGGATGTTTTTAAATGAAAAGGCACAGCAACAACCTTCATTCTGAGAATATCACCTGTACACAGTCAGAATATCCTCATGTTCTGAAGGGAGATTCTGATAATTGAGACTGATATCGGAAACTGGTCAGCATATTATCTAGTAATTATGAACAGGCATACGACTCAGGCTTTAGCCGGAAACCAATTTCTGAATCCCTAGGTGGAAATCTGGACTTTCTCGGGTGTAGATGCCACTTGTGTGTTGAAGCCTAATTTGAGACTCAGGTGCCATAAATAGGAAGACTGGGAACATTGGGTTTTGTGAATGAGAGACTTGGCATCAGAGAAATGGCAAGTGTGTGTAATTTATCATTAGCTGAGCTTAGGAACCAGTGTTCTGCCTTGCTGTTCGCACACAACAATACGATGGGTGCCAGAACCAGCCATGTGTTATTGGAGACACAGAGTTATTAGTCAGAGAGTCCAGGATGTCACAGAAGCTGATGATCAAGAAATGCAACTGTGTGAGGAGCACTGTTCCCTCTGGCACAGAAGAAATTGAACTGGAAGCAGCTGTTGGCACTAACAACAGAAGCCATGGACAGCGGGCATGGGGATGCTTTAAGTTGCTTTTCCTGTTAGAGGGCCCTCTGAAGATACATTGTCTCCTTCTCTTCATAGCAATGTTTGTGGTGTTTGTTTTCCAGGATGGGAGGAGTAACCAGGAATGTGGGCTGGGAATTGGCAGTTGTGGTTTCATAAAGGGGAAATATAATCCATCCCATTAGTGTCAGATTAAAATGGTTGATAGATTCTGTGAGCATGATTAAGGCTAAGAGGTTATTTAGGTAAAATCGTCTACTACTAAATTTAACATGTGAAATAGAAGAATTATATAAAGAAAAAACAAGCACGAAAATCCAAGCAGTTCAAGATCCGAACAGGAAAGACCCAAAACAGTGTACATGTTTTGAAGTATGAATGTTTTGGAAATAGAAAAACCTGAAGAACTCTTTTCTAGTGGCTTTTTAATACAACTGGTATATAGTAAAACTCTGAATGAAAATGTGAAACTTGTTTGGGAACGATCTTCAAGGAAAGAGCAGAAGATTACTATACCCTGTAGCAGATGGTCTGCTGTAAAGGAAGGGAAACCAAAGAACTTGCAGAGGGGAGGATTCTGACAAGTGGATTTTAGAAATAGCTAAGAACTTGGGGATGAGTATCAATTTGTTATACATCTCTATGTAATAGTCACCGAATGTGATGAGTGTTCTCTCCAAATTAAACTCTTACCACAACTTCGCATGGTTCCCATCTGGATAAATATTTGGGGAAAAAAACCTCCCAGGGATTGTAGCTGGCAAGAATTCTGGGAAGGTAGGCACCAGCACGACCCACTACCCTGTCCCTGCCCATTCTGCCCTGCCTCTCCTGACCCACAGCACTCCTGGAGCCAGAGACCCCTGCGTGCAGGAGAGAGCGCAGCTTTAGGGAAGCCGAGGTGGGGAGTTGGAGCAGAGGGGAGCATTCCTTCTGGGCCAGGCTGGCGCTGAAGCCGGGTCTGAGGCGTCTTATGGAGGAGCTGATGTACTAGATGCTGGGATGCAGTTGGAGGTTGGAGGACTCCAAGGATAGTTGAAAATCACCCTCGCTTCAGTGTGTGTGTGTGCATGTATTGTGTTCCCCCAGAGACCCAGGAGACTCAGGGGAAAATGGACATCTGGGCTGAGTCCCTCCTGGCCCTCAGGCTCTGGAGCAGAAGGGCTTCCCTTCTGTCGCCTTGGTGTAGCCCCGGCAGCGAGCCCCCTGGTTGCACTGCTCTGTCACAGGAGCAGAGACCACTGGACTTCCCACTGCTCATGGAGCTGCAGTCACTTGGTCCTCAGGCCAGGACCCCCGCAGTATAACAAAGGGAGATGATGGCGTTGCAGCCAGAGAAGACAGTCTGCGAGAACAGGTCGGACGCGGGCTCCATGCCACCCGAGCGGCAGCTGGAGACAGGGCAGCCTGACCAAAATAGTGAGAGTGCGGAGGGAGAGTTCAGTGCAGTACAGAAAGACTTCCCAGGGGTGCGGTGCACGGTTCCCAGTCCAACACTGCGTATGAATGAAGGAGATGATGATCATTCTTGAGACTTGAATCTCTAGCCTAGTGGGTGCACGGAAGAATCAGAAAGCACAGAACCCAAACGGAAAGGAGTGCAAATCACTAGATAAGGTCGATTCAGGAAGTAGGGCATGTGAGTACCAGCAGAGCCAGAAGGAGAAAGGAGCAGATGGAGGGAAGGCAGTAATCAGGTGAATGTAGGAAACACGTTTTCTGAACTTAAAAACCAAGACTTGAGTTTATACTTTAAATGACTTAAGTTCCCGGCGAGATTTAGGGACAAGATACCTCTGCATGTATTAGGAAAATTCTCAAACTCATAGGAAACAGGAGCAAAATCTTGGAAGCTTCCAGTGAGAGAAGATTACTTCTGATGAAGAAATATCAGACTAGCCGCAGATTGCTCATCCATGATGCAGGAAGCTGGGATAGTGGAGTAACTTCTGTAGACCACAGGCGAAAAAGCCCCAGTCTGAGACCTCCACAGCCACGCCGCCATTTCAGGGTCAGGATGAAGGAAGTTTGTTATTACATAGGGATTCAGGGGTATCATCACCCATTCATTCTCCAACGAAAATGCTTGAGAAGATTACTAAACATAACGCTGACCAGAAGCACAGACCTCAAGATGAGGAAGGATAACGAAGGAAAAACTTCCAAATGCAATCAGTTAGTTCAAGTCAGAAGGAAGGAGGAAGATCACATAAAACAGTCTTGACATCAAATGTGAACGAACTGGTTTTTCCCATTAAATATTTGATGCTGTTAGACTGAGTTAAAAAGCAAAACCCTCAAGCTGTTTATAGGAACTGATTGAAATAAGGCAATTGAAGATGGAAATAAAAGGCTGGATAAAGATCTCAGGCAAATGCAGAGAATCAGTAGAACTAGCAATATTAGCTTTAGGCAATGTGGTCTCAGTTTAAGGCATAAATAGGACAAGGAAAGACATTATTTAATGATGAAAAGAGTTTATAAAGAAGATGAAGCTTACATGTAAAACACCAGTCCACAATCAGTAGAGGAAGTCTCTTGGAAACATGAACATCATTACACTGAGATATGTTGACAAACCTCTTCTCTACCTCCACCTGTCACAACCTTGTGTAAATCATAAGATAGAAAAATTGAATAAGTAAATAAGTCATATTTAGTAGATAAGTGAGGATCTTGTATTTCTTGAAAATAGAATATTCTTTTCTGGAATACTTAGAAAAATGGATCATCCACAGACTACAAAGAGCACCTTAATAAATTCGAAGGAAAAGAGATGTTCATAGAGGTTGTTCTTTATCAGTATCCATTAAGGTCAGAAATAAATAGCAGAAGGTTAAAAAAAACGGAATTTTACTGTTTAGAAGTTCAAACACTTTATATTTTTTTGTATCAAGAGAGAAATCAAAAGTCAAATCAGAAGCTACCTAGAAATCAATAGAAGGAGCATGATCTATCCCCAAACCTTCAGGACAGAGTAGAAGCTGCAGGCAGTGGAAATGTCACAGTCTTTAGATACTTTTATTATGTAAACATAAGGACAATATATATCTCTATTATGAAATGGAAAAAAGAATGTCCAAACAAACTAAGTTGGATGGAATAATAAAGAGAAAAGCTGGAATTAATGAAATAAAAACAGAAAGATAAGCACATTGATAGCTGATTCTTTGCAAAGCACAATAAAATAGATCAAGGGTTTTTGTATCTAATTAGGAAATTAAAGAATAAAACAGAAGACTGCAAGTGAGAAAAGGGGCATAATCAGAGATGCAGGACTGGTTCAAAGAAGATGACAGACATTTTTTTTTCAACTCTGTGACAGAATTGGAAAAACTAGAAGAAATGGATTTTTTTTTCTTATCGAATATCAAAGTCCAAATTCAACTCAGGAAGCAATGGATAATTTGAATAGGCCAATAACCATCAAGGAGATGGAAAAGTGACTAAAGATTTGCCATTGACAATGGCAGTGGGATCATATGGAATTGCAGCTGTGTTTTATATGACTTTTCAAGAAGAAATGATTTTTATCATCATTTGAACTTCCAGAAGAAGATGCAGAACTTCCAATTTATTTATAAAATAAGTATGCATGTAATACTAAAACCCAGTAGAGTGCAAAAAAATTCTAGAGATCAACTTCATTTTGAATATAGATGTGAAATTCAGAGTGCAATATTAGCACATGGAACCCATCAGTGTATTTGAGGACTCCACTATGTCCAGAGGGTCTATTCCAAGAAGGGAGGAGTGCTCAGGCTCTCTGAGGGACCTTGGAGTCCTGGTGGGATGGATGAGTTTGCAGCTGGTAGCGTGGCCTCCCTGCGGTTTCTGCTCCAGAAGAGACAGCCCTGCTGCCGCCTTTCAGGGATGCTGGCAGAGCTAAGACTGTGGGCAGGTCTGCCTGGAGGTGCCCCTCAGAGGCGTCATCCAGGCTGATGGACAGGTTTGCTAGAGTGGGCCTGAGAGTCAGAGTAGGTCTTTTTAATTGGATATTTGAACATTCAGCATTTTCTTTCATGTTGCCAAGAAGCCCCCATATGGATTTTTGTACATATGAACAATATGATCACATCACCCTGTGTCGGATGGAGTCAGTGAAAATACCGTGTTTCAACAAGAGCTCAATATTGTCAAGCAGATAATTTAGGCTCTCAGAATTATCAGCTAGAAAGGAGAAGGGCGCATTCCTGCTCCTCCCCTCTAAGGGCTGGGAGCTGGGACGGAAGAGCACACAGCCCTATCTCAGTGTGTTTGGGTCTGGTTCCCTGTGTGCTGGGTTCACTTCTGCTCAGTGCTCCTCACTGGCCGTCCTCTCCCTTCCTCCTGGTGTCACCAGCTGTGTGACTTGCTTTTCTCTCTGTGACTCTGCATACCTCAGTCCTTTCCTAGGGCGAAGGGGCATCCTTTGTCATGCCTGCACCACCGTCGGCTTCAGGATGCCTGGACGTGGGAGGGTGTGAAGCCAACAGCACAAAGAACATGGCATGTCTCCTCTGTGTGTGGCTTCTGGGAGGGCTGGCGGGAGCACTGTGGTCATCAGGGAATGACTGGAGCCACCCAGGAAGTAGATCCCCAGTGTGCTGCCCAGTGTGGGGGACCATTCCGTGAAGGTCGCTAGGGCCAGGAGGGGTGGCCAGGGTAGAGCAGCTTCTGACCTCTTGGCTGTGCCTCGGATATGCTCCTTCCGCAGGAGGAGGAGAGCCTGGCAGCTCTGTGGACTTGTGGGCAAGATCCAGTCCCGCCTGCAATAACATGGGCACGTGTGCTGGACAGGGTCAGAATCAGGCATGAAGGAAACATCAGGGCCTGTGGAAGGAAAGTGACCAAAGGAGTGCTGGTGTGTGTGTAAGACTGGAGCCACCGACGTGGTTCAGGAGAGCAGTTTTGATTTGTGGGCACTGATGTACAGTAAACTTTTTTTTTAAAATCCTACCTATATTTTTTGGCTATCACCGGGGATTCCGTTGACTTCCTTTTTCTGCAAGTCAGCATCTTGCCACTGATACCTGTTATACATCCTTGTAGAATAGGAAATTGATTTAAAAACTAGCAAAAATCATAAACAAGAAAAGGAAGATGATATATGTGCACAGGCCATCTCTTCATGATTTTAAGGACTGTCCAGGTTTAGGTACCCACTGCCTCTTCTCCATTAACGCAGTGCCATCCATAACAGAGTTTAAATTCTAGCACAGCTGCGCTCTGCTTCTCAGAAATGTTATGACAGCCTTCTGCTAGTATGGCTCAGGGCTGTGCTCAGAAATTCAAGTACATTTTGATGTTTTCCAAGCAAAGCATAATTTAAAAGAAATCTACCCAAATTATCACATATATCAAAACTAAATGAAAAGGCTTTGGAGACTTCCTGCATCGCTGCTATGCCTCATTAATACTGAGGATTGACAGCTGAGCGTTCACATCAACCCCCGTCTTCTGCCATTTGTCCCAAGCCACTGAGAGTAGTAGTACTATGACTGGTGACAGGACTGTGGGTACCTCGTGCTGTGTGCTATGGTGGGGGCATTTGTGGGATGAAGCCTGTGAATGGATGAGTGTGGGCATTCTTTGGTGGCCACGCGGGTGTGGTTGTGTGGCCATGATGTACTCCATCTGCATTTATTTCTCTTTCTTGGGGAGCAGCCTTGACTTGTTTCTAGTGGTTACATCAGTGGCCTTCCTCTTCCTTCTGCCTCTGTGTACTTGTTGGCACTGTTGAAGGTATTTGGCACCTGTTGTTTACACAGCCATCCTCTGCATTGATCTGCTATTTCTGATACACCTTCCATTCTCTTTTCAAAGAGGCCAAGTGGTACAAGTATCAGAGAGAAAATCCCTCCTATCTGCAGTACACTGTAGGGCACACGCCCCGCTGTGGACTTCACACCCACCAGGCTTCTTACTTCCGCCTTCTTGGCATATTTGTAGATTGGAACAGCCAAGATGGAAGTGACACTCTCCTGGCCTGGAGACAGAAGAGGCTGAAAAGATGAAGGGATTTGATCTCTTAGGTCCATTGCTCCTTGGAGCTCAGACAATTCCATGAAGCACTTTTAGACACACCTGTTGGGTCCACTGTTCACTATATCAGAATCTGTTTTTTTCTTTCTTTGCAGACCCTTTACGTGACCTTTTCAAATATGCATCTGAGACAGAGAGTCCTGTGAGGAAGTTGAACAGGCCTGCGGGATTTTTGTTTCTGTCACTACTTTTCCAGTGTCTTCGCCTCCCTGATGGGTCCAGATGAAATGATGGTCAGAGGGACACCTTAGTCCAAGTTGTTCCCCAGCCAGACGCATCTGCATAGGAGTGGACGCTGATTCAGGATGGCGAGCCAGCCACCCGAAGACACTGCAGAGTCGCAGACATCCGATGAGCTTGAGTGCAAGATCTGCTACAATCGATACAATCTGAAGCAGAGGAAGCCCAAAGTGCTGGAGTGCTGTCACAGGGTCTGCGCCAAATGCCTCTGCAAGATCATAGACTTTGGGGACTCCCCGCAGGGCGTCATCGTCTGCCCTTTCTGCAGGTTTGAGACGTGCCTGCCCGATGACGAGGTTAGCAGCCTGCCCGACGACAACAACATCCTTGTGAACTTGACTTGTGGGGCCAAAGGGAATAAGTGCCTGCCAGAGAACCCCACTGAGCTGCTGCTGACCCCCAAGAGGCTGGCCTCCCTGGTCAGTCCTTCCCACACGGCCTCCAACTGTCTGGTGATCACCATCATGGAGGTGCAGAGGGAGAGCGCCACGTCCCTGAGCGCCAGCCCCGTGGTGGAATTCTACAGGCCCACGAGTTTCGACTCTGTGACCACCGTGTCCCACAACTGGACTGTGTGGAACTGCACGTCCCTGCTCTTTCAGACGTCCATCCGGGTGCTGGTGTGGTTACTGGGCTTGCTGTACTTCAGCTCCCTGCCCTTAGGGATCTACTTACTGGTGTCCAAGAAAGTCACCCTCGGGGTCGTGTTTGTCAGCCTGGTCCCTTCGAGCCTCGTCATCCTCATGGTGTACGGCTTTTGCCAGTGCGTCTGTCATGAGTTTCTGGACTGCATGTCACTTCCTTCGTAACCAATGTGCAAAGTTACAAGTGTACGCGCATCGCCCTGTTCGAGGCTGGGCACTCCATGGTTTATTTTCTTTTATGTTCTTGAAGGTTACTGTTCATGGCTTTCACAGCCCTGGGTCACAGGTCTGTGGTCTGTTTCCCATCCAGATGTTGACTGGGTGGATTGTCCTGTGTGCTGGAGGTCGTCCATTTCCACACAGGGGTCAGCCAGGCAGCTGTGTAGGCTCAGCCCTGGTGGAGCCCCGGCTGATTCCCCCAGCACGTCCAGACACGCCCAGGGGAGGTGTGCTGGGCTGCAGTAGAGGTCGTGGTGGAACCAGTTCCTCCTGTCACAGTCACAGATGTTCCGTGGAGGTGTGTGGACACAGAGGGGTGGCTCTAGACACGGTTGCCAAGTACGTGCCCCTCCCCCCCCCCCGTGTTCCCAGTGAACTTGAGGTGCTTTCTGTGTTCAGGTAGTGTCACCCCGAAGTCTGCTGCTCCCCTGAAAGGCCCCCCTCTGCATTCGTCTGCCAGGAGGACAGACTCCTGGGGGTGGTTGGACTGAATGCCTGTTCTGTCACCTTTCTAGAGAGAATGCAGAGCTCTGAGGAATTCCACCCGAGCAGGCCGGGTGGCAGAGGGTGGCGTCTGCTCGTGGAACCTTCTTCCCAGCCTGCCTGAGAGTCGTTAGGTGCTGACGACACTCTCTGCCCCAGCCCTTCCTCTGAGCAAGCTTCCATTTCACTTGGTCTCTTTGGTTATGTCTCTTTGGTTAGATTTTCTTTTCTTCCCATTGTTTAAAAAATACGATTAGGACTTGTTTAGCTCAACCCCGGAACAATTCGGGGTGAATTTTGGCAGCGAAAACCCAGAAGCAGTTAGTGAATGCCCTCGCTCATGATGTGAAGCGCTAACCAAGTTTTCTGCTGAGCTGAGCCGAGCTGTACTGTATACAGTGGCTCAGGTTTAAGTACAACCCTGTGCCTGGAAGTCTGAGCCACGCAGAGGGCAGAGACAGGCAGAGCTGGCGTCCTCTTGGAAAGACCCTCCAGGGGTAAAGTGGAGGCGGGAGGCAGCTGAGCCTGGGACAGCCTGCTGTGGTCAGGTCAGTCTTGGGACAGATTCAAGTTCTTAGTTTATTTCAGATAGAAGCAGAAGCTCTGTGACTTAATAACTTCTCTGACGACATAGGGGAAGCTGAATGTACACGTTTAATGAGAAGGAATTGTCTAGCAGACTTTAGGGTTGGGGGATAGAATGTTCAAAGAAACTAGGCAAAAATAAATAAATAAAGGAGCTTTTTAGTCTCTTAGACCCATTACCAATGATTAACATTTAAATATTTGTAACTGTTAGAAAAGGGCTTTACTAAGGCTACTTTAACTTGTCTGTGGTGAAATATTTGTTGCGTGAAATAGTTACAGAGAGCCAATTCCAATCTCCTTATTCCTTATTGAGGAAAAAGGGATACTTATCTAGAATAGCAGTTTGATTTTCATTATATAACCACTAACTTTAAGAACCTGTGTGCCCAAGGTAAAGATGATGAAAAAGCCTATGTGGAATGTGGGCCAGTGAATTTAAGCCCCAAAGTACAACTAAACACACGTATGATTCCATGAAATCTAGTTTAGGTGGCATTGTGAATGCAGTTTCCAGGAACCCATTTGTACTTTGAGTAAAATAATGTTTAAGAGATGTTTTGTGGTTTGGATTTATATATTTATAAGGTTTTTAAAAAACACTCGTTTTGTCTGAAGTGTAACTGAATAAATTGGTGAGTTACATGATGAGCTTTCCAGAAAGTGCTGGACATGGGTTCCGTGGGCTTTGCTTATTTGTAGAACATCTGCAGTGCTGAATTGGTATCTGTGCCTTGGTTTCCAGCAAGTTGATTTGGTTTAAAGGGTTTTAAATGTACAACAAGTTCTTCATGCTGTTGAATGGAGAAAGAGCAATGCTTTAATATTTTATTCACTGTGATGTCTTGTTTGTCTATTAAATTGTTATTATTTCAAACTGGAAGTTTGACTTCTGTGACTTGTGGTTGAGCTTCAGTTACGACTTTGGACTCCTGTTAACTTAAACTACAGACTTGAGTGTTCAGAAACACTGATTACGCTGAGGCCTTTGTCATGCACACAAAGATTCCAGAACTCCAATAAAGCTGACCTGACCCACCGCACTTCTGAGAGGCCTCTAAACATTTTTGTAAAAATAGGAAAGAAAAACTAGGGAAGAGAGAACATCAATATTATCTTTTATAAGCAGGTTTTTCAGTGTTAATTTGTTTGCTTTTCTTTCCAGATTTCCCTAGAGGGAATCCAATTTTGTTGTCAAATAGCTTCTCTTCTGTGGTCTGGGCAAATTTTAAAAGTTGCCTGGTACCTAACTATGACCATTGTTAGGCAAAGTGGAAATAATTGGAGAATTTGTAGCAGTTCTGTGTTTGTGATAGTGACTGGACACTGTGTGTGAATCAAGAATAATGGTTTCATTCACTTCTGAAATCTTTACATAAGCAAAGCAGCTACCTGCGTGGGTCCTCACTCACCTGCCAACGCAGCCTTAGTTACTGAGACCCGTGAACAGTGGCTGAGCACTTGCCAGGCTTCAAAGACACCCTGAAGACATGTCAGCCTGGTAGACCAGAAGCCACAGGGATGCGGAGATTGTAGGCCAGCTGACAGAGTGAGTCCTGGGCCAGGCGAGGGGCAGGTGAACCTGTCAGGGCAAACTCACCCGGCCTGTGTTAGCATTTTTGGAGCCATGTTCTGGCTGCAAACTCTTCTGGGTAAACACTTGCCTTGATTCTTTTGAAAGCACTGAAACATCTATTACTCCACAGCTTTCCTCAAAACCTGAGACAGTCTGGTTACAGGTAAGACCCCTGAAAGAAGTGAACCATTTGTTCCTGTAGCTTGAAATTGTGTGGCCCCCCCCCATCTTTGCCCCTTTGATAGATGTTTATTTCTTCTTGCTTCGGTATGCTTTATGAATTTTTATTCCTATAGGCTTAATATTGGGTCTTTCCTTTGAAGTCTACTTTTGCGTAAAAGAGATTTTTTAAAAATGTGGATAAACTAAATGTTGAGATTGGAGTAAATTCCGAGTGAGCCCTGAAGGCCATGCTGATTCAGCCCAGTCCTTGAATTGTTTCTGTCTGTGGTTTAATCCAAATCTAAGTCTCAGTGTACAGATATTTATGGTTCTGACATGAAGGTGCTTTCAGTTTAGAGGGAAAAAAAAATCAGAAATTAAAATATGTCCTGAATACTGTGTTACTAAATTGGGATATGTGCTAATGTATTTTTAAAAGTGGCTGAACCTTTACTTAATTAAAACATTCAATTAACTGAAACAATTACTCTATCAGCATTTTAATTAATCAGGAGTTTATTAGATTTGCAACATATTAACCTTTTAAATTGAGATGGTTGGAATTTCATGAGAAAGAACGCGCTTGATGGCGGATTGGTTTAGCTCTTGGCTATCCTACCAAGCATACTTCTGCACGTCATCATCTCAGGGGAGAGGTCCTGCCTGGGGACCCAGCCCTGGGAGTTGCTGGCTTGGCAGTGAACAGCAACCCAGGGTGAGCGGGTAGAGATGTTGGCTGGAGGGACAAGAGTCTAGGGCTGAGCTCTCCAGGGCTTACCTTGGGATGCTCAGGGGAGGAGCTGTCAAGGGAACTGCAGGGAGGGGCAGGAAATCTGGTCAGGGAAGCCAAGAGGAAGGAGGTGGAATTGGGATCATTGGGTGAACACTGATGCAAACAGACCACAGATTGGTATATGAAAAAAAAAATTCTTTAAGCTTTTTGCATGAGGATTTTCAACTATATGGAATAGCTAAGAGAGGAGTGTAATTATCATTGGTTCACTTGAAGCCCTCAGTTAACCTTTTGCTGCATTTGGTTTTTCTCTCTTAATCCCTTTTGACCCATTGTCCCAGATGTGGAACACCTGTAAAAACTTAAAATGAGCAACAAATATACCTCTTACAGTAGCTTTGAAATAATTCTGTTTTTCGAAGTCTAAGTGAATAATTGGAGCATATGAAAAAAATGTACTTCCATATTTACAGATGAAAATACACGTAAGGGAGATCTAAGGTCTGGATTTTAATTTCCAACCTATTTTAATGCTCTGGTGTCAATTTCATTGCAATAGTTGCAAATCGGGAAACTTGTGACTTAACGGGTTAGGTAAATGTAGGCTGTGTAATTCTGTACTTGACACTTCCCCTAATTCTTGCCAACATAATCCAGGTTTGGTGTGCCAGGCAAGGGCTCTCTCTTTCCTTGTGGGATATTCTGGACCAAGGTCAGATGATTCTGAGAACTAGCCTAAGGTTACATTCCTTCTCTATAGTTTAGAATGAATTGAGCTTTTTATTGTTCTTTATCTCTGGATAAGAAAGCTTATCTTGTAATTTTAAATGAATTTTAATTATTTAAACAAAATTTTAGCTATGAAATACTATTTTTAATACTAAACAACATCATTAATCAGTAAATAAACATTTGTTTTGGACAGGCATTGAGCCTAAGCCTCCCATACTCTTTCTTTCCCCTCTCCATTTTCTCTGATTTCTCATTCTTCTTCTTGCTCCTCCTCTCCTCTCCTTCCTTCCTCCCTCCCTCCTTTCCTTCCTTCCTCCCTTCCTTCCATTTTTTCTTTCTACATGGGATTGATCCCAGGGGCATTTAACTACTGAGCCACATCTCCAGACCTTTTATATATTTTTTTTATTTTGAGGCAGGGTCTTACTAAGTTGCTTAGGGCCTCACTAAGTTGCTGAGGCTGGCCTAAAACTTGTGATCCTCCTGCCTCAGCCTCCCAAGCCACTGAGATTACAGGCAAGTGTCACTGTGCCCAGCTATCTTATTTCTTTAAAGCCATTTATGGAAGAAACTACTATACTCCCGGCCACCCCCATCTCCACCTCCTGTACACACAAGCAAACACACACACACACACACACACACACACACACACACACACACACACACATCCTCACATTTTAGGAAGCAGATATGTGAAAGATAGCCATATTTTTCTTGTACCAGTTGGTAATTATCTACTTACATACTATTTAAAAATATTTTTGTGATCACTAACAACTAACTTTATGACTTCTCATAGACTAATGGACTCAACTGCTTGTCTCAGAGGTAACTTTCCTTGTTTATGCTATTCTGTCACTGAGCAGCAGAGATCACCCTAGCTAAATGGCACATGAGCTTGTTGACATTGCTTCTGTGTGATGTGATTTTTTTTGATAGTCCAGCTAGAGTCTGTATTCTATTGTTCAATTTATTTTGGTTACAATTTTATGTTTGGCTAGAGTTTTTACAATTATAAAATTATTTCCAACCCATAATTTGACCAACGCTAATCACTGGTTAAAAGGGAGCAAATAATGTAGCCTAATTTTATGGAATTTTTCTGCTGCTAGAGCAGAGGATACAGTGAATTGGTCCCAGGAGACCAAAGAATACTAAATTCTGCTCTTGGAGCTGGGAGGAAATTTGCACTGCTAATTACTTAGCCCAGCTTTATATCCCAAATAGGAACCTTGCCAGATTTTTGAGGGGTATAAAATTTCATTATTTTAACTTACAGTATCGGCTACCTACTGTGCATGATGTATAGATCTTCCTTCACTCTCTGACATGACATCCACACACCTCATTGTAAAAATACAAAGATGATTACAGTCTTTAAAAGGAGTGTCTCATTAAAGCAGTTCCAAAATACATGATGCAGCGTGTCCACCCAGAGGTCCAGGAGGGGAGACTCGCCGGCTGTGTGTGCAGAGGCCGAGCACCTGTATCCTCATCTCAGAGATTCTCCTTGAGCACCAGCATGTGCGGCGGCTGAGAAGTCGGACAGTTTGAGAAACCTGTTAAGAGGGTTAGTCCAGCGTCATCTGCACTTAACTGTGGAACTTTTTCTCGAGAAGTCTGATTTTGTGGATTTGTGGAGCACATTTTGTGAACTCTGCCTTAGTTGATAAAAAGTCTCCATACAGAATCTGACTACAGATGTAAATCCCTGAACCAGCAGGGGAGTTAGAGGGCCAGGAAGGTTAATAAGGCCGTAGATCCAAACAGAGAGGCCAAAGGCAAAGGGTGAGGAGGGGGGACAGGCTGCCAGTAGCAAGGAAGTAAAAGGCTATTGATTTAACTTGTTTCCAACTTAAGCAATTTACATTCTTGTTGGAGTTTCATAGCTTCGTCCCTAATACCTACCTCAGTCTTCAACAGGTGATTCCACATAGGGAAATACCTAGATATAGACAAGGAAGTCTCAACTGGAATAATTAAGTATTAGTTATTTATTGAGCCTATAAAACTTCCACAGTTAATCTTCAAGGGGAACCTAATGTTCTAACTTTTGGAAAATATGTACCAGATGTAAAGTTCTGATCATCAAATGTCAGGGCTAGCAAGCTTTTCTAGATCAGAGCCCAACTGTTTATTTGACAGACGAGGAAGTCAACACTCAGAATGGATTGGAGGAGCCTACCTCTTGTCAGTACCTGCCAACTCGTTTTCTTTCTCTTATTTTTCAAATTATAGAAAACAAAATATGTAGCTGGACAGATATTATTTTATCCCCACAAGCTCTGGCTGGCTATAAAAATATGTAAAGGGGATATGAAATGGTCGTCTGGATTGTTTGTTCTGGAGAAGTAAAGTCAAAGCGTTTGAATCCTGGAAACAGGTCCATAAAACAGATGCTCAGAGCTTACTCATGCAGACAGCTGGAGCCATCAGAAAAAGGAAGAGGGTGTGGAGGTGATGGGCAGCCAGGCCACGTGTGACACAGGACCCAGATCTGGAGGCTCCTCATGCTTCCTGCCTCACTAACTGCACACCTCAGTGCAGCCCCTGACGGGCACACCATGGCAGTTTTTAAGGCAATTTCCTGCTTCGTGTGTAGGGGCATTTTGTGCCCTTGTGATGTCCTGAGCATCTAGAATCACTGTCACATCCAGGAAATGCTGTGCTAACGCCCTGCTCCCAATGCCAGACCTCTCTAGTGATAGTCCTTTGGGACGCCTTCCTCCCACCCCCCACAGTCCTGCCTCCCTCTGGTGCTTTTGAGTCACACATAGTTTGAATCCTATTGTTTCAACTGTACAGAAAGTTTGTTTTTTTTTTTTGGCTACCATGGATTTTACCCAGGGATGCTTTAACCACTGAGTCACATTCTCAGCCCTTTTTTTATTTTTTTATTTTGAGACAAGGTCTTGCTCAGTTGGCTAAATTGTTGAGGCTGGCCTTGAGCTTGCAATCCTCCTGCCTCAGCCTCCCAAGCCATTGGGATTACAGGCATGTTGGCACACCTGGCCAGAAACTCTTTTTTTCAAAGGAACTTACTTTTTAAAAAAAGTTGTACACATTCGTGGTATTAAAAGTTAAATAGTACCAAGCATATTTAATTAAAAGCAGATGGCTCCAGTCCATTCCTCCTGTCCCTTTAGGGCAACTACTTTGTACTCTTCAATCTCTCTGTTCCACATCTCTAAAAATTGTGCATATGTAACAATTTCTTACTTTGCCTGCAAGTTTTTGTCATTATCTATTGCTATCCTGTTGTAGAAGATGAGGATTTAATTTTCTTACTACATTACACACACACACACATACACACATTCCCAAAAAATCACATTTTTGGTGAAATGGGGATCCAGTGCTCAGATTGTCATGACTATGTAATATTGGTCAGAGCTGAGGTTTTAGCGCACTCTGAACACATTTCTTATACTGTACAACTTCTTGTTTTCTCTGGAATTGTTTCATTTAAAAATTACTTAGATTTCTTAGTAATTTAAAAATTACTTGGCTTTCTTCCTATAACTGAAGCAGCCTCAGAGTCTCAAACAACTAAAAAACAAAAAACAAAAAAAACACCTTTCCTTCCAGGTCACTATCACTTCAAACCCAGTACATAGCTTGCTGGTGTGCCCTCCTGGAGCCTGCCCTCCTCAGCCTCGTTCTTGATCTAATCTGGATCAGCTACCTTATGCACAGGTGCATCTGGGAACTCTCTGTCGTCCTAGGAATTCTCCAATGCCCTTTTCTTGAATCCTTTGCCATCTTTTCCTGGTTTGTTCATTTATTTAGTGTGTGTGGTGCTGGGGACTGAGCCCAGGGCCTTGTGCATGCCAGGTGAGTGTTCAGCCTCTGAGCTACTTCCTGGCCTGCTTTATTCATTTTTGATGAAACCTATTTTTTTCCAGCAGCTTTCTAGGGAAAAAGGTGCATGGAGGTAAAAGTACTAAGACCTTGTATGTCGGAAAGATCTTTCTTCAAGTCCTCGGCCTGATGTCAGTCCCCATTGCTTGGTTGCCTTTAGACCTCCCAGTTTGCTATGGAGAAGTCCTGATTTCGGATTCTTTGTATGTGATTTTTTTTCTTCCATTTTGAAACCCATAAGGGTCTTCTTTTTACCCACAGTGTCCAAAAATTTCGCAATGAAAAATTGTCATGCAGCTCTTTTGCATTGATTGTACCAGACATGCAGGATTCTCTTTCTGTCTGGAAGTTCCTGTCCCTCAGTTCTCAAAATGTTACTGATGTTCCCCTCTCTCTCTCTTTCTTGGTTTCTTTTTTCTTTACAAAATAGCCTCCTCTCCATTTTCTTTCTTGGTGGGTCAGCTTCCGACCTTTTAGAATGGATCCTTTGATTTTCTTATCCTTTCTCTACTTTTTAAAAACCTTTTTCATGTTTGATCTAATTTTTGAGAATTTTCCTTAGACTGACATATCCTTTCTCTTTATCACATTTATCATCATTTTAACTCAGACAGTTCTCTTCTCTTCTGCATGTTTCTTCTCCTTTTATTTTTTTGAACGACAGTATTTTCTAGTTTTCACGAACACACTGTCTTCTCTCACCTTAGCAAGGACATTAATTCTAGAAATTGTGTGTGTGCCTTTGCTCCCTGCGCAGTGTGTTTCCTTTGAGTGAATCTGTCTTTTCGTTTCTGTCTCCATCTCATGGAGAACCTACACATCTCTGGTCTTCAGCTGTCTTTTCAGTTTAGCAAGGAGCTAAACAAACTGGTCGGAAGTTCTGCATGCGTGACTGGGGCTTGTCATCAGGGGGACCCTGGGGAGGATCCTCCTGTTTTATTGGCAGGTGCTCAGTTCCCACTCTGTGTGGATCTGTCTTTTTAAGTGGATGAGCTTCCCTGTAGAGGGTAATCCTGGCTGCCAGAGTTTTGCAAGCTGAGGGCAGAAGGGTTTTCTTTCTGATGGATGGCCTGTCATTTGATGCCTCTATTTTCAGCAAGACTCCTCACCTCATCCTCGGGGTGCCTTCTCCAGGCTGTAGCAGGGCAGGGCAGGGCAGGGGAGGAGCAGTTACCTGGCTGCCCAGAGAAATAGACAATAGAACGTGGGAGGTGAGTTTCTTTTGTGCCACCTCTGGACGCATTCCCCCAAGGTTCCAAGGTAGTTGCTGCCTCTAATTCTTGAGTTTTCCCAGGTTCCTCTGCATAAATCAACTTGCTTCTTTTTGGTATCCCTTCAGTTCCTCCCTGCTTCTCTACCTGCCCCTGCTTCAGGCTGAGGAGCAACTTCTCCATCAGCTTACTGCATTTATTAGCTGAGGTGATTCACAAAGAGCTCCTTTAGGTTCCAGAAAATTTAGAACTGTTCTTGTTATGTAGTGGAAGGATATACACAATGCAATAGGAGGTGAACATCTTCACAAAGCCAGTGCACAGCCATGTCCTGATTCCTCCCGAAGCATGGACGGGTCTGCTGGAATTTAGACACAGGTCCTCAGCAATCTCACCAAAGAGCAAAATTCTTTAGCAGTGGGTGTTAATATCATCTCACTACATTAGGGTATGAAAAATGTACAGGGGAGCTTGGTAGTTTTTTAAAAAAATTTCACTTCAACATTCCCTATACTTAATGGGGAAAGGGAAAAAAATGATTGCTGGTTTAGAAATTATTTGAAATAGAACTTGAATAGCCATGAGCAGAAATAATTTTCTTCTTTAACGTAAGTGTAATAAACATGCCATGGCACTAGGGGTATACAATAATTCTTTAGCAGAAATGAGACATAACACTTAGAATGATTAATGATCTCATAATCTGAAAATCTCAGATCGTCAAAGCCAGCATTTTTCTTTTAAAAGGTTTATTATGGCCAGGTTATTCATCAAAATCTGTTTTGCAACATGCTGACATTGTTCTAATAGGAAATTCGGAAATAATTAAACATCTGTCGGGCATCATTTGTTTTCAATTATGCAGGTAAATGTGAGACTGGAGTCTGTTGTCTGTGTAAATATCTGACATTGGTACATCTGCCAATGCTGCATAACCTCAGGTTGCAAAATCACAATGGGCTATACATTAAGCAGCAATAAGCCTCAAGTCATGTAACTCTACAGAGCAACCAAGGCGTTTCCTATGCTTTTTGAGCAACGTTGTGCTTGTGAATTACAAAGCCCCCAAGGAATCTGGGGCCCTGTTCCCTTTACTGTTCCATCCACTGATGGAAGCCCTGCCATGATTTACTGAGCACTTACTATGTTCCAGATTCTGGGCTCAGGTTCTTATATGCCTTATCCCAGGTGATTGCCATAGCGAGCATATTTTCCTCATCTAGTAAGTAAATTCAGGATGCCACCAACTGAAAAAGAAGTTTTCTTTCCCCAAGTCAGCTCTGTCTACTTCCTGGAGGGATTTCCTTTTTATTTATTTATTTAGTTATTTATTATTTTGGGAGGGGATTTTCTTTGAACCATGTGTGTGTTTTGACATATCTGCTCACACACTACCTCTTGATTTCTGCTGTGAAAGAGGAGATTTTAAACTCATGTTACTTCCCACTTAATCTTTCAAGTTTCATTGGTTATTACTGATAATTCTTCTACTGATTATAACTTAAGTGTTTGTGCTCATTTCCTTATGGCTGGCTGTCTCTCTCTGTGTTCCGAGATCCAGCTCATTTTGATTTGGGATTGAGATTCTGAGAAGAGCCTGCTAAGGCCATGCTTGCAAGCAGTAGTAAGTAAATAATTTTAAAATAAACTTTTAGGGGCTAGGGTAATGGCTCAGCGGTTGAGCGCTTGCCTCGCATACGTGAGGCACTGGGTTTGATAAAATAAATAAAGATATTGTGTTCATCTACAACTAAACAAAATATTTAAAAAAAATAAAATAAAATAAACTTTTATTTTGGGAAAGCTTTAGATTTCAAGAAAAGTCCAGATGATAGTAGATACCCGCATCCAATTTCCCCTATTATTAGCAGTTAACATTAATATAGCACATTTGTTGCCATGAACGCACCAATATTAATATTTTATTAACTAAAGTGCATACTTCGAGTTTCCTTAGTTTTGTTCTAATGACCTTCCTCTGTTTCAAGATCCCATGCCGGACCCTATATATTTCATGAGGATGTCCTGTTTTCTTAGGTGCCTGTTGGCTGCAACAGTTTCTAGGACTTTCCTTGTTTTTGATGACCTTAGCAGTTTTGAGGACACTGGTCAGGCACATCATGTAGCATCCCTCAACTGGATGTGTCTGCTATTTTTCTTGCGAGTAGCCTGGGGTTATGGATTTTGGTGACCAGGAGCGCAGAGGTGGAGTGCTGCTTTCATTACCTGGTGGTGTGGTGCCCGCGCTCCAGGTAGGTGTTTGCCTTGATCACGTGATCGCATTTGTCGGCTTCCTCCTCTCCAGAGCGCCCTTGCCCGCTTCCCATGCTGTACCCTTGGGAAGGAATCAACATGGGCAGCCCCCGCATAAGAAGTGGGGACTTGAAAAAATAAAGAAGTGGGGAACTGTGCGTCACTTCTTGAGGGTGGACTGTCCACATCAAGTAAGATATTTCTACATGGAGCCAGGCGCGGTGGCGCAAACCTGTAATCCCAGCACTTAGGGAGGCTGAGACAGGAGAATCGCGAGTTCAAAGCCAGCCTCAGCAACAGTGAGGCACTAAGCAACTCAGTGAGACCCTGTCTCTACATAAAACACAAAAATAAAACACAAAATAGGGTTGGGGATGTGGCTCAGTGGTCAAGTACCTCTGAGTTCAATCCCCAGGATCCCCCCCCCCCAAATATATATATTTATTTCTGCATGGGAGATCTCTTTTCCATCATTTATTGGCCTGCTTGATTTTTATTTATCTCAATATGGACTCACAGATATATATTTTTTACTTTGGCATATAATCCAATACTACTTTATTTAATTTCTTGCTCAGATTTTTCCAGCTTTGCCCCTTGAGAATTCTTTTACTTGGCTTATATTTCCTTTTGACATATTCCAATCATTGCGGATATTTGTTTTGTTTTGTTTTTGAGCACTTCCTTACTACCAGGCACTACAAGATGTTCTAAGCTCATCTTGTGTATTTCCTATCTCAGTCCTAAGATCACTTGTCCCTTCAAAGAGTTCTAGTTCCTTTTACTGGAGAGTGGTATTAAAGACCAGACCACAGCAGGGAGCTGTGGTGCACGCCTGTAATCCCAGAGGCTCTGGAGGCTGAGGCAGGAGGACTGCTGAAAGCCAACTTTCAGCAACTTAGCAAGGCCCTAAGGAACTTAGTAAGAGCCTGTCTCTAAATAAAATAATTAAGAAGGGTTGGGGATGTGGCTCAGTGGTTAAGTGCCCCTGGGTTCAATCCCTGGTACAAAAAAACAAAAACAAAACATATCACAGGTGCCAGGTGTACAGTTGCTCCTGAGGTGTTGTTTCTAGGCCCCTCGGTTGGCAGAGCCGGGGAATCATGTACACTAACTGTCATATATAGCACACGCAGATCTGTAAATATTTCTCTATGCATCCATCTGTACCTACAGGAAATTAAACAAGAGCTGTACTGCTGTCTCCAACTTCAATCCAGGGCCACCTGGATCATTCTAGCCTCTTCCCGTTGGCTATCAGTGAAATCCCACTCCAACAGTGAGGAACCTGGCTGTCATCATCCGCCACCCAGTTACCTTTTGTTCAGTGCCCACATTGGAAGGTCAGCCCACATCCCCCGGACACTGCCATATTAGAGCAGGGAGATTTTGTGCCACTCCTTACAGACTCCATTCATTTCCTAAGTCAGCACCCTTCCCCCATCTTCTTCATGAGTTTGCTTCAGACATTGGTCATACGATTAGATTGTTTTGTCACACTCTGCATTTCATCCTCAAGTCTCACAATTTCCTGAGTGATGTTTTCAGTTGGTGCACATCAAGGCTCCCTCTGTGTGCTGCTTTGAATTCTGACCAATGCCTTAAAGTCATGTTCCCACCATTACATACCACACAGAATAGTTTTGCCACCTGAAAGTCCCCTCTGCTTCATAGCTTTTAACTTTTCCCCTCCCTGGGAACTACTCACAGCTTTTTTTTTTTAATCACGTCTGTGGTTTTGTCCTTTCCAGATTGTCATATAGTCAATCACATGGTATTTTGCGCAACCACATGCCTTTAAGACTTATGCACGCCTTTGCATAGCTCGAAGGCTAATTTGCTTTTCTGAATAATATTCCCTTGACTGCTTCTTTGACAGTTTGTTTATCCATTCACCTATGGAGGGGCATCTTGATTGTTTGTGGTTATTGGTGATTATGAATGAAGAGTCACCTGTAGGTTTTTGTGTGGGCATAAGTTTTCAAATCTGTTGGGTCAATATCTAGAAACACTATTTCTGGATTGTATAGTAAGATTGTTTAGTTTTGTGAGAAACTGCAAAACTATCTTCTGAAGTAGCCGAACCATTTTGTATTCCCATCACCAATGAATGACAGCCTCCAGTTCTTGCATCTTTACCATCAACTGGTCTGGTGACTTTTGGTGTGTGTGCGGGGAGAGTGGGGGGCAGCCATTCTAATAGGTGTTTAATATTTCCTTGTTGTTTAATCATATACTTACATGCATTTAGAGACCTTCAGTAAGCTATCATTAGATCCTTTGCTCATTTTTAAATTAGGTTGTTTTCTTATTCTTTGTATATATTGGATACTAGCCCTTTATCAGATTTGTGTTTTGCAAACATCTTCTCCCAGACTGTGGTTTGTCATTTAGCTTTCTTAACAATGTCTTTTTCAGAGCAGAAGTTTTAAAAATCTAACTGATTAAGTTTTAATAAAATCTAATTGCTTTAGTTAGCTTTTTTTTTTTTTTTTGCTGCAGTGACTAAAAGACCTGCTAAGAACAATTTTAGAGAGGAAAAGTTTACTTGGGGTTCACAGTTTCAGGGGTCTCAGTCCATAGATAGCTGGCTCCATTCCTTGGGGCTCGAGGTGAGGCAGAACATCATGGTAGAAGAGTGTGGTGGAGGGAAGCGGCTCACATAATGATTAGGAAGCAGAGAGACTCTACTCACCAGATACAAAATAGATAACCCAAAGGCCCGTCCCCAGGGTCCCACCTCCTCTAGCCACACCCTACCTTTAGTTGCCACTCAGTTAGTCCTTATTAGGGGATTAATTCACTGATTGGGTTAAGGCTCTCATAACCTCGTCTTTTCTCCTCTAAACTCTCATGCATTGTCTTACACATGAACTTGTGGGAGGACACCTCACATCCAAACCATAACACCAATTCATCAGTTTTTTTTAAAAAAATGGATTATGGTTTCAGCATTGTATCTAAAAATGTTATCATCGAAATCAGGGTCAGCTAGACTTTTATCTTTGCTTTCTTCCAGAAGTTTCATAGTTTTGCATTTTACAGTTAGATTTGTGATACACTTTAATTTTGCAAGAAGTTTCATGAAACTTTTCTACATACAATAAGGTGTTTTTTGTTTTTGTTTTGTATATGAACATTCAGTTGTTCTAATTTTGGAAAAGACTTTTTTCTCTATCAAATTGAATTGTGTTTGCTTCTTTGTGAAAGATTGATCAATTATATTTGTGTGCCTCCATTTCTAAGGGAGAGCATTAAAATTTTCAGCATTAGGTGTGATGCTGCATAGGGTTTTATAGATGCTCTTACCAAGTTAAAGGTAGTCCTCCTCTTTCCTGTTGGGTTGTGAATCCCCGCACCCCAAGGTGTATTCCCTTTCTCAAGCCCTCTCGTCCAGCCTATTAAATTTGTCCAGTTGTTGTCTCCCAATTTGCTGGTAGCTCTTGTGTCAGTAATGGAATAGCCCATGAGAGTAATGTAGCTAATAAAGACACCTACTTCTCATAGAACATTTTGGGGTTGGGCGGTCCTGGGGTTGACAGAATGGCTCTGCAGTGTCACCAGTGGACCAACCCATTCATCCTTGTGTTCTGCCAGCTGCGTTGTTTGGGTGACATCTCCTGTAATGTCCATTAGAAGGTTGATTCATAGAACTGGAATATCTTCATAGAATGGGAATCTAAGCAGAAAGGGTTTGGGCAAGAAAATATTTCCCAGAATTCGAGTGAGCAAAAACTGGACCTTCAACCCATCTTCACATCCATCAGGACTGCTGTAGACATGGTTTATTTCCTGCATTGCTATCCAGACAAAAACAGGGATCTTAGCCGGGCACGGTGGCGCAAGCCTGTAATCCCAGCACTTAGGGAGGCCCAGACAGGAGAATCAGGGAGGCCGAGACAGGAGAATCGCGAGTTCAAAGCCAGCCTCAGCAACGGCGAGGTGCTAAGCAACTCAGGGAGACCCTGTCTCTACATAAAACACAAATAGGGCTGGGGATGTGGCTCAGTGGTCGAGTGCCCCTGAGTTCAATCTCCAGTACCAAAAAAAACAAAACAAAACAAAAAAAAACAAAAAAAAAAAAACAGGGATCTTCAGGCAATGAGGAATAGGGGAATGAGCTGGAGGCAAACCTCAGGGTCTGTGAAGCCATTTATCTTTTAATGCTTGGATAAGGTATGGATCCCTGCCCTGGCGGTGTCTTACCCCCTCAGCTCTCTTCACACAGAATTCTCACAAACATTGTCTGTGTCTGTGATTAGTCTTAAAGTGTTAACTGTCCTGTATTATGAGTTTTCTTTTCAAGCCTGGACCTTTTCTTCAGAAATCTGTCATGGTGTCTTGTGCCTGGAGGCCACACCTCATGCATTGCTTGGCTTCTAGAATCCCATGTGTGGTGCATTTACCCTGATGGTCTGCCGGAGCCACAGAACACAGTTTGGTGAGCAAAACCCCCAACAGGCTCCATGTTCCCAGTCCCCTATCTTCTGAATGTCTAGATTCCTCCCCTCTCCTCTTTCCACACACATAAAGGACGATTTGAGAGCTTAGTAGGTAGTTTTGAAAATAATGAATATATAATATGTAATATATTATAATATATTCATATATGTTCATATATATTCATAATATATTATATATTCATCATAAGTGAAGAATATTATTTTTGTAATATATAATGCAAAATGAGTAACGGTAGACCTCAAAAATACAGCCTAATCTTTTGAGGGCAAAGCAATCTTTTCTTTTTTTTTTTTTTGGTACTAGAGATTGAATTCAGGGGCACTCGACCACTGAGCCACATCCCCAGCCCTATTTTGTGTTTTATGTAGAGACGGGGTCTCACTGAGTTGCTTAGCGCCTTGGTGTTACTGAGGCTGGCTTTGAACTCACCATTCTCCTGTCTCAGCCTCTCTAAGTGCTGGGATTATAGGTTTGCACCATTGCGCCCAGCTGCAAAGCATTCTTAATTAATGATTAGTTTAAAAGATAGTTTAAAAGACTGCGGCTTTGCAATATGGCATCTTTCCTTCTATTGTAAACACCAAAAAAAGAAAAGAAAAAGCATTTTCCATTCATCACTTTAATGGTAATATTGGACACATTGAGATAATAATATCAGTTAAAAAGAATGATGGAGAATCTAGCAGACCAAGGCATCGGCTTGGGTGTAAACATGCAATTACAACTTATCAAAATTGTAAGCAAACATTTAAATCAGATGGGTCAAGAGCACAGAAGGATTATGGGCTGTGTCAGAGCATGGTCAGTGGGATAGAGAAGAAGAAAGAAGGACTGGGTATTGGGTAGGGGAGAGTGTTGAGATAGCCCACTCCCAGCGGAGGCCAAACCCAGGCTCTCCGAGAACCACCCTTCCTTTAATGACCAGTATCTGAGCAAGCTGCTTGGTGTTTATTTCTCGTGAGATCACACAGGAGAGTAACTAATTTTTACCGCTAGAAAATATATCACAATATTATTCATCAATTCTGAAGGGGGAAAAGTCACTATTGCTATAAATCAGATACCATGCTGGGTAATTAATACACATCGGTCTTTTAGAATTCTTCTGGGAATTTAACAAAATAGCTGTTGTTATCTTATTGTATTGATAGAAAAATGGATAGTGCAATTGGAGAAAATTACCAAGCAGTGGCAGACCTGAGACTTCCCCACAGCTGGCGGATTCTAAAACACGAGTTCTTTGCCTAAAGTGCTGGTTCTTTGCCTTGGCTGCACACAGAATCACCTGGAAGCTCTAATCCCTGGTCCTGCACAGGCCACCACCCTGACCAATTTAATCAGAATGTCTAGGGCTGGACCCAGGGAACCCACTGATTCCAATATGCAGACAAATTTGAGAACCACTGTCTTAAGAGACAGGCTTATGCAAAAAAAGAATTATTCCAACTAGAAATTACTAACTTGAAATTTATTAGCATAAGTGGGGTGGTACTTAAAACACTGATGAGGCCCATCTTGCCATATGCCTCGGAAAGTCATAAATGAAAAAAATATTGCCTCAGTGGAAAAGTACATGTAGTACCTGTGAACCCACGTCCTGGCTGTATCCAATCTCAAGTCATGCTTTTTAGTTTTTCTTAATAATTAACTTTGTACTCCTTTCTGAGCCTGTTATGCTTTCTCTCCAGGAAAAGGGTGTTTATCATTTCTTTGCCTCCTTTCGCTCTAATATTGTTATTGTCAGGGTCCATTTGGGGTCCAAGTCCTTAGTGTCCTGAACAAAGTACTGAGCAAGACACACACACGTAACAGGCTAAGTACAGATTCGTTGAAGGTGAAGGTGAGAGTAGCACTCCATAGGGTTGAGGAGGAGCGAGAGGCTCAAGCTCCCGGGTCTGGAACCTAGTGTCTTACATGCTGAGCTTGTGAGGCGTTTTCTTCTGTATACAGACCTGATTGTATACCTGACCCCATTTGCCCCCCACCATTGGTCACCTTGTGATCTCTAATTAAAATATCATCCAATTTTCCCCATTGGTTACTTTAGAAAACCTGATTAGAATACTTCCCACTTTACCCCCATTGTTCATTTTTAAATACCCGTGACTAGAGTTGTCATGGTGGTAAGTCCTCAGTGGTGGGAGTTGTCATGGTAATGGGACTTATTGTAAACAGGAAGAGGACTCCTTTCCTTTTCTTGTCCTCCAGTGTCTAATACCCTCTCTCGGCCATCTTGGTGTCCCTGAACTCCTCCCTAACATTATGTATTAACATGTACGTGGTCTCCAGCTGTGTGAATGCTCCCTGTGCCACACCACTCTCTGCAGTGTGGTCCTCTGGTTGTTTTGAAATGAATCTATGTTGACACAGGGCTGTGTGATATCCCACTGCGTGCCCACCGATGGTCTACTCTGCTGGTTGATGGACATTTGGATTGTTTCTCGATTGTTTGCCATTATAAACAAGAAGAACGCTCCTGGTCACACATCTACCAGGCAAGTGCTCAGGAATTCCTTTTGGAAGTACACAAAGAAGGGTTTTGTTGAATTGAGGGTTTTATATGTCTTCGACCTTACTTGATTTGGCCAATTGCTTTTCAATGTAGTTTTACTAATTTTTCACATCTGCCAGTGTTATCAGAATAGGTTTTATTTGTGTCCCTGACAATCCTGAGTGTTATGAAATTTTTAATTGTTACCAAACGGATAAGTGTGAAGTGGTTTAATTGCTTTAATTTGCATTTCCCCAATTTTTAAGTGATTTTAGCCGCTTTTCCATATATTTATTGGAAAATATAATCTTGACATAATTTGTTCCATTTCCTTCTGGCTTGCTTGTCTTTTCCTTATTGGTCTTCTGGGCATTTTTATGTCTGTTCTACACTAATCTCTTGTGAGTTATACACACTGCAAATATCTTTTCCAGTTTGTGGCTGTCATTTCAATTTGTGGTGTTCATTGTAAACAGAAGATTTTAAATTTAATGCAAATACACTGATCTTTTCCTTTATGGCTTATAACTGTCAAAACTTCTAAAAGTAATCTTTGTATACTCTGAGTCATAAAGATATTTGCCTGGATGCTCTTCTAAAAATTTAAAAGTTTCCACACGTATTCTTTAATCACCTGCAGTTTACCTGGGGACTAGTTTTTGTAGTGCGAGACGCTGGGTTGTGGAGAAGAAACAAGCATCCAGGTAGAAGGAAGCTTATCTAGATAGGGCCATCAATGTGACCGTGGAGGTTCCCACACTGGTGCTTCAGTTCTGCTCAAAGGTGACCCATTCCTTCTGATCCATCTCAGTGGCCAAAGTCAGTCACGGGAGCACGTCTAACTTCAGAGGGGACAGAGAAGTACCATCCCATTACAGGCCCAGGAATAGAAGACACCTGGGGTATTTGGTGAACAGCACAGATGACCATCATCACTTTGAAGTAAGAAAGTAATTTTTTTTGGAATCACCAATAGGGTCAGCACCATTTTTGAAGTCTCCATATTTCCGTATTGATTTGGAATGCCACCTCTGTCACCCGTGAAGTTATGACATCAGCGCGAGTGTATTTCTGACTTACTCTCTTGCAACTTTGTTCCACAACATCTTCATTGCATAGCTTTATAAAGCTACTCATCTGATATCTTGCAGCCAAAGACCCCTGACCTTGGTTGTCCCCTTTTAAATCGCTGCAGGCAAAATAAAAATAAACGAAAATAAAAAATAAACAAAATGGCCTCAGCAAGTCTTGATCCTTTACCTTTCCTATGAATTTCTAAGTCAGTCTGTCAAGTTTTATGAATCCCTCTTAGGCTTTTGTCCAGGCTCCTCAACAAGCAAAACCTCTGTCGAACTAGGAGCCTGGGTCTTTCTATTCCCGTAGGAATAATGGAAATGTCCATCTCTGAACTGCTGTCAGTGAGTGGAGAAAGAATTGTCTTGCTTTCTCTCCAAGCTCCTTCACCTTCCTTGGAGCTTCTACCACCCTTGCATGGGGCTTGCTCAGAGTCCACGCTACTTGGTAAACACTTGTTGACTGGACCTGGATGTGAATGAGTGGTGGGAACAATTTTTCATAGTGCTGGTGGGTGCAAACACAGAATCTGCTTCCTGCCATGAGGTGGCTGGATCTCATCCTGGGCCTTGGGTGGGATGTCACATTACAAAGCAGGGACAGAAGTTCTCATCCACCCCCAGAGCCAGGCATTCTGGAAATGAGGTCTATTTGCACCTCTTCTGAAAAGCATTGATCTCTGATCATGAGTCACTGAGCCCCAGGCACCTCTGGCAGTGCATGCAGCCTATGAACTAATCAGCTCCATCGCCCCAGTTACTCCTCCCTGGGGAAATGGCCAGCGTATACACAACAAATGCTTATTGAATCAGACTGGAGGGGAGATGGCTGTCTTCAGGCTCATAGTCCCTGATGGGGGGGGGGGGACATAATGGAACTTATCGAAGAAGATGTCCCTCTGAGCCCCTTGATGGCTCCCGGGGGACCTTCCCATTTCCCAAGTTACTGTGTGACTCACACCTCCATTTCCTTCCTTGCCCTTCCACAGCAGGAGAGGAAGATGCTGAGCTTCTGGCTCTTGCTGGGTGCTTCTTATGACTCAGCCAGCCAGCCTGTTAGCATTGATTTGTTCTTAGTGGGCACTGCGTGGGGCAGGAGGCTCTGCAGGCCACAGAGGAGAGCATGGTGCCTGCTCTCACTTCTGATTCTGTATTAGCAAGGCCAGAACTCAGAGGTGGTTCATCTGAGTTCAAGTACCTGCCTCCGGTAGTTGGTGTGCGTTGGTTAAGGGCTAAGGTACAGATTCACACATACTTTTGTACCCAGGACCTTTTTATCCAATGTAAAAAAAAATAAAAGCTTTGCAGGGAGAATAAAGATGATGAAGCTTGATGTCAGTCAGTTTTGTTAATAACTCTATTACCAAAGCATGGTACTTCACACAGTGAAAATAATTGTTGCTATTCAGTAATGGACGGCATCACTCCAAGGACAGTGCACACCTGCCCCGTGGAGCAATAGAAAGCAGACGAGAGCACTGGCCAAAGCGAGCATTGGTTAGTTATGGAGAAGGTCCACGTTGCAAAGGAAGTCGGGGAATGAGCTTCCAGGATGGCTTCTGCGTTGTTCCCTGGGGTTGCCGTAACAAAGCGCCACAAAATGGGTAGCTTCCACAGCTGTAGAAATTTATTTTCTCTCACTTCTGGAGGCTCGAGGTCTGAAATCCTGGCATGAGTAGGGCCATGCTCCCTTTCAAAGGCCCCCGGAGGATCTGCTCCTGGCCTCTCTCCCAGCTCCTTGGCTTGTGGCATGTAGCTCCAGCCTCCCTAGTGCCTCTGGCTCCCTCCAGGTTCCCCTTTCCTTAAGGACACTGGTCCTTTTAGATTAGGGGCCACCCTCCTCCAGTATGACCTCTATTTAACTCATTATATCCGCAGCAGCCCTATTTCCAAATAAGGTCCATTCTAGGATTCTGGGAGTTAGGACTTCAACATAAGGATTTTCAGGAGACCTAGTTCAACCCATGGTACCTTGCAACTCTGTGATCTGATGGATCAGATCAAAGAGATAGAAAAGTCCAGTTAAAATTAATACCCGTTTATACTACTTCTTAACCGTGTTTAGCTTTTACTCATCTAACCTGGTATTCCCCTTGTCTGGACTTAAAGTAAACACAACTTTTTTCTTACCCTGACTTTCTTTGAGAAGTCCTTGGACTTTCCAGTGTTTCTTTAGCTCCACAGAGAACCTCCTGCCCACAGCTTTCCCTCACCTCCTGCAAGAGATTCCTGGACTTGATTATATGTAATAGCAACATAATCTGGCCTCTATATCAGCAGTTAAGTTGATTTTCTCAATAATCTCTTTGCCCTCTCTTTATATGCTTTGCCAGCTGGAAACCAGAGCCGTCTTTTTGCAACCTGAAGCAAGGCTGCCTCCCCATCTACAGTAGCCTTTGCCCTCTGAACCTTCGGTGTGTGCACGATGGTCCCTTAACACCATCTTACACTCAAGATTCAAAATAAACTCATGGAACCTCAGCAACACCAGAAAGTCACTTTATGATCACTATTTAGTCAGAACACAATGAAACTTTGAAATACATTTACCTGGGCACAGTGGCATGCGTCTGTCATCCCAGCAAGTAGGGAGGCTGAGACAGGAGGATTGCAAGTTCAAAGCCAGCTTCAACAACTTAGCAAGGCCTTGAGAAATTCAGCGAGACCCTGTCTCAAAACAAAATACAAAAAAGGGCTGGGGATGTGGTTCAGTGGTCAAGCGCCCTGGGTTCAATCCTGGTACCAAAAAGCAAATAAATAAAATAAATGTATTTAAAAGGTGATGAATGTTTCTATCATGGGAAGATGAAGGCGATGCAACTAATTAGTAAAGCATCTTGTCCATGGACTTCCTCTGATGATCGTGGGACTATTCCTCTTATAATATCACAAGGAAAAGAATCAGGAAATACACCTATGTACTTTGTGCCATGTCAGCTGTGGAAAAAACACGGAGAAAGGGCTGGGATGACTTAGAGTGACATGTGAACAGTGGTTATCGACAAATAATAGGATGCGGGCGGTTCTCATTTTTTTCTTTAGATTTGCCGGTGTTTTCCAGCCATCTTTCAAGCAGCCTGAGTTTCTGCTATCCTTCGATTTCTTTTGTTGACGAGGACACAGGTGATAAGCTCTGCTTCTCTGCATCAGTGTGGTGTGTAGTACAGCCTCCTTCTGGGGCTTCCTTCTGAAACAGTCGAGGTAGGTCATTTACTCAGTGTTGATTGAATAGCTAAAAGAAAGATGGCTTGGTAGAGGAGTTTTGGCTGAGAAATGGCCACTTCCCTCCTTTTCTCTCCCAGCTATGCCTCGGATGCACGGTGTGTGCTCTGTGTAGGTCATGATGACATTGCACTCAGGAGCCCAGGTGGAGATGAAAATCAGAGTTTAGGTTAAGGCCAGAAGGATGCTAGAGATGGGGGCCATTGCACGGGCTGCTATCTGACAAATTGCATTGATGAAGGACGCTTGTGAATTTTGTTGCTGAAAACCAAAGAGCTAGAGGAACATAGGCAGAAGGAGATGGGAGTTTACCAGGACGTCTGGCAACTCTTCCAGCTCACCTATATACTGCTGTGTGATAACGGAGGCCCAGGTCGGAAGACTTTTTCTTATTTTGAATTCCAAGGTGAAAGCAAAAGTCAATGCACTTTCTTCAACCCACTGCAACTCTGCATAGAGACAGGACAGGTGGCTCTGGGTATGAGTGGTAAACGCCACTGAGCTTTTTTTTTTTTTAAATTTTTTTTGATTGTTGATGGATCTTTATTTTATTCATTTATTATTTATATGTGGTGCTGAGGATTGAACCCAGGACCTCACGCATGCTAGGCAAGCGCTGTACCACTGAGCTACAGTCCCAGCCCCGCCACTGAGCTCTAAGGAAGACATTTCCAGCTGCTATGCCCAGAAAAACCTTCTCTTCTTAACCTCAGTGGCTGACTCCATGGGAAACTTGTTCTGCACATAATTAAAATGGAAATTGCTCTCCTCAAGATTTTTGTTTTATGACTTGGAGGATCCCAGGCTGCTTCCAAGACTGAGTACAGACACATGGTTCCGAGCTCCTCAGCAGTAGATGCCCAGGACCAGGCAATACAAGGATGACTCATGGGTTTTCATTAAAGGGGACGGATGCACAGCCACCTCCTTGATCTACCTAAATAGCTCCCTTTTATGCAGCCTAGAGGTAAGAACCACAAATATCTGCTGCTCTAAATTTGAGGAAGACATTTCTAGTAGAAAGTTGGGTTCTCCTCTCACGTCACTCTGGTGAAAACTCGTCCGTGGAATTTCAAGGTTTCTTTAACACAGAATGTCACAAGATTTGTCCTCTGTCCTCAGTGAGGAGGTGCACCCCATGGTGAAGAATGAGGGATGTAGTCTGCCCCTGAGAGTTGGGACTCTTATCTGCCTGAAGCTCTGTGCTTGGTTGAGAATTTATTCAACAGCATCATTTTCTTTCTCAGACAAGAAAATAACTTAAAAAAAATCTTTGAACTGATCTGACAATTTAAGGCTGCTGTGGCAGTCAACCTTGGCTTCGTGCCTAGTTTTAGAAGAGGCGCCTCCTGTGCCGTGTCCCTAGGAGCCTGCCCCCATCTGTTCAGCCCCCTGGTGTTCCTGCTGTCCATTTGATATCAGAGTCCCACGTCACAGTTCCACGCCCTTTGGTGTGCTTTGGACAGTGCCATGCTTCCTACTGAGACCCTCTGAGTGTCACCCGTTGGTAATAGTGTGTCAACACACTTTTTTGTCTGTCTTTTAATACAAAAAGATGTACTGATTAGTTCTTTGGGGTTCTTATACCACGTTTCCTCTGCATTTAAAACCCACCTGGGAGCCAGACAAGGTGTGGCAGGTATATAGGGAAGGTGCCTCTGGGGCAGAGTGGAGGAGTCTAGTTCAGGGTGAATTCCTTTTCCCTTCCTTCCCTCCTTCTTTCCTTGTTCTGATCCTTCTCCACTTTTTCTTCCATTCTTCCTAGGAATAAATGCTTCTCAGAATTCATGGCCCCCTTAGTGTGGAGGGAATGAGTTTCTATAGGTAGAGTTATTCTTATCTTGTCCTATATTCTCCTTTGAATTTTCCCAGGGAGAAAGTTTCTTTTTCCAGATCCTCTACATTTTTCAGAGCCTGTCACTGGGTCACTTCTCAGAATGCTTTGGTGGTGGCTAAAAAGCCAGCAGAGGCCTTTTCAGGGTGGCAGGCTTCATCTTGTCATTAAAAACAGTACCTTGCTGACAGTGATTCCTACTGTGAAGTGAGAGAGACTAAGTGCTTTGTTTTTCTCCATTTCTATCTTCTTTTTTTCAAACTTGACAATTTTCTCCAATCCACCTGAGATCCAATTTTAACTTCATGATCCTTTACATGTTTTGACATTTTAGAAATCAAAACAACAGTGATATTATCTCCTAGCAGAGTTTGATCAGTGATTGCACAGACTTTACCAAAACAGTGATTCGTCTTGCCTGTGCTTCCGTTGAAGGGGGACTTGAAGGATGAAGTTCTGAGCTTCTCAACCTGGGGCAGCAGCAGGAGGAGTCAGGTCAGAGCTCTTCTCCAGCTCCGTCAATTACTACTTCTGTGTTCAGGGGAAGCCATTGGCCTTATCTGCCTCAGTTTCTCTGCCCATAAAATAATCAGATCCCTTTCTAAATGGATGTTTGCTCCAAGCCCATTTAAAAAAAAAAACAAAAACTTAGCCAGGTGTTGTGGTGCATGCCAGTAACTCCAGCAGCTCACGAGGCTGAGGCAGGAGGATCATGGAGGTCAAAGCCAGCCTCAGCAACTTAGCGAGGCCCTAAGTAACTCAGCAAGACCCCATCTCTAAATGAAATATAAAAAAGGGCTGGGGATGTGTGTGTCTCAGTGGTTAAGCACCCCTGGGTTCAATCCCCAGTACTGAAAACAAACAAACACAAAAGACAAACAAACACAAAAGACAAATAAACAAAAAAACACTTAATGGAAAGTCCTGTTTTTTATTTTCAAGCATGTCTCTCTGAGATAAAGTCAGGCAAATTCTAGGAGTCAGTAACACAAATCAGGGAGGTTGGCAAGTTTCTCAGCCTTGGGTTAGAGCCTTAAATTCCCATCATCAGAACACACAGTCCTCACGGGCAGTGGACCTGGGCCACTGGTCTCTCTGTGGCTATGTGCAGATGTTACAAGGTTTTGGCAAAGCCTTTTCTGGGTTCCCTTCCTTTGTTTATAAACTGGCTGTGTTGATTTCCCTGTTTCCACCTCCTAAAGCTGTCGTTCGGCTGCCTGAGGGTGCTTGCAAAGGCTCTGAGCTCATTAGGATAAAGAAATTGTCTTCTTTCTGTTTTATTGTTTGTTTCCTACTGTACATGTTTTTGTGAACTTGGTGGAAAGAAAAGGCAGCGCTTTTTCACCTTTGTACTCGATATTAATCTCATAAACACTGGCATTTACAAGAAGTCGCCATCAGACTTCAACAGCTTGCTGAAGGTACTGCTGGTTCCACGGACTATACCCTGCGAGCCAGAGAGATGAGTGCTCAAATCAATTTTTCTTTTTGGAGAGAAAAATCGATCAGTAGCATTGTGGAAATGGACCTGGGATATTATTAAGTATAAGTTACTTTGATGACATTATGGTGAAGACCATTTCCCTTCCACAAAATGGCACCTGGATTTAAGCAATTACTATAGGCCATCTCATTTTGAGTGTGACAGTCAACCTCAGATCTTTTCCTGGCTCTCTTGTCAGAGCTGACTTCATTTCTACTGGCTGCTTCTGGAAGACACAACCTCACCCAGCGACATGTCCAAGTCCGTCTCCTACAAAGTCCACAGCCCCCAGATGGCGCCCACTTCTGTCTCCCTCCCTGTTGCTCATGATCTCACCAGGTGTACTTCCAAAGCCCTTATGCACCCATGGAAACACGCAGAGACTTTGGAGGCTGGAGCCCAGTCAAAGGAAGCATTTCTGTTGCCCTTGGACCCACGCTGCTATCTATGGAGGTCCTCTAGAAGAGGGGGCTCCTTGCGGGAAGGGTTAGAGGCTTTGCTTAGTTAAGGACAGAGAAAACCATTTTAGAAGGGTTGATCTTTCCTCTTTCCCCTGAAGCCCTTTACTCCATTTCCTGATACTCCCAATCAATCATTGATGGTTAGAAATCTGTCCACATGCCCCTTCACAGCATCTTACTCTTGGGCAGTGTCCAACAGCCTGCAGATGTCATGAGCAACCATCACACCCTACACAACAGATCAACTTGGCTTTCAGCAAGGTGCCAGATGTCACAGCAGATCACACTGAATAACTTCAGTAGCCTGTATGAGGAACCAGCATTCATGTGCCAAGATGGGATGGACTACATAGGAAAGACCTGAGGGAGCAGAAATGAATGGCTACAGAGGTGGATGCACTAGGTGTACATGTGGGTGTTGAACGTTTTTCTCCCGTGTTTCTGAGAAATAGTGAATTCACTAATAAACCTATTGTGCAAACAATTTTAATTAATACATTGATGCAAGTGAGTAGTAACCATTTCTTACCTGTGTACAATTTTACAGATAATAGAACACCCAACAACCCGGTCAACCAAATGAATGGACAGGAACTAATTGTGCAATGATTTTAAACAATCATCTGCTGGTAGTCCCTCAGCCTTTGATGCTCAACAGTGCTCTAAGTCTTTACCATTGCTGACTCTGTGTTGCTCTTCCGAAGTTTTTTGGGTTGGCTTTCAAAGTTTCCAGTTGTGTTATGGTATGGAGCCTGCATTTGCAACAATACTGGGGTCAGTTCAGAATTAAGCCCCAGCTGGTGTGTCCCTTTCCTGATACAGGATGAAGAGAGCTGTTTAGGTGCACTGGTAGGACCTGGCCAACAGCCAGACTCTTCATTGGTTCATTTGATTGGGCCCTGGGTGTGTTACCTGTTTCCAATTGTTTAAGGGGAAGTGTGAAAGGTTATACTTGGGATCTCTGGAAGAGCTTTGCTGTTTGCTCACCAACCAGTTTTCTCCTCCTCTTGCATATCAACTAAACTACCCAAAGTCCATTATGAATCTCAGTGACTTTTCTTTAGTCACTAATATTTCAGCGTTTATTTGTTTTAGCCTCCACAATTTACCTTACCTCATACAATAACCTTTAAGATTCCATCCAATACTGACATTCTAAGTTTTATAAATCTGAGAGACAAGACTCAGTTTTGACTACTTGTGATTTTTAAACCAACAGTTGATTCTTTATGGTTTTTTCTCCCTTCTGGTTTTCCACAGGATATCTATTTTTCTCTCCATTTTTCTGGAGCTTTGGATTCACTCATGGATAGGAAAGTGGCTGATATGAATTTAGCCTGAGTAACCAGCTGTTAGTATAATCAGGGGTTTCCAGAACCAGTAGGATATCTATGCCTGTCTATCTATTTATCTATTATCTATCTACCCATTATCAATTATCTATTATCTGTCTATCATTTACTTATTGAGATTCACTATGGGAATTGGGTCATGTGACTCTGTAGGACAAGAAGTCCATAATATGCCATCTGAAAGCTGGAGAACCATAAAAGCCAATGGTATAACTCAGCTCTGGTCTGAAGGCCTGAGGACCAAGGGAGCTCATGATGTCAGTCCTGGTCCTCAACCAAGAAGTTGAGAAATGGAGGATAGAGAAGAGCCTCAAGGCATAAATCCCAGACTGAACCCGAAAGGCTCTCAAACCAGGAATATCAATGTCCAAGGGCAAGAGAAGATGGATGTCCCAGCTCAAAAAGAGTGAGCGGGTTTACCCTTCCTCTGCCTTTTTGTTCTGTTCAGGCCCTCAAAGGATTGGATAAGGCCATCCCCCATCAGGAGGGTGATCTTTACTGACTCACATGGAAATTCCCTCACAGACATACACAGAAAGAATGTTTTGCTGGCTCCCTGGACATTCCTGACATGGTAAAGTTGGCAAATAATATTAAGCATTGTACAGCTTGAAAGCAAGCTTACCTCCTAGGCATGCATTCAGTTTGCTTCAGGTTGCCATTTGGGTCTAGGGGTAGCATGAGTACATGGGGAAACTTGACCTGGAAACAAGGGTGACTTGCCATCAGGACATGCTGATTACTGATGAAGTTTGACAGAGAAGAATGCAGGGCCCAAAGTGGAGACGAGTGGGGATGGTGCCATTCAATAGATCATGGTACTGTCTAAAAGACTTCCTTGAAAACCCTGATTTCCCCCCAAATACCACTGTCAATTAGCTTTTCATTGCTGTAACAAAATGCCAGAGATAACCAATTTAAAGAGAGGAAAGGTTTATTTTTTCTCACAGTTTTAAAGGTTCCAGTCCATGTATGGTTGACCCTGTTGCTTTTGAGCCTGTGGCAGGGCAGCATATTATGGAGGGAGCAGGGGATAGAGGAAGTTGCTCAGCTTATGATGCTGGGAAGTGAAAGTAAGAGATCAGCATCCCACAATCACCTTTGAGAGAACACCCTCATTGACCTCAAACCTCCCACCAGGCCTCACCTCTTAAAGATCCCACCACCTCCCAATAGCATCATCCTGGTGATAAAGCCTTTAACACATGGGCCTTGGGGATCACTCGAGATCTAAACTATAGCTAAGCTGAGTTTTATTTCCCTGTATTTGCCCACTGTAGAAGCCAGTAAGTAAGTGTTCAGTGATCTCACACTCCTGCTGGCAGTTCCAAATGGGTCCCTAATACACTACATAGTCATTAAGTAACTAATGGAGGCAGAGAGTTCTGAACTTTGGAGTAAGACTTAATGACATTTGTTTTTAATGGTAACTCATTATTGGCAAACCAAGGGAATTGGTTTTAATCAGCATAAACTTCTTCCTGAAAAATTGGGTGTTAGTTTTAGAATAAACTTGAACTGGGCTATCTCTGGAAGGGAAAATCATTTTTAAAATATATCTTTCTACAAATTCCTGGTTTTGTTTTTAAACCCTTGAAAAACAATTATTGTCATCACCATCATCATCATCGTTATGGGATATCTAGGATCTCAATAAAGGTCCGAATTCTGATTCCAGATGTTGAAACTCCTGACCAACACCTTGGTTCTTCTTCTTTTAATCTTTCTCTTCTTCCTCCTTCTTTCTTCACAGTACTGGGTATGAAACCCAGGGCCTTGTGCATGCCAGGTAAGCACTCTGTTAGTGAGCCACATCCCAGCCCTTCATTTTAATGTATATAGTGGTGTGATGAATGGGTCTGCTTAGTCTCCCATGTAATCAGTGTGTGTGTGTGTGTGTGTGTGTCTGTGTGTGCGAGAGAGAGAGAGAGAGATGAAGTTTCATCAAAAGCTTTAAGATATAACCATTTATGACATTATATTTGTAAATTACTCTTGACCCAATTGATGTGTGATGATATTCTAATAAACAACTATGAATATTGAAGTACCTGATTTAAATTAAAAGTTTGCACTGTTTGAATATATTTATTTACCTGTAGCCTTTGACTGAAGTGCTTCTTATATAGAATCAGTATTTTAATAAGCACTGAAGGTGAGGCAGCTTTTCCAGCTGTGGGGTGGAGCACGGGAGGTTTTTTCCTCATCTTTTACTCCACTCTTTGATGTTTGCATAAGCTATTCACACATATCAGTTGCTGTTGACATCGAAACCAACAAATATATTTAGCACAATACACCAGAGGCTGGAAAGTAAAGCTTTTAATTAGCCTTTAGGGAATTTTCTAAGATCATAGGTTTAAATAAAAAATAGAGATGGGAAGTTCCCTGACAAAGGTAACACGTGGGTTTCCTCTTAACTTTTGAGCGTCATCACAGAGCGAGCATGAGCTCCAACCCACAGAAGGCAGTGGATTCTCTATTTTAAAAACGTGTTTGCACACTTTGAATGGCCCAATACCAGCCATGGAAAAAAGCAAGGAATATCGAATGCATGTCAGTGGTTAGTTGGGAATTTTAAAAAAGCCCATTGATCCTAGACAAAGGTGTGAGAGGTGTGCTCCTTTTCTTCTTCCCTCCCCACTGCTTCAAGAGCCTGGGCTCTCCCGCTGCTCCCTGTTTCCAGGGCATGAGGAGTTCCGTCTTTGGGGGTGCCCCTTCCACCCCTTTCCCTCCCATCTGGGCTCCAGCCTCACCCACCGCGACTCCTAGCTCTTGTTCTTTGTTTTCCACCATGATGAGCCTTCTAAGTTGCATACAGGGTTCTCTGCATTCCATTGAGTCCCTAAAACTATCCTCTGAAGGAGGCATTAATATCCCTACTGTCTAAGTACAGAAGCTGAGGTGAGAGGCCATGACTCTCTCTAGCAGTGCACAAACATGAGGGGTCAATCCTTTTGTCTCTCATGCCCTCTTTTCTAAGGGAGATTTCCTGGAAATAACTCCTCTTTTGTTTGTTTGTTCCCAGAATCCTTCATTGCTTAGACCTAGAGATTCACCAGTTCCTGTTCATTCTTCCTGCTCATGGTTAACATGCAGTCACCCCAGGCTCTGCATGTCCTCCTCTACCTCCTTTGTCACTAATGTTCATCTTAAGTAGCTATTAAAAAATACCACAAACAAGAAAACTGATAAAGAACAGATGTTTCTTTCCTCATAGTTCTGAAGGCTGAGATGTTCAAGAGCAAGGTGCCAGCACCTGGTAGGGGCTTTCTTGCTGTGTCCTCACATAGTGGGAAGCAGAATGGCAAAAGGAGAGGAATGTTGTGTTCTCACAAGGCAGAAAAGTGAGCTCACCCCTGCAAGCGCCTTTTATAATGGCATTAAGGCATTCATGAGGATGGATCCCTTATGACCTAAACATCTCCCATCAAGCTCCGCCTACCAACTCTGTTGCAGCGGGACCCATCCAGAAACAGGAAACACACAATAATTTGGATGTGAGAAGTCTAATATAAAGATTTACTAACCATAACAGGGAAGTGATGATCAAGATATGGATAAAGCTCTGAAGACTACCCTGGGGGGGGGGGGCGGTGAAGAACATCCATGGAAGCTCAAAAGCTGGTGTTCATACCTAGTGGGAGAAGGCGTGCCTGCAGCCCACTTGGCGGTGGTAAAGTTCTCTGGGGTTCTCATTGTTAAGATCTGAATGTTTGTGTCCCCTCCAAAATTCAAGTCCAAACTCCATCCTCCATGCAATGATATTAAGAGGTGGGGACTTTAGGATGTGATTAGTCTAGTAGGGTTCCACCCTTATGGATGGAATTAACAGGTTTATCAAAGGTCTGGAGAGGGCAAGTTCACTGTTTCCATCTCTTCCACTATGCAAGCGCACAGAATCTGTCCTCTTAGAGGAAGTGGGTGCCATTTTGGAAGAAAGACCGAGCTCTCGAGTCCAGGCACCAAAGCTGGATTGGACTTCCTGGCCTTCAGAACCGTGAGAAATAAATCACTATTATTTATAAATTACCTAGTATCAGAGCTTTATTATTATAATTATTCCAGCTCAAACTGACTAAAGGATTCATGGTTGCTAGGCAAGGAGGAAACACCGCTCTGGAGTGGAGACCAAGGCTGGTGGAAGAGTGTAGACAAGGGATGGGGGTGTCAGGAGCTGCTCTCTAGCATAGTGGTACAAAACCTGGGGTGCACAGGGCATGATCAGGAGCACCATGGGTGGCCAAAGGGCTGTTAGCTTGAGGACTGAGCACTTTGCATAGATGAGGAATGCCCCGAGAGCCATGCCACCTGAGGTGGGAGAGGCCAGCAGCAAGGCAGAACCCAGAAGAGCAGCCCTTCTTCCTGCACAGACCCTGTGCCAGCAGGGCTTCCTCTTGTAGTTTCTCCAAAGGAAACGGGCCTCAGCCTCCCTTACCACAGAGCAGGTGAAGAGGGGTGGATTTGGAGCTGAGGTTGTGAGTGGACAACTGGACACTGGCCTTGCCTTGATCCTCCAGCTGGCTCATGCTGCTTCGTGGATGCCACCTCTCAACACACACCCTCTAGCCTGTCACTCTGGCTGGTCAATTGGTACATCTGGGCTCTGCTCATTCTGCCCTTGGTGGAAAGTATTCTTCCTTCTCTCCTCGTGAGCAAATGCTACCCATTTTGTAGGCCTGGTGCAAGGCCCAGACAGGCATCCATGAACTGCTCCTAGCTAGTCCTCTCTTGTGTCCCAGCCAGCTGTGATGTTGAATTCTTGTCACTTTGTGATTGTCTCTTGGATTAGATTGTAAGTCCTTGAGAACAAGGACTGTTGCTGTTTCCCTCTGTTTTCCTATAATGCCCAGAGTAGTGCCTTACCCTCCACAGACCCTTAATGATGATGTGATTGATTAATAGGCTTGGAATTTCAGGGTTGAGGGAGCTCCCGGAGTATGTTTAGAAGTCTCTAGAAAAAAAACAGTGGCTAGTCCTTTCTCTACCCATAACCCAGACCCAGTTTGAGCACTCACTAAAGACTGGGCATCTCCTAACACAGCAGCACCCATTTCCCTTCTGATCCTGTGAAATTGTGTTATTGCGACGGCACCAATTCATAGCATGGAACTCCTCCTGTAACTCTGTGTACTGGGTAGAGGAGATGTAAAAATGTTGGGAGCAAATGAAAATGATTTTGCCCATTCTAACCTGAGTGTGATTGGGAAAGAGTATCTTCTTTCCTTTATCGCTTTTAAAAAGCAGAGCTGCTTTCATAATAGAGACATTTCTGAAGATGAAATGCTAGACATCATAAAGAAGTGGAGAAAGAAAACGACCTGAGTGCTTTCTAAGGGACAGTTGATTGGATCAATGCCTCTTTGTCTTATTACTCTGTGTTTCCCCAAATGGCCTGTAAGTGATTCTTGAATCACTGTGATCTCAGTCTCAATAGCCAGAATGAGGATATATTAAAAGCTTTGGCCCGGGCAATGAGTCACTTGCTGTTTATCAAACAAAGCTCCACTCCTCTCTTTGCTGACATTTCTAGACAGCCCTTCATAAGTCATCAATTTCCGTTTTTTGTCTGAGCAAAATATTCCCTGACCACCTCCTACCATTAGACTGAGGCAATGTTTGGTTCTTTTTGTGTGTGTGTTTCCTTAGCCGTTAACCCATTGGCATTCGGGAAGCTTCCACGTTTAACTCTCTATCCTAAGAATCCAAACCTGTGGCTTATGCATAATAAAAGCTCAATAAATATTATTTGAACAAATGGGTGGTTGAATGATGAGACAGACAGTCACCGTTCTTGAGGCGGCAAACATTGATAACTCAAGTGTTTTAGATTGTTGGGGCTGTTGTGACAATAGAATGTACACTAGATGGGTTTTAAACAACAAAAATTTATATCTCAGTTTTAGGGGCTGAAGAGTCCAAGGTCAAGGTGTCTACTGAAGACTCACTTCCTGGTTCCTCGATAGGCACCACTCTTCTCACCACATCCTCACACGGGGGAAGGGGCAAGGGCTCTCTTGGAGGCCTCTTTTATAAGGGTACTGATCCCATTCAGGAGGCTCCACCATCATGAGCTCATTAGATACCGAAGGCCCCACTTCCTAATACCATCACCTTGGGGGTTTGAATTTCAACATATGAGTTCTAGTGGGACATAAATATTCAGTCCATTGAACTTATTTTAAGCATGAGAAACTATCTTGGCTCACATAATTGGGAAGTTCTAAAGATACAACCTCTAGCTTCAGGCATGACTAGATTCAGAGACTCGGATTGTAGCATTAGGACTCCTTCCTTCTCTTTTTCAATATTTCTTGGTTCTGGTATTATCTACATTTGCTTCATTCCCAGGAATGCCCTCTCTGTGTGAGCTCATCTGGGCTTCTCAAGGTGGGTGCTGTTGATAATTTGGAATGGATAATCCCTTGTTTATCCATGATGTGGGACTCTCCCATGTATCACAGGGTATTGAGCAAACCTGGTTTCCAGATATCAAATACCAATAGCACTGCCATACGTTGTGATTGCTAAATATGTTCTCCACATTTCCATATGCTCCTTTGGGAGGCGGTACAGCCCCTGGCTGAGAGCCTCAGCTCTAAACTGCCCTTGAACCCATGGTTGTGGTCCAGGAGACAATGGTCTGACTCTTAGTTACCTAGTTGTAAAGGATTCCGATTGGCTCTACTTTGATTGTGTTTATACCCCCAGAGCAATCAAAGTGTTCATTGTGTCCCAGGATTTGGAATTGTCTGATTGACAATCTATAGTTATCTATTGCTGCATAGCAATTGACTCCAAACTTGGCAACTTAAAATGTTAATTATCTCAAACAATTTGTGTGGACCAGAAATGCAGGAGCAGCTTAGTTGAAGTTCTGGCTCAGCATCTCTCACAAGACTACAGTGCAGGCTGCCATCTTCCCCGGGCTCAACTGGGAGTGGAGGTTGTTTCCATGCTCACCCATGTGGCTTCTTACAGCACTGGCTATTGGGAACCTGGTCATATGATCTCTTATTAGGCTTCTTGATTTTCCTCTCCACATGGAGCTGGCTTCCCTCAGGGTGACATATCTAAGAAACAGAAGTTGCGAACCCCAAATAAGAGCTACTATATACTATCCTTGGAGGTGACATGCCATAACTCCCGCCATACTGTATGTGCCACATAGCCCAACTCTGGTATACTGCTGGTGGGGGCCACACAGGGTGTGAACACAAAGAGGCAGGATTGTTGTAGGTCATCTTGGAGGTTGCCTGTGTTAGTCACCTTTCCATTGCCATGACAAAATACCTCAGCATATCAGTTCAAAGGAGGAAGATTTAGTTTGGCTCACAGATTCAGAGGTTTCAGTCCATGGTGGCTTGGCCCCATCATTTTGGGCCTGAGGCGAGGTAGAACATCATAGCAGAGATTGCGTGGTGGAGGAAATCTTCTCATCACAGGATGGCTGGAAGCAAACAAAGAGAGCAAGGAAGGGCCTGGGACAAGATATACCCCTCCAGGGCACACCCCCAGTGACCTGTGTCCTCCAACTAGGACCCACCTCCTATAGTTTCTACTCCCTTCCAAGAGGTCACTCAATTGTGAACCCATTGATGGATTGTCCACTGATGACGTCAGAACTCTCATGATCCAATCACTTCCCCAAACCCCCACCTCTGAACATCGCTGCACTGGGGACCTTCAATGCATGAGCCTTTCAGGGACCTTCCAGATCCAAACGGTCACAGTACCTCTCTCAGATAACAAGGACACAGACCATGCTCGTGCTGCCCATAGTAGCCAAGGTCACAAGAACCACGGTTCTGGGGAGTCACAGATGGAGGGAGGGGCATTTCCCAGAAGGCCGTGGTGCACAGCACAGAAAAAGTTGACATCCATCACCCGTGAGCATCGACACCCACCCATCACCAACAACCTGCTGGGCCTGGGTGCATGCTCATGAAAACAGTGCTGTGAATTGTTCCTATCTGAAGGTCATCACTTGTCCTTTAAGAATCTTTTCTCTACTGCAGACTGATGGTCCTGGTCAGCACTTATTTGTTGCAGAGGCTTTCACGAGCAATTCAGTGCTAATTTATAGGTAGGTTCTGGAGATCTTGGGAGGAGGCCAATTTTTGAGCATTTGTCTCCCATAAATTGCTTCTGACAGCTGCTACTTTCTCTCCAGAGATCTCCTTTTTTTGGTGCTCTTTTAATTTTTTTTTTTTTTTAATTTATGGCAGGGAGAGAACGTTAGTGAGGCCCCAGGATGTCTGTGCTAAGGATGGACAGAGTGCAGGATTCCAGCAGCCCCCCGGGACATAAGATGCTTCTGAACCCAACCCCGGTTGAGAAATGATTGTTCAAAAGCAGGTACCAGCAACCTGCATTTCCGGAGGTGTTCTGTAGTCAAGTTCCCCAGTCTATGTGGAATAAGTTAATGCTGTTTTCTCATTAGGGATGAATAGTGTACAGAGAAAAGGTGAAAAAAGTTTTTTCACCTTCCATCATTGGTTGAAGTACTGCCAGCTGCTAAGCCATTCTGATACCCTGCTGCTTCCAGTAACGAGAAGAAGCCACTATTTGTCTTGACTTCCTGCCGAATGAAACCTGCCAGGTATCCCAACACCAACACCTAGGACAGTTAAGACTTGGCTTCCTCAGACCCTCCCCTAAAGCTTCTGAAGGTAGCAATAATAATCAGAAGATGAGTGACTTGAGGGATGGATTAAAAAGGACCCTTGCTGGGGTTAATCACACAAATGGAGTAACTACGTCTCCTTGTTCCCTCAACTGAAGAAAATTAAAATGCTAAGCATGAGACCTGCTGTTACTTAAGGAAGCCCTTTGTGTCCTCTTGGGTGCCCCATCAACAGTGAATATTTTATGCAGTGCAAAGGAAGGTATCTTTGACTTGGGGCAGCTCAGTAGGTCACCAAGCTGAGACCAAAGTGTGTTGGACTCTGGGTAGAAGTTCCCAGGAATGGAGCATATGGTGCAGTGTGGTGAAGGCATGCAGATCTATGCACTGGGCTTTGGAACTCATTTTCAAAAATGATTAGACATTTGAGGGTCTGGGAATTTGGCTCAGTGGTAGAGTGTCAGCCTGGCATGTATGAAGCCCTGGGCTTGGTCCCCATCATGAGAAAGAAAAAACAAAAAAGATCAGACTTTTGAAAGTTGTATTCTTCCATATTTATGTTGTTTTAGTCTATTTTCTATTGCTATAACAAAATGCCCAAGACCAGGTAATTTATAAAGAATACAGGTTTATTTGGCTCTTAGTTCTGCAGGAGGGGAAGTCCAAGAGTATGGTGCTGGCATCTGCTCAGCATCTGGTGAGGGCCTTTTTGCTGCATCACAACCTGAGGGAGGGCATCATCTGGTGAGACAGAGCAAGTTGCTAGCTTGGGTCTCTCTTCTTATAAAGCCACTCATGCCACCATGAGGGTCCATCTCCATGACCACACTTAATCCTAATAATCCCCCAACATTCCTATCTCCAAATAGCAACCACATATAAGTTTGAGGATTAAGTTTCCAACTCATGAGCTTTTGGGGGATAGTAGTTGGCTCAGCTGCTTCTCATTAGGCTTAAAAATTACACATACACACACACACACACACACACACACACACACACACACACACACTAGGATTGAACCCAGGGGCACGTAACCACTGAGCCACATCCCAAGCCCTTTTTTGTATTTTATTTAGAGACAAGGCCTCACTGAGTTGCTTAGGGCCTCGCTAAGTTGCTGAGGCTGACTTTCAATGCCCAATCCTCCTGCCTCAGCTTCCCAAGACGCTGGTTATATTTTTACTACCCATAATATTGGGGTAAAAGACCACTTGTGGCTGGGTCCTGGGAGAAGGGAGGTGAGGGCGGAAATCAGCTCTGGAGGCGAGCATGGGTGTGGCAGGCCACGCTGCTGTCCCTGCTTTCCCTGGACTTAAGCTCTGACTATTCTACTGAACTGGGTTCCTTGACCTCCCACCCCAGAGTACCCAACTGACAGGATTTGGGGAGGTGAAGGTTACAGGCCCTGGGCTCAGGGTTTGGCTCATCTCCTTGGCTTTTAGGGGACAAAATCCAGTGCTTTGTTGCAATTGTTTTAAATCAGATTTCATTACTTTTCTGGGGTGGGAGTTGGTTGGTTGGTGATGTTCCAAATGCTTTTTGTCTTAGGGAGTCGAATGGGGAATTCAACAGCAGCTCGGAGTCACCTGCCACCTGCACTTTTACTAGCACTGGTGAGAAACGGCCACGTGATCTTTCTCCAGAAGGTTTCTGCCTCAGCAAAGCTTTCCAGGGCTGCAGGAGAACAGTTTATCCCATCATTGGACCAGTTTCTTTGTTGTTGTTGTTGTTGTTGTTTTGGAAAGAAGAAAGGTAGTACTTGAGGAATGGAGCCTAGAGAAGAAACCAAACCCGTCTCTGCTTAATTAGCCTGTCATTTTCTTAATCTTCTGCTGGGGTTTCTTCATTTTTAAATGGAGAAATCATTTTGTCAATCTTTCCCTCAGGTAAAGACTTTAATGGAAGAAGTGTTCTGGGACACGTGGTCCTCTGCCCTCCTCTGTCCTCCAATCTCTGCTTCCATCCCATCACACCCACATCAGGCAGGCTTTACCACAAGAGGGGACCGACAAGGACGGTGTTGGCCCCACCTGCCATTAGGTGGCTGGGAGCTGCATGCAGTGACACAGGATTTGCCCGGGCCCCCAAAACATTTTTCATGCACAGTTTTGAACGTCAAGAGCCCATACGCTTCTCAGCTCTTGCTGGTCCACAAAACTGGAGTGCCAGTGCCCGAGGTCCTGGGAGCTGAGCCAGGGTGGTGCTGATAGGAGTGGGGACCCGGAAAACACATGCTCCTGGCTCCTGGCTGCAGGAAGCCCCCAGTCCCTGGGAGCAGAAGGGGCTGGCATTGAACAAGAAGCCACGAGACGCGTGGGATGGAGGAATGAGAACTACGGGGAGTCTGCAGCCCCTTTCTGTGGCTCTGCCTCTCTGTGGATGCTTTGAGCAGAGAGCACAGGTTTCCTCTGTTCCCGAGGCCACTGCAGGTGCCACAGAGCAGGGCAGAGACCAGAAGCCCGGCACTGTTGGACAGACCACGTGCCACCTGGAGCCTCTGGGAGAGGGACTCTTTAACTTATCATTTCCCATCATTCCATTTAAGAAAACTTAAATTGAGTAACACATATATCATTTATGGTAACTCTGAAATAAATATTTATGGTTTCAGAGTTCTATTGAGAAAAGTAATATAGGTGAATGTTTTGTGATACTATTCATCAGTATTATTAGTGATATAATTATTAGTATTAATGATAATAAAATCTAGACAAGCTCTAGATAGGATTTCCAATCTATTTTAATGCACCTGTGTCAGTTTCAGTGCGATAGTAGCAGAATTAAAAACTTGGGACTTAATTGGGTTAAAGGTCAACCCTGGGGACCCTGCCCAGGCATGGACTGTACCTGGCCTTTCCCCCAGCCTGGCCTTTCCAGCACTGCTGGGGACTAAATTGATGACATCATTGCACCATATTTGAAGCCAGGACTGAAGCAGTGCCACTGTTCCAGTCTTCTAGCTTCTGGAACGTTTTCCTTTACTTTTTTCTGATGGTGTTCAAATGACACCAGTAAATGAAACTGAAGCAACCAGATCTATGACTGTCTGGGGTTTGCCAATGAATGATAGTGAGGGTGGCTTTCTGCACCCACCCTGGACATTTAATTCACTGCCCTGCCACTGACTCGCCCCTCATGAAGGGCGCTTCAGCAACCTCTCCCTAATAACTTTCCTGGCAAAGGCGGAAATCACAACCGGGCTGAATCATTATGTCACTCCACAGTCCTTACCCGGTGTAGACAGCCGCCCACGATTTACCACTGAGCACATCTGTGGGGCTTAGCCTGGCATTCGCCTGCAAGGATCGTCCCTGTTGCCTTTCCAAGAACCTTCCAACCGCCCCACTTTTATGCAGCCTGTGTCCTAGGAAGACCATATCCACTCTTCATGGACCATAAATCCTGAAGGGCATTGGGGACGGAGTGGCATTGCACAGAGTGTGGTGGGGAGAACCAGGATATGACTAGGTGCTGCAGGCATGGGGGCGGTGAGGGGCTGGCACACCAGGGCAGGAGTCAGAAGGGCCAAATAATAATAGTCCAGATCCACAGAGTGGATCCAAACTAGAAGGACAGAGTGTGCTCCTGCCTGAGGCTCCATGGGCTCACGGGTCTTATCAGGTTGACTAGGAAATGTCTAGGACAGTGGGAACTTGCAGGAGACCAGAGTATACAGGCCCCTGGAGACCCACCTGGGAGGTGTGGCTTGCTCCCAGGGCACTCTGACTCCTGCAGCTGAGGATGCTGACTGGCTTCCTGTGGTTGTCAGGCCAGGCTCAGGCCTGCCTGTGCCTGTGGCCTAGAGTGGCTGGAGAAGACAAAGGCAAGGCCTGACAGTGGTCCTGGTATCATGTAGACTTTCTTAAATTAGCTGTGGGGAGAGGAAATAGGAAAGAGGAGCCAGAAAGTCAGTAGCCAGACTTTCCATACCATCTGCAGTAGGAAGTAGAAAATGCCAAGAAAAACTGTGCTAGAGCTAATTGGTAGGAACTGGAGAGCAGAACTAGCCAGGGTTCTCCCCACTCTCCTCCCTCCCTACTGCCGTCCTGTCCTCTCCTTTCTCCCTTCCCTTTCTCTTTTCTTTCTTTCTGTTTTGAACACACAGCTCTATGGAGTCTCAATGTCATGCTACTACCAAGAAACTGGAGATCTAAAGATTTGGGATAAAAGCGGCTTTTCTTAGGAGCGAGTGAGCCAAGATTAAGCTGAGTCACACTGATAGTTTGGTGGAAGGAGGTGCGAACTTGGAGGGGAGGAGTTGGACTGTTTAAAATCTTACTACAAATTGTATTCCTAATTCGTAACAAGAGATGTTGTTTTCAAGAGAAAATAATCAGAATGGGATCATGAACATGTTTTCATTTAGGACTTCCTTTTCCTTCTTCCTCCTGTGACCATGGGGCCTACGCACCTGGCCGAGGGAGTGCTCAGAATCTCTGAGGAACTGAGGAGTCCTTAGATTAATAAGTTTCTTGGAAAACTTTATTCAGGTATCTCAAAGCTGCTGAGATGATTTGCATTTCTCAGGGGGGAAGTTTATCCCCTAAGCAGATGGGGGGCGGGTCTGGGGCTCTGAGTTCCACAACCTGAATGAGCTGGTGGCCAGCTGCCAAGCCAGCATCCAACCAGGCTTCCTTTCTCCTTCCTTTCCCTTTCTTCTCATTCTTCTTTCCATTCACTATACATCCGGATTCTTAGAATCTTTTCTTTTTTCCTAAAAATCACCAATATAAGAAGGAACTGGATTTTTAAAACTTCCTGCAGTTTTTCTGTTTCTCTAGAGATGGGCATGGATGTTTTCATTATTTGCAGAACAATACTCTAACAGATTTTTGGTTGTAAAACTTGCAAATCCCAGGTCATCTGCTGGAAAAGAGTGGTTTAAGACAGCAAAGATCTAAATATTTTGCATAATTAAAGTGTCTTCACTCAGGGCACATTTGCACATCTCAAATGATTTTCCCCTAGAAACAAAATTTATTTTGTCCTTCCATGAAAGCCTCAGAAAATACCTGCCTGAACTCTAAGTGGGAGAGACATGCTTCTTTGGGAGCTGAGTTGGCCTCTCCACCTTGACCTTAGAGCAGGGTCTAAGGAGAAGGGTGTCCAGAAGAGATCCTGTGAAAGGCCTGGCCCTGAGCTCCAAAGAAAGCAAACTCCCAATCCTCTACCAGAGCTTTGTTGATCATCCCAGAGTAGGTTTAGCCTTAACTGGAGGTCCAGGGGTCAAGCTTGGGCAAACGGCTGATGAGGAAGCCATTTTTTTGGGAGCCATAGGAGTACAGGACTTAGGCCACTGTCTTCAGAGCATTGTTGAGCATGTGACCCCTGAAGGTTGGAAGAGTCTGGGGCGCCTTAGTTTCCTGCAAATTCACTTAGCAATTCCTTACCCTTCCAGGTGCATGGCATATCACCCCGAGTCGCGGGCTCAGAGGGTGCCAGCCTACCCAGCAACCCAGCCCCCCCCCCCTTCAGAAAGGTAGCAGCTCCCATTACAACCGAGGCAGCAGCATACCCTGACATTACCCTCAGGGGGATGAGGGGTGCATTTGAACTGGGACAAGACACACCCCTCAGTAGTTTGCAATCCTACTAACACCTGGGTGTGCATTCTTCCTTGCCGCTCACATTTCCCTCTGCTCAGCCGGGTTGCACCTCCCTGAGGGCAAGCTTGCCTTTACAGGGTTTCCATAAACCCTGTGGAAGAGCAGCTGCTGCCTGATAGCCAATTTGAAGGACATTAGCACCGGGGCTTAAAAACTTGGGATCTTAAAGTCAGAAGGGCCAGATTCACCAGCCAGGAATGGGTACCACCTCATCAGGTCCAAGCCCCAAAGAATCTATGGTTCCTCAGTTTTCTAAAAGGCTCTGGAAAGTCTGCACAGAAGAAGGGAGAACGCAATACCCTAGAGTGCAAAAGACTCTCCTGTTGATGAGAACTATCCTTAGCTGTGTCAGGCAGCACCAACGGGGCAATCGCTATAGTTCAGTTCATTGGATTTAGAGCCAAAGATATCTGGGTGGAAATCTTTAGTGTATTGGCCACTGGCTGTGGCCCCTGAGAGATCTCATTCATGTCATTTTCAGAACTGGAGAAAGTGGTGTTATTTTTCCATTTAAGATTAAGGAAAATGAGACTTAAAGAAGCTACAGGAGTAAAATGCCTGCAGGGTGAACATTTCCACGTGGTCTGTGTTCAGAACACAGCTGATGCTGGTATTGTCAATGTTGATCCTAGGGCTTTCCAAGCACAGACTGGAGTTTATTGCCTCTGAATAAGAGTGACAATCATATAAGTAAGTCTTATATTCATAAAGCCCTTCAAAATTTTCAAAGTACCTGTGATTTCTTGTTCTCAAGAGAATTGGTCCTGGAGAAACAGGCCTTGGCTTCCTTATAGACAATTGATTTTTCTGTTTCGAGAAAGAGAAAGGCTTTCTGTCTCTTTCCAGAGAAGTCACTTCTCTTGGGTGCCATGGAACACAGGTGTGGTCTTGGTACAAAGCCCTGGGAGAGGACCAGCTATGCCTCTGGTTGACTCTGGCCAGAGACACCAAGGGGTCCCTGGGGCATGCTGTGTGGAGACCAGGAGGCCGAGGCTCATTCCTCTGAGGCAGAAGCTTCCCAGGGCCCTAGAGAGGGCATCATTTCATTACTGTCTTTTTGCCTTCTGAAGTGAGTTAAATGGTATCCTCTTCTAGCCCCAAAGCTACATCCACCGGGAATCTGAGACTCTAACTTTATTTGGAGAGAGTGTCCTTTCAGGTGTAATTAAGTTAAGGATCTCAAAATGAGATCATCCTGGATTATTCAGGTTAGCCTAAATCCAATGCCACCTGCCCTTAGGTAAGAAAGAGTCTGGAGGTCCAATTTCAGAATATAGTATTTAGCCTTAAATGTACAATTGGGCTTCAAGAAAGGCATGAGGAGGGGAAAGAGAGCAGAATGGAAACTTATAGTAGCCTACGGGTGTGACAGATCCAAAGTCCATGCACCTGAACAGCCCCCTTGACAAATGGGGAGCGAGAGGGGTCAGCCTAAAGAAGAGAGAGAGAGAAATCTCTCCGTTAAGAAACAGTAACTTAGGTAAAGAAGTAAGATCTGCATATGTGTCAGAATGCATTCACCCCAAGAAGATTTTCCTGCCACAAGGGAACAAGGGGAGGTGGGGACAACTAAAGGTATGTTTCTTTAAATAACACAACAGGATACAGTCAAACCCTAGGTGACATTCAGGAAGATTGTGCACCCCATAGAACTCAACCAATGAGAAACAGGGGTAGGGACCTTGCACTCCAGGGGATGAAATGCTGGTTATAACCCATCTGTGTGCCTGCTCCCCCAGATACCGGGTCTAGCAAGACGCTCGATCTTTCAAGATCGTCATTGAAGCCTGGCTTTTTGCTGTACCTTGTGTCTCCTAGTCCATTCTCTGGGTTTGGACAACTGAGCGTGTTTCACGTGTTCCAGATATACTGGGACACACAGAGGAGAAGCCCTTTGTGAAGGGACACCAGGGACTAACTGGTACAGCCACAAGCCTAGGAACTCTGGAGCCCCAGAAAGAAGCTGGAAAGCACTGGTGATCTTTCCCTCAGGGCATCAGAGAGAGTGTGGCTCTTCTGACACTTTGATCCTGCAGTTTGGGCCTTCAGAACAGCAAGAGAGTAAATTTCGGTTGTTTTAAGACACCAAGTTTGTGGTGATTTGTTACAACAACCCAGGAAAGGAATATTCCATTGCACACATGCACACACACTCAAAAATATGCCAAATCAGAAGAAAAGGAGGAGCAGGAAGAAGAAACAGTCACAGGAGAAATACCAAAGTATGTATGTGCACAGAAATGAAATATGTCTCCTACTTGAGGGAGAGACCCCTGGAAGGAACGTGTCCCCACCAGCTCTCCTTTGTGCTCCCTCTCGAGGGTTGGAGAACGGCTGGTGGCTTCATTCAGCTGCTGGAAGCACATCCCCCATTTGTATTCTTTCCACATGCGTCCGTTTCTCCCCAACACAGAAGGGACTTGCCAAGCAAAGCCTGACATTTTCCAGTTCTTGGGTCTGTGCCCGGAATCAACAGACCTCACCAGGAAGGGAGAACAATTCCCAAGATGTCAGTGCAGAATTCCTCAGGCCGCCTGGTCTGGCTATTCCTTCCCACCCCTGGAGCCAGTATAGGGTGTCTCAAGGCTCCAGTGTTGACAAATGAATGTTCATGGAGCAGAATAGTAAATACAGCTGTCCCTTCCTATCCCCAGGTTCCACATCCTTGTATTCAACCAACTGCATGTTGAAAAATATTTGAGAAATCGCATCTGTACTGAACATGTACAGACTTTTTCTTGTCATTATTCCTTAAACAATATAACATAACACCTATTCATGTAGCATTTACATTATACGAGGTATCATAGAAACCTAGAGGTGACATGTGTAGGTTCTTTGCAAATAACATGCCATTTTATATAAGGCATGAACACCTGAGAATTTGGTATTCCAGGGGTGTTTGGGAGCCAATCATGGCGGACACCCAGGGGTGACTGTATTGATTAAGCAGCCTTAGTGACTTTAGCAGAGCCAAGACCAGAGTGGTCCCCTTTGCCCAGGATGGACACACGAAGTTCGAGAGAGGTTATGGAACAGCTTTGTGTCTGTTTGCTGGCTGAAATGTCAGCTCACCTGAAGCCTATGTGACTTCAGAAAGCCCCTTCTCCCTAGATGGGTTCAGGTTCTACAGAACAGGAGCACTGTCCCAGGGCTGCGGTACTTACTTGTTCACGGATAGAGCTGGACCCAGTGCAGAGGGAAGTAGGAACAACCCCAAACTTCCTCCTCCTCGCTGTTTCTCCTCCATTTTCCTGACAAATCTGTCTAATCCTACAGATTTTCTGGTCAGTTTTAAGTCTTAATACACAGTCTCATTTTTAGGTTTAAAAAGTCTAGTCTAAGCTAACATCAAAGTTTTGCGTCTTCGTCTTTGGTTGAAAGCTGCTTATGCTCCATCTGTATCAAGCCTGCAATGGGGGGATTTCAGGGAGGGCTGCTTCTCCACGATCTTTATCTCCCATCTTACATGTATTTTCTATCCCCCTAGAATGACTCATTTTCCAGACTGAGATAGAGGAAGAGGGGAGAGACAAGAAAAGCAAACCTCACCTTACCACCTGACCTGCCTTGGAGAGGCGTAAATGCCCACATGCCAGTTCTGATTCTAGTGCGTTCTGTGGAAACGTCCCTCTGGAGGCCCCTTGCAGGACCCCCTGACCCCCTGCCAGGCTCGCAGGAGTGATGGTGCAGGTGCTGCCCCTTGTGCTGGCCCTTTGGACTTCCCCTCTCAGTTGCTGTTTCTGGAGGCCCACTCCTCATGGACTTTTCTTTTGTGGTCACTTTCTGCTACAGGCTGACCTGTCAGGAGAGCCCTTTCCACGACAGCTCCAGCCTCACGTCCTTCTGCAAGTTCTGTCTTTTATGCTCCTAAAGCTGTTTTCATATTGGAACAGGGAGAGAAAGCACAGCCCCACAGAGCACCGGCGGGCCTCACTCACGCCTTCTGCCTGACCTCCTCACCTGGGGGCAGAGCCTTCAGGTGGTCCTAGGCTTAGGCCACACTTGGCTCCGGGACACCTAGGAAGTCCTGCATGGAAGGCGCGGCTCCTTTTGTAGTGGGTGTGAGCTTGCCTTCTCTCATCTCCTCCTCGGGCATCTCAGAGGTTTTACTGAACGTGTGTTCTGAGCATTCTCATTTTCTCCATCCGTCCTTCCCCCCGCTCCTCCTCGTCTTTCCACAGCCTCTTTTAGCACCCTCTCCCTGGTGCCCATGGCTTCTCCTGCGGGACAGGACAACCTTCTAAGAGGATAGCAGAGTTCTCATCCTAGGGCTTTTTTGAGACTTGCAAACCCTGTGCTGTGTGTTCTGACTGCTGCTGACTTCTCAGGAGCAAGGGACGAGATGGGGTCATGTCTGGGAAAGAGGAGGGAGGGCAGAGCACCTGTGAGATCTCTCCACCAGTGATGCCGAGCCTTTGGGCTCCTCAGGTACAGAAGGGAAATGCAGGGGGTGCCCTGTGGAGGGTTTCTCTGGAGAACCCCTAGTCTACTCCACATGAGAGAAGGCATGGTCTCCTAATAAGCCCAGTCCTTGCCAGACAATGTCCTGGGGCTGTGGTGCTCAATTTGGTCACATCCTTATTTTCTCCCTCCAATTTCCAACACAGGAGCAGTACATTCATCCTATCTAAGTGGGAAGCCTTATGGGGACAGGGAGAGGGCAAGAGGGTAGGAGTTGGAGACAGAGGAGGCACACAGCCCATCTTGGGAGAGAGGAACTTGTGCTCCTCCTCCGGGATCTGTGATGGTCTCATTTGGCTGGAGTGGGCATTAGGGAGACGGGGCAGTGGCCAGAGGTGTGGCTGGGGGACCAAGTAAGAAACCAATCATATGGCACCTTGTCGGTCCTGCCAAGGATTCTGAGCTTTGTTCTGAAGGCAGCGGGATTTTCAGCAGGGAGTTGACAGGAGGAGCTTTATGTTTTTGGAAGAGTCCTCTGATGGCAGCATGTAGATGAAGGGGGCCAGGCAAGCTGGAGGCAGGGAGGCTAGGTGGGAGCTGTGCTGGAAGTCCAGGGAGTGATGAGGAGCTTGGACAAAGGCAGAGGCGCTGGTGGGATACAGAAGGTGGGAGGACTTGGAGACAGGCAGAGAGCGAAGACCCCACAGCAGGGTGGGGTCTCTGTGGGCAGGAGGTAGGGGAGGGAGGAGCCTGGCTTGCGTTACTGGGTGGATGGTAGTGGTGTTCCCTGGGGCAGGGAGCACAGGAAGGGCACAAGGTGTGTGCAGAGAGGTACATGGTGTGATTATATTTCTGTTGGAGACCCCCACCTCACCAAGAAAGGTTCAGGATCCCCACATCCCTGGATGGCCCTGACTCCTGCCCTGGTCGGTTACTAGACAATAGCACCCTTGTGGAATTTCTCAAGACTGGCTTGTCCCTGCTTTCTTTGTAGATCCCAGTGGCTACATCCCCCTTGAGGCCTGGTTATCATCGTATTGCAAAAGGGACTGCATGGTCCTTGGGCAAAATTGTTCCCGTAAGCTTTGGCTTTTGTGCACTTCGGGTCTTTGTAATGGGTCTTGCCACCCAGATTTGCCCTTTTTGGGTCCGCCATTTTGAGATATTGAGCCCAGTCCAAAGTCTGATTATATCAGACTAATGTAGGTCGTGTTTAGTTTTTTGCTTTATCTTTGCTCATTTTATTATTTTATTTTATTTTTATTTCTGCAGTGTTGGGGATTAAATTTAGGACCTTGCACATGCTAGGCAAGCACTCTACCATGGAGCAACATCACCAGCCCACTGTGCCAAAATTTAGAACACACAAGTTGAATTATTTGACAGACAAAAGAAAATATTGCCTTTGGCAGAGGCTGGCTAGATATTAATCCTATTATCTCTTCCTGGCACTCTGAGGGACTGAGTTTCTCAAAATTCCATTTTAATTAGATCGTGGCCATACACTGGTTTTTGGCCAATGGTATGTGGCTGGAAGAGGTGTAAGCTGCTTTTGGACTGGCATGAAATCCTGTGTGCAGTGGTGCAACCCTCTCTTCCATCTGTGGCAATGCTAAGGGCCACATGTATACAATGGTGGTAACAGAAAATGGAGGGAGCTGAGGTTCCTGAGTTAACTCCTGCAGGACAGCCACAGGTCTGCTTAGGTTGTGACTTGAATAAGGAATAATTGTTGTCTGTGAAGCTACTGAGATTGGAGAACTCTTTCTGTAGGGTTATTTATTCTGACTAATATACTAATTTCCGATCTGACTTGGACTGGTCAGACCTCTCTTCTGCTGGCTTTCTGTTTTGGAATTTACTTTTGGGGACTTAAGTTGTTGTGAGAAGACAGCACCCCAGCACAACTTTCTATGGCAAGAAAGACACATCAACTTCTCAATGTAGTACTTTGCAAGTAGAATATGCATGTTTTAATGTGCATATGCACACACACACACATGTATGTACACACATATCTCTGGCTAAGCTTTGGGGGGGTACTGAGGTCTCACTTTTGCCGAGGCTGGCTTTGAACCCGCAATCCTCCTGCCTCAGCTTTCAGAGCTGCTGGGATTACAGGCGTGCACCACTGTGCCCCGATACCTCAGGGTAATTCTTGAAGCATGTAGTGGCTGACAAACACAGGCTCTGGGGAAACATATGTTCTATACCACAGTCAAGAAAAATGAAGTAGAAAAAGAAAATTATGCTTCTGAAGAGGATTGTCTTTCAAAATTATAAATATAAAGATGACATTCTGTGGGGCGTGTTCCCAAGCAGCCTGCCTCCATCTCGGTGCTGGGAAGTTGGGGAGAGTAATTTCCTGAACCTCAAGCACTCATCAGTCACCAAGGTGCAGCTCAGCTCTGCTCTCCCTTCTGGCTCAAGGACCAATGCCGCGTGGGCGGTGGGCACTCCAAGGTGAGGACAGCTGAGATGAAAGTGACTTCTGCAGAAATCAAAACCATTGTGTGTGTAAACAAAGGCTGAAGTCATGGTACGTGGCGATCTGCTCTTCTCTGAAGGAAAGAGGTTAAATTTGTCCCCACTCAACTGTTCCAGCAGAAGGGTGGGGAACCAATTTCTACAAAGGGCCACTGAAGCCACAGGGAGAAAAACAATCAGGGAACATGACATTCTTTGGAAAATTATTCAAATAGCAAAACAAATTATAAGAGTTCATGCTTTCCAGTTTATTGCTATCTAAGAGAAATAGAATTGGACCTGGTGGTATAGAGGAGGAAAGTGGGAGCTGCCAGGTTGAGATAGAAATAGATGGAAAAGAAAGCAAGAAATGGTCTCTCTCAATCTCTCTCTGTTTCAGTTTTTCCTTCCTTCCTTTCTTCCTTCCTTCCTTCCTTCCTTCCTTCCTTCCTTCCTTCCTTCCTTCCTTCCTTCCTTCTTTCCTTCCTTCCTTCCTTCCTTCCTTCCTTCTTTCCTTTGGAACTAGGGATTGAACCCAGGGTGGTCTGCCACTGAGCTATATCCCCAACCCCTTTTATTTTTTGAGATAGGGCCTTGCTAAGTTGCTGAGGCTGGCCTTGAATTTGTAATCCTCCTGCCTCAGCCCCCCAAGTCTCTCGGATTACAGGTGTGTACCACCATGTCCAACTTCTTTCTTCTCATCTTTCTTTTTCTTTTTCTCCTTCTCACATATACCATAAACCTATAACTCATACTTTATGAGAAAATACTATCTGAAACTTCTCTAAGATGTTTTACTTAGTCCCTAAGATCTGGACACCACAGGTATGCTGGAAAATTTCTCTTTTTCTCATTTTCTGTTAAAAAATGTCAGGTTAAAGATACTCAACTAGCTGTTCTTAGTTCACCTTTTTATTGGTAAATGAGCTGTGGTAGTTCTCATTTCTAAGTATAAGGTCACGCTCTCTTTTTGAGGTTTTTAAAAATACTTCAGATTAACATAATAAATTTGAGATTTAATTTTTGCCTAAAGAGGCCTCTTCACACATCTGGATTCGTGCTCTCTTGGCCAGAGGTTTAGTCGGGCCAGAGCCGACCCACAGTTTAGAGCTGGCTCCTTCTGTTTAGGGACTGTCTTGTTTTGCTTTTGTTTTTAAATTCGAGGTCTTCCCATAGATCTTGGGAGAGAAATCAGCAGCCCCAGATTCCCATTCATTAGCGAGTTGGGTGATCTTGACCCCTGAACTTTGCTGCTCTGGACTGAATCTCCACATGATTATCTGGTTCTCATGTTTGAAGATTCTCAGGCCCTGACCGGCCCTTAGTCAAACAGAGCTGCTCTAATTTGTGCCTAACCTTTGCCCCTGTCCACTATCCTTTTTAGGCAATGACCTCCCTGCTGCTGGACTGTGGTCACCTCCTGCAGAAGATGGGCAGGGACAGAGAAAGCTAGGCTGAGCACTGTGTTGGCTCTGACGAGCTTTGGTAAAAGGTGCAGGGGAGGCAGTTGAGCCCTGCCTCCATAGAGTTGAAGCGTTAGCTCTTTCTTCATTACTATAACAAAATACCTGAGGCTGGGTAACTTCATAAAGGCACTTGATCTAGCTCATAGTTCTGGAGGTCCAAGGGCCCACATCTAGTGAAGGCCTCCTTGCTGGCAGAATCCCAAAGTGGTACAGGGCATCATAGAGTGAGAGACAGGGAGTGTGGGTATGTGTCTCTTCTGGTCTCTCGCCTGCTTATAAAGCCAGCAAGAGTCAATCACAGAGCCCCACCCTGATGACCTTATCTAACCCCAATCACATATAAACCCCATAGTTGGTTAGATTTCCACCCTCTCATCATCTCACAATGGACATTAAATTTCAGCCCAAGAATCCTTGGGGGACAGTCCAACCATCTCCAAATCATAGCAGATGATTTATGGATTCAAACTCTCCTTTTATTAGATTATTTGTGCATTTAAATTCTAAACTTATTTCAACCAAATGTCTGGTTAAAATATTTAAAAAAAAAACAGTTACATTGGTCTGACATCAGTGGAATTAAACCACATTCAAATAGTTTGAACTCATCTTCTCCATGCAGGGGATCGTGCTGACTTTTCTATCATATTTGCCTTACCGAGGGGGAAGATGAGATCATGAGCCAGGCAACCTGTTGACACTTAAACCAGAATTGCTCACCAGCTTTGGTTGTAATACATTCAATATATTGCTCAAGATGTGGGAGTAATGTATACTTGGTATAGTTATACCTCTAAAATATTTGAATAAACAAGTGTCCTTGTAAATATGTTGACATCTGAGTTGATTTTTTTTCATGAAAATCCATATCACAAACACATTTCCGCCATGACACTTGAAATAAATATGCGTAATTTTTCTACTTGATGCCTTGACAGTTTGTGCAGTCTGCTACGAAGATGCAGGGTCAGGACAAAATGACCCCCCTCAAAAAAAATTGCACTCTCTAGTGGGAGCATATGTATTCCAGAATATTTATATTCTGCATAGAAGTACTCCTGTGCTTGCTGGGTGTATCCTTAGATCATATTTCAAATTCTGCACCAAATGAACTTATCAGCAGCTTTTCCCCCTCGCATTCATTGCCTCTGACAGATCTATCCCCAGCTGGTGTTGACTTCTCCCTGTAGTGCGTGGAGATCATTAATCTTACATGTTCTCTTACTCTGAGTTTTTTTCCCCCTTTACTGAGACTTTAAAACAGATTGTGCCTATTTCTATTGACCTTTGAGAGATTTGTCATGTGTCCCCTTTTAATCAGGAGGTGTAAAAATCAATCGCTTGGATATAGCTGGGGTCACAGGCTCTCATCTGTTGCCAAGGCAGGAGCCTCAGTTTTGTCCCGCTTCCCTATGTCAAAACCAGAGTGAGGACATTGTTGATAGAAGCATTTATTCTGCAGAGTCTGGAGGGATGCGCTGGAGCCATCCTGATCACTGATTGTCCTCCAGGGCGGGGCAAGTCACTTCGTCCTGCCTCCTGAGCTGTGTTGATAGGAGGCTGGAACTCACCCAAACCCACTGCCAACAGTGACCCACAGTGCAATTCCAGAAGGCACAGTTAATACTGTAGCTGTCCCCATAGTTGCACCTTGTAATGGACAGCTCTCTTGGCTCTGGAGAGGGAAGGGATTGTGTCCAGACAAACAGAACAGGCGTTGTGTCACACTGCCTGGAAAAACAACAACAACAACAAAAACAGAACAGAGAACAGCAATCGAGTTCTGTAGTGAAGGCGAATCTTGAGAGGAGTCAGTAACTGCCAAAGGAAAAGTCAGGGACGCACAACTGGACGATATGCCTCAGGTCGCATTCACACTCCCTTCTCAGTGGCCGGTTATTCCTCTTTCCCTGAATCCTTCTGGCTGTCAGTTCAACTGCCCATTTTGGCATCAAGTTTCCCTTTTCTCTGGTAGAACAGCTTATGCTGGGTGTCATCATTCAACAGTGGCAGAGGCACTTGTTTATTGAAGGCTAACGCTGCTCCTGCACCACAGTCAGGGAAAGCAAGGGATGATGGCCGAGAGCCTGCGAGCTCGTGCTGGGCTTGGTCCTTTCTGGAAACTACACTCACCCAGGGCCTGTGAAGGAGAAAGGGACCCCCAGCACCCCTTCTATCAGCACCCCACTCTGATGCAGATTAAGTGGTGGCTTCACCATGAACTCTCCCCCGCTCTGAGACCCTGTGAATACTCTCTTGGTCACCAGTGTCCCAGCTCATGCTTATTTCTTTTTTGGATTTGATGTGAAGTGCTATGTTGCCTCTGGCTGGCAATTTTCGATATAGCTGGAACTTCGGTTCATCCTTCTGGTTGTGTTTGGTCCCAAGTCCCTTCCTGTGTGGATCGGACCAGATTCTGCCCAAACCTTTGAAGTGGATAACAGGCCCAAGTAAGATGGTAATTAACAACAGAACATCCATGATTAGAAAAGAATTTGACGGTACATGGGAAGGAGTCCAGTAATGCATAAGGAAGCGCTTGTGACTGTTGATCTCTATACACTTTCAAAACATTATTGTTACCCATAAAGGCAATAACAAACACAAATTGCTGCTCCGTTCAAAGGCATTTGTGTTTTAACTGAACTGGGGATTTCTCTGAGTTGGGGGCACTGAGGCAGGGAGAGAGAAACATTTTGATCTTGACTTCTGAGCCAGGGAGGGGAACAGTTGGGCCTGGGAGGTGGCCAGAGCTCCTTCAGGGTATACTGAGCTTCACTCAGTGCTGGGAAGAGTTTTAGGGATCAAGAATATAAAGGAGAACCAAATACATCCGTAGCCTGTGTTCAGAGGGCTTATGTCACAGTAGGAGAGGAAACTATAAAGCAGTAAGTGTGTACATAAATGACAAGTGTTTGGCGGGTCTGCTGCAGGGACTCTCCTCCCAGAAGGGGCAATAATTAATTTCCTTTCTGGCCAGACTCTCTCCCTTCCAGAAGCTCCACACCCAATGGAGCCCTCTGCCTTCAAATTTTTCCTCACCATGGGTCATTTCCCTGTTTGCAAGAAGCCCACCAAGATGCTTTCACTCACTTTTCTCATCTATAAAATGCATGGTTGGACTTCATCTCTACAATCTCTCCTACCTCTCTGATTTTGAAGCTATGAAAAAATGAAGCAGATAGGAGAGGGACAAAGGTGACTATTTTCCCCCACTTGTGCCTAGGAAGATGTGTCACCAGTGAGGGTTGCTTTTTTCTTGGCAAATAGTTTTCAGTTTTAAAGTCAAAGATTACATATTTGTCCCCCTAGGTCCCTTTAAACAAGAAAACTGCCGGATATGGGGCTGACAGCCCCGGATATGACTGACGAGTACCTGTCTACACTGTTCTTGCCGCCACCGTCCTCCCCATCCATTTGTCGCGGTTACCACATATGAGCTACTCTGTGCCCCTGTGTGCCCTCAAAATCGACTTCAGTCATTGTAAAAGAAGACCAGGTTTCCAGTTCAAAATAAATAGCTGCCTGGAAATGGGAGAGCTGAAGGCAAGCCAGGCCTGGACGCCTGGACGCCCGAGGTCCTTCTTTGGTATAATCTGTTGTGTTTTGCTTTTGTGCAAATTCTGAGCCACGAGGTGTTTCTTAAACCCCAAGCAGAGTCTCCCCCGCTTGACAACATTGCCCTGCCTCAAGCCACCCCTTCCCCTTGCTCCTTGCCTCTTTCTGGTCACGGTGCTGTTTGCAGTAAATTGCATGCTGCTCGTCTCTGGCTGGGGTGGAGAGTCCACGTGCGTGGGGCCTGTTTCGTTCCCTGCTGTCACTCCAGCCCTGAGTGCAGGGTCCCCTCCCGTGCAGCTGCTCGGTAGCTATGAGCCGGTATGACGGGAGAGATGAGGCAAGGATGGAGGAAGTAGGAAAAACATACAGTCCGGAAGGGTGGAATGGACAGGGAGCCAGAGAGAGGACCCCATGGCTCAGGGGCAGGAGGCCCTGGTGAGGAAGGGAGGTGGGCTGAGGCCTCCAGCAGGCTGAAGGGCATGTGGCTGGCGACGTGCCCACTGCATCTTTGGCTGAGTGTTCCTGCGTGGTGACAACAGGACTCTCTTCACGACATCTCCTGAATTCCATCTTTCCAAGTACAGTCAGCCCTCCATAGCTGTGAGTTCTACATCCGTCCATCCAACCAACCGTGGCTTGAAAATACTTATATTTTAAAATCGCATCAGACCTGAACACATACACTCCTTTTTCTTGTCATTTTCCCCTAAAAAATACAGTCTAACAACTATTTGCAAAGCATTTACCTTGTATTAAAAGTACTCTAGAAATAATTTTAAATATATGCGGGCAGGTTCTATGCAAATATCCCACCATTTTTATAAAAGGGCTTGGATTTGGTATCTACTCGGAGCTGGAGTGGATGCCCAGTGGGTCCTGGGGGACAACAGTACCACTCAACAAGCTTCTCCTTCCAGGCAGTGCAGGCAAATCCCATGGCCTGCCCCATGGCCGGTACTTGTTGAGGACGTATCTCTAAGAGCACTTGACCACCTCTGAGAGACTCAGCAAAGAACGTTTCTCAGCCAGGCCTCTGAGTGGCATCAATGATGTTAGCACAGAGCCGGGCTCGATTCTCCAGGCTGGTTTTCTGTGAGGTTCACTTTCTCCCTAGGGAAGCAAGAGGACCCCAGGGGCTGGTAACGGAGGTGACTTTAATGACAGGGTGTAGCAAACAGCACAAGTCTTAATGAACAGAAACCACTGGCTCCTTCCAGTCATTTCTGAGAAAAGAATTATTTTGCTTTTACTGCACTGGCTCATTCATTTAAATCAAGTAATGGCTGCGAAAGGGCTTGTTGAAGTGCAGATTTCCATCCATTGTAAAAAAAGACCAAGTTTTTAGTTCAAAATAAGTAGCTGCCAGCAAGTGAGCAAGCCAGGCCTGGACACCTGAGGTCCTTCTTTGGTATAATCTGTTGTGTTTTGCTTTTGTGCAAATTCTGAGCCACCAGGTGTTTCTTAAACCCTAAGCAGAGTTTCCCCTGCTTGACAACATTGCCCTACCTCAAGCCACCCCTTCCCCTTGCTCCTTGCCTCTTGGGAGTGTATTGTTGCTATAAGAGGAAACATATGCTTTTTTTTTTTTTTTAACAAGGCTTTGAACATGAGCACATCAAAGTGTCTGTTGGCTGGGAAAGTGGAAAGGGCTTTGGTTGCACCTTGGGGAAGTTTTCTCTGCTGGTTACTAATGAACCCTTTTAAAAAGGGAGAGTTCAGCCATAGCACTTGAGCTTCTCCTCTCCTCCAGATGGGGCGCCACTGAGCCAGGCAGGGACCTTCCTCCTGCTGAACTGGAAAATTCCCTGGCAGGTGGGGGTGGGGGCAAAGAAGAGTATATCTGCCAAAAGAGCCTCTCAGGGCCACATCGGCCAAGAATACAGATGGAGGACACCAGGAATATAAGATGGAGTGATGAAGCTGTTTCGGTTTTCTGTCCCAGAAACATAGGCCTCCTGTCTCACAAAGTGGCCACATAGTATACTGGTCTTTGATGATATTTTCCTAACCCATCTGAGAAATATAAAGTCTTAGCAACACTCATAGATCATGAACAGAGGCTTTATGTTCAGAAAGTAAAGGAAACAAACAAACAAAAAGAAACAAAATACCCCGCCATTATACAGATGCCAGTTCCTTCCGGGAAGTAGAGTTTGAGTGACAGGAGCACATTGGAGACCAACAGAAACATCAATCAAAAACAAACAAAGGAAGCCTCCTCCAGGCTATAAGGCCTTTCATTTTCCACAGAAGCCATGTATCCCAAAAAGTGCCTGCTCTGAAAGTACGGCCCAGTAAGCACTGGGAAGTGGCTAAAGTTTAGGTTTTACAACTTTGTATGCACCTGCAATCTCACTCTGCAGCTTGTTACCCACTGAGTCCTCTTTGCCCACTGCACAGAATGCCAGTCATTAAAATGATGAGTTTTGCAAGAGCTTAGGAGCTTATTCACAAGATGGCCTAACACGAGGAGGAGGGGCTCCAGGCCTCAAATCTGCTTCCCCAGGGATGGGGTTTTGGGGTATTTATGGGCTCAAGAAACTGGGGTAGTCTGAGGAGCAGAGAAAGCAACGGGAAGTATATGGTGGTGTGTGCATGCGCAATCCAACCTCACGGCTCTTCATGGGAGTGTGTGCAGAAAATGACAGGTCAGCATGGCCTGAGGGTGTTTTTGTCACCCATTAGATACTTGCACAGCTCCAAGTAAGGGCTGGGGTTTCAACTGGTTTGAGCTATCTCCAGAGTTCCTGAAAACACCTTAGGCACCCATCACCACTGTGATCAAAATGCCGGAGGTGTTATATAGCAAAGCAAATGAGAACACACTGCTTAGATGGGCGACCTCTGAAACTGGTGATAAAAGCAAGTCACTAAAAGCAAGCAAGGCTGGAGGGCTTATTCCAGCTCTCCCTCGGGGATTTCAACTCCCTACCCACTTTATGGAACTTTCTGAACCTCTATTAAAGTAAGACTGAATGTCCATATCGTCAATTAAGAGGTGAAGAGGGGACTAAACGGCATAATGTTCAAACAATATAACAAAGTACACAGTGTTAAATAGAAACGACAGGAAGCCGTTGTTTTAGATTAAGCTCCTGCACCGTGTCCCCACAGACCAGGCTAAAAATCAAAATGGTTACTCATGCCAAAGTTCTATATCATCAGGCTGAAACTAAGCTCTTTATCTGACATTGTGAGAAATCAGGAGAGAGAGATAACAGCCACCTTCCAAACAGGCCAGTTTCAATCAGCATGCTGATGGAGTTCCCTCTGTTTTAATCCTTCCACAAAAGAAATGACCTAAAGTAACCTGATGTTAATCAATCAGTTATTTTTGTATTGTTCAGTCTCCTTTGTCTCCACTTTACAAAGAAAGTCACTTTGAAATGGCCAGTTTTTTGTTCTTTGATTCTGCTTTTTGCAGCCCTAAGAGAAGGGTTATAAAACCGGCCTTGCCTACTTAGCCCATTGGAACACGTGTCCTATTTTATGGAATGAAGTGTTGCCCTACTCTGGAATCAAGCATACAGCCAATTAAGATCTTTAAACTGATTGTTACAGTTTGGTCTTTGACAATAGGAAGTACTCAGTAAAAGACAGCAATTCTTGAAATTATCATTGGCCTTAATGTTGGATGCACATTTTTCTCCCTAGCATCTTCCATCAAGTAAAGCCAGGAGGCAATACTGATGACTCTGGGCCATAGTGGAGGATGCCAATCACTGAGCTGTTAATCCAGGGTTCCCCTGGAAAAGGGCACGCCAGTGAAGAGGGTGGCTATCAGGTGCCCACCCACCTCCTTGGTAGTAAGAAAATATTTTATGAATTTTTTGCTGAAAGCTTGGTTCTTGTCCTGGATGCCAATCCAATAATGAGGACATGGTTTTTAGAAAATGGAAAAATAAGGCTTATTGCTTTGCTAGCAAAGGAGAAACACAGGGGACTCTTGTCTCAAAGGCTGTCATTCTGCCCATCAGCAGGAACAGAGGCTTTTAAAGAGGTGATTCAAAGGCTACATTCCACGTGCTCTCTGTTGGAGTTGTATGTAATTCACTTGTTAGTTTGGGAGAGTCATTTCTGAGATCTTCTGGTGCCACCCTCCAACGTCTGGATTACTTCATTGTTATGGTGGGTGAGTGCTCAAGGACAGATAAATCTCCCCTAAAATGGGGGAAAGAAAGCCAACTCTGTTTCCCCTGAGATTAGGGAGGGGGAGAGATTAGGGAGGAGCAGGGAGAGAGGAAGAGAAGGAAACATGTCCATTTAAAAAATAAGTTTCAGTGGAGAGCAGCAAGGGCTACCTTCAAAGCCCAGAGTGGACCATGGGTTACATTTTGATCTTTCCCCATGTGTGGCAGACATGGGAGACATCTGGCATGTGACATGCTTGTGCAGAGCAGGGATTTATTTTGTGGCTCCTGAGTTTTACTGAAGCCTTGTTAATCCTTATTGAATTAGAAACAACTAGATATCTAGTCTGAATTTTAAAGCATCATGCCCAAAAGGGCTGCTATGGTTTGGGGATCCTAAACGTTCTCAGAAGGCCCACGGATCAGAGGCTTACCCCTCAGCTTGGTTCTAAGAGGACATGATAGAAACATTCAGAGGTGGGGCCTAGTGGGAGGTTTCAGGTCTTGGGGACGTGTCTTCAAAGTGGATATTGGGACCCCAGGCCCTCCTCTTCTTTCTTTGCTCCACCATGTGCTCCCTCCATAATTTACTGCCTCATCACAGACCCAGAGGGCAATGAGACAACCAACTGTAGATGGAAACTTCCAAAACCTAGAGCCAAAATAAACCTTTCTTCTGTTTAAGTCGATTTATCTGAAGTGTTTGTTACAGTAATGCAAAGCCGACTAATACAGGTCTCTGCTGTAGGTTGGGGGTAGTAAAAATCAACATCAACAACAAAGAAACAACTATCATTCACTCCCTGCTCCTGAATATTTGACCATTTTTTTCTAGGTTTCTTTCCCTGGGCATCTATTATGAGGTCATAAAAACTACTACATGAATCCAATCTCCAGTTAGTTCAGTAAGAAGGGATAGTCATGCACACATGCCAAGTGAACTGGCTTTGGCCTGTGACAAGTAACTAAATTCTTATTTCTGTGTGGATAGCTCATTCATCCAGCTTCATAGACAAGTCCTGGGGAAAAAATAACTGTTCCCAAACTGAATTCTGCCTTCCTGTTACACTACCCTACTGATGATTCTGAATAAGAATGGAGAGAAAATTATCAGCATACAAGCCTTTGTCTCAACATGGTATTCTCACATTTTTCTTCTGGGCTGGTGACAATTTAATAATAAAAAACTTTAAGTTTTAGCCGGGTGCAGTGGCTCACACCTCTAATCCCAGCACTTTGGGAGGCTGAGACAGGAGAATTGTGAGTTCAAAGCTACCTCAGCAACATGGAGGTGCTAAGCAACTCAGTGAGACCCTGTCTCTAAATAAAACACAAAATAGGGCTGGGGATGTGGCTCAGTGGTCCAGTACCCCTGAGTTCAATCCCCAGTACCAAAAAAAAAAAACCAAAAAAACTTTAAGTTTTGTTTGGGGCCTAGGAAGCGACTCACTGGGGCCATGGTGTTTACCAGCTCTGCAGTGCAGAAATAGGCCTTGCTCCCGTCTGCCCTCTAGTGGCCAGAATGTGGATTGTTCTCTCCAACGGACAGTCTTCACAAATACTTGGCACGTACTGTTCATCTGGACAAAATAATTGGTAACTTTGCTACTATACATCTGTATAACTCATATCTTTTTGGATTCCTATTTCTCTGTTACTGACTGATTTTTTTTTGTTAAATAAACATTTTTAGTATGTTATTAAAAAAATAAAAATAAAATAAAATTTATATTTGTGATGAAAAAAAAAAAAGGCCTATTCGGACTTTATCTTAACAAATTTTTATTTAATTTATCTTTCCTACCTTACCTCACCATCATACCATGCCTAATTTCTCTTCCTAAGATGTATCTCATCTTTTTTCTGTCACCCTGACTGGAAGGGGCTATAGTTTGGATCTTGAAAGTTCTCCAAAAGAGGCCAATGTATTAAAGACTTGGTCCCCAGACTGTGGCACTATTGAGAGGAGGTGTAACCTTTAGGAGATGGGGCCTACTGGAAGGAAGGTAGGTCATTGGGGATGTGTCCTCTAAGGGGATATGGGGACCCTGGCCCCCTTCTCTCTCTCTCTCTCTTTGCTTCCTGGATGCCATGAACTGAGCAGCTTTGCTACACCACACACTCCTTGCCATGATGCTCTGCCTCAACACAGACCCAAAAACTGGATCAAATTAAACATGGACTGAAACCTCTGAAACCATGAGCCAAAATAATTTTTTTTCTCCTTTAAGTTGATTATCTCTTGTATTTTGTCACAGTGATGAGCTGCTGGCTAATGCAGAAGGTAAGCTTCAGGAGATCTTGGACTTAGTTTGGTTCCCTGACATCCCTGGGACCTAGAAGAATGGCTGGCACATAGTAGGTGGTCTATAAATATTATTTGAATAAACAAATGAGTGTCCAGCTTATCTAAGAATAGGGTACTGACACGAGAGATTTAAAGCACATGGTTCTGGCCTTTTAGGGGTTCATGATTTTGAAGAATTGGACCAAAAAAGACTATGATTATAGAAAAAACTGGTGACACTAGTGCTTTAAAACCTGGAGGAGACTGGCCCTAGGGAATCATTCATCCTTAGCTTTCATATTTGAGGAAGTTTGGACTGGTTATGTCACTTCTGAGGAACTACAAACTGGTGGAAGATAGAGGGCAAGAATTTTGCCTTGATAAAAACCTCAGGATTGTCTGGAATAGTTGTGAAGCACCGTGAGTATCATCACTAGAGGTGTGTAATTGCAGCGTGGAGAAATTTCTGCGTACAGGTATTATCGACAACCTCAGACCGGCGTGTTTTTAAAAAACTCATTTTCCTGAGACTTTTCCCCAACATACTAAATCAGAATCTCGAGGAGGAGCTCCCAGGAATCTGTATTTCACAGCAAGCTCCCTGGTGGCTCAGCAGCAGCCCACCACAGACCAAGGGAGGCCTTGATGGTTTGACTCAGGTCGAAGGAGCAGTTGGACTGAAGCTTCTGAGTGTAAGATTTCCCGGTTCCAGATCATGGACGGTACTGTCCTCTTAATAGTGGTAGCAGCAGAGGGTGCAATCTTTGCCAGGACTATCACTAAAACAGAAAACCAAATCAAGAAGGTTGGGAGTCTGGAAGATGTTTTGATCAAAATAAAACTCCATACGGTCTCTCATCCTGCAGCAGGTAGAAATGACCAGCCTTCAAATTCCCACATGCCTTGCAAATCGCTCTATCATGGTTGAACGTGTAACAACGCTACCTGTGTGTGTCATTTCTGATCTTCAGGGCCTACAGAGGACACTGAAAAGTGGGCCAGCTTCTCTTAGGAGAATTATCAAGTGAAAATGTGTGTTGGGCCCAGCTGCAGAGGTAGGAGGTGGCCAGCTTACTCAGGCCATCCCCCCACTGCACCCCAATCCCAGTTTATGCTCTGAACCTTTCTGTATGCTCTTTCAGTCTTGGCGGAGTTTGACCACTAATGAGGACTAGGGAAAGGAGTCAAAGGTCCTGTGGTCCTGCTAGAATCACAACAGATGGGACAAGTGTTAGATTGGGGGTCCCTCCTTGGGGAATGTGGCAGAGGAATGCATTAGATGTGTGTCTCTGGTGTCCCCCGCCCTGTCTGAGCAGACTTTGTGCATGGGGCTAGTCACCTGCTCTGCCAGGTCATGAATTTGCATGGGCTGTTAGGCCTGGTTGCTTTTGTTTGTTTGGAAGGAGGAGGATACTGAAGAGGTAGACAGGAGCATGTGGCCTGAGAAGCTGGATCTCCAGAGAGGGAGAGAGGGGATAGGATGAAGAGTCTTAAAGGAGATGCCCACATGCCATGGAGATGTGGAAGGCTCAGCTGGACCTCTTGAGTGACATGCCTTTGTCCTCTGCCCGTGTAAAATGAGGTAAATTCACAAACAAAGGAAGAACTGCAAAGTCATGAGCCCCACCTGGCCCCCCTATCTGGGCTCCTAGCTGTAAATATTAGACTCTCAACCCAAGGAAGGGCTTCTCACTGTGGGACAGCCACATTCTCCCTTGAATTGTATCTTCTTCCTAAATAAACCCCTCTCTAGGCCTTTGGCTTATGCTGAAGTTCTTTTCTACCACGTGTCACTGGAACCCTGCTAGTCCTGAGTCGGCTTCCCCCTCACCTCCTGGAAACCCCTCTGGCCTTCTCCAGAGACAACTCTTCTCCGGTGACAGGAGGAGGGAGGTGAAGGAAGCTCTGGATGACTTAGGGTACCCACAGTGGCCTTCAATTGCCATAGAACAGCGGAAGGACCCAGGAAGTGCTGAGTTCTAGCATGGGCACCAGCTACCGGGCAGAGTAGGGGGACCTTGTCCAGGAGACTCAGGCTGTCACACCCTCAGGTGAAGACAAGACCGAAGTTGCTGAGCACCTTTACGGGAGCCTTTGGAGACCCCCAGGAACAACTGGGGGATAATTCACAGGTGGACTTAGGTCTTGGGTCCACAGGTGAACAAACAGTAAAACTCAGATAACTATGGAATTTTTTTTGTATCACAGACTGAGACGATAATGGCCTTGGCTGTTCTAGGAACTCCAAGAAAGGTGCCAGAGATCTGTGAACAAGGCTGGGCTGGATGTGCACAGTGGACGCTATGAGCTGAGCTTTGAGGGATGAGTAGGAGTTTGTTAGGCTGACACAGATCAGTGAGCATGCGAAGCTCTCTCGTGCACTTTGCCACCTTCTCCCAACGCCTCGTCTCAACCCAAGGCGGCCTCCTGCCTTCTAGATTTATGGAGGTTTTGGGGGAGGGGACCATCTTCTCACAGGCATGCCTAGGAAGTCCATTCTCCACTGCTGGACTGGCAACCTCCCCTTGGTCCTAGGTGAGGCTGGGGGTGGGTCCTGCAATGCTGGAACAGGGAGAAGGAAGGTGTCTACCCTTCTCTGTTCAGACTGATTCAGGCAGCCAGGACTAGTTCCTGTGAAATAGCAGCGCAGGTTCTGCGGGAAGGCCCTTTTCCTCCCCTTCCCGCCTGCCAGCATCATGGCTGGACTGTGGGGCTGGCTGGAAGGCCTGGAGAAGGGATCATGGAGGATGTGGATTTCTACACGGCCCAAGGCAGGGCAGAGGAATGAGGAGGCTAACATGAATGGACCAGCAGCCCAGGGGCAGGGATACTCTTGAAATGCCCCAAGGCAGCTTAAGATGTTTTCCTGGGGACCCTTCAAATGCATTGGTCTGTCTGCTGCTATCAGGAAGGGGGATTATCTTCTACCAAATGTGTCAAGAAGTCCATGGATCACGGGGCTCCCTGCCCGGAGCATCGGGCTTGGGAACTGGCACCCATGTTCCATTCACGGCTGCGCCTGTGGACGGGACTCAGTCTGCTCCTGGGCAGGACCCTGGGCACTCCATGCCCTCTGGGGAGCGTGGCCTTCCTTTGTTTGCCATAAACCACAGCTTGTCTTCCTGATATTCCTGGAAGTGGGTGAAATTCTGCAAAGAATGGGAGATGTCCTCTTCTCTCTCTCCACCTGGAGGTGGAAGGAAATGGAGTTAAGGAAGCAGGTATAGACCATGGGGACCTGGGCGATCACTCCCACAGGACTACATGAAAATAGACAAATGGCAGAAGCGACCCACTTCCTTCTGCTAAAGCAGAACAGCGACCATGTCTATGCAGTCGCTGTGCTCCCAGCCGCCAGGAGCTCTGCGGCACAATTGAAGATATCCCCATTTCCCGCTCAGTTAGCATCCTTCCTGCCATTTGGCACCTGCTCTGGGGGGACTGGGGGCTTCCCACCCTTGTGCTCATGGTGGTGCAGATCTGAGCTATGGACCAGGCTAATTCCCTTCACCTAGGGTTCGCACACTTTTATTTGCTGCATGGAGGAATCAGAGAGAGCCTTGTCCACCTGCGAGCCGAATATCCACTCATTAAGCTTGCCAAGACTCGGGTGCTCCGTGAAGATTAATTCTTGGCTCTGCCTTTTATGTGCTTTGTCATTAGGATGACATCTCTGTGGCCATGAGAAGTTAATATAGGTACTTAATTAAAGCCAATCTTTCTTCTGTCTGGCAGCCACCCAGTCGTGTCTTGTTGCACAACACTTGGAAGACGCTCTTCCAAGTGAGCTGGGCTTGCATCGCACACTCTGTCCCTGCCACTGTGCCAGGACGTGAGGAGACCGGGGTTTCTGCCTTGAGCCCCAGGCTGTGAAAGGCAGGTGAGTCAATCAGCTCCTCCCACACAGGGCAGGACTTCTGTGCTCTGGGTCTGCTAGAGCTGCTTTGGGAGCAAAGAGTCACATTTGCAGAGATGCTTCTGATTAGGAAGAAGAATGTAAAGGAAGGATCAAGGCAGTGGTATTCAAATAAGTTGTCTAATGGTATTCAAATAGCAGTCGTTAAAGAAAATAATAATTTAAAAATCTGTGAGTTTGCAAAATGCTCTCCACATGCATTCAAACCCATTTGGTCCTCACGTCTGCTGTGAAAGGTGGAATCTGTATTTATTACCATGCAATTTGCTTAGCAGACGTGGATCGAAGGGCCCTAGGGGGCTGGGACTGTGCTAGGCCCTGGGGAGAGCAGCAAACGAACCAGGTTCCTGCCATGTGCCTCTTACTCTTTAGGAGGAAGCCAGCTCTCCTTGCTCGGTGGGATGGCATGACTAGTTAGAGGCACCAGCTGTGTCTCCTGGTCAATGGGCTTTTCCACCCTGTCACTCAACCACCAAACCGAGAACACATTCTTTCTGGCACTTTCGCCAGCATCACCGAGGTAAGCCAGCTAGCTCCATTTCCAACAGCATCAACACCAATGGACAAGGGCCGTGGCTAGACATGCAGTGATGTGAGGCTTCAGCAGGGCTTGAACTAGGAAGACTCCAGAACAATGGTTTATATGAGTGAAGAGGTGGGGTGAGAGAAGCCACCAGGAGGAAAGGCAGTATGTCCTCTAATCTTGACTGCTATTGGAGTCTTGCCAATGACTGAATTAAGGCAGCAGACAGTGTGCCTTACCACAGCCTGCTGCATCTGTGGCCATTGTCTAGAAAATGACAGAAATTCCAGCGGCTTGGAAGGCTGAGGCAGGAGGATCACAGATTCTAGGCCAGCCTCAGCAACTTAGCAAGGCCCCAAGCAACTCAGTGAGACTCTGTCTCGAAACAAAAATAAATAAATAAATAAATAAAAGGACCAGGGATGTGGCTCAGTGGTTAAGAGGCCCTGAGTTCAACCCCTAGCACACACGCAAAATTTCAAGATATAGTAAGTCATTTTTATTTAGATGGTTAATAGATAACTAAAGATGTAATGATTGGCTGAGTCTGCATTTCCTGGAACCCACGCAAAGTGGTGCTCTAATATCTGGAAAAATATATGCAAATATCTATGCACATAAATTTGTTATAAACTTTACTGATATAAAGGATATGTAGCACATAATTTACAAAAATTATAAAGTTGGTAATACTCTTTATTGCAAATTCCATAAGGCTAATTGATTTCTTTCTTTTTTTCTTTTGGAACCTGGTATTGAACCTAGGGGTGCTTAACCACTAAGCCACATCCCCTGCCCTTTTAAAATTTTTTATTTGGAGACAAGGTCTTGCTAAGTTGCTCAGGGCCTAGCTAAGTTGCTGAGACTGGCTTTGAACTTGTGATCCTCTTGCCTCAGACTCCCGAGCGGCTGGGATTATAAGTGTGCGCCACCACTCTTGCTTGGACAGGTGATACTTCTAGAATGCTTGTGTTGATTTCTGTTGAATTCTTGTATCCATCATCAACCTTGGTTGATTCAACCACCATTTGATACAATTGGACTACAAACAAATGTTGGCTTACTCTCTAGTTTAGCGGTCACCGAAAGCATTAACAACTGCATAGAATTCCAAAATGAATATTGGTGGATATTTTGGCTTTGAACAAATGAAAGGAAAAAAGAGAAGCAATATATGGGTATTTCATTCATTTATCAGTGATTGATTTATACTATTTTCTTTCTTTATTTTTTAAGGGTTTCTTTTTTTTAATATATATTTTTTATTCTAATTGCGTTTATTTGAAAGCAGAATGAATTTTGATTCATTGTACACAAATGGAGCACAACTTTTCGTTTCTCTGGTTGTACACAATATCGAAGTACACCATATGTGCAGTCAGACATGAACCAAGGGCATTGTTGTCCATCTCATTCCACCATCTGTCCTGTCCCCATGTCCCATCCCTTTCCTCCTCTCCCCTTTGACCAAAGTTTCTCCATTCTTCCCATGCCCCCTCCCACATTATGGATCAGCATCCACTTATCAGAGAGAACATTTGGCCTTTGGATTTTGGGGACTGGCTTACTTTGCTTAGTATGGTGATCTCCAAATCCATCCATTTACCTGCAAGTGCCATAATTTTATTCTCTTTTAATACTGAGTAATATTCCATTGTGTATATATACCACAGTTTCTTTATCCATTCATCTATGGAAGGGCATCTAGGTTGGTGCCACAGTTTAGCTATTGTGAATTTTGCTCCTATAAACATTGACGTGGCTGCATCACTGTAGTATGCTGTTTTTAAGTCCTTTGGGTGTAGACCGAGGACATCCCTATCTTGTTCCTGTTTTTAGGGGGAATTCTTCCAATTTTTCCCCATTGAGGATGATGATGGCTTTCAGTTTTGTATAGATGGCTTTTACAATGTTGAGGTATGTTTCTACTATCCCTAGTTTTTCTAGTGTTTTGAACATGAAGAGGTGTTGTATTTTGTCAAATGCTTTCTCAGCATCTATTGAGATAATCATATGATTCTTGACTTTAAGTCTATTGATGCGATGAATTATGTTTATTGATTTCTGTATGTTGAACCAACCTTGCATACCTGGGATGAAGCCCACTTGATTGTGATGCACTATCTTTTAAATATGTTTTTGTATACAATTTGCCAGAATTTTATTGAGAATTTTTGTGTCAATGTTCATCAGGGATATTGGTCTGAAGTTTTCTTTCTTTATGTGCCTTTGTCTGGTTTGAAATCAGGGTGATACTAGCCTCGTAGAATGAGTTTGGAAGGGTTCCCTCTTTTTCTATTTCATGGAATAATTTGAGGAGTATTGGTATTATTTCTTCTTTGAAGGTCTTGTAGAACTTGGCTGAGAATCTGTCTGTCCTGGGCTCTTCTTGGTTGGTAAGGTTTTGATGGTGTCTTCTATTTCCTTGCTTGAAATTGATCTGTTTAAGTTGTGCATGTCCTCCTGATTCAGTTTGGGAAGATCATATGTCCCTAGAAATTTGTCAGTGCTTTGGGGATTTTCTATTGTACTGGAGTATAGATTTTCAAAATAGTTTCTAATTATCTTCTGTATTTCAATAGTGTTTGTTGTGATATTTCCCTTTTCACCTCGAATTTTAGTAATTTGAATTTTCTTGCTCCTTTTCATTAGAGTAGCCAAGGGTTATCAATTTTATGTATTGTTTCAAAGAACCAGCTTTTTGTTTTGTCAATTTTTGAATTGTTTCCTTTGTTTCAATTTCATTGATTTCAGCCCTGTTTTTAATTCTTTCCTGTCTTCTACTTCTGTTGGTGTTGATTTGTTCTTCTTTTCCTAGAGCTCTGAGATGTAATGTCAGGTCATTTATTTGTTGACTTTTTCTCCTTTTAATGAATGACCTCAGTGCAATGAACTTTCTTCTTAACACAGCCTTCATGGTGTCCCAGACATTTTGATATATTGTATCAGAGTTCTCATTTACCTCTAGAATTTTTTAATTTCCTCTTTGATGTCTTCTGTTATCCATGCATCATTCAATAGCATATTATTTAGTCTCCAGGTGATGGAGTAGCTCCTATTTTTTATTTTATCATTGATTTCTAATTTCATTCCACTATGGTCTGATAGAATGTAGGGTAGTATCTCTGTTTTTTTGTATTTGCTAAAAGTTGCTTTGTGGCATAACATATGGTCTATTTTAGAGAAAGGTCCATGTGCTGCTGAGAAAAAAGTGTATTCACTTGTTGATGAAATATTCTGTATATGCCTGTTAATTCTAAATTTTTTATTGTATTATTGAGTTCTATTGTTTCCCTGTTTAATTTTGTTTGGAAGATCTGTCCAATGGTGAGAGAGGTGTGTTAAAGTCACCCAGTATTATTGTGTTGTGGTCTATTTGATTCTTGAAATTGAGAAGGATTTGTTTGATATACATGGATACTCCATTGTTTGGGGCATAGATATTAATGATTATTATGTCTTCTTGATGTATGGTTTCCTTAAGCAGTATGAAATGTCCTTCTCTATCCCTTCTGACTATCTTTGGTTTGAAGTCTACTTTATTTGATATGAGGATGGAGACCCCAGGCTTGTTTACGTGGTCCATTTGAGTGATATGTTTTTCTCCATCCTTTCACCTTCAGTCTGTGGATGTCTTTTTCTGTGAGATAAGTCTCTTGAAGACAGCATATTGTTGGGTATTTTTTAATCCAATCTGCCAGTCTATGTCTTTTGATTGATGAGTTTAGGCCATTAACATTCAGGGTTATTATTGAAATATGGTTTGTATTCCCATTCATTTTGGTTTATTTTTGGTTTTTAACTTGATTGGTTTCTCCTTTGATTGGCTTTTCCTTTAGTGTAGTCCCTCCCTTTGTCGATTTTCATTGTTGTTTTTCATTTCTTCCTCATGAAATATTTTGCCAAGAATGTTCTCTAGTGCAGGCTTTCTCATTGTAAATTCTTTTAACTTTTGTTTATCATGGAAGATTTTTATTTTGTCATTAAATCAGAAACTTAATTTTGCTGCATATAAGATTCTTGGTTGGCACCCATTTTCTTTTAGATTTTGGTATTTGTTGTTCTAGGATCTTCTGGCTTTGAGGGTCTGGGTTGCAAAATCTGCTGAAATCCAAATTGGTTTCCCCCTGTATGTAATCTGTGCCTTCTCTCTTGCAGCTTTTAAAATTTTATTCTTATTGTGTATGGTAGGCATTTTCATTATAATGTGCCTTAGTGTGAATCTGTTGTAGTTTTGTGCATTGGGTGCCCTGTAAGCCTCTTATATTTGATTTTCCAATTCATTTTTCATATTTGGGAAATTTTCTGATATTATTTCATTGAAGAGATTGTGCATTCCTTTGGTTTGTATCTCTGTGCCTTCCTCTATCTTGATAATTCTTAGATTTGGTCTTTTTCATGTTATCCCATAATTCTTGGATGTTTTGTTCATGGTTTCTTACCATCTTCATTGTGTGGTCAACTTTATTTTCAAGATTATATATTTTATCTTCATTGTCTGAGGTTCTATCTTCCAAGTGACCTAGTCTGTTGGTGGTGCTTTCTATTGAATTTTTTATTTGGTTTATTGTTTCCTTAATTTCAAGGATTTCTGCTTGGGTTTTTTTCAGAGTCTCTATCTCTTTCTTGAAGTAATCTTTTGCTCCCTGTATTTGCTCTCTTATCTTTGTTGGATTGATCAATTGTTGCCTGTATTTGCTCTTTAATCTCTTTGTTGGATTGATCAATTGTTGTCTGTAATTGTTCTTTTATATTATTCTGTGTTTCACAGATCATTTTAGTTATGTGCTTTCTGAACTCCTTCCCTAACATTTCATCTACTGTGCTGTCAGTGGATTCTATTATTGTAGCATCTTGGTTTGTTTGGGGCATTTCTTCCCTTGTTTTTTCATGTTGTTCATGTGTTTTCCTCTCTAGCAATGCCGATCTGAGGTATTACAGTTTCTACCTTATAATCTTATAGTGTTCCTGCCAGTTACAAATACCTCACCTGTGGTATAACCAGGCCTGCAGGGATCTTAGGGATGATCTTCCTGGTCCTGGTTGTTGACTCTAGATGGAAGTAGACAGGGACAACCACTTGTTGGTAGATGGGGGGCTGCAGCGTGATGCTCCTTTGGACTCCTTCTCTGTGTGTGCACAGTTGGTCCATAGTCTTTATCCTATAGGCTTATAGATCCCCTACAAGGTTCCAATACCTCTCCTTTATGGGGGAAACCAATATTAACAGATCTCAATACAAACAATATATAATTTTAGACCATGTAGCTCTTAATAGGACATTTTACGCCTATGTCACAATATACAGAAATTATGAGTTGAATTAGTATCTACTATATAAACAATAGGTTTGCAAAAGTGTCTACAGTTTCTGCTGGTGGACTAAAGAGAACCAGGGGTGGGTTATAGGATGATATGTTAGCTAGGTAGGAAGTGAACATATAGAGTTATTAGATCCCAGAAAGCATGAGAGAGGAATCCAAAAGAAGTTGGCTAGTAGTAGAATAGAGAGAAAGTGATTTGGGGAAGACAAGTAAGTGGGAAGAAAATAGAGTACAACAAACAAGGAAACATAAAAATTAAGAAAAATAAAACATGTAAAGATAGAAGATACAAGACTATATAATACAACTGTAGTATACTAATCAGACATCCCAGTCCTCAGGAGCCTAATGCATGAGAAATTCTTGGTTTCACAAATGTTGGGGATGTGAGGGTGGCAAAAGAGTGAGAGAGGGAAAAGAAGAAAAAGAAAGGAAGAAAAGAAAAAAAAAGAAAAAAGAAAAAAAAAGGAATAATAGAGGAGGAAAAAAAGTCTCAAGGTAAATAAAAAAGGCTTGCTTTCCTTCTCATCCAGTAGGTGGCGTTGTCTGTTGTTTACTGGTGTCTCTCTGCTTAGGTCCAAGATGGCGATGAAGGAGTCCCAAAATGGAGGTGTCTGCTTTCAGAGATAGGGTGTAGGGCCTGGCCGGGCGGGGTAGTGGTGTTGGGCGACATGTTCAGCGATGCAGCTGTGGCATGCTGTGAGGATGTGAAGGTTGACTCCAGATCCTGTCCATTGTCCCCAGGTGTTGGTGAATGGGGGAGTTCCATGTTGGTAGATGGAGGTCCACACGGGAGTAGCAGCCAGGGATCCTGCGTAGGAGCTACAGCTAGGGGTCCTGTGTGGGTGGGTGATCTGAGGTCCTCCACCGGCAATCAGCCAGGGTCTTCCCTGGGCAAGTGGCTGGGGTCTTGCGCCGGCAAACAGCCGGGGGTCTTGTGCAAACGCTGGGACCCAGTGACCCACGTGGGCTTGCAACTGGAATTCCTGCATGGAGGCAGCTGCTGGGGGTCCTCTAATAACTCGCAGAGAAACAGTATTTCCACTACTTTAATCTCTGGTCCTGGAGAGACTAGGAACGTAGCCTCCGTCTATGCTGCCATCTTGGATCCCCAGATCATGGCTTTTGATACTGAAAGAAAAACTCCTCAGTTATGGTGTGGTCCATAATCTGTAGCTACAAATACAGGCTTAACTTGTATTATATACTTTTAGGTTTAATCTGAACTGTTAGCATTTTCTCTACCACCTTCTTAAGCCTAGACGAGCAACAACTACAACAAAAAGTCATTTGAGGCCTGATGTGTAGTGTTTGCCAACTCTTGTGATGTAAATGCTCTTACCATGGGGATTCCATGCTGCCAACGTGACATCTCCACATATAGGTACAATAGAGCAAAATAATCTCAAAAGCATAGATAATAGCAAAATATAGTAAAATAATTAGGAAGAGATGCATTGAGTATTTATTAACTCTATTTTAATATAATTTCATCATAAATTTTAATAATGACTGCATTTGACATTTGGCTAGCAACATCTTGGAAATGTAACAATCAGTCCTGGTGAACTGGTACAAATCAGCTTCAACACACCCATCGCCATACATCACTCCATTTAGGGGTGAGGGATGCATCTCTTATCATAAAATGTTGTGACACTTGGCTACTGAAATAAGACATCTAAACCGCTGATCAATACATGTATATTGCATGAATGAAGACATATGAGAGAATGTCTGTCTGTTATAATGAAAGCATGCTCTTGTTTTCTCATAATATCACCTATGTAACTAAGTATTGAGGTAGCAAATATTAAACTTGGTATAACCCATCTCTTTTCTCTGCCACTGTCTGATTTTTCTGCCCTTCCTCTTCAGGCACAGCTTGAATTTTGAAACCACATCCTACGATTTGATCCTACTTGTTTAATTTGGAAGAATAACCCATAAGAACACTAATTTTAAAATACCAGTAGGTTCCTGAATATGATGTCATCTCAAGTGAGCACCTGCTAATTAGCTAGCAGGGATTGGGTCTTTGGGGACTTGTCTCACCAGCTGCTTCAGGCTGTTTACACTGTGAGACACTCACCTTTAGCCCTGCAATTAGCCCTGGGGCCTTTGCACTCTTGCTTCTGAGTCACAAAAGTGAAAAGGCAGGCTCTTTTCCAAGATGGCATTCTGTGTGTGATCTGTCCCAGGGGTCAGGGAGGGGGCAACTGAAGGCCAGCCCAGGGCTGCACTGAAGCCACAGCTTTGCAGGGAAGAAGAGCTGCCACTCAGCCAATGAGCAGGGATGGGCTCATGGCCTTCCTTGTCCTTCATTCTCGCTCACTCGGCACGAGGAGCTACCTGGGTACCTACTGGTACCCACCTGGAATCTGAGGAGGGTGAATTTCCACACATTTAAAAACCTTCATAGACTTTTTCTCACTGTAGAGAGAAAAGCAAAGCATCTTTGTGGTAGAAGACAATTATGAAATAGAGAAGTAAAATCAAAAGAAAAACATTCAAAATCACCGTCTCAAAGGTATTTACCAAGTCTTCTCGACTTCTTAGGGCACATGGTTGCAAAATTGGAACTTTACTTCATATAATGCTTTTTGTGACTTAAAATTATATAATGTAGAAAGACTTAATAGGGGTTTGACAAAATGTTCCTTAGAATTACTATCTTGAAGGGAAATAAAATGATGATTTTGCATTCTGTTCACTCTGGAAATGCAGGACTGGCTCAGTCAGAACCAAATGGCTGGGGCAGGGCCTTCCCCGAAGGAGGCACTATGAGCCTGGGAATCTGTTTCTTTCTTTTCTTCTCTTTCTTTCTTTCTTTTTTTGTGATATCATTTGGATTAGAATCTTTAATTTTGAAAATGAGAATATTGTTAGTTAATGTGTATTTCCGTAATCATTTCCTTTAGCTTACTCAGTGAGTCGTAATACTATTTTTAAATACAAATTTGCATTACTAGTGCTCAGAAAAAAAGCCAGACAGGAGCATGAGCATGGGTCCCAGTTTGCTGGAACCCAGCCAGGCTGGAGGCCACCAAGGTCAGTATGGATACAAAATTGGAATAGTACTTAATATAATGCTTCTTTTAAACTTAAAATTATATAAGGTAGAAAAAGGGCAGCAGCCCAGTTGCTTCCAAACGTACTACTGAAAAGAAGGAGGCAGCCCCAGGGGCACGCGGACGGCCTCTTCACTGAAGCTGGACAGCAGATGGGCAGGGGAGTTGGCACTAGGAGGACTGTCCTCCCAGCTCTGTTCTCCCACTCCACTCCTCCCTGGGTTGACCACAGCCCACACGCCATTGGCTTTAGCCCAGGCGTCTCCCCTGAGCTTCAAATATTCTTGGCCAACTTCCTCCTGGACAATTCTACCTGATGTCTCCTCCACAATGAGAAAATTCATGGTTTCCCTGCACCCCTCGTGGCCACTCCTGGTCCTTTCCCTGAGTCCTGGGAACTGCGTCTGGAACCCTGTTGGATTCACTCCTTACCACTCTCCACTCTGTCTCTGTTGGCCTCCTGCTCACTGGGTTGGTTCAAGCCCTCAGTACCCCTCACCCTCTGTCCCCATGCCCTCCTCTGCACACAAGGCCCTCGTTCCCCTGTCCTAGTCATCTGTCTACAGCCTTGCTCCTCCAAGCCTGGTCCCCGAACCAGAGGCATCAGCATTACAAGGGAGCTTGGCAGAACTGTAGACGCTCAGGCCCCATGTTCTCTATCAGCAAGGGTCTAGTCTGGAGATGGCAAATCCCGTTAGTTTGAATACAGAAACTTTAATATCAAAAATAGGTAACTGAGCTGGGCGCGGTGGTGCACACCTGTAATCCCAGAACTTTGGGAGGCTGAAACAGGAGAATCGCGAGTTCAAAGCCAGCCTCAGCAACGGTGAGGCGCTAAGCAACTCAGTGAGACCCTGTTTCTACATAAATCACAAAATAGGGATGGGAATGTGGCTCAGTGGTTGAGTGCCCATGAGTTCAATCCCTGGTACAAAAAAAAAATAGGTAACTGAATAAATAAATCTGTTCATTCATGCAGTGGATACTTATTCAGGAAATGACTTGAGTGTCACACAGGGATGACACTGAGGAGAACCCTCAAGTCTCAAAAAGTATGTGCACTGCGATTCCTTGTATGTGACATTCTGGAAAACCAAACTATGGGGACGAAGCTCAGTGGTTGCCAGAGGCTAGGGGAGGGGGAAGATTTGATGACAAAGGGACCAGATGAGGGAATTTGGGGACACTGAAGGCATGCTGGATCTTTACTATGATGATGGGCACATTTTTCTACACATGTGTTAAAACACATAGAACTGACTGTACACCCAGGAAAACCAAATGGACTCCATGTGTATTTAAAAAATATGCAAAAGATAGTAATGAGTTATAAACCGTTGAATAGTTTGTACTGATGTAAGTAAGTAAATACAAAATATCTTCCAATATTTAAGTAACTGCACAGGAGAAAGGTATGGTGGAAAGGCCTCTCAGATCAAATGGGGTGGTCAGAGTTGACACCCTCAGAAATGCACAAGGCAGAATCAATTGCCATCTGATGAGATGCAGCATTAACATCACAGATGGACCAGCTTCGTGGGCATGTGACATTTCCGGTCCCACGGGGCCCTATGCTTGGAAGCCCCAGGGTTGCTGGTTTCAAGCCCTGCTGTTGCCTTCTTGGAATTCTCAGTAATTTTTAACACAAATCTGCACTTTCATTTTGCAGCAAGTGCTGCCTGACATGTAGCTGGTCCTGGACGCAGCACTGTTCTTGAAATGTTCCTGCCCAGGGGGCCTAACCTGAATCTGACCACGACGAAACATCCACAAAAACAAATCGTGGGCAAATCTGCAGAAGCCGTAGCCTATGCTCTTCCACAGAGCTGAGGTCATGAGAGTTGCTAGAAGACCAAGGAACAGTGTCATGTGGGAGGCGACCAGCGACTCATGACAAGAAACTGCCATGCAGGGTTGTGAGTTGGGTCCTTTGGCTATAAAGGGTGTCATTGGGACAACTAATGAAACTTGATTGGGGTCTGAAGATGACATGGCAGTGACGAATCAGTGTGCATTTTCCCATTCTGATGGTTGTACTCTGGTTGTGTAGAAGAACCTTCTTGTTTGTAGGACATCCAAGCTTAAATACTGGAAGGCAGTGGGTGCAATGTTGTTAAGTTACTTGCAAAGAGTCATGCTCTTTATTTTTGCAACTCAGTAAGTCTGAGATGGTTTCAAACAAGAAAAAGTGATGGAGAAGGGGAAAGGCAATGGGGGAGAGGGAGCACTTCTCTAATGAGGTGACAGCTGACTGGACACTTGAATGAAAGGAGGGAGCATGTCACCAGGGGAAGAGCATTCCAGGCAGGGGGAACAGAATGTGTGAAGGTGGAAGGGAAAGCACATGCCTGTCCCCTTCAAGGAAGCCAGGGGGCCAATCAGGCGGCTGCAGAAAGAAAGAGCGGGACAGTGAAGGAAGATGAAGTCAGAGAGTCAGTGGGGACCAGATCAAAGTTACAGTAAGGACTGGGGGTTTTGTCCCCGGGGCTGGGATATTCTGGGGGGTTTTCCAGAGGAGGGAAATAAACCAACTTGAGTTTTACAAGGATCACTTTGGCTGCTGCGTGGGAAACAGATGCTGGAGGGGAAGCGAGGAGACTAGCTGGGGCCCCTTAGGAATAATTCACTCTCTGAGGAATAATGGGCTTCTGAGCCCCTGGAAAGGCTGACCACCCACAAGCACAGAGCGCTGGCAAGGCTCAGCCCCAGCAGCAGTAATTGCCAATCTTGTGCCCATCTTCCTTTGGAGCCCTGCCAGGAGGTGTCTGGCACAGAGTCTTCTTGCCAAAGGGCACTTCTGATCATGACTTGCCAGGAAGGTTGAAAAGGCAGCTGGTTGCATTTTTAATCTAATTTTTCTATTATTTGGCACATGTGTTAATGTGTCATTTTAAATTAATTAACACAGAACCAAAGACAAGCTCAGGAAGAAATATGGTAGCCATCAGATCATGCTGTATCACCTGGGGCTGCCTGACAACTGCAAGCTTCCTTGTCCTGTTTGGAGTTTGCATCCTCAAGCCTCCTTGGGAGAAATATCCTGTGGCTTTAATCTGGCTCCATTTGTGTAAGTCCCTTTAGTGTTGCTAAAACAAAATGCCACAGACTGGGTAATTTGTAAAAAAAGATGTTTCTTACAGTTCTGGAGACTGAGAAGTCCAAGGTGCGGGGGCTTGCATATGGTGAGGGCCACTCTACTGCATCATGCCATGGTGGAAGGCAGAAGGGCAAGGGAGTGGAAGAGAGAAAGGGGGAGAGGGGAGAGGGGGAGTGGATGGGCCCCTCAAACTCAAGCCCATTTTATAATTGGCACTAATTCATTCTTGAGGGTGGAGCCCTCATGACCTAAACACCTTCCCTGAGGCCACACCTCCTATTGGGGATTGAGGATTGCTTCTAATTCATACACATGGTTTTGGCGGGGCACATTCAAGTAACGGCATCATACCTCCACACACAAAAAAATCTGTGCATGGACCCCTGATTTTTGGAACCAAAGAGATCTTGTTGAAAAATGATTCCAGTCCCTTCTTTTTGTAGACTCACCAGGTAAGTGACATTTTAGAGGTTGGTTGGGTTTAGCTGTGCCCCAGACTTGTCTTTAACAATTGTCAAGTCTTCCTTAGAGAAAGATCTGGACTTAAGTGCTGAGCATTATGTCTATTGCCTCTGTCTTTTCCTTCCTTTTTGGAACACCTAGTGATCTTAAGGACATAGCATAACTAAAAGACAATGATGTGTCCCTTTTGTGTTTGGCCAACAATGGTGCTTTCATTTATTATACGATACTTTTCAAACATAAATATGCACTTATGGTATTAAGTGTAAAACACACTTTTAAAACCCAAGAGCACACTCACAAAGACCGACACTTTAAAAATGTTTTCTCCCATCTTTAATAAATGCATAGTTACTTAAAAGTATATTTCAAATATGATCCTAAGTATCTGAGATTGCTAATTCCCAGTTTACGCAGCGGAAACCCAGCATGATTAGGAGATGATTTGCCCTAGGTCAGAGACAAAGCCCACATGACCTTGGCAATGAAGCAGCTAGTTAGAGCTGAGAGGTGCCCAGATCGGCACCAGGACGGATGCACAGTCAAGTACAGCTTTGATCCCTTATTTTGTTGGCCTGATGAGTTCTAAGCTGGTTTTTGTTCAGCTCGAGGTGCTTGTTCTTAGAGCTACTGAATAGGGGGTTTAGTTCAAATTTCATTTGGAGTGATATATACCATTCCAAGAATGGAGATGAAAATATGGTCACCATCCTTAACTTTCAGACTTATAATTCTGGGGAAGATGAAGCAGCAGTTAATTCTAAAAACACAACAAAGATACATAAGTCTTCAAATAATGGCATTGCCATGAACTTAAACTTTCAAATAATTTACAAAAGGTGTTTATTCATGTCTCTGGCCTAAATGTGGCCTTTGAAATTTGAAATTTGTGTAGTGGTGCATGCCTGTAATCCCAGCAGCTCGGGAGGCTAAGGCAGGAGGATCACAAGTTCAAAGCCAGCTTCAGCAATTTAGCGAGGCCCTAAGCAACTCAGTGAGATCCTGTCTCTAAGTAAAATATAAAAACGAGCTGAGGACATGGCTCAGTGATTAAGTGCTCCTTCTATAAAGTGGCAAAGGACATGGCTTAATCATGTTTCAGTGTTTTGTGAAAGGTAATGCTTGAAAGTGATAAACTTGAATATTGGGCTCAGGAGATTTTTTAAAAAATTTATTTATTCTAATTAGGTTTACATAACAGCAGAATGCATTTTGATTCAATGTACATAAATGGAACACAACTTTTCATTTCTCTGGTTGTACACACTATAGAGTTACACCATATGTGAAGTCTTACATGAACCAAGGGCATTGTTGTCCATCTCATTCCACCATCTTTCCTGTCCCCATGTCTCATCTCTTCCCTTCTCTCTCCTTTGACCAGTTTCTCCATTCTTCCCATGCCCGCTCCCACATTACGGATCAGTGTCCACTTATCAGAGAGAACATTTGGCCTTTGGTTTTGGGGATTGGCTAACTTTGCTTAGCATGATATTCTCCAACTCCATCCATTTACCTGCAAATGCCATAATCTTGTTCTCTTTAAATGCTGAGTAATATTCCATTGTGTATATATACCACAGTTTCTGTATCCATTCATCTATTGAAGAGGAGCTCAGGAGATTTCTAAGTGAAGTTTTGATGGTGTGGCCTGATTTCTCTTTACCATGTATAATGAAACATGCATGCACAAAGCTAAGTTGAAGAAGGAATTGTTAAAAAAAAAAAAAAAAAGAACCAGAATTTGAAGATTTGGAAAGTGCTCAGCTATCCACGTCGTGAAGCATGAATACATTGTGTTATGGGTTAGATAGGAAGTGTCCTTCAAGCGCTCACATGAGACGATGCAAGAATGTTTGGAGATGAAGTGATCAGATCATGAGAGCTGTGACTGTATCAGCGGATGGATGCATTTGGTGGATTTATCAATGGGAAAGACTACTGGCCTGAGTGGCAACTTAGGTTTGTAGGGTGTGGCTGCAGGAAGCAGGTCACTGGGGGCTTGCCTTTTGGGTTTATATTTGGTCCCTGGCAACTCATTTTCTCCCTCTGTTTCCTGGCTACCATGAGCTGTTAGCTTTCCTGCATGATGCCCTTCCACCGTGATGTTCTGACTCATCTCAGGGCCAGAGTGATGGAATTGGCTGACCACGGACTGAGCCTCTGAAACCGGGAGCCAGAATCAACTTTTCTTGCTCTAAGTTGTTCTTGACAGGCATTTTAGTCACAGAGATAAAAAAATCTAACTAACATACTGCCTCTACTTGACAGAGTAGCTATAAGGCTTGAATGTTATATGCATTATAAGAACTTTGTCAATTAGAAACTGTTATACAAAGCAAACGTGCTATAGTGCTACTATGCATTGGTATTGTTTTATGTCTCTTGAAAGCAGGAAGGAGAAAAATTTCAGCATTATTATTTTTTCATTGGGATATCTGAGGTTTAGAAAGATACAGTGATTTATTCTGTAATGCCATAGGATTGTAGGACCTGGATGAGGCTTTGATCTTTAAAGTCTCAGCCCAGGGCTCTTTCTAACATAATGTTCTTTCATACCAAAGACTTCTAGAGTTTTAGCAAATCAGATCAACAAGCATTTAATTGCATCCTCTGACCAGCATATGATCAGAACTAGGAGGAATATAATATAAGCAGAAGGCATAGTTTTGTCTTTATATTATGTAGAAATAATTTTTAAGAACATTCCCAAACTGAGTAACTACACTGCAACATTGGGATAATAAATTTCCAGCTTGTCTTCTTCTCTATTGATTTTTGAGATGGAGTCTTGCTATGTTGCCCAGGCTGACCTTGAACTCCTAGGCTCAAGGGAATCTCCTGCCTCAGCCTCCCTAGTAGCTGGGACCACAGGTGTGCACCACTACCTGGCTCCACATACTTTGATTAACCTCTAAAGGCAGGCTGGTGATCTCTATAACACCTTCTGGAAAACAGGTTAGATTTTAGGGTCTTGGAAGATTTCACTTATTTTGGCTAGTTTGTCACACATGCATTTTTTCCCCTTTGTATCTTCCATGATTGTCTTGGAAGGCAAAGGTTTTAATTCATTTGCCAATATCATGGTCCAAAGCTCCTGCCAAAAACAAAAGATGATGATAGAGAATACAGTCAGTCCCCAACTTCCAGTGACTCAACTGATGAGTCTTCAACTTTACAATGGTGTTAAAAGGATGCATATTCAGTGGAAACCATACTTGGAATTTTGAATTTGGATGTTTTCCCAGGCTGGCAATATGCGATCCCATCCTCTCTTTTGATGCTGGGCAGTGGCAGTGGCCGCAGCTCCCAGACAGCCTGTGCTCACCAGGAAACAAGCCATGTTCCACAGGGTGCAGCTGCTTAGCTGGGATGCTCCACAGATTAGGTGTAGCCAATGCACTTCGAACTTAGAACGTTTTCAATTTGCCATGGGTTCATAGAACACGACCCCATCCTAAGTCAAGGAGCATTTGTACTTGTGAATTTGGTCACTGATTTAGTTAAAAATGGCCATGGGGGATGATAAAGACAACATCACAGGTTGTGGTTTTGCAGATGAGAAACAATTTGAGCTGTGATATCTACCTTGGGGACCATACCTTGGGAGTGTGGCACTGGAGTCCCCATGAGTGACAGGCCTTCATCTTTCTGTTCTTTATCCAACCTCACAATTGCTATTGAAGCAAAGCCACATCTGCTGGAGGGCAGGTGATAAAATCGTCTTTGCCTGGACACCCGGTCAAAAGCCTTTGCATAATAATAAGTAACGGGAGGAAAGGGAAGGAGAGAATCACGGACATCTAGAAACTTCTGTCCTCCCACCAGCAATTCGCCAGCAGCAAAAACACTTGCTGCCAAGACAGTATATATGTGGATGATGCCAACTGACTAATCTTTATGGAAAGTGATGCTTTTTTTTCTTCCTAATGAACAACTTCAAAGAAAAGATCCCCAGAAATGATGGCCCCATAATACAGTCCTGAGAGATGGTATGGAACTGTAGTCATACTCTTCATCAGTGATTTAAGAGAGCCCAGTGGGGAAGGATTTTGTGAAGTGTAGAATTATTTTTTTTTCTAGTTGAAGACTCTGCGACTCTCTTTTGATTTTTTTTTTTTTTTTTTTTTTTTGGTGCTGGGGATTGAACTCAGGGCTTTGTGATATGAGGCAAGCACTCTACCAACTGAGCTACGTCCCCAGTCCTCCCTTATGATTTTTAAGTTTGAATTTCCATGTATTTGATTGTCTCAAATTCAGACACATAAATCAACATGTAACCTCAAAGTAACCAGTGACTACAGAGCAAGGATCTCAAGAGCAGCAACTCGGCTCTGATCACGCAGAGTCCAGCTCCATTCACGACAGGACTGTATCATGGGACAAAGACATGCCTCAGCCCACCAAGAAAGGCCACTGTGGATATGTTTGGCTTCACCATAGCATGACACTGCACATACTCACACTCTACATGGCCACAGATATTGGGAAAAGAGAAACAAGTTCTCCCAAGTAATATTTGCTCAGATAATCAGCTCATAACCCTCCTCCTCTTCTCTTTCTTCCTAAAAAACAAAACAAACAACAACCAAACGATTTGACAACTTACCCATCCCTATGGCACAGTAGCTAAGACCTTATTACACATCCTTTGGCCTGTGTTTCCCCCATTCTAACTACCTTTGGCATTATTTGCCTGGATTCACATGCACATCTAATCTGGAAAGGCCATGTGAGTGAGTGTGTGTGGTGTGTGTGTGTGTGTGTGTGTGTGTGTGTGTGTGTATCAGTCTGTCTCCGCATACATCTGTGTGTATGTTTGTGTATCTGGTTCTCTGCATTCCTTTCCTACTTCTCCTCTAGGAAGACATGCCCCTATCTCCCCCTTGCTCCTTCAAATGAAAAGCCAAAGACTTTGGGTGTTACAACAATAGTAGTATTTCCTTTTATACAGAGATTACTATGTATGGCAATTCATTGTCTCTCTCTATATTAACTAATTTAATCTCCAAAGCAATCCTATGTAGTTAGAACTATTACCCTCATTTTATATGTGAGAAAACTGATACATAAATTGTTATAAATGAATCCAGAGAAATGAGATAAACAGCCTCTCAAATGCACTCTCCCTTTAGGCTCACAAGCTTCATAGTTTGTCTGTATGCAGGGAGAGAATAGAGTACACACAGAAGATGCATTTGGAGAGATCCCCATCACATAGGACTCATTTCACTGTGTCCTATGTACAGTGTATGCATAAGCCTGCGGCTTTCTCTAGTCCTCCAACACAGCTGACCAGGGAGAAGACAATGCCAGCTCACAGAGCATCAGGGCAGGCTTGACACCCAGGAACCACCTTGGCAATGTCCTTAGGGTTCTCTTCAGCCTGGAGGCTGCACCTTGTTCACCACAAAGCTCCATGGTGCACTACTGCCACCTAGAGCTCGCAGACTGAAATGCACATTCCAGATTCAGCAAAGCCCAGAACAAAACAAAGCAAAAAGTCTGGCCCAAACCTGTCATAAAGCAAGCTGTTTCAGTCTGAGCAGTGTAGATCAGCAATATAATGTACTTTAAAATGAAATTTATTTATTCAAGATGCCCGGCTTCCCATTTTTGAAAGTGGATTATCATCCAATAACATTAAGATTAAAAATCTCAAATTTGGCTGCTTTCAAAACAAGGAAGAGGGGAGAGATAGAGATAGAGATAGAGATAGAGATAGAGATAGAGAGAGAGAGAGAGAGAGAGAGAGAGAGAGAGAGGGAGAGAGAGAGAGGAGAGAGAGAGAACATAAGGGAATATGATTTAAAAATAAGCCTTGAGGTTGTATTCATCCCTCCATTCGAGGAAACCCAAGTTCAAAGTGTCACAGATTTCCCAAGTTCAAATCATTAGTAAGTGGTCCTGGTGAGAGTGGAATACAGGGCTCAACTTTTTTTTTTTTAATTCCAAAATGAACTCATCACAGTGAGTCAATACCAGACCTAACGTTCATTCCTTCCTCATAAAGGGTGGCTTTCCAGCGGGTCCACCCAGTCCTGGGAAGGGTGTCAATGTTCTGGTTTTTGTTGCCTTGGGAGCTTCCTTCAGGCTGTGAGCATTGTCTTCCTCACACGACTTCCTTCTCAGCTGGTGGCTGGGTCACAGACAAGTCTACAACAGGAACCAGCAGAGGCACTGACCTACGTGGGGAAAGGCCACACACGCACACAAGCCTGTTATCACCAGCTCTCAGCCACCATTCTCACTGGAGGTAGGAAAGACTGCTCAAGTGACCATGATGGGGAGTGGGGGTGGGGGGACACAGGGGTCTCCTTTGTGATAGTCATCAGGCCATGGACCCTCTGGGGAATTGATGGATTCATTTTTTGAGAAAGGCTTTCAAATGCATAAAAGGGAATACATAGGACCATAAAGGAAATCAATTAAGTGCAAAGTTGCCAAATTCTTTAAAACTATGTGATGTTGTATTACATGTGTCTAGTCAAGTCTCTAGCAAGTATTTTGCTATAACAATTCCACAGATAGGTGGCCTAACTGGCAGACAATTATTTCTTGCCATTCTGGGGTCTGTAAGTCTGAGATCAAGGTGCCCTCAGATTTGCTTCCTGGCCAGGGCCTATTGCTTTAAAGGGGGAGTGCCACATGGGTCTGCTCGATGAGTTGGGGTCCAGAGAGACGAGGAAAGGGGTCTTCAGGGAGGAAGACGATATGGGATCTGTCTGGACAGTGGTGATCTGCGGGGCCACTCTCCCTAGACCCCGGGGTGTAGGTAAAAATCTGCTCTGCCCTAGTGAGACACAGAAACACCGGAGCAAGATGCAGAAAACACCCTTTATTCCAAAAAGTACAGAAGCTTAAATACTCTCTTGGACCAATCAGGTCCAAAAGTTACAAACAAAGGGTGCTCTCTGTCCAGAGCACAGTCTATTAGTATAGAATGAGAAAGATGGAAGGGAAGGGTTGAAGGTATTGGAGAGTGCTCCTACGAGAGCCCACTTCCAGGCTTGCGGAGGGCTGCCTTCTCCCTGTGTCCTCCCCGTGGCAGGGAGTCGGGGCTCTGGTGCCTCTTTTGCTGTTCTCACCAGGGCTCTCATTCCACCATGGGCCCTGCCCTCATGATCTCATCTAAACTTGATCACCTCCAAAGGCCCTATGCCCACATTGCAGGGTAGGATTTCAACACATAAATCTGGGTAGTAGGGAAGTGGGAACAGATTCAGTCCACAACCAGGTGCCTCTTCACTGGAGCATTGAATGACAAGCCCTAGTGGCAGACTCAATGAAGCCGTGGTGAACATAATTGGTATTTCCAGATCTCTGGAAAGTAACATGATCTGAAAATATTGGTGATTTCCGTTGGTAACAAAGCCCCAGGAACTCCTGATGCTAGTGTGTTTCAGTACCCATATTCTTAATTGAGGAAACGTTAAATTTCAATTAGAAGCTAATAACAGTAACTGTGTCATTTTTACCCATCTATCTTCACAGAGCCTGAGGCTCTGTAAATGGACCTCAGTTGAACGACGTTCTACATTAGAGAATTTGAGCACATTTGCTGGTTTATATTTACTGGACCACAAGAGGGTAAGCACAGCCATTAGCTAAGGGTATTAAGGGCATTAAGAACTCACAAGTGTGCAGATTGCAGACAGGGGCTGACACATGAGCCGGCCATGTTGGTCTCAAGATCTGCCTTTCTTTCCTCTTTCTGGAACGGAGGACATGGGTCTGGTTGCAGGGCCTATCCTGAGCTCAGTTTCCTTTTCTCACCATCTGGCCTTGGGATCAACAGTGACAGTGAATATTAGGCTGAGTCAGCCTCCTGGCCAGAAACCGCTGACCCCAACAAGGAGCTTGGCTTTATTGTGTTCGTTTCCAGGATGTATTAGTAAAGCCACAGGTTTGTGTTCTGTAGGGAAACCGTTGATTCCTAGTTAGTGTTCAAGGCCAAAAGAATACTTTCATGAGTACAATAAATGTTCAAATTAAAAAGGTGGAGAGGAGGAAATAGTTGGAAGTTACATCTCCGTAGAAATATCTCTGTCAACTAGAAGCAAATTTTCTTGAACATTTCCATATGTAATATAAGATGAACTGCAGTTCACCTTGGAAGGGAAGTAATTGACCCATCTTGGAATATGGTAAAGCCATTCTTTCTGGGTACATCCTATAATCACAATATCCAGGGAGATATTTTAATTATCCTAATGAATCATAACGTAAAATGTTTCCTATTGCTTCATTGAGATGCCCCCTCCACCTCTGAGTTAATAGTATCATTGGCACTTACTCAGCGTGTAGGAGTTTAGCCTCATGGAAAACCTCAGTATACCTAGGCCCGATGGCCACTTGTGGGCAGATGTCCCCTCCGTGGCTTCTCTGCAAAAGATTGGCCTGCTGATGTCCACTGAGGTGGGAAGGGAGGGCTGTGACTTCCAGGGGGAGGAAAGCAGCCTCCTGGCTGCGGGCCAGCTCAGCAAGCTGCTCTAATCTCCATAATTCTCCAAAACCAGGCCTGGGTGTCATGAGGTGGGGCAGGAGGAAAGTGAGGATTTACCCCAGGGCTGGCAGATGGGGACAGAAGGGAGAGAAGGGCTGCTCATGGAATCCGTTTGTAATTTTCATATAGTTCCTTAAGAAAAGGGAAATTCTCAATCTAATTCAGACACCCCCACTCAAATTTCCCTAATTCCATCCCTGTCGCCAAGCAAATGTCCAGGGTTGTTTTTAAAAGAACACAGGCCATCTCCAGTGAATAAACTGGATATATGCTCACCTCTTCCCAGCCTGTCACTCATGTCAATACACATGCCAGCAAATTTTCCAGAAGCAGCATGAACGTAGCTTGATGGAAAGACTTCCCATTTTTTCTCAGGCTCTTTATTTTTTGAGACAATAGAGGCTAAAATTATTTGAATAAATGAAGACCAACTCAGAAGATGCAGAATCTTTTATAACTTCAACATTTCATTTTGGTAAGAGCCCTTTTATTTTTCCTCCATACATAAACATTGTCATGCCAAGATAAATGTAATGTACTTTTTATATAATTCGTATTGTTTCAATGTAACATTGTGTACATTTTCTAACGGTAGCCTGTAGTCTTTGTGTCAAGGAGCTACCTACATGGAGATGATATGCTATAACTTAGTAATTATGCTGTCATTGTTACAAAGTATGTCTTTTCCAATTTTTGTTATTTTGAAATATTTCCTTCATAGAGCTTTTTCTTCGTTTGGATGAAGGATACATTCTCATGAATTATGTAACCAAAGCATGGAATATAAATATTTTGTTTAAGTAAATATATATATCAGACTGCTTTGCAAACTGAAAGTGTCAGGACCAATTGACAATGTCACCATCAATGAGGAGGTTCTAACATCACATTCTGTAGCACAAGGTCCTACTGTAAAAAGAGCTAATTCAGAGGGTGTATTTTCTTTTTTTGCTTCAGAGGCATAGACAGAGGTTTATTTAGCAGATAAATATTCAAGGGATAAGGGGCGATCTCAGAAGAAAAAGGCCTTTGGGGTGAAGCAAGGAAGACTTTGAAGGGAGACAGCAACTTCTTGATGTACGCTGTCCGTATTTTCGAGCTCCCGTTGCTAGGGGCGGAGCTGGGGGTGGAGCCAGGGCGGAGCCACATAATTAAGTGCCGGTTTCCCGAGTGCTTGCGTCTTGCCCTCATTTTACAAAGGCGTGGATGGAGGCCAGGGCCAATGGTCTGTCGCTCAGGAGTTGCTGTTGTTCCTGGCATAACATGATTTTTCTTTTAATTCACATCTGCTTACCGATGAGATGGCACATTTCCCCAAATATCTATTTTCTGTTTGTGTTTTTACTTTTGGGGATTATCTGTCCATATCTTTCTCAATTTCTCTAGCAGGCGGTTCCAATTCATTAGGACTTCGTGATAGGTATTAACTCTTTGCTGTGCATGTTTAAGGCAATTAATTTTTATTATAAAGGAGCATATTTTACATGGTTTAATGTGTTAATGTTTTTATTCATTTGTTAATGTTCCAAATCAGAGAATAGCATCATTCTCCACAGGTTTGTTTAAAGTTTTATTAAATCATTCCTGATTTTAAAAGCAGGCCACCATGAGAAAATGTACACAATGTTATATTGAAACGTTCTTAAAATTATTCTTAAATATGTTTAGTATTGAAAAGGCATTGAAGCTGGGTGTAGTGGTGTGTGCTATAGTCCCAGATACTCTGGAGGTTGAGGTTGGAGGATCACTTGAGCCCAGGAGTTGGAGACCAGCCTGGGAAACAGTGAGACTTTGTCTGGGGAGGGGATGTACAAAAATATGCTTATCTCCAGACTGGGAATGTAGATTAGTAATAAAGCATGGTCCTGGGTTTGGTCCCTGGCACTGCAAAGATCAATAGATAAATAAATCATCAATGAATGAATAAAAGAAGCATTGAGGTAAGGATTGTGGATCTTTAGTCAACATGCCACGTGATTGGTTATGGTGAGCTATAGAACCAAGTCTAAATCACCAGCTAATGCTGGGGTGTCTGAAGGTCATGGAGAAGAGGCCACTTTTTCTCTTTTGTTTTTTGTGAAAAGCTTGCTTTAGTGACTATTACTGGGTATAGGGTTTCTTTTTGGGATGATAAGTAGCCTGGAGTTAGATAGTGGTGATGGTTGGACAACTCTGTGAATGTAGAAAAATCCTTTGAATTTTGTATTTTTATTTTTAAAATTATTATTATTATTATTATTATTATTATTTATTTATTTATTTTGCAGTACTTTTTAATTTCCCAGCCCTTTTTAATTTTGAGACAGGGTCTTACTAAGTGGCTGGGGCTGGCCTCAAATTTGTGATCCTCCTGCCTCAGACTCCTGAGCACTAGAATTACAAACATATGGCACCACACCTGGTTTGAATAATATAGTCTTAAAGGGTGAATTTTGGGGGAGAGGGAGAGATGGGGGGGAGAAAGAGAGAGATATTGAGATTTTTTTAAATGAATTTATTGCCCCAAATAAAGGAAGAGGCCCTGGCTGGTTTACAAAGGCTCATCTTCCAGGTGAGAACCGCCCTACATCTTGCCTCATCTCTTATCAGCTAGCTTGGATTATCACCCTATTAATGCCCAGCAGCAAAATAAAGTACATTCATTATAACTGGGTGACCCTCAGCAAGCTACTGGCATTCTTTCTTCTTCAGTTTCCTCATGTGTCAAATAGCAATGATAATCGTATTTACATTATAGGTTCTTGAGAGGATCAATACCCTTGGAATAGTGCCCAGCAGGGTAGATGCTATGTGATGGCGACGGCACTCATTCATTTGACATCATAAAAGTGCTCCATACATCTGCACCTTTGTCTGTTAGAGATACAAAGACAGACAGGATGCAGCCCCCGCCCTCAAGTTGTCGGCTGGAGATCGGGTGCAGCCAGAGGGCTGCTCAGAGGCAGGACTGGAAGCTACTTCTACTCTAAAGACCTAACAGATATTAAATGGGCTGAGATGGATCATCTGGGTTTTCCATGAGATGTTCTGTGAGTAAAAGAGAACACCCTCCCCTCTCCTGCCCCAACAGGACTGTTTCAGTGGTTTTCACCCTGAAAACTATCTTGAACTGTCTTGTATGAGGATGAGAATAGAGGCCAAGGAAGAATAGCAGGAACAGACATTTGATTAAAAAAAAAAAGCTGTAGCAGAGTTTCAACAAGTTAACTTTAACAGAGGTTGAACAGAAAGAAGGTTCAGGAACCAGTTATCACTCGGACCAAAAGCAGTGGAGAGAGAGAAAGATATTTTAGCAGCCTCTGGTCCATGGTTTGGCTGCTAGGATTGGCTGAGAGTCCACTATTGTTTGAAGAGTACACTCTGAATTTAGGTTGCAGGTTGTTGACACACTAAGCTGGGCTATAGTTCACTCTGTATGGAGGCCGCTGTGGGTCAGTCTTAATTCAATTTGACATATTTGTTTCCTGGAGACACTGCCAGATTTGGAGGTCTTAAAGACAGCCCTAGATACCTAGTACTTGACTTAGTCAAGAATATCTGTGCCTCAGTAGCTGGAGAGAGGACATCCTAGTGAGTAACCCTGTGACCATTCCAAGGATCTGTCCTCCACTCTGGGGGCCAGCTGCCCTGGCTGTCCCCAGCACAGAAGCCTTCCTTTGGCTGTTATCCTCATGTAGTGACCAAGTATGATGAATTACTTCCTTGTGAAAAACAAAGCTCACAGCATACCTGCCAAGGGATGGAGTTCTGCTCCCAGGTCTGCCCTTCCCTTGCTCTCTGGGCCTCACAGGGCCATGTAGGAAGGTGGAGTGCTGGTATCAGCCTCACTGCACTCCTTGAGGACAGAACCAGAGGCACTGTGCGGGCTTCCAATGGCCTCTCCAGAACCCGTTAGTGAGAGGCTGAAGATGGAGGCAGGGCTTTGGGCGCCACACCTTGTGTCAACCTGGGCTTGGGCGGAAGTTCCCTTTTTCAGAGAGAATTCCAAGCTTCCTGCAGACTTCAGGGAGAACTCTGAATTGAGGTGGAATAGAGTGTGTGTAAGAGCTTATGAAAAGAACAACCACGACCATGGCATTTTTAGTACCACTGCCTGCCAGACCCTGTTCCTGGCACTAAACATACCTGGTGGAATAGGGTTCTCCTATGAATCCTTTCAGGAAGGAATCAACTTACCCCAGGTTCTAGGAAGCTGCGAGTCCAGCCCAGCCTGTGCCCTGAGTCCTTCTGGTGGTCCACTAACTGCAAGTATTGTTAGTCATGTTCTCCTAAACTTTTCCCAGGGTTATTTGGGAAGCCTGAGGGCTTCAGAAGCTGCCTAAGGTGGTGGAGTTGGTGGTTTCTTTTTTACTTAAGAAAAACTTCTGACATCAATGGGGACATTCCGTTTTTCTGCTGACCTTAGCACTGCTGTGTCTTTGTGCTTGATGACGGAAGTGGCTATTCAAAGCAACACCCTAAATCTCAACTCTCTCTAGAGTGATCTTCAGTAGACATGAAGTGAAAGTGTGGTTTCATGATAAAACGCTACACTCCACAGGAAAGGGGAAACACATTCACACTCCTATTTACCGGAATTTTTTTCATGGGAGATAAAGCAAGGAGGGTCAGGTTGGAGAGAACGGGAGCTTGAGCCTCTGAATTGAGTTCATTTTGTTGATTTGACTTTGGGCCCATGTCAATGTCTTATATAATTACAAAATAAATTAAATAAAAGCAGAAAGCAACTTTTAAAAACTAAAAGCAAAATTGTCTTCCTGCTCCTTTGGGCTTAAAAACTATCAAAAACGCCGGGTGTGGTGGTACACGCCTGTCATCTCAGCAGCTCGCAAGGCTGAGGCAGGAGGATCCCAAGTTCAAAGCCAGCCTCAGCAATGGTGAGGCACTGAGCAACTCAGTGAGATCCTGTCTCTACATAAAATAGAGATGGGGATGTGGCTCAGTGGTTGAGAGCCCCTGAGTTTAACATCCAGTATGGAGCCCCCAACCCCCCGCCAAAAATGATAAAAAATCAAGTGGAATAATAGCCTTGTTAGTAGCTGAGTAGGTGAGTCAACAGAAAGGAGCAATTTCATGTGATTTTAAAGGATTGTAATTAAGTGTACCTTCCTAGTAGGTTACACTTTAAGGGATCAAACAACTATAAACAAATTTAAATAGTGTTCAATAATAATATTTACTAAATATTTTTATTTGGTAACAATATTGATAGTGTTCATTTGAAACATGTATGTATGTATATATGTATGTATGCACCTAGATAATTAAATTATGTTAACATTATTAGGAACCAAGACATTCAGTTTAAAAAGAGATGCAAGTATAGAATTAAACAATTAATGCAAAACCCTGTAGTTCTAAATTTAAGTGAACAATATTGACATGAACTCATGATATATTTTCAGTTATAGAAGTATTTCCCAGTACTTCCCATAGAAAGTTCTATAAATAATCTAGAGATGAGCATTGCTAGCATTCAGATATTTGGCTCTACAGGCCAATTTCCAATAAAAGGAACCAGTGTTCCTCAGAGAAATAGCTAATTGCAGGTCTGAGAAAAGAAGTATACAAAATGAACCTAGAACTCACTGATTGACTGGAAGCCAAGAACACCTTCAGAGACTTTTGGAGTTGTGTCAGAGGAATTCTGGAGTCAACCGGAAGGTGCTGTCAGTGGTCAAAGATGGAAAACTCTGAGCATCAAAAAGCATAATAATTACTACAATTAATAGAATAATAGCAATGAATCATATACATCAAAGTCCATGAGTCAATTACAATACTAATAAATTGCCCTCATGGTTCCTTTGTGGAAGATGCTCAGGCTCCAGTTCATTATTTTGAAAACCAATAAATAAAGGAAATGAAGGGAATCTTTATACTGTCTTGCTGGTATGAACTGGACTTCAGGGAAAGCACGTAGAATGTTCTTTATAGAAGAATAGCAGATACATATGGAGAACTAGGAATTAAAGAGGACAGCTTTCAACCCCCAGTGGAATACGAGATGTGAGCCATGCTAATAAAGGGCAACTGAAGCCATTAAGTGGAAGGCTGATGAGGAACTGTATATGGACCTGTCAGATGGACAGTCCATGGCCTGGAAGTGGGCCCTTGTGTCACCCAAAGGGAGGTGCTAAGCCTCTCCTGGTGCATTCTTGCTAAAATAACCATATCTGAATCTGGTCCTGGGATTGAGTCTACCCACCAGTCTACAGGAAATCCAGAGGGACAGAGAAACATGTTATACTTGGGATTATGTGGAAGAAATCAGCCAAAGCCAGACATTCAACATTATCTTGGATTCTTCAACAACTAAATCACAAGGCAACAGGAAAAAAAAAAACTATTACGGATTGAGTTGGCTCCGCCCCAAATTCATTTGTTAAAGCTTTGATATACCTAACTTCAGAAGTGACCTTATTTGGAAATAGGGTCTTTACAGAGGTATTCAAGTTAAAGCCAAGACACGAATCCAACTCGACTGATATCCTTTAAGAAGGAGAAACTGGATCAGACACACAGAGAGGGTGCCAGAAGAGGGAGGATAAAGACAAAGGCAGGGTGATGTGTCTACCAGCCACGGAACACCAGAGACAGCCAGCAAACCACCACAACCCAGGAGAGAGGCGGGCCACGGATTCTCCCTCACAGCCAGCGCTCAGGAGGAAGCAGCCCGGCCCACAGCTCAACATGGACTTCCAGCCTCCAGGCGGTGAGATGAGCATTTCTGTTGTGTAATCCACCCCAGTTTTTGGTACTTGGTTACAGAAGCCCCAGCGAACAAATCTTGAAACCTGTCGAGAGAAAGGGACTTGGAGCATTCTCGCAAATAGTACTGTGGGAACTTTATTTGGATCCTGAGTCAAACTAACTGTATAAATATATACTGAGCTGGGCGCACGCCAATAATCCTAGCACTTTGTGAAGCTGAGACAGGAGAATTGCAAGTTCAAAGCCAGCCTCAGCAACAGCTAGGCACTAAGCAACTCAGTGAGACCCTGTCTCTACATAAAACACAAAATAGGGCTGAGGATGTGGCTCAGTGGTCGAGTACCCCTGAGTTCAATCCTGGCACCAAAAAAAATTTATATACATGTATATATAAAAAGGCTGTTGCATATTTGATAATATTAAAAGATTATAGGCATTTTTAGGTGTGGAAATGGCATTTTGGGTAGATCAAGAGAAGGGTGAAAGCCAGCCTCAGCTAATCAACTCAGTGAGACCTTGTCTCTACATAAAACACAAAATAGGGCTGGGGATGTGGCTCAGTGGTCGAGTGCCCCTGAGTAGTTCAATTACCAGTACCAAAAAAATAAATAAATAAAGAAGGGTCCCTATGATCTAGAGATGCATTTAAAGTATGTATGGATAAAATGATAAGATGTCTGGGGTTTGCATCAAAACTCGCCATTGGCACAAGAGAAATCAGTGGGTACAGGCGGCTAAAATAAGATTGGCCAGCTGATAGTGACTCTGGAAGCTGTGGATAGGGACAAGCAGTGAGGTACTGGCCAGGAGGCTGAGGCGTGGGAAGCTTCACATTTGAACCATTTGCCAATGTTTATGGGGTTCCCACCATGACCGATTTCAAGCTACCAACAGTTGGACAGTTGTCTCAAAAACTTTCTGAATATTTAACACTCCTGTCTTAGAAGCTGGTAGAAACCAACACACCACTGTTACGTTCTCTGTATTTTGTGTGTTAGAAATTGTCCATTACATATCAAAAAACCCAAAAAACAAACCCCCCCCCCCAAACACAGAACAACAATCAATCAATAGACAAACAAAAACCAAAACCTAGCCACTCTATCTTGGAGCTAGAGGTTGAAAAAGAAACACCTAATGTTGGAAGAAACAGCACCCACCGAGTCCCAATTCTGCCAGTTACTAGCTGTGTAACTTCCCTGAGCCTGGCTCTTCAGTGGAAAAACAAGAAAAATACTACCTCATAAAATTGTGAGGGCTGAGTGCAGTGGTGCAAGCTGATAATCCCAGCACTTTGGGAGGCTGAGACAAGAGAATCACGAGTTCAAAGCCAGCCTTAGCAACTGCGAGGTGCTAAGCAACTCAATGAGACCCTGTCTCTACATAAAACACAAAATAGGGCTGGGGATGTGGCTCAGTGGTCGAGTGCCCCTGAGTTCAAACCCTGGTACTAGACACTGGTCCGAGGAGGTCCCTCCAAAGGACTTCCACTCAGCCTTTCAAGGTGGGTTCTTGATCTTCTCCACTGATGTCAAAAGCAAAGCTCAAGTGAAGATTTATTAAAGGACAACAAACCAAAGGTATACACACCCTAAAGGAAGTATGTGGGCACCCCTTGCCTCTGAGAAGAGGAGATGAGTGACACACCCCGGGCTGAGCTTCCTGATTATGCTATTCCTGGGAAGAAAAGTGAAGGTTCCCAGGCATGCTTTTGTCCAATTCAAATCCCATGTCAATCACTTGATATTTGGGGTTCCGCATATCTCTTCCTGTTGAGCAGTCCAGCCATAAGCCCGTTGTGGGCACACTGTGTAGGTCTTTGAATGTGGTGACATTTAAACAGATTCTAGTTTTTCTCCGACTGATCTAGTGCAGGCTTACCCTGGAGGTTTTGTTCATCTAACCCAAGAGACAAGCATGGATGGTGGTGCTCAGGGACCTGGGTCTCCATTTAATAGGGGGTTCTTTTCTCTTCAAAAGCCCACCTGTCTCAACTCAAAGCAATATGAATGGCTTTTAAAGACATTTGGTGTTGCTGTCCTAGTGATTATAGTTGTGGAAAGACCTGAAGTGGACCTGACCTCCATCAGGATGTGCTGCGACCCTGAAGCCACGACAGGCATTACCCAGTCACCAGGAAGTGACTCTCGAGAGATCTTCAACCTCCTGTGAAGTCGCTAGGAAAGGCCCTGGCCGGTGGCAGAGGTGACAGTGCCCGCAGCAGCGCTGTCCACTGGGAAGCCTGAGCGAATGGACCGTGAGAGCCCAGCTGGGGGCGCCACACTGACCAGCCCTACCGGGACCACAGAGTCGGTAGGAGTTGGCTGAGTCTTTTGCGCAAGGGAACCAGCCTGGAGTGACTGTGCAGCGAGGGCCCTGGGGGGTGACATGGTGAACAGACGCTGCGTGCGCCGTGGAGGGAGGCGGAAGGAAAGGGTGGGCGCTGGACCGTTTGTGTTTCTTGGGTGCTTTCTTTCCTGGGCTTGGAAATCGACCTCCCTGAGCCCCTGCTTGGGGATGAACACCCCCTTTCCGTGGCCCTCAAGGTGGCCCTGACTAGCCCTCTCCTTCAGCAAGGGTCTACAAAGGGACAACCTGAAGGTGAGGCCTGAAGACCTGGACACTGACTGACAGCACGGGGGAAGTTTGGAGTTGATGTTTCTCCAACTGGGCCCAGCCCTAAGAAATGTTAGTTTTCTTCCATAAGAAAAAACAACTCCTGGCTTCCATCCTGGATGCTGGAGGGAGAATTTCGTGTGTGTGTGTGTGTGTGTGTGTGTGTGTGTGTGGTGGTGGTGGTGGTGGAGGCGGGGAGGCTACAGGACCTTGAGCTCTGCTCTGTTCTCACCTGCATCTTCCCTGCAGAGCTGTGGTGCTTAGGGAGCTCTCTGGGTAGTTCAGCTGCCGTGACCACCATGCCAACCTCAGGCAATCAACCTGATTGCCCTGTAACACCATAGCCCGGGCGGGCTGGAGGGGTCAATCCATCCTGGTCCTCTGCAGCACTATGAGGTCTCCCCTCACTTTAACTGGAGGATCCACAAAAGCCTCCAGAACGAATAAAAGCAATAACGTCTGTGTCCTCTACACAGATATGGCAATGCTGAGGTAAACAGAACATGGCTTCAGGCTCTGAAAGACGATATAGTGCAGTAATTAAGTGCATAGGCTTGGAGCCAGGGTGCTGTGTGACCTTGGTTGTCACTTGACGTCCCTGTGTATCAGTTGTCTTATTTGACGAAATGAAGAATGTAACAGCATCTTTTTCCCAAGGATGTTGTGAGAAATGAATGAACAAACACTTGAAAAACACTTAGAATAGTATCAGGAACCTAACAGGCACTCAATAAGCCCTTATGCTATTATTATTTATATTTATTGTTCCAGCAATAATTCTCCCTGATTTCTGGGTATCAGAATGAGTAAAATCAAAACCAAACCAAAACAAAACAAAAAATCACCTCTATCTGTGCAACTCCTTTTTCCCAAATCCACATGCTTCCCCACTGCAGGGCCTGGGGTGAAGGCTCTTAGAAGCTTCTTCCTCCATAGCTAGAAGGTGACCTGGCTCTAGATGGAACATTTTCCATTCCAATAGCTTTTCCTGCTGACCTTCTCCCTTCCCCAGGACACTGCCACCGGCATGCAGAAGTGGCCTCCAAGAGATGCTGCTAGCCATGATGCTCCGTCAGTTTCTTCCTGGGCTCAGCCATCTGGGTGTGTCTCAGCTCATCTTCCAGCTTGGCACAGAACACATGTGCTTGTCACTCACGTGGCCCAAGCCCTTGTCCTGGTTGCTGGTGGTGAAGCTGAGCAGCTCGGCCTGTTTTATCTCAACACACACAACTCATGATTTAATGTACACACCGGAACCTAACATCCTTAAAGCCCAACCCGTGAAGATTTCAGCTGCCAGGGAGCAATCAAGTTGTACAATCATATAGCATCCAGGCTCTCCCAGAGTGGGTGTGGGCTTTGAACAAAGAGAAACTTGCGGACTGGATTTGCTGAGGCAGCAACTTTGAGTTGGAAGCCTTTGGACTTTGCCGCAGGGGTGGGATAAAACAAGTAGGGAAGGTGACCCTTCCAGAATGGAAAGCCATTCACCACCTGTTCCTCATTTTAGGCTCCCTCACCTAACAGAATTTTCTTTGTTTAAATCTCTTCCTTACCTGTTTAGTGTGGAGAGATTCCCTCCTGTGTTAGTCAGCTGTCAGTCACTGTAACAAATTCCCTGAGATAATCAACTTATAAAGAGAAAAGTTTGATTGTGGTTCATATGTTGGAGGTTCCAATCCAAGATCGATTAGCTTCAGTGCTTTTAGCCGGTGGTAGCCCGTCATGGGCAATATCAAGTGGTGGAGCAGAGCTGTCAGTCACCTCATAGCGGGAGAGAGAGATGGGAAGGGGAGGAGGGCGGGAGAGACTGGGGTCCTGCAGACCACTAGGCCACACCTCCACTTCCACCACCTCCCCAAAGCACCAGGGCTGGGACCAAGCCTTTAACACATGGGCCTTTGGGGACATTCCAGATGCAAACTGTGGCACTGTCCCGAGGCCACAGCGACAATGCCTGCATCAGATGAGGCTGATGGCAGTTCATGAGTCACACACACACAACCTGGGGGAAGGGACCCAGCATATGGAGGCTGTACCACAGCACAGCGATGCTGTGGGGGTTTGTAGCCGCTAGAGGGCGCTGTGCCAGCTGGCTCCCTAGAGGGGTGGGCGGGGCTTGCCTGAATGATTCTGCGGACGTCAGAAAGCCACCCTCACAGTTAGGAGGACTTGCATTGCATTTGCGTTTGTCTTGAGTAGGAGCACTGTGCGGAGGGACACTCATCCTCGGCCGCTGACGGGAGGAGCTCACAGGCAGGCCCGGAGCCGGCTGGGTCTTCCCGGCTGTCAGGAAGCTCACAATTTGAATTTCCGCCTTAGATCACATGTGCTGCCCTCCACTGGGCTGCACAGACCAGAGAGAGGGTCTTGGCTTGTCCCCTGCCTCTTCATTGCCACCCATGCCATCAGCCACCAGATTCTGTTGTCTCTGTGTCTTTAATGTGTGGAACCCACCACTCCTGTCTCCTCTCCTGTGCTTTTTGCAAAACAGCCTGCAGCGCCCCCTCTGTGGAGGCCCCCATGGCCTTCTTCCTCACCAGGGCGCCCAGCTGGGCCAGCCCCGCCTCTGACGCCTCTGCTGGTGTCTGCTTCACCGGCCATCTTGGTCAGACACGGTTGTGCTGTCTACACCCTGCCCAGTGGTGGGCCAGCCTTTGCTTTAACCTCTAATCCCATCTCCCCTTTATAGTTAGAGAGCTTTGGGAGGAGAAAATGACTCTGCCCTTGCTCATTGGCTTCAGAATAATCTAGACCGGTTGCCTTGGGTTTGCAGCTCTTCCTGGGCTGAGCTCTTGCTTCATGTGTAGCCTCTGCTCTCTCCATGTGCACATTTTACCTGTATTGGCCCCCATAAGCTAGTTCCAGTTCCTAGATATGCACCTTCTACCTCTGGGCTTTTGCACATACTGATCCTTAACTGGGCTATTCTTTTCCTGATACAAATGCACCCTCCAGGTCTCAGGGGGCTCTCACTTTTCTCATAAATATCTTGGATAAGCTGGGTCTGGGTACCTCCACCAAGCCCTTGAGCTTAATCTCATGGTGGTCCTTCCTCTGCTTCAGTGTTATGCATCTCCCTGTCTTCCTGCCAGAGCCTTAAAAGCAGAGACTGGACTTGTGCACCACTGTGGTGCCGGCACCGGGTACACGGAGAGCGCTTGGAAGACTCTATCAGCTGAGCCAGGCATTCCAAGCAGAGGAAGGGGTTGGCTGCCATCTGTAACGGAGGACCAAGGACCCGCTTTAACACTAAGGACACAAACAGAATTTAACCTGTAGATAATATATATAGTCCAGTGCTGCATATTGACAGTTTGGTCAATGACCGACTGCACAGAGGGCCGTGATTCCATGAACGCGTAGTGGGTTACATCTTGTGGCTCCCCCAGTGTGAGCACATCGCTTCTTCAAGGGCACTTTTCATGTTTGGAGAGATGTATTTTTCATATGAAACACCAGCCAGCTGCTTTCAGACAAGGAAAGGGTGATCAGGGTGGGAGGAGTGGCCTGTGGCAAATCACAGCAGACCCAAATTGCTCTCCAGTGTAGCACCTGAAGGGACAGCTCAAGATGATTTAGACTCATGGCTTCTAGTCAGTCTGCTGGTTTTCTGCGTACCCACCATCTCAGATGGGATGCCGTGGTGGGCTCTGGCTTTGCCATTTTGACTTTGGCTATCTTCAGGACAATCTACCAGGTGAACTCAAGTTCTAAGTCTTGATTTCAAGACATTTTTCCTTTCCTGAAGTGTGCGGCCAATCCTCTTCATTCTCTGGCTCTTGTAAGAGAGATGGGAGGAATAAAGGAACTAGAAATATGGATAAGATTTAGAGTGAAATGTCAGAATCAAGGGACCCCCAATCCCCTACTTTATAATGAGAGGGCTGAGGCCCACAAAAATGTACAAACTTGTGAAAAATCACAGGACTAGTTTTTAAAAATATAGTTCTGTTTATCTAGTCAATGATCTTTGAGAAGAGTTTCAGACCAGGAAAAGCCTAATGGATGCAGGCACATCTGTTTGCTTTGAATCCGGTCACGAATAATGCTGACCACTTATTTTGTCCATCAAATACCAGCCTTGGAATTAAGGCTTTGATCGAAGGTTAAATTTGTACCTTAATATATATATATGTACCGGGAATTGAACTCAGGGGTACTCGACCACTAAGCCACATCCCCAGTCCTATTTTTGTGTTTTATGTAGAGACAGGGTCTCACTGAATTGCTTAGTGCCTCGCCTTTGCTGAGGCTGGCTTTGAACTCGCGATTCTCCTGTCTCAGTCTCCTAAAGTGCTGGGATTACAGGTGTGCGCCACAGAGCCCAGCTTGTACCTTAATATATTTTGAATTTAAGTTTGTGAATAACAGAACAAACTGCTACTGAAGGAAAGGGGAGATGAAGGCCCCTTATGGTGGCACTGGGATCAAGTCCTGAAGCACAACCCCAAGAAAGAAGCTGGTACTCAAAGCCCATGTTTTATGAAACAGAGATGTCGTATTGATACTGCAAGCTACTTAAGGATTAATTCTGTGCAGGTTTCCCAAGCGATTTGTTGGACAGGTCTGGAGATTTGCAAAATGGATTTTATTCAATTCATATTTTGGTTCCTAATCCCCCTTCATGCCAAACACATCAAATTTCAATTTGATATTTCAGAACCTATTTAAATAAATCACAAGAGCTTAATGGAAAACCAAAATCAAATTAAATAAATGGGCTAACTGCTCAGCTGCTAAGTTTTACTTCAGCTATCACAGGGTTAGGAAAAAGCCACAGAACACTTTACAATGAACTCGCCCGCTCAGGGAGAGACCCCTATACCTGCCAGCCTCTCCTGGGCACACTTAACCCATCTCAGATAACACATGGAGAAAATATCTGTTCTTTAAAAAATACCTACCCAAGAACAATTCTGATTTCAAACCCACATCTATATCCAATGCGTATCCTGGTGTATTTTAAATAGGAATGGGGGATAGGGCAATGTGAATTCATTGCAAATCATAAAAGTTTATTTACCAAACTTAATGCTCAGAAGGGGAGTTAAGCTCCTTAGCGTGGAGACAGTGCCAAGGAATGCTGGGAATTAAAGCAGAAGAGAAGCTGGGAGAGAAGAAACCATGTTTTCCTGAACCCAGCCTCCTCGGGGCCTCTGAGGCTCACGGACCTACCTCTCTAGAACTGGCTGTCCTCTCCCGCTCCTCGTGTTGCTGGCTTGTTATGCCATGGCCAGACCAAAGTTCCTGTAGGGTTTTTTCCCTCTGTCCTGAAGGTGATCTTGTCCTTGTTCCCCTATTCATTCTCCCTTTCTCCTTTCTTTGATATGCCCAGGGCAGTCGTCACTGGGGGCCTGTTAAGTGGATTTTATTGTAGTAGCAACTCCAGATTTTGTCGTCTTATGAAAGCAAACATTGATTTCTGACTCCTGGGGCCGTAGATCAGCTGTGCCTCCGAGGGGTTCCACCTGAACTTCTTGCTCCGCTGGACTTGATCAGGCTCAGTTCCAAGCCTTGGGTCAGATCATCTGATCCACATGTCTTTCCCCCTGAGACCCAGGATGGAGGGGCAGTGGCTCTCCAGGGGCACCCTTTCCTCACAGAGGACAGGCGGAGTTCAAGACAGGAGAGACACATGCCTGAGATTCCCTTCCTGGCCTGGCATGCTGCTGTGGATGGGTGCCCCGTCCACTGGCCAAACGACATCATGTGGCCAAGTCCAAAGTCGAGAGGATGGAGGAGATTCCATCCTGGGCTGTGGACCTGGAGCATGAACCCTGACTGAAGAAGAATAAAATCTACCACAGTTGGGAGGGAGTAGGCAACAGGGATCTCTCAGTTGTTTTTATAAGGAAAAGATAAAGTATTTCTCCAATTTTTTTTTTTTTTTTAGGCCAGGGATGCTCTGACCTTATTTTCAGTGCTCAAAGTCAGTGATTCTACTTCTCTAGAGAAGAAAGAGATGTAATTAGTCAATAGTCATCCTGGTAATAGCTGAGATTTATTGTTTGACTACTATGTGCACAGGCACTGCATAAATTCATACAGTGAAGTCATAAGGCTGGGGATATACAAAGTCCAACTCATTTTGGACTTTGCAAAAATATGTAACTGTTTATGACTGTGATTAATTTCAACTTCGGTTTCCATTCAGTACGTGCCCTGTGAAGCCTTGCAGACATGGATTCCTCATCCCTGCAGTGACGGCGTGGGTGGTGGGTGGGTGTGGCAGGGCTATTGCCTATGTGAGCTTCATGCTCCCAGGCCTCTGTGCTCCTGTCTGGTTCTGGTCTGGGGTGTGTAGTGTCACCACCGCCCTCACCTCATCCTGCCGAGGCCCTTGCGTCTGGCTGCCCTAAGCGGCTCCTGTCTTTCTCAAAGCCTGGAAAACATCCTGCTTCTCCCACTCAGCCCTGTCTGCTTTGAGATGCCACCTCGCTGGTCCTGCTGTCGCTTCCCGCCTTGCTGGGCTCAACAGACTTTTAGATCTGGGGGACTTCAAAGGGTTCCCACATGCTCTTGAGTTTTTAAAGCTATTGGAGTTTCTGCCAGTCATTTTCCCTCCCTGAGCTTGGACCAAGTTAGGGTAGGGAGGGGCAGGGGGCAGGGCTTTTGCTGAAACCAGGCTCAATGACCAGCTCTTTCTCTTTTTTTAATTTTTGTGGCCTTGTGCATGCGAGGCAAGCACTCCACCAACTGAGCTATATCTCCAGCCTTATGACCAGCCCTCTTGATTTTCATTAGCCTCTCTTCCCTGAACTCATAGAGTTTTATTTGGGTACAGTTGGGATGACTTGGCTTTCTAGAATATTCCCCAAAGTACTGTCTGGTGTAATTTTTGGTACTGAGGTTTAAAGTCAGGGGCACTCGGCCACTGAGCCACACCTCCAGCCCTATTTTGTGTTTTATGTACAGACAGGGTCTCACTGAGTTGCTTAGCGCCTCGCCATTTGAACTCACAATTCTCCTGTCTCAGCCTCCCAAAGTGCTGGGATTACAGGTGTGCACCACGGCGCCCGGCTTATGGTGTAATTTTGTGCCCAGACTCCTTCACCTTCATTGCAGGTGGGGAAGTTCATTTAGAGGCAGAGTAGTCACTTTACAACCTTGACTGAGGAAGTAGGGGAGGGAGATCGTCAAATCCTCTTTAAAAGCTGATCCTCCCTCCACTCAGCTAAATCAACTCTTCAGAAAAATAATTTTTTAAGCAAAAAAGAGCAAAATGGGGATCATATTAGACCTTTGGTCCACTATAACAAAAATACCATAGATGAGGTGGCTCATAACATTTTTTCTCCCAGTTTCAGAGGGACTGGAAGGTTTAGCATCTGGTGAGGACCCATTTTCTGGCTCACAGGTTGCCATCTTTCTTGCTGGGTCCTCACAAGGAGTAAGTGGTAAGAGAGCTCTCTGTGGCCTCTTTTATAAAATGGCACCAATCCCATGCCTGAGGCTCCACCCTCATGCCCTAATCACCTTCCAAAGTCCCCACCTCTAAGGCACATCAACATCTGAATTTGAGGAGGGTGAAAGGCAGACTTTCAGTTTGTAATAGTGGAGCTTTTGGCATCTTAACACCAGTATGAAGATTGTATTAACTTGGGAGGGACCAAATCAAGTATAATTTTTAATTCAGGATTTTCTGGTAGGTTGTAGGGAGGTGGTTTTAACTGTTGAGACAAAATGGAGGCTAATGATTTTCATCTCTTGTTTCTATGTCTACAGAACACAATTCAGATGGGAAAGTATGAAGAAAATATCCCTTCCTCTTGGATCTGTGTTAGTCAGCTTTCTGTTACTATGACAAAATACCTGAAATCACAAACTTATAGGGAGAAGAGCTTTATTTTGACTCATGGTTTTAGAGCTTTTAGTTCAGAGTTTCTTGGCCCTGTTGCTTTGGGCCTGGGGTGGTACAGTACATCACAGGAATATAGGGCTGAGGAGGTCTGCTCACTTCATGGTGGCTGGGAAGTAAAAAGAGAGACAGGAAGGGGCTGGAGGTCCAACATCCCCTTCAAGGGTGCACTCCCAGTGTCCTAACTTACTTCTATTAAAACCCACCTCTTAAAGGTTCTGCCACCCCCCAATTGAGCTCCAGGCTAGAGACCAAACCCTTAGCATATAGGCCCTTGGGGGACACTCCAGATCCAAACGTAGAATTTCAAGATGGCGACAAGGCTGTTCTGACCTCATGGACGGCTCAGGCTTGGCATTTGGAAAACAGTCTGTGTGTGTCAAGAAAACACGCTTAAAGATGGTGCAATCCCTCTCACTTTCTGAAAAGACCTGGTAAATGTAAACAGTCTTTGCATCTTGTCTGATCCTGCCTTCTGTGGTGCTTCCTCCATTTGAAGAGATCTTACTTTATTGTTGAGTACTGGGAAATAAACTTTGATGACTTGTAATGAAAGCCATGCCCCCCACCCCTCACACACACACACACACACACACACACACACACACACACACACACACATACACAGGCTATATAAATGATTGACTTGGGCGGGACAAACCATTCTCTTTGTTTTCTGTTGGAACCATATCATTTTCTCTGTCACTCTTGGTTTTGCTCTCACTTGTCATGCATCGTGGGGGCATGACCAAATAGTATTCTTGCAAGATATCATCACCAAGGAACAGGGATTAGGAAACAAGACAAGTGTTCTTTTTGTGTAGCTGTTCACCTTTTGTCAGCCTCTAAACATTGTGAAATAGATGAGAAGTTAGGATACTTCTAATCCTGATGTCTGACTTTTTGCCTATTATGAAGCTTCTCTGAACCACATAAAATGGGAATACTGGGACTATCTATTGGAGATAACAAAAGAGAGACCCCAAACTGCATATATGGCATTATCCCATTTATGTTAAAATATATACATAGAAAACTTGCTGGAAGGAAATACACCAGGGTGCTGATTATCTCTGGCAGTTATCTCTGGGTCATGAAATCACATGAAAATTTCAATTTCTTTTTGATATCACTTCACTTGATCTTTCCTCTTTTTTCACTGAATTTGCTTCCAAATGACTTTTTCTGTTTCCAAAAATCATATTCCTTCTCAGAGGGCAAAGACTTACTGCCTATAATAATGTTTTTAAAGTGTAGCCAGCTTGAAGGACCTAGGAGGGTTTCCAGCATGGTTTTGAGCACCAGCAATTTCCTGGAATGACTGAGTGAAGGACTGATTTGATGGAGCAGGATCCATTTTGGTGGGTAGTTTCTGGCTTCTCTGAAAATCAAGCAGGTGCTTTGTAGTTATGCCAGTAAATGGGGATGAGGGCTGACGTATGCCATTGTTCTTTGTTTTATTTTTAACTCCAGGTCAATGTACCATGTGAATGTTGCGATTGGACCAGTCATCTGGAAAGTTCCTGTATGTGAAAAGTAAATATATGTCTTACAAAAACCACCAGTTCATTGAATGCTCTAACATAAAACAAATCTTTCTGCTTACATAAATAAAAAGAGGAACTACACTGTGTTTGAAACTAAACTGTAAGGAAAAAATGTGATTCTGAAGAATTTTCTCTGATCCTAAATATAGAATATGAAAATCAAAGATGATGTGTTTTATGAATAGGAAACATATAAAATTGTCAGGTTGGGAGTTCACATTGCTTTATCCCAGGTGTTACTTCATAGGTCTTTTAAATGGTGGATTCTCTGACTCCCACCTCTTCTGTTAACATATTTTAGAAGGGAAAGGGAAATTTTTATGTTTACTATTTCATGGAATTGACAATGGAATATTATCTTTGTCAAAAAGTGATAAAGCATATGAAGTTGATTATTAATAGAGGAGAAATATTTATCTGATTAATGAAATCTAAATTACATTTGCCTTTCCAGTGGGTGTCCCATAAATATTTGGAAGCCTCTGGTTTACTGTGTCACAGTCTTAGGGTAGCCCCAGGAATACAACGGCAATGTATTTCCATTTAAAAAATGAGAGTCTTATTCTGGTAAAGATGGCAGATACTGGCATGGAATATTTGTTATCAGTGTGTTTTATTCCCCTTACTGTCCTCACAGAGTCCCTGTTCTTAATGACATTAGAATCTTACTGATAAAATTTCATATGTACAAGTATTAAATACTATATTAAGTTGAGTTCTAGAAAGCATTATATTAGATATGAACAGGTGCAAAAACACCAGACACACAAAAAAGAAGGTTTTGAAGTGGCTGAGTTACTAAGGGTCTGAAATAACCAGGGAAGTTTTCATGAAAGAGGGGGATCTGAAGGAGTAGGACAGGGAGTAATTTGGCTTAGACCTTATTTTGACACTTTATGAGTCATCTACTACTGTAATAATGTTATGTAACAACTAACTCCCCAAATCTCAGTGGATTACATCACAGACATTTATTTTTCTTATTCATAGGTCTGAGGGTTGGCTGGGGTTCAGCTGATCTTGGCTGGGCGCAGCTGATCTTGGCTGGGCGTAGCTGGGCAAGGCTCCAAGCTACAAGTCTACTCTGGGCCTGCTTTGTGTATTTCACTCTGGAATTGGCACTACTTGGGGCACAGTTTTCCCACAGTAATAGCAGAAACACAAGAGGCCAAGTCAGATCATACAGCACGTTCAAAGCCTCTGTTATATTCTGTGCACACCTGTCTTTCAACATAAGTCATATGGCTGAACCTAACATCTATGGGGTGGGAGAAAAAACACACTAATTCTAGTGACAGCTACTGCAGAGTCACATGCAAGAGTCATGGAGGTACAATTTTGCAACAGGGAGAAATTAAGAGATGGGAAACAATTATCCAGTCTACAACAGTTATGCGTTTGAAAAAAGCAGTAAAGAAATTACAAGCAGCAAACCCCTCACAGAATATGAATCAAGTGCAGGATGTGGTACTGGTAATTGTTTTGTTGATCTGAAATGACTAACAACACTATCTTCAAGAATTAGAAAGTTTGAGAGGCCACTGACACTCATGCATTGGCCTTCCTGGATGAGGAAATGATAGTGGACTTAAGTTAAATGGGAACTTGTCTTGGAAATAAATCGAGCTGGCAAGTAATTGCCAAAGGAGGGAGGACCCTTTTCTGGATCTTCAGTGGGCGAGACCTTCAAGGAGAGAGCTTGGTCCTGTCCCTCTGGGGTGCCTGGACAAAATGAGTGTCTCAAATCTTTTTTGGTTCTATGTTTCTATGATGTCAGTGTTACTTCCTTCCCCAAAACCTCTGTGGTGGCCAAGCATCACTGTGCCACAAGTGACAAGACCCGTGACGGCCACTACAAGTTCTTCTTTTGGTTTTTCTAGCAGGTGGCTGACGGAGGCAGAGAGAGGCTGGAGTTCTGCTTTGGGGGTTGTATTCTCTGGATCTCTAATTGATGCCAAAACTACCCCTGGAAGCCTGGTCACCAGGACCTGGCAGCACCTTTGTGCCAGAGAGTATATGTAGGAGAAGTGATAGACCCCTGATTCATGTACACTGGACCCCAAACACAGGCCAGCTTCTGCTTTCAGTGGACACAGGACTGGGGACTTATTGGAAGAGTGCTTCTCTAGCAATGCATTCAATCCCTACCTCCCCCAAAGTGGCCATATAGATCAAAGGACTTTCAAAAGTCACCGAGGGGAAACTCGAGCATCATGGAGCATCAGTGTCCTCCATGAGCAGTGGAGACACCATCTTCTCTGTAGGCCCTTTGTGCAGACTGAATGAGAAAACACATGGAAAGTCTCAGCACAGGGTATTTAGTAAGTGACAGCTTTAGAAAAAACCCAACAAAACCATAAGCATCCGTTATTTGGAAGCAATCAGATAATTTTTTTTCCTTTTAAAAATTATTTGATTTGGTATCATATAGACACAGCTAGCCTCAGGCTGTGCTGCCAAGAGCAGGTTGAGGTTCTAATAAAAATATAAATTAAAAAAAATTCATCTGATGCTCCCAGCTAGGAAAGTCTTGTTAAAAAACCCTTATGAAAAATGTCTACCTGTAGGCATCCTTATCTGGCTTGGGCCCCGCTGCAGAGCACAGTAGGTAAGGCATCCCTCTCTCCATCGCTTCTTTCACCCCCAGATCCCTTAGTCCTCCTGCTGTGGCTTACTCTAGGGAGAGTGAAATCTTATTCAATGGGTTGTAAAACCCTCTGTCCCCAGGGAAGGAGCATTTGCTGAATAAATGAATGAGCACATCCCAACTTCACCTGAATTCTCAGTGGAGAGCCACCACCCACATCAGCTCAGGTGCTTCACTGACTTTCAAATCATGGGCTAAAAATTAGCACAAGGTCTATGATTATTACACGTGCCAGGAGGCATTCTATCTTCTACGACCCTCACGTTAGCTGAGTAGAGAACGAGGGCTTTGTGTGGAATGAACTGTGTGAACAGCTCTGGCTGGACCATCCAGATGTGTGTGTGTATGTGTGTGTGTGTGCACATGAGCACACACATGTGTGTGACCATCCAGGTGTGTGTGTGTGTGTGCGCACGTGAGCACACACGTGTGTGTGACCATCCAGGTGTGTGTGTGTGTGTGCGCACGTGAGCACACACCTGTGTGTGACCATCCAGGTGCGTGTGTGTGTGTGCGCACGTGAGCACACACGTGTGTGTGACCATCCAGGTGTGTGCGCGTGTGTGTGCGCACGTGAGCACACACGTGTGTGTGACCATCCAGGTGTGTGTGCGTGTGTGTGTGCACGTGAGCACACACGTGTGTGTGACCATCCAGGTGTGTGTGTATGTGTGTGTGTGCACGTGAGCGCACACGTGTGTGTGTTTGGCTGAAAATAAAGCTTCCATAGGCCTTTCATCAGATTCCTGAGAACTTACCTATTTCATCTATCAAAGCATAAAACTAGACTCAGAGAACTTCCCCGTAAGTATTTTAAGACTCAGTCTGGCCTCTTGTGGGTTCTACATGAGAACTCACCGGAATACCACCAGACATTGGCTGTCTTCCTGTCCCCCAGTGGCCAACCTGGGCAGCTGTACCTGTTTATAACACTAGAAGGATCAGCATTGGCTTGGCCTTGGCCTTAGTCTGTAGGGTCAGTCCTTCTGCTAAGCTCTCAGTGTTTGTGTTTTTGCTTCTGAAGTTGCTTCTGTCTGTCCTTAATACTTGAAGCTCCCCATTAGTTCTCCTGCTCATCACTTGCTTTACCCTAATCTGAGCAGACACCTGGGTTTTTAACTCAGTGAAAAGAAATGGAGTCCTGATTCTCATTTCCTTTCTTTAATCCACGAGCTTTATGCAGGAATTTGCATTTGCAGTTGTGCCTGTAAACTCAGAGGCTGAGCAGGGCCAAGTGGTCCTGTCCTGTGTGAATCCCAGGGCAGTCTAGAAAACAGGGACAGGTATGACAGGGGCCTCTTAGCTAATCCTTCCACCCAACAGCAGCAAGGCAGCAGCTCTGGATTAAGAGGCAAGGGATGCTTAAGACAGTAAATGGCCCCTGCAACTTACACTGTGCCAAGTGGGCAAGGGCTTTGGGGAACTGGAGAGCAGAGGGGGCCTGTGTGTCACAGTTCCAGCCAGTTGTTCTCAAGTCTTTTTTGTTTTCAAGAGAAGTCAGGAATCTAGATTTTTCTGTGAAGTACCCCAATTGCTAAACACTGGCTGGCTTATTTAAAAACCCTGAGATAGTCCATAAAACATCCTACAGATCATTCCCAGGCCTGTGGGCTGTGCTGGTTGGAGGACTTGGGCTTACAGAGGTGTCTCACAGGGGTCAGTGTGACTTCTCACAGTGCTGTTATTATGCTCCATTGGCATACAAAGGGCTCACCATCCACATCAGGGGCCAGGGGGTCAGGCCTGGACCATGTCTTCTGACTTAAGCATGTGGATGTCGCTACCTGTGACTGATTTCCCAGTCGCTCTGTTTCCTGGATGCACATCCAATGTGCTTGGCCTGCTGTAGCGGAAGTCTCACTCCACTGAACCCCAAAGAGGAGTCCCAGTGCTTCCTATGAAGCTCAGCCTATGTAGCTGGAGCCTCGGTGGCCATGCAGATGGCCCCAGAGCACCCTCTGTCTCCAGCTAAAGGTGACACTCTCCAGGTCTGCTACCTATAAAAAGGGAGGAGCAGGTTGACCTGCTCTGAGGGTGGTCTGGGCACAAGCCACAGGAGGAGAAAGACAGGCTCACTTTCTTTCCCTTCCCTGGCTTTCTCCTTCTGGTGGCATGTGGGAAGGCCATCTGTCATGCTGGCTGTGGAAGCTGAACTTGGACTCAGAGGGTCTACGTGTTAGTGTCATCTCGGCTACAATCTTCCAGAATGGCTTTGGACTTGTCCCTTTTACTCCCTGGGCTCAGATTCCACGGCAATGGCATGGGGGTCGTGGTGAAGGAGTGCATTGGTAGACTCACTGAACGCCTGCGTCGGAAAACCCAGCTCCAGCAGGCGTGAGCAGGGACGGGGAATGAGAGGCTCACGGGATGAAACGACAGGAGCAGGGCTTCGTCCAGGGCCTTGAACACATTTCTAGGAGCTGATCTGCCCATCTCAGCTCTGCTTGCTTTCTTCTACTTTGGCCTCATTTCAAGACTCCCCGTGGTGCCACGGGCTGATGACTCCAGGCCTACCAGCCTCTGTGTGCGGAGTGGCAGCTGGAGGCTGTGGCAGGCCATCAACTCAGTAGTGTTAGGTGTCCATCCCTGAGCCAGGCTCTCTGGCTAGTGGGAAGATCAGCCATGACTGCCACATGCCCACCCACGAAAGACCCAGGAGGTGCACCTGAGCTGAGCCTGTGGGAGGGGTGCATCCCCAAGTAAGTGTGGGGACAACTGTACAAAGAAGGGCACCTGGATGGTGGGTAACATTACTGATTTTTCTTTGTGTTTTACTAGGTGGAATATTAAGATGCAAGGCAAGATTGTGCAGGAATATGTGTGCAGAGAAATTCCATCCATAGTTCTTCCTCCACACTCTTTAGAGGCTTTTTGTTCTTCTTGTGTTTCTTTTGTGCAGAGAAGAAGATGCGTTCTAGCCTTGTGTTTTACTCAGCTTTTCCACCGCTGTGACCAGAAGACCTGACAAGAACAATTGTACAGGAGGAAAACTTTATTTGGGGCGGTTTCAGAGGTCTCAGTCTATAGACGGTTGGCTCCATTTCTGTGGGCCCATGGTGAGGCAGAACATCATGGCAGAAGAGTGTGGTGGAGGAAAGTAACTCAGGACGTGGCCTCCAGGAAGCAGACAGCAACAGCTCTTCTCACCAGGGACAAAATATATATCCCAAAGGCATGGACACAGTGACCTATCTCCTCAAGCCACTCCCTCCCTCCCTACAGTCACCACCTAGTTAATCCAACCAGGGGGTCAATGCACTGGTTAAGGCTCTCATAACCCAATCATTTCACCTCTGAACTTTCTTGCATTATCTCCCACATGAGCTTTTGGGGGACACCTCGTATCTAAACCACAACACCTGTTGTTTCTTTCCCATCTTTACAAAAGATACTAGGCCACATACACTTTCCTGCACTTTGCTTTTTTATGTGATAAAATCTCCTGGAAACCTCAGTCCACAGAGAGTGATTCATTGTGCATATATACCATATTTTATCCAATCAATCTCCTATGCCTGGGCATTTGGGTAGTTTCCCATATTTAGCAATGATAAATAATGCTGCAGTGAGTAACCTTGGGTTTATGTCTTAATGTTATGGGAGGCATATAATTGGGGTAAATTCTAGAAGTGGAATAACTAGGTCAAAGGATAGGTGTGTATGTAGTTTGTTAGATATTGTCAAAATGCCCTCCCTGAGGACTGTCATATCACATTCTCACCAGCGATGTGCCAGAGGGCCTGTTGGTTTTTTTTTTGTTTTTGTTTTTTTAGTTGTTGATGAACCTTTATTTTTTATTTATTTATATGTGGTGCTGAGAATCAAACCCAGTGCCTCACTCATGCTAGGCAAGTGCTCTGCCACTGAGCCACAACCCAGAAGGCCTGTTTCCTTAGCTTCTCCAACAATGTGTAGTGGTAATCTTTTTTTTTTTTTAATTGGGAGTGAATTTATCATCTTTTCCTATGTTTAAGGACCAAGTTCATGTCTCTTTCAATGAATTGTATGTTCATTTCTTTTGTCTGTTTTTCCATAGAATTTTCAGCCTTTTTCTCAATTTTTAGTTGTTTTCTTTTATATTAGCTATTGGTCTCTTATGATCTTTGTGTCAGTTTTCATTTGTGTCTTGATCAATTTTTTGTTTGTTTTTTTCCTCCCTACCTTTTCTTTTCTTTCTTTTTTGGCAGTCAAATTTACCAGTCTCTCTTTTATAGCATCTTGATTTTTAGTCATATTAAGAAATATTTCCCTATTTAGGTTACCTTGCCGTTCTGTGTTTTCTGCTAGTGCTTGTACAGCTTTACTTTGCATCTCAACCTCTGATTCCTTGGGCAATTATTTTGTGTAGAGTGTGAGAAATAGATATGACTCTATTACACTTTTTAAATGACTGTCCAATTGTTCCAATATCCTATATTAAGAAAATCTTCTCTGCCCTGGTGACTTTGGTGACATAACCTAGATTTCTCTAAATACTTGGGTCTATTTCTTGGCTTAATTTCCATTGACCTGTGTGCATTTTCATGTGTCCATATCACACTGTTTTGATTTCAGGGACTTCTTAGTGTGTATTAATATCTTATAGGATCACTTTTCTTTCTTATAGGAATTTAAAAAAAATAGGAGATATTGCAGAATATGTGCAGGCTGAGGGGAAGGAGCATATATTCTCTCTCGTGGCGGGAGAGAGAGGACAATTGGATAGATACTAGTGGAGAGAACTTGGAAAGAAGCCAGAGGAAGGAGATTCTGGAAGTTCGTTTGCCTTTCTAGTGAAATAAGAACCAAGATCATTGGCCAAGTATGGGGACAGAGGAGATGAGAAATGGTTAATTTGCAGCAGAGATTGCAGAATGGATTGACTAGCGGATTACCCAGACAACTGGGGGGGGCACTTGAGGTTTGTGGTCTTAAACATAAGGCACGACCCGTCAGCATAATTGAGTGTTTTTCTCCAGCCTTATATCATGGCTTGGTTTGAGAGTGGAGTGGGCAAGGAGCTGAGTTTGACTGGAGGTGGCATTCAGCCTAAGAGGCATGACAGAGGGCTTCAGTGGTGGGACGACCATGGATGCAGGTGAACAGAGCGATGCCTTGGATCTAGGTCGGGCGATAGGGCAGGTGTGGAAAGAGGGCAGCAGCATTATTGGATTCGAGATCCTGAAGAACCCAAGAACTACTGGGGTCCATTGAAGGGAATGAAATAACCCTGAGTATCCATCCCAGGGTATTATCTTGGGAGTGGGTGGGCAGGGTGGACAGAAGAAAAGATTTTGACATGGAGACTCAAAACTGCAGGTGCAGGAGCAGGGCTGGTTGTCAGTTGGGATGACAGAGCGGTGGAGAGGGGCAGTCAGCCAGATCCTCAGCAGTGGTGGCGGCAGGGTCTGGGAGGTTGGAGACCGCTGCAAGGAGAGGGGGTGCTCGTGGTATCTGAATAAATCGCTCCTTAAGGACCTGCTGCAGAATGGCAGCGACAGAGAGTCCTGCACTCTGTCACCCCTAGAAATCTCCTCACGCCCCTGTTCGATCTATTTCCTAGGTAACCTTTTAGGGTCGTGTTTAGCAGAGAGGTCTAAGGGTTTGTCTGAGAGATCTGATTGTGGGCCTCGCCTTTCTTAAGGCCCAGAGACAACCAGAGAACACTGAGGCCAACCCCAGAGACCCAAGGAAGATGCTTCCTGAAGGGCTGGAATGATTTCCACGTGGGAGGGAGCCTGGGTTCCTCTGCAGTGCAGACCATTGACTGGAAATTTCACCTGGTGTCGTATAGGAACTCAAGGAGTTGTGAGGCGAACACCCCAAAAGTTAAATAGGCAAAACTCCACGGAAACATCAGGGAGCCCTGCTCACCCAAGGAGACCACCCTGACTCCAAAGCCTACCTCAGCGTCTTCCTAAGAGGTGTTCAGGGTCGGAAACGGTCCTCTTTCTTCCAGTTCCCTTTCCCATCTGGACTCCCTGAGAATCTCCAAACATGGAGATGCTGGAAGATGGCCAGTGTCCCAGCCAGGTGAGCTGGACCTGGGCCACCTTCAGAAGAGCCCTGGCTGACTTGGTGACCTGAGGGTGGCTTTAGCCTTGTAGCCAAATCTGAACTGACCAGGGGTCCATAGATGGGTAGGGTTCAAAGTCTTTCCAAGGGAGAAACGGGTATTGTCAAGGAAATCAAGATTTCAGTGAGTGGGAAAAATTAATGGACTTAGGATGGGGTCCAGGTGTGAGGTGACAGATGGGGTGTACAGATTTTAAGAGCCAGATCTTTCTTAAGAGTTAAAGATTATGGTCGATGGCCACTTAGGAGGTTAGAAATGAAAGTCAGAGTCACGTTCTGTTTCAGTCACAGCTGTGGAGTCATTTGGAAGTTGACATCCATCCTCCTGAGGTCCACCAACTTAGGCTCACACAGATGAGAGGGGAGAGCCATCTCTGTTTCCAGGCTGTCTCAGGAGACCCTCTTGTGGAGGAGAGGCAGGGTCCCATCAGCTCCTACTCACAGGATGGATTCCCAGGTGGACGGAGTGGCCCAGATGCAGCAGGAGAGGGAAACAAGGGGAGAGGGCGTGAGACATCCTCACATCCTCGTGGACTCCTTTGCTGAGTTAATGAGAAATGGTGCTTGGGGATGACCAGCCCATCCACAGGAGATGTCCCAGAGCCCCCAGAAACACACATGTGCACATACACGCTCTTTCACATGTCCGCACATGCACACACGCCCACTTTTATACGGGCACATGCTCAAGTCCACAAGCCCAGAGCTGCAGCTCTTCTCACTTGGATGTGCCAGCTGCTGAGGACCCTCCACTAGCTCAGACCTGAGGCCTCAGGTGAGAAAAAAGAGGAGCTTGTTTTGGATGAGATTGTGCTCTGAACGCACACACACCAAAGCTTGTTAGAAACATGCAGATCAGTGGAGATGCCCTTTGATAAAGAAATGCTCTCAAAACAAATCCAGGAGCCTCAGGGACCAAGTTTGGCCCCAAATAGGGGTCCAGAGAGCCCCAGCAGGGTGCTCTGACTCTGTTGACATCTTGGTCCCGCAACTCTGGTCTGGTTGCCCAGAGTGCTCAGGGTCTATGTCAGGCTTTGTTCCCAGCCTGACCACTGTTGTTTGAATCTTACATGTCCTCCAAGTCCCATGTACTGAAGGCTTGGTCCCCAGCTTGGTGCCACTGGGAGACAGTGGGGTCTTTAAGATGTGGGGCGCAGAGGGAGACCTTCAGGACACCAGCAGAGGGCCTTTGAAGGGAAGTGTGTGACCCTGGTTTCTTGTCTTTTCCGTGTCTGTCTCCTGTCCTTGAGATGAGGACACTCCTGCCAAAGCACAGACCCAAAGCACCAGATCATTCATGAACTGAGCCAAACTAAATGCTTTCCTTTTATAAATGGATTATCCTGGTATTTGTTGCATCAATGGAAAACTGATCAGCACACCGCCTTTCCCGTGTGTAGTCTCAGCCTCTGGCACACACAGTCACATTCCCTGATGCTGGACATCTACTTTCACCTACTCACTAACCATCCTATTCCAGCTTGGACCAACAGATGACATCTGGAGCCCAGTGAGATCCTGGCTTTTGCACTGAGACAGCTTACCTTGTCCCTGGATGGCTGACCTTCTGGCACTGACATGCTCCATAGATTATATCTCCACACAAGCCTGCCTTTGGAGTGGTAGATGGTTAGGGAAGGTCCACATGGTTCGCCATAGGATGACATGAAGACAATCCTCATCTTTGTTCCTGCAGTAGTCAGAAGCAAACCAGGATCTCCTGCCTACCAGGCAAGTGCTCCACCACTGAACAATATCCCTAGTCCTTTTTATTTTTTATTTTGAGATGGGGTCTGGCTAAGTTGCCCAGGCTGGCTTTGAACTTGTGATTCTCCTGCCTCAGCCTCCCGAATCTCTGGGATTACAGGTGTGCACCACCATGCCTGCTTGAAAGATAGTCTTTAACTTAGTGACATCATGGTGTTTTGCTCTTATGTAAGGTGCTATATCTATGTTCTCCAGGAGGGTTTTCTTGTTTGTGTGTCTACTAAGAAAGTAACAAAGCTGCGTCTCTCTTCTCTTGGCTTGATGCTCACTGTGTTGCCTAGAGGACATTTATAGAAGAGTCTATGGAAACTTTGTAGGGCTCTAAGGAGGCATAGACATGTGGGGCTTTCCACTGGCCTAGCAATGGAGTGACATGTCCCAGGGAAAATGGCAAACGGAGGAACAAGCCCTTCAGAATCCAGAAAATGAGCCAGGCACAGTGGCACATGCCTGTAATCCCAGCACTTTGGGAGGCTGAGGCAGGAGGATTGCAAGTTCAAAGCCAGCCTCAGCAACAGCTAGGCGCTGAGCAACTCAGTGAGACCCTGTCTCATGTAGAGACAAAATAGGACTGGGGATGTGGCTCAGTGGTCCAGTGCCCCTGAGTTCAATCCCCAGTACCAAAAATACAAAAACAAAAACAAAACAAAAAGAAAATCCAGAAAACACTGACATGTGAACACCATACTAACAGTGGTCTCTGGGATCAAGCATATCTGAGCATCCATTTCTTTGCACACAAAACCAGACATTTTAATACCACCAATTATCACAAGGATTAACTGGTGTGGCATGCACGTGTGGTCAGCCTCACTTGGGAGACGTTAGTTTCTTTTTTCTTCCTGGCCCTTGCAGGATGTGCCATCACAATCAGAGGCAAACGCTCCCCCATCCCGGGGCTTTTCCTGCCACCTGCTGCTCTCAGGTCTGCTCAGGTGGAGGAGACCTTTCCTGGCTTTCCTTGGAACCATCATGCATGTGGTGTCCCCACAGCTATACACAGGAAGGAAACAAGGGGACGGCAAGCAGCACCTAGAGCTAAACTAATACCAGCACCTTAGCCGACTAATCCCTGCAGTAATGATTCTTGCACAGCGGAGGAAGTCAAGGTCAACGCCTGGCCCTGGAGAACAGACACCCACAGGCAGTCATTGGACTCACCGATAGCTCTACTGTGCCCACAGCTAAATTCCACTTGGGAAAAAAAAGAGCAGGTGCTGATGTCCAGAGCTTTGAGTCACAGACCAAAAGCCTGCCTCTCACTGTGGTCTGGAAGATCCAGGTTCTGCAAACAGAAGCACAATAGGGACCAGGGTCTGGGGCCGTGCCTCTGGGGCCTGAGCCTGCCAGGGGGCTGCGTTGGCATCTCCCTCCTTGCACCTTAGCATCCAGACCTGCAGCTTCTGGTGTGGCATGTTCCTTAACATCTCCAGAGTCACACAGGGGAGTTTTGCATGTAAATGATGGAGACAGATGCTTTGGGCCTGCCTGGTTATTATGGGTGTTATCCCTCCAAAGAAGGAAAATGTTCACAAATCATTTTGCAGCCCTTAAGTGGCTCCAATTAAGCTTGATGGAAATCATGGTGGAAGTTTGTCTTTGGCATCTGTTTGTTCTGTCCTCTCACCTCTGAGCACGATTTTTCCTCTCTCAGGTGAGAGCATAGTTCCTATGAAGCACCTGGTCACCTCAGGCTGCCCCAGACCATCGAGGATGCTGTCCTCAAGATCCTAGACGAGTTTGCTGCTCCCACATGTTGTGTCTGATGACAGAAAGGAGAAGCCACACACTAACAGCCACAGATGTGTTGGGTTTGAATTGCTCAGGGTTTGGAATCATCTGCAGCACATAAGAGATTTCACATATGTATCTAAATTTTCAGCTTCTCCAAAATAAAATACTCAAAAGATCTGGCAAACTGGGTCAACATCTTCACATTAGTGGCAATTGGCTGGGGCTGACAGGTGGCCTGAACTTTTAGGTGGGCTATTGCTATTAGGTCACCCCAGTCCCCACTAGTCCTTATTACTTCCCTTCTCACATAGGCCACATTTATCATCAGGCAACTAACTTTCTTTATGCACTTATCTTTCGGGCCCTGGAGGTACCTGTGTTTACAGTCTCTGCTTGAGATCTCCCAAGCTTCCGCCCCCACTGTCAGCTATTTGGCTCTCTTTTCCCTTTGCTATAATGAAATACCTGAGACTGAGTAACTTAAAAAGAAAAGATGTTTATTTAGCTAACAGCTTCAGAGACAGAAAGTCGAAGATCGGAGTCTCTGTTGTGGAGCCCTTTGTCTGGGTCATCACGTGACAGACAGTATCATAGTAGAGCGCATGTGAGAGGAAGAAATAAACGGTAAAACAGAAAGCCAAAGATTGATTGGGGGCCAGGCTTGCTCTTTTATAGGAACTCATCAGGATCCCATGACTTCCTCAATGGACAGTGTCCTCAGCAACCCACTAGGCCCCAGCTCTTGATGGGGTCACCACCTTTTTAACCTCACTACACTGAGACAAAGCTTCCAACACATGAATCCTCTGGGGACAGACTCAAACCACCTCTAAACCACGGCATCTACTTCCACCCAAATTTTGCCCACTTATATCAGTTTCCTCAAGCTGCTCAGTTTCAATGGTAACCAAAGAAGCTCTAGTTAATCAGCAAACTCACAGAAAAATATGAACGCTTCTTAAGGAGTTGATATCTTTTCCAGTGAACTACATCCCAAGTAACGGTCTTTAAAACCAATCACAGAATCTTAGGGGCACACAACAGAAAGTATTTATTGAGTCAGGGGTCAGCCTGGGAGGAGGGTGCAGGCTGGGCTCAGACTGGGGGTGGGCTAGCCTGGACACTTTCTTCTCTGGGTCAAGGCAGTGGTGCAAGAGAGAAAGTGAAATTGCACACCTGGATTTCTGCCTCCTTCTATGCCCAGCAAATCACACCACTAAACTCAAGATCAAGAGGTCAGGGAGTATTTCTTATTATGATTCTAGGTCACGGCAAATTTACCAGGGATGTGAATTAGAACAAGCTCACTTCACCTAAAGAGAGATCTGGCCTTTGCTTTTGGTGCCTGGGAGGTGACTGCTAGGTCCTGGGAACACTTGGTAGAAGTGTCTGTGTTTGCCTGGGATCTCTGGCCATAGGACAGTCTAGCAATATGATTTATGATTTATGATGGAGGTTGCGGTACTAGTTGTGCCTTTGGGGGGACTGCAGACTACAGGTCCACCATGTGAGCAGCATGAAATTGAGCTCAATAGCCACTCTGGACACTGAGTGAGCCGTTTGGGTGAGAGGTCTGGGTGAGCCTCCCTGGCTGGTGATGTTCTGTGTACACCACAAGGACCTGCCGGAGGGGATGATGCTCTCTATGCTCCACATGTAGAGAACACCTGGAAGCTCTGTGTTGATTTCCCTCCTGGACTCTGCTCCATGCAGTTCTTCCTTAGCTGGTTTTAACCTGTCTTGTTTCTTTGTGGTAAATGGTATTCCTGAGCATAACAGCTTCCAGTGGCTTCTGTGAGTTATGTCAGTGAATTGTCCAGCCTGAGGGTGGCTTGAAGAACCCTGCAAACTCAAATTGATGTTGGAAGTGAGGCAGTCGTGGTTGGATTGTACCCTAGCTTTGCACTTGGCCTTAACTCTCACAACTTAAAAACAAACAGCAAAGAATATGGATGTCGCTACAGCTTGGATCGTGACTGTCTCCCCAAGGTTGTGTATTAAATAGTCCCCAGCTTGGTGCTACTGGGAGATGATGAAAACTTCAAGTCTTAGGTAATTAGGACATACCCTTGAAGAGGATAATGTGACCTAAGCCCCCTCCTCTTCCTCTTTTTTGCTAGCTATGAGGTAAACAATTAATTCCACCACATGCTGCCCAGCATTATGTGCTGCCTCGCCACAAGCCCAAATCAATAGGACCAACTGATCATGGACGGAAACCTCCAAAAGTGTAAGCCAAAATAACCTTTCCCCTTTATAAGCTGATTATCTCAGGTGTTTTGTTACAGTAACGGAAAGCTGACTAACACAGAAGCTGTGAATGCAAATTGCCATAAAATCCCTGCCAAGTATATCTCTTTTCTTCCATTTAGCAAACATCTGCTGAGCTCAGTGCTATTCTAGGGTCTGATATCAAAAGAAGTAGAAAAAGACACAGCCCTAACTTCTACTGGAGGAGACAAAATATAAACAAATATGTAAGATAATGTCAGATTTGGAGAAGTCCTGTGGGATCAATAAACAAGGTAAGGCAGGGTAGCAGAAGTTAGCTCTTTGCATGGGGTAACTAAGCAAGACTCTTCTGGAAAGGTGACATTTGAACAGGCTTGAATGAAAGAAAGAGGAAGTTGGGCTGTATTTAGCAAAGAAGTTTCTAGAAAGAAGGACAAATAAGTGCAAATATCAGGAAGAAGCATATGAACAGGGACCCAGGAACAGGGCATTTATACTATGCAAGGTTTTCTTCACCTGGTGTTTGGAGGGCTGAACCCATGGGATGCCCAGAGCAGAGGGCATCCTTCCCAGCATGCCTCAGTCAGACCTGAGAACACCTTTTCTGTGTTTCGTGTGAAGCCTGCTGGGTGGTCTGGCTTTTCTCTCACGTCAGACATCAGAATCATCGCTCTGCTTCTTTCCTCCATCACAGAGGATCAGCATCTCTATCTGCCACGAGTTTGTCAGAGTAAAAAAGCCCCAAAGAAATAACAGTACGGGAAAGACAAGTTCTTTCTATTTATTTGGTTCATTGAGTGGACAAATAAGTCCCTAGCTGGAAAGTACAGGGTGACTAAGAAGTAGCTCTAAGGGAAAAACCTAAGAGGGAAATTTTAATAAAGAACATAATTTACACGTCCACACTCGGGGCTTCCCTTTCAACCCCTCTGGGGGCTCTTGAGGGTTCGGTGGTCAAGGTTGGAGATGCAGGAGAGCAGGAGGACCTTGACCTCGTTGGAAGTCCTTGGGTGTCTAGGGAAGGGTGGTAGGAGAGGGGCTCGGGCTGTGTGGCCAGCTGATTGGAGATGACAGAGGGCTGTTTGGGTGGCCGAGAGTGAGAAGGTGGAGACCTCAGGGCTCAGTCTTGACCAGGGTCCCCAAGTGGAGGCTGTGGAGGAGATTTGTGGGCAAGACTATGGTGTTTGCATTCCATATTCCTTCTCTAAAAAGGAGGCTCAGAGGGCTCACTTGGGGGAAGAGGGAACTCCCTTTTGTAGGACTTCCTCATTCTTTAGCCTCTGTCAGTGGACTGCAGTGTTCAGATTCACTGTCCCAGTCAATCACAAGCATATTTTGCATAGTTGTGAGGTGCTCAGCCTTTACAGATGTCTCGGGAGGGCCCAGGACCTGGCCCCTCCTGCGGGACATTTCTTAAAGGGCACGTCACACTCTCAGTTCCCTTTTCTCCTTATCTCCTTCTTTCCCGATCACCACTTTGCTTCCTCATAGGACTGTCCCCTACCCCTGCACCCTACCCAACTGCAGAACTTCTGGGAGAAACTGTGCAGAAGCAGGAGGCAAGAAGGTCCACTCCACCTCTCCACCACATGGACCTCCCGAGAACCCTCTGTGCCTGCAGACCACAGGCACGCTGAGTAGTGTACAGTGAACTAGAGCTTCCTCTCCTGTGTGCCCATCCTCCCCAGGCCCTGACTCAGGAGGGGCCAGGGAGGAGCACTCAGAACATTCTAGAGCTTTCTTCTCTGGTCTCTAAACTCTGACCAGGTTCTCAAATGTCTGCCTTCAAAATGTTATGACATGCTCTATTGGCACAGTCACTGAGAGAAATAAAGTCACAATGCCCCAGTCCTGACATAAGAAACAGCCGGACAGGATGGTTTGAGGGTGGGCAGAGGTGGTCAAGGGCCCAGGCTGCCTTGGCCTTCTGCCCAGGTGAATGGAGGTTAGCTCTTGGCAGGAGGCCATGTGTGACCGTGACATTTCCTGATGACTTTGGGGTTTTCTGTTTTGTTTTGCTCTTTTCTAATAACAGAGCAGGAAGCAGTGGAGGTAATAACTGGTGATTTCAGAAAGGCAGGAAATACTTCCTTTGTGCTCACTTTTCTTTCCCTTTTCAGTGAAAGTGAAAATCTACGCATCTGCAAACGGCCCCCTGCCCTGTGTTCAAGGAGGACCCTTAACAGAGCAGGGAGCCTGTGGCTCTTCTACGGATGTGTGCTCGGAACCCTCTCTAGTTTTCTCATTATGATGAGGCCTGGAGTTCACCTGAAGTGTAACCTCAGGAGTGACCTTCGTAAGAAGAATACAAGAAGTGCCAAATCACACTTTAAGATTATTGAGCAGTAGATGAGACACTTCTATTTTCACAAATCTGGGTTTCTCTGTATTATGAAAAATGTGTTTTGAAAATTTCTAGAAATGCTGAATAAAGTCTAACACACACACAGCAGCATTTGCAATAAATAAATAAGAAAGAAAGACAGACAGAAAGAAAGGGCACCAGAAGGGCCAGAAATGAAGAGAACGCTATGGATCAGCTGGAGCTGGCCCTGGGGCTGCTGGGAGTAGGAAAGGGAGCAGCTGGCCAGGTTGGGGAATCAGGAGGCATAGGCTTTGGTGACCAGTAGGCACAAGAGAGGAGACCTGGGCTTAGAGGGAGAAGCCTGAGGATGATCAAAAACAATGGCCTGAGCACATGCGCTACTTCAAGGAAGCCTCCTTGAAAAAGAAGATGCTCCCCTTAGAATTCGTAATCATAGGGCTGGGTGTGGTGGCGCATGCCTGCAATCCCAGTGGTTTGGGAGGCTGAGGCAGGAGGATCACAGGTTCAAAGCCAGCCTCAGCAACTTAGTGAGGCCCCAAGCAACTTAATAAAATATAAAAAGGGTTGGGGATGTTGCTCAGTGGTTAGTGCCTTGGGTTCAATCTATGGTACAAAAAAATAGAAAGAATTCATAATCATATATGTGCCTTCACACATAGATGATGACACTTAAATTTATATTACTAGTGTGGTCCAGGACATGCCCCAACAAGAAATCCACACAGAATACTGCCACAGGGGGTAATATTTTTGGGGTACCTGATTGAAATAAAGAAAATCTCTCTAGAGGATCACAGCTTCATCCCAGGCTTTCTAGCATACCCACATATGAAGTCCCAACTGGAGATTAATTTATAATTAAAAATTGCCAAACACATGAAGAAACTAACAACCCCTCCCAAGAGTGAGCAAGCAAAACAAAAAGCCATATTAAAACCACAGCAACTGCAGATCAAATACAATTATCGAATATTTTGTTTATAAAATAAGCATGTTTAAATAATGAGCATCACAAAACAAGTAATAAACAGTAGATACCATTAAAAAGTCTGGATGGAGTGAAATAAGAAGTGAAATGTAACTCAGACATACAATAATTCCAGTTTAAAATTTAATATGATAACTCAAAGATTACATTTCACCCAATAAAATGCCCAGTGGATGGAAAGCCAGAACTGAGGGCTCTTCAGAAGCCTGTGCAGGGAGAGGGAGAGGCGAACAATGGGGCAGGAGGGCTCACCAATTAGGAGCAGGGGTGAGGCCCAGCACCCGTCCTGTCCTCCGGGTGCTCCAGAAGGAGGAAATGCAGGAGTAGTGGTAAGGCAGTGCTTCAAGGTAGAATAAATGAGAACCAGAAAAGCTACTGACCCCAGCAGGTTAAAGAACACAGGAACATCACCAAGTTCAAGGTCACGATCTTAGGAAACTTACAGATGAAAGTCTGGGTTGCCTAACAAGGAATGCACATCAGGTTGTCAGAGCTCTGCAAAAGCAGCAGAAGGAGCCAGAAGGCACTGGGGTAGTACAAAGTGCTGGGAGAAAATGCCCGTCATCTGTATTACCACTGAAGGACCTTTAAGAATAGGGGTGAAAATTTCAGAGAAAACCTGGGGGCGTTTCACACTAAAAGTTCTGTGCTAAAAGATTTACTGAAGAATAACATTCAAAAGAAAGAGGCCTCCGCCCAAAAAAAGAGTGAGATGAATTTGAATAGATTTTGAATACATCATAACAAAGACTAATTGGGGCAAATAAAGATGAGTGTAGGAAGGTTCTGGATGGGGCAGTATGTAAGGTGGGGAGGGATTGGCAGAATTCAGATGGGCAGGCATTTTGGCGGAAAGAGGCAGTCCTGGCTGATTTTGGAACTTATGAAAGCAAGTTTGCTTATTAAAATATGTAAAGGTAATCACTTAAAGAGAGAAGTGGCTTCCAAATCAGTAAATAGCACTGAAGTGACTAGGTCAGTAAAAATGGATGCAAGAAAGAACAAAGGACCAGGGGAAAATTAAGTTACATGTAAAGTATTCCATAAGATGCCTAAAACAAATCTAAATATAGCTGAACTCTGAGAATAAGCAAAATTAAACTCTCAATTAAAAAGACAGAATGTTGTTGTATTGGGTTAGAAAAACCTAACTATATGCATTTAAAAAAGAGACACATTTAGAATATAAGGATAGATAAATATGGAATGTTAAAAATTTGGAAAATGCCAGCAAAATATTAGTCCAAAGAAAGTGCCATAGTTCCACTGAGAAGAGACAAGATTGTCTTTGGAGCCAAAAGAAATATAGAGGAAAAAATGTCACTAAATGAAGATAAAAAGGAACAAATCTCTGGAATGATATAATTTTTAGTCCCCTAAAGATACCATTAAATTATATGAAGTCAAAAGTTGACAGAATTTCAAAATAAATAGACAATTATGTTGTCACAGAGAGAGTACGGAACACTTACCTTTTAGTAATTGACAGTTACAGTGAGGAAAGGAAAGAACACGGAGGATCTCCATGACACAGGAGCAAACTTGATCAACTAGACCTGGGTAGAGAAGACACCCATTTTCCAAGAGCACACAACTCACCAACAGATCACACAGAGACACAATGTAATTCCTGATATGTAACAGAGGATTGAACAGACTAGGTCTCCCAGAGTTCCCAACTGTTACACACCAGCTGCAACAATTAAAACCAAACTATTTGGAAAAAAACTTTTGTAACTTTTTTTTTTGTGGTACCTGGGATTGAACCCAGAGATGCCTAGCCACTGAGCCACACTCCTAGTCCTTTTTTAATATTTTATTTAGAGACAGGGTCTCTGTAAGTTAGTTAGGGCCTTGCTAAGTTGCTAAGGTTGGCTTTTTATTTTTTATTTTTTATTTTTTATTTTTTTTAATATCTTTATTTATTTTTATGTGGTGCTGAGGATTGAACCCAGTGCCTCACGTATGCAAGGCAAGCGCTCTATCACTGAGCCACAATCCCAGCCCCGCTAAGGTTGGCTTTGAACTTGGGATCTTCTTATCTCAGCTTCGTGAGTCCCTGGGATTACAGGTGTGCACCACTGGGCCTGATCTTTTGTAACTTTTTAAACAATTCATGATTAAAGAAATACCTAATGCTGAGTTTGAGGAGATAATGAAAAAGAACATTAATAAACACTAATAAGAAGTAAAGACCTATTCACTGGACACCTAGAAAGATAGAGTTTAGAAAATCTAGATGTACAAGTAGCAGCCAAAGATATAAAAGTACCTCAGAGTTAACTATGACCAGATGTGCAAAACCTCTCTATGTATGAAATTTTAAAAAATTCTTGAAAACCTCAATGAATGAGAAGATATACAATATTGATGGACTTCTGGAATTGATTGCTAAATATGTTAATTTTATGCAACTTATAATTTGAACGTTTCCGATTAAAATTCAAACTGGATTTTTCTAGATTCTCAAGTTGATTCTAACTTATATAAGGTAAAATGAAGAACCAAGAACACCAGGAATATTTCAAAAAGGAGGATCTCCCCCACCACCATAGCAAGACTTCATCAAACCAAGAAAGAGTGTTAGTACCAGAGAGACAGAATGAAGTTTCGAAACAGGCCCACTCATGTATGAAAAGCTGTTTATGGCAGAGATGTTATTTCAAATCAGTGAAGAAAGAAGGACTTTTAGAAGCAGCATTGGAACAACAGGGTATCCATATGGAAAAAATAAATTAGATGTCTACATAAAATTATATTTAAATGGATTAAAAACCTGCATATGAAAAAGCATGACTTTAAAGGTTTTAGAAGAAAATGAATGAAAATGTTCTTATGATTTCAGGCTAGGAAAAGATTTGTTAAACAACGCCAGAAGCATAAACCATAAATAAAAAGACTGGTACATTTGATTGCATTAAAATATATTTTAAAACCTTTGTACATGAAAGATTTCATAAACAAAGTGGAAAATACAAATCTTAAAATGAGAGAAGGAATTTGGCATGCACATAACCAAGAAAGGATTTGGCCCAGGATTGATAAACAGCTCTAATGGAAAAGATCAAAGGATCTGAAATGGGTAACCCTCTGAAAAGGAGATGGGTGACCTCAGGACATATGTCACCAATATGGTATAAATTACATGAAAAGGACCCGATAGTTCACATTCGGTAGATGGGTAAAAATGAAATAAAATCTCACTATGCTAAGATCTACTGAGGGCAGTGCAAATGGGTGCATACACTTCAGGGGCCAGATGGCAGGATCTTAGGCTGCAGTGCTGAACCAGACGCCTTGCTCACCCCCAGCCTGTCTGCACTACTGCATATGACGGAGAAAAGGAGGATGGCAGCTCAAATGCACGTGTGAGCTCTGGCTGATGGAAGACCACACAAGCATCAGTAATGTTTCCCAGAAACAAAGCTGTATACTGATGTATTCAATTCTATTATCTTCTGTATTTATTTTTGTATATCTAAAAATTCTCCTAATCAAAAATTTAGGAAAATTTGGCGAGGGTTATGGGGAAAAAGCACCGACACATGACTCGTGTGATTGTCAATCAGTGCTGACATTTCCAAGGGCATGGAAAACCTCCCATGGCGCCATTCTTTTTAACCTCCCAGATGGACAAAGATAACAGAGGTATCAGAGTGTGGGAAACAGGCACTCTTAAATATTGCAGGTGGGAACAGAGGTCAAGAGCACCTCCTTGGAGGTCATTTTGGCAATATTTAACAAGATTGGAAAGCACTTCTTGTTGCTTCTAGGTGTTTATTCTAAAAAAACATTTGATTGCATTTTTTTTTTTAACCACTGAGCTTCATCCCCAGCCCTTTTTGTTTTATATTTGGACACAGGATCTCCTTAAGTTGCTTAGGGCCTTGCTAAGTTGCCGAGACTGGCCTTGAACTTGGGATCCTCCTGCCTCAGCCTCCCAAGTCGCTAGGATTATGGGCTGAAAACAAGCAATCTTAAAACAAGTTTATTTATTTCCTGTGAAGTACACCATAATGGTAGCAGCTTTGTTTATAACATTAGTAATTTAAAAAGAACCTAAACATCTAACACTAATTGGTTTGAACTGGAGGTAGAACTGCACAGTGGAATATTAGCTACCAATAAGATGCTGCTGCGATTTTTAAGATGTAGAACTGCTTGCAAAATGTAAGCTAAAGTAAAGCAGAGTATCAAACAATATGAAGAGTAAATCATTAAAAATACCTATCTATGCATTGAAGTCAATATAGCAAAAAGCTAATGGAGGTTACTTCTGAGTAGATTATACAGGTGATTTCATCATCTTCTACAATTGTCTTTTCTGAAAATGTTGGATGGGTGCTTGTGTGTATTATTATTATTTTAGTAGAAGAGGTTGTCCTTTGCTGAAATAATCTAAATACGCCAGACGACAAACTTCTAGGCTAGGTAGGGTGACAAGTACTGCAGAATTATACCATTCCTTAAGAAATCTAACCGGTCTGATTGTCACAGCATCTGGCCAAGTCTGAGCACTGGGCTTCGACAGTGACGTCACCACGGACAGGCTGGGCTTTGCGGGCAGCTGCCCACCCTCAATGAATCTGGTTTCGCCTCCACGAAATGGGCATAACCAGCTTCATGGACTGAATCCCGGCTTCGTTTTGAGGGTCAACGCGTGTCACGCGTGGAGCGCGGTTTGCAAAGCCGCCAGCGCGGGGCGTTACGCCGGGATTGTTGTCGCCGCAGCCCAGCTGCAGCGGCGACGCTAGCTCTGGGCGCCGGGGGAGGGGACAGGGACCAGGACGGGGGCGCCCCGGCCAGAGCGGGCCAGGGAGGGCACGCCGCCCGCTTCCGCCGTCCTCCGGGGATTCCCCGGGGCCGGCGCACAGGGAAGTCCCCAGGCGCGCGGGTACAAGAAGCGGCGCGGCGCGAGCGCGCCACTAGCCGGCACCCCGAGGCGGCGGCGCAGCGCTCCAGCCATGTCGCGCGGCCTCCAGCTCCTGCTCCTGAGCTGCGGTAGGGCCCGAGCGCCGGTCGCCCCTGGCCTCCTCGCGACACCCGCTTGCGTCGATGGCTCACGGCTCTCTCTCTCTCTCTTGCAGCCTGCAGCCTGGCGCCCGCTACGAAGGAGATGAAGGTGGCTTGTTCGGAGACTGTGGACCTGCCCTGTACCCTCCTCTGGGACCCGCAGCTCTCCTACAGGATCTCCTGGGCCAAGGTAAGCGCCACGGTGCCGCAGCCTGGGGTAGCAGGCGCCCTTGGCTGGCGACCCCTGCGCCTGGGAGTAGGGGTTGGGGTGGGGGCATCTCCGGGGGCTGCACTGGGAGTACCGAATCCTTCTGACACGCCCTCCTGTCCTCGCTCCAGCCTCAGCCGCATCCAAGTCCAAGGCAGACTTAGGTTTTGTTCCCCAAAGATCAACGCTCTGCCTGCCCCTAAAGGTGGCCCCCGTTGAACCATCCCAGTAAGATATTGGGAAGGACAGAGAACCTTTCATTTGGCCTGGATTCTGGAGGCCACCTGTGGTTGTGGCCAGTAGGCCACAAAGAAAGCAACAAGGGTCTGGATTTGGGCATTGGACAGGAGGAATGTACCCAGAGTTCTGATTTCTTGCGTGTTGGGACCGTGATGCCCACAGACACGGGAGGAGGAGGAGCACTTTGAGAGGAAGGACTCAGCTGGTCGGACGTGATGTAGCTGTTTCACGGGCCCTAGTATGGGTGGCCACCCCGTTTCTGGGATATCCTCAGCCTCCTTCCCCAGCTTTCCTCTGCAGCCAGGAGACGTCTAAGCCAGGAGGGCATCTGTCAAGGTGCAGGAGCCAGCGCCCTCGTGCTAAGAACATGTGGCCGCCCCTGCCTGAGAGAACCGAGTTGTGTTAGGCTTTTAAAAGGTTTCCTTTCAACTAGAACATTCTCCGATTCTAAGATGCCAATTCCTGTGGCTTTCGAAAGCCGGGCAGTTGCTGTTTTATCCTGCTTGTCCTTTGCTGCCCTTCCTAAGTGCCTCCATTTTAAGCCAAATGAATGTGATATCCCAGCAAGCTCTCTGGCTCTCTCTGATTTGCTGTCTTACCTTGGGAGGAAATCTCTGTGTGTTTGTTGCTTTCCACAAAATGCAGTGCCGTCTTCGGCCCACCATAAAAGGTACTTTGAGAACCTGCACTTGAGACTGGCCACTTGATACAGGGCTGCATAGAAGTTTGTGTGTGTGTGTGTGTGCGCACGCGTGTGTGTTCCAGACTGTCAGTTCCACAGGGACAACGACTACACCAAAGCTTTTGTGCATTCTGTGTGGTACTCAGCATTGGCCCTGTTAAGTGCAAAGGTGCTCAGTGAATTCGGGCTGGCGAAGCCCAGCAACGATGGTGCCGCCACCTGGGGCACAGTATTGTACACTGTGAGATCAGAGAACACAATTCCAAATTTGTCTGCGTAGGCAAAACAATAGCATTTAAAAAATACTATAGAAACTATTATTTGAATGCTGATCATATGCCAGGCTCCCAGTAAATAGTTATATATTATCCATTTCCACTCTTCCAATGTAGACTTAGGAGATCAGTACTGTTACTACTCCTACAGGTGAGGAAACTGAGCCCAGGGGAGGGAAATGACTCGCTCACTATCATACCATCACACTGCTTGCTAAGTGGTGGAAGTGATTTGAACAAAGCATTCTGACTCCAGGTCCTGAGCTGTCAGATATCTGCCCTGATATCTCTGTCTTCTACCTTAATTACTTAAGGTAAAGAAAATAAAAATGCCCTTGAGCCAACCAGGCATGGACTTAGTCATCTCAAAGAAGGAGGAAAACATGAAACCATATCCCTTCCAGAGAGTAATTAAAAAAAGAAAACATTATTAATATCCCCAGGGGAGTAATTAAAAAGTACTCGTGAGCCCAGTAGATGAAATTTCAGACTGTGGAGTTCAAACAGTTGTCAAGTTAAATCTTCTTGCTCAGGGTCGTTTGGAATGGTTCAGTAAACCATAGCAATTAACCTTTGACTTCTTGGATGTCAGCTGATGATGTAACTCTATAATGTATTGGACACAGTTCTTACAAGATTTAGCCTGAAGGTCTCAAAACTCTGTCAAAAAAAAAAAAAAAAAGCAGCAGTCTCTAGGCATTCTCTCTGTGCTTCCTTCTTGGCCCATGGAATAGGTTCATTGAGGAAGCACATCGTGGTTAATTTTGAGCCCTAAACTGTGGCTGGAAGAGCTGTGTTGTGCCAATAAACTAATCTGGAGCCTTGAAAGTGATGTGTTATCCCTCAAGTGCTTTTTCCACAGGCCTGAGCATATTGTGTGACTATTTGTTATTTTTCAACCCTTTTGCATTGATTGTACTTGTACGACAGAAATGGATAGAGTATTCTGGAAACCTGGCCGATGGTGAAATACTGAAATACTTCATTTTACAGAAGATTAAGCATCTTGTTGTTTTTCTATAGCCTTCTTGTAAAGTGTTTCAGTGAAGAGGAAGGATAGCTGTAGAGTGGGGAGTTTAGCCCTGGAGTCAGGCCCTGCCTGTGACTTCCCTCCGCTTCGCTGTCCTGGCTTCCTACCTGGGCGTGGGCCATGGGGAGGGCAGGTGCAGCAGGGTCCCTCGGTCCTCTGTCTGCCAGATTCAATCCCATTCTTACAGGCCTTCTGCAGATCACAGTGATGGTCGTAACGACTCATAATTTCAAATTCTATTCACTTCTCAGTCCTCAGGCACCATAGAGCATCCTGTCACTGTCCAATTGGCACCGATGACTTGTGGTTAACAAAGGACCATGTAAACCATCTATTTTTTTTTTTTAAATCATGCCTTTTACCAAAAACTCCAAGCAGACGGTGTCCAATTAGTGTTTGTAACATTAGGATGAGTTGGGAAAGAGCAGTGCCTGTTTTATTCTCTCTGTTTCAAAGATGCAGTGAGAGAGGTCCAAGGGAGCTCAGAGCAGACATGCACTGGAGGTCAGAGGCAAAGCCCAAAGTGGACAGCATTAGCCCAGCTCCCGTCAGCTCGGCTTTCCTTTCTGTGGGCCACAGTCCTCTATCTGGGATCCTCAAAGGGTCTTGTGCTCATCCCTTCCTCTCATGTATCTTAGAAAGCAGTATGGGTGATTGAGAAGAATTAGAAAAATTAATAAATTATATCCATGGGGATCGTAGTTCAATTTAGCCTTTAAAGTTATACTAGATTATGGTTCTATGGGGAGGTATTTTGAGAACATATGCAAATAGACTTTGATCCATTCACTGTCTGTTTGAATTCTGGAATAAGAGGGCATTGCACAGTGCTGTGTCTGCAGGAAGAAGACCACACACGAGAGGGCTGCGCCCGTGCTCCATGCTGAGTGGCACGGTGCCCGTCCTTTCCCTAATGAGGCTGCACTCAGCTTGGAGAGGGAGGACGGGGCTGGACGGAGGCTTTGGGCTCGGTGCAAGTCCTCTGCTAATAATAATGAGCGTGCATTTACTGAGAGGGGCAGTTCCATCTAGTATCAAGCTAAGGAGCCCCGAGGACCTATAATGATACAAAGCGAAAGAGGATATCCAGTGTCGTCTCTAGGTGATGCTGCGGGGGTGAGGACAGCCATGTGTCACAAGATGAGTGTCTTATTTAGATGATTTCCAAAGGAAGGCGGAAAGGGGAAGTAAGACAGTGATTTCAGAGAATAGGTCAGGCTTGAACTTTAGAATATCTGGAAGAGCCTGCAGACATGCCACGTCCCGGGGAATGTTCTATTTCTGACATTCATGCTAAGGGAACTGTCGGGGAGCAGGTTAATGGCTTGTGTAAAGCGACTTCACCATGCAGATTTCTCTTGTTCTTGACTCGTTATGAAGCTATCTTCCCTGTATGTTGACGAACTCCTATTGAGTGGACTTAGCTTTTCTGTTTCGACCATCTTGTGTGATAATGAGCTGTGTGGTGTGGGGTGCTGAGGACAGCAATTGCTGTTGGCGGGGCTGGAGTTTAGGAAAGGTCAATATCATCTGTACAGCCACTAACCCTGACGCACCTGCAGAGGAGCCAACACATGCTACTTACTGCACTTGTTGATTTTAGAATGCCATCTGTTGAAACTGGATTTAAGACTATGTTTCTAGGAGAAAAAGGAAACATTTCTACATTAAATATAGAAAGTCTGGAAAACTGAAATGTGAAAACAAGGTATGTGCTAGAATCAAAGAAAAATCAGACGGTCCACATCAGTGCCTGAGCTCCTGGGCCTGTGGAACGACGTGTAAGGCGTCTGTCTTAGGTCAGACTGTGAACGACATAGATTTGGTTTTTAGAGGTCTCTCATATTTTCGCTTTCATCTTTTAGCAAATCTTTGTAAGTTTAAGTGTGTGCCAAGTCCTGGGCCTGGCATTGGCCACCCCAAGATTGGCAGAATTTTGCCAGAGGACCATCTTGAACAAAGGCATGGACGTGGGAATTCATGCAGTCTTTGGGGGGACCAGAGGGGTCACTGGTGATCTAGAATGGGGAATGATACGGCAGATGACTGAGAGATCAAGTCAGGTCAAGTAGGCTGGGGACGGAATGTGAAGGATCTTCTGTGTCCAGCTGTAGTGCCTTGAACTTTATCCACTCAGCAGTAAGAAGCCACTGAAGGATTTTAAGTGGAGAGAATGATACAATGCAAAATATGTTTAAAGAAAGGCGTTTTTCTCGTGGTAGTAGGTAGAATATAATTCACCCAAGAGGAGCCTTAGAGGAAGCTTTGTTTGGTCATTGCTGTGAAGTTCCCTTCAGGTTAATCCAAACTCAGGCTCAGATACACCCTTGGAATCTCCCTTCTTACTTGGACTTCTCTTTGTCACTGGTCCTGTCCATGTGGTTCTACGGAGGCTGCCTTAGAGCCAGTGGAGGAAGTCTAGGTCCCTTGAGAATGGTGGCTCACTGAGGCTTCTGGATAATGGTCGATCCAAGTCAAATCTTTCAGCTTCAAAGAGGGTAAGAAAGAAGCTGAGGAGCCAAGAGTTAAATAGAAAAACAAAACCCCACTTGTTTTCCATAAATGCAAGGGGGAACCTAAATCACATGAGGACCGGTTTGCCCCGTTATGTTCTCAGTTCCCCGCCACACAAACAAGGGGAAGTTTGCATGAGGTGACAGTGACGTAGGGGAAGGTTTTATGTAGGTCACGACTAAAAACAGATGCATTACCTAAAAGATGCGTTCCTCCATCTAAAACCGTTCCGGGGTCCCTTTTTGGCCACTTCTGCAATAATCCTACATTTTCTACAAACAGTCCTGAGCTCAGCCAGGACTAACTGATCTGGCTCAGCCCAGAGCTAGATCAAGATACTTCCCTAAGTTTCCTTGACACTGTTTGGGTTTGTCCCTGGGTAAAGTTCCTGTGTGTGCCTTGTGGAACCAGCACATGCTTGGGAGCCCCAGGATCGTTACTATCACCTGACCTGTTTGTTCTTGGAGCACTAACTCGTCTACTGTCCAAGTTCTCCAAAGAGGGGCTCCATTTTAAGAGCTGGTGGCTGTCTAGGATGGTGGGTGTTGATGGGGAAAACCTTTGGTGGAAAGATGGATGTTAGTTGGCATCAATAGTTCATCATCACCCAGGGCCAGCCTTTTTGGGTCAGCTCTGGAGAACAAAGGTTCTGAATCCAACTAGGGCCTGAGGTCTCATTCCCTGAGGGGCAGATGGCATTTGAGCCCAAGGGACAAGGCTGGATTGGCTTTGAAACTTTCTCTCTGGAGACCGGAGGCACAAGGAGACAGTTTCCTGTCTGTCACACTCACGTGGTGACACAGGATGCCCCACATCAGTGAGAATTCTTTCATTTGCCAGGGATCATAAATTCAGTCCGAACTGTTTTAAAGCAAAGGAACTATATTGGCTAATGTATAATTGCAATAGAAGAGATTGAAAAAACAACATATAGTTCACATTTCCGTGACAGGTGGTGTTAGGGGTTGTGTTGTACTTCCCCCAGAAGTTAACACTGGGGTCCTAACCCCGGGTACTTGTAATTGTGACTTTATTTGGAAATAAAATTGACACCTTGAATTTGGACTTCTGCCATCCTGACTTGCCAGAAAAGACCTTTCTGTTGTTTTAAGCCACCTGGGTTTGTGTTGCTTTGTTATAGCAGCCTGAGCATATAAATCTCCGCAGAGCTGGGTGGCTTTCCATCTCTCAGTTCTCCCTTCAAGTGGTTTCGTTGCCAGCCTCCATGTGCCTCTGCAATAGTAGCTGGAAACTGCAGACTTGTGTGTCCTCCCAAAGACAAGAGCAAAGGCAGGGACCGTGCCTCCCTTTTGCCATGTCAACAAATGTCTGATTATTCTCCAGTGGCTTTGATTGGGGCGTGTGCTCATCAGTCTCTGTGGTTGGGGGATGTCAGACCTGAGTTAAGTGTGTGTCTTCTAGAACCAGATGTGGAGCTCCGTACAGGACATGGACCTGGAGCTGGTTGGGATGCCCCTAACCCACAGGGTGCTCAGGGATGAGTGGCCTGAACAAGGGGCCATGGTAGCCTTCATGTCCCACTCCAAAGGTTTTTGCAGCATTATTAGGATGGTGCATGAGAAAATTGAGAATGTTTTGAGTGTTTTGGAAAGAAATGGTGAGTGGACAAAACATTTCCCCCTAGAGCAAAGATTGGGACTTCTAGGACAACCAAGAGGAGACAGGAAATATCTGTAAGGGTGGCGTGGGGCACTCCGTGATGCCACACTCTGTTACTGATGCTACCAGCTGTCCAGCGCTTGTATGTGTTTTCTCCTGTTATTTTATAATGAGGCCTTTCCAGGTAAGGAAATCAAACTCAGAGGTGAAGGGATTGACTGAAGATGATCCTGGTCATCAGTGGAGAAGTTGGAACTTGGATTCTAGTGCCCTCGTAATTTTCTCATGGTTTCTGAAATTCACTCATTTAGTTAGAAAATACTTTTTGAATATTTCCTGTTCAGGGACCTACTGAGCATGCTGAATGACAACTTGGCCAAGACAGCAGTAACATTTTTAGGGCTTGCTGCGTCACTGGTACTATTCTTAGGGTCTGGATGGATCATCATAAATGTGTTCACTACAGGTAAACTTTTTTAACAAAATATTTGTCACAGTAGTTTTTGACTAAAATGCTGGTTCAAGTCCAGCTATCCGTGTGTATTATATTTTTTGTTCTAATTCAAATTTGTCCATCACTACAAGAAAAAAAAAGACTTAATTCACATGTGGGCTACAGTTCCCCCCCCCCCATCCCCCAAGTTCCTGCAGAGCAAACCAGCCTGGGAGTTGTGTGGTCCCTTGGCCCAGAGCAGAAGGAGCGGTGGCAGGCCTGGGGTTTGCTTCCAGTTCTGTCCCAACTCCAGAGACTGTGCTTTTAATTATGTTGCCTCTGCTGTACTCGTAACTCTCGTTAACAGCCATAAATCCAACCCTGTCTGTTAGACCTAGTAAATTTCAAAGTGGAAAATCATTTTTCTAATAAAACTACACTTAGAAAAAAACGATGTTAATGCTCATACATTCTCCCCTCATTATGACATCAACCTCTGAGCCAGATTCTTTTGCACGTTATAAAGAGCTGTTTCTATGATGAATGGGGATTATATTGGCACTTTAATTGAGTTAGAAACCAAGGTACATGAATGTTAGTGCACACAAAATGCAATTAAGAAAAAGCTGCTCCAGTGTGGTTGGAATACAGCAAATTAATTTAATGACACCTTTAAATACTTAAAGTTTCTACCTTTAAATACGTTTTATCAAATAGATGAAATATTTATTTGCATGTACATATATTTTCCCCCTCAAAAAACAAAACAAAACAAAAAAAACCCCAACAAAACAAAACAAAAAAACAAAACTCTTCCTTTCTCTTAAGCTTCTATCACATTTAAAAAAAAATTTTTTTAGTTGTAGATGGACACAATACCTTTATTTTATTTATTTTTTTAATGTGCTGCTAAGGATTGAGGATTGAACCCAGTGTCTCACACATGCTAGGCAAACGCTCTACCAAAGTCACCACTCCAGCCCCTCTATCACATTTTTAACAGAGCTAATGAATGATAAAGTTGGATTTTGGTTTAGGATCAAACCATTTCACTGCTATTGGAATGAATCTGTTGCCCTCTGACCCATTTAAATATGGTAATCTCTAGGAGGTTAGCATGTATTTGGATAAAATTATGTAAACTGTTTTAACAAAACATTTGTCACAGTAGTTTTTGACTGAAATGCTGGTTCAAGGCTAGCCATCTGTGTGTATATTTTTTGTTCTAATTCAAATTTGTCCATCACTTAAAAAAAAGACTTAATTCACATGCCTTTAAAATCAGTATGTGTATTTGCTTAACGTAGTATGCAGCAAATTAAAGAGAGTTTATTTTAATTTAGGGTTTGTGGTTTCCTTAAGTTCAAATCTCTATTTCATAAAAAGAATATGGTATTTAGGTTATTTAGTCAAAGTGGGGACCTTGAGACAAATCAAAGTCCTGAGGCTTTCTGTAAAAGAGATATCCCATATTTTGCTCTCATCTAATTCAGCCAAGAAATGTAGTCAGCATAAAAGTTAATGCACAGAGTGTGGATTTCTTAAAACATCGTTGGAATGAGTGTTTTGAGAAATTACTTTGCCCAAATTGTGTTGTGCTTGAGCACGCTCACTGCAATATTAGCATTGTGAAATGTGCATTAAATAGTTGCCGTCAATTATGCTTGGCTGTGAATGAATCTGAGGGTTCCTTTTGTTATAAATTACTATTTCCTAAATGTTTTTGCAGAGAAGCAGTGAAACACTTTGAGATTTGGAATGTTTAAAGAGCTTCTTGCCAGTGGTTGCTTTTGAGCCAGCTCCAATGTTTATAAGAACTCATAAAACAAAGCAAAGTTGAGGATCCATTTGCTGTTTCTCCATTCTCCTCCCACTGGAATTTCTCCTTCAGTCCTCAGTGTTGCTTCTGCCCCAGCTAACTCATCTGACCAGGAAGAGCTGCGTGCGCTTGGCCACATGTCTGTAGAGAATCATTTAAACTTTGGCATAAGAACCTTCATGATAACCCTGGTGCCCTATCTTCTTTGAGCATGAAGCAATAACATAAAAGCTACTCTTCTTCTGCAGCTGTGGGCAATTCCCAGAGTCCTCAGGTGGGGTCATGTGAGAAAGAGTGTCTTAAAATGGCAAAAGGAAGGGGAAATAGATGTATATATACCCAGAACTTGGAACTAGAGGGAAGGTTGTGAAATATTTTCAGGTGCATTTTATGACATTGCAGAAGGTCCTAGTTGCTATATATGAGCATCCTCTCATCCATGATATCACTTTCTTCCATTTCAGTTTCCTATTGTCAATTGTGGTCTGAAAATATTAAATCTAATGTTCCAGAAATAAACAATTTATAGGTTTTAAATTGCTCACTGCTCTAAGCAGCGTGATGAGATCTCACACTTTTGTACTTTGTCCGACCCAGGACACAAATTATCCCTTTGTTCAGTGTATCCACACTGTATATACTACCTGCCTGTTAGTCACTTAGTAGCCATCTCAGTTATCAGACCAACTTTCAGCTTCTTGTGGTGCTTGTGTTCAGATAATCCTTATTTTAATTATGGCTCCAAAGTGCAAGAATAGTGGTGCTGGGTATGGCCATGCCAAGGAGAATCCATAAAGTACTTCCCTTGAGTGAGAAGGTGAAAGCTCTTGACTTAATAAGAAAAAAAATCTTATACTGAAGTTGCTACAATCTCTTGAAAGAATAGATCTTCTTATCCTGAAATTTTGAAGAAGGAAAAATAAAACCATGATAATTTTACTGTCACATCTCAAACTGCAAATGTTATGGGCACGGTGTGCAATCAGTGCTTAGGTGACATGGAGAAGGCATTAAATTTGGGGATGGAAAACTGGAACAGAAAATGTGTGCCCAGCTTATCAATTAAACTTTATTATAGGTATGCATGTGTAAGAAAAAGACATATAATCAGGTTTGGTCCTATCTGAAGTTTCAGGCATCTATGGGGGTGTTGGAATGTCCTTCCCGCAGATATGAATGTACACTACTCTGGTAAAATGCTGTTCATTAGTTTGAGGAGAGTGCTCAGGTTAAGCCACTAACTCTGTGCTGTTCAGGAGAGGGGTCTTTGGAAGATGACCCTGTGAGAGCTGCGATATTTTGCCCTGATCCCACGGATGGCTGCTTTGACTGTTCGGCAAATCAGAATTCTGCAGGAGAGTGCTTTGGCCTTCTGGGGTTCTTAGGTGTGTGTTCGCCCTGGGTTCTTCTTTTTGTCCTTGTGATCTTACCCGCCTTTGTGTTGCCATTTGAGAATAACTATAGGCTGGAAGCTTTGCTAGAGGCCCCTGGAAATCTTACTATCAAATAAACAACTTTTTTGTTGTTTTGGCGACTGCTGCTGATTTTAGAGTGAATTCTCCTCTGTAGATAGGTAGGAGGCTACTGGGGGAGGGGGGTCCCAGCACCTGGATCCATGGCAGGGCCTCTTTATATAAATAGGGGTTATCCTTCACACTTCCACCAGCTGAGTTGAGGGAGGGGTCTCTGGATGGGAGAGGAGGGCCCCAAAAGAAGACCAGAGGTAGGTATCTCAAAATGGTCATTGTAGGCATGTTTGCATTTGGAGGTTAATTCAGAAAAGAAAAGCAGGATGCGGTGTCCCTGTGGGGGTGCAGTCTGGGGTGAGCTAATGAGTTCGCACTGGCCTTGAGGGGCAGACTGGCACAGATGGCTTTGCATGGCCATCCTGGTAGGAGAAAGCTACTCTGCTGGGCAGCAGAGAGGAGAGGAGGGGTTGCACTTGGAAACCTTGTGCTAATTCCAGCATGTTCTAGAATCAGCTGGATGCTCTTCATTCCCTGCCAGCCTCCTAGGTTGCCTTTCCATTTACTAACTTATTTTGAACACCTGAAGCTCCCAGTCTTTTTCCTGATTGTTTAAGAAAGAGCCTTTAAGCACAAGAAAGACCATCAAGAAATGGGATTTATGTCTGAGACTCACCCTGGGAAGAGCCATTTGTCTCAGCCTGGTGTTGGGAGTGAGTGATGAATCTGCCACCAGATGTCTCTGTAGTCCACTCTACCCAATGGCAACCAGCACCAGAGGGTGGAACCTGAGCTGTGGATAACCTGCTTCAGTCCCTAACTTAACAAGTAAAGCAGAAACAGTGCGTGTGTGCATGTATGTACATGCATGTGTGTGTATATAGTTTCTTCACAAGCTGTTTCCCTAATACCTGGGTTGTTGGATGCTCTGCTCCCTTCTAGAAGCAGCACTGTAGAAAGTTCCCCAAACAGGAGGTTGACCACCAGCCAGAGCTGGCAAGGACAGTGGTAGTGAGGCCTGCTAATTTGTCTCTTTCCCTAAGGTGGCTCCTGGGTGCTGTTGCAATGCTAGGACAGGTAAGGGATGCCATTTAATCCAGGGCCCCCTGCTGGTTCCCAGCCAAGCAGCGGAGAGCAGCGTGGGGGCTCTGACATTGACACACTGTCCCTGAGACTGAAAACAATGATCTGCTTTACTGTTGGTATAAATCCATCCTAAAAGCGTTTTAAAATTTCACTGGAGTAGCAACTAGCGAGTTCATGAGGTGAATTAAAATGACGTCTGGGAAGGACGGCGGATGTGCCGTGTGTCACATTCTTGATAGGCAACACTGCATCAGTTGAATCACAAGGAAAATTTAGGAAGAATGAAAACCAGCTGGGTTCCTTTTCTGGTCTTTGCTGTGACTGCCCTTCTGTGTGTGGCTTCCTGTGGCCACCTAAGGAACTGACCGGTGCCATCCTGGCCGGCACTCTCTCTACCTGCCTACCTACCTCAGGGGAGAAGAAAGTGCGGCCCAGTTCACAGTGTCAGCAGGGCCACATGAGGGGGCTGGTGACAGGTGGCATTGTTTCTCTGCATCCCTATTCTCGGTTGTGTGGCGATGCTCTTAAGGGACTCAGGAACTTTTCCAAATAAAAGGCTGGGATCCAAAATCAAGAACCCATCTATGGGTGAGTTGGTATCTGCAGAAAACAAGAGAACACTTCATATAGAACCAACAGCAACAATATCAGATCCAAAGTGATGCAAAATGTCACCACCATCAACAGTGACACTCTCCCTTCCATCTGGTGGAAGTTGAGATCCTGGTGCTGAAATCATAAAATGCAGACCTGATCTTATTCCAAAGAAAATAGAGCCTTCATGGGTTTTTAATAAGTTCTTTCCTCCTCCCCCAGAATTCACACATACAAAAAAAGCACCATATCTTTCTTGCTTTAGAAACATGAGTTTTGGATGAATTTTATGAAAACAAGATGTAAAACCTTGATGTGGGTTCCAGAGCTTGCAGGTTTGTTGCTAGAGTGTGATGTGCTATCATGTTTTTTCCACAGCTCCTGGAGGGCAGTGAGGAGACGCTGTACATACTCCAGGAGGACCTGCATCATGGTCAGAGGGGACACAATGGTTCTTCTGAGGCTTCTGTGGACAGCTCCTATTCCCTGAAGATCAAAAACACTGCCACATGCAACTCGGGGACATACAGGTGCACTCTGCAGGAGCTGGGAGGACAGAGGAACATCAGTGCCACCGTGATTTTAAAAGTGACGGGTGAGGTGACCTGCTAAACTTGTTTTCTTCTTGCAAAAATGCATGTGTGCCCTTTCTGTGGGTCCAGAAATCAATCCTCTCTTTCCAAGTCTAGCTCTGCGGCTCTGATCCCATCTGGGGCTGGCAGCTGAATTCCACAGCAGGAATGTGCCTTAAACTATGCATGGACTCTGTCCAACACTTGTTAGGGGTTAAGGCCGGAAATGATAAACGTGTCCTAAAGTCCCCGATGTTGTACAATAGCTATGTTATGTATCTGAAAGCAATCAGAGTTCAGACAGTGTTCTTACACTCACAAGAACACAGTGCTGTCTAAAGGGGCAGCGCTCGCACTTTTTCACTGGTGTACCTGTGTGCAATGCACGCACACACATCTCTTACACCCTTCTCTGTCTCCAGCCTTTACTCTGGTTGGTTTGTCTTCATGGCACTTTTTTACACTCGACATGCTGTGTATGGTTTGGTTTATAGCCTGTCTCCCCTAAGAGAGCTTGCTTTGCCCTGGCGCACAGTAGGACCTCAATTAATATTATTCACAGGGGAAACAACCTTGCGGGGGAGAGCAGAGAGAGCTAGCGTGTCCTGCAGGAGTGGTGAGAGGCTGAACAGAGCCCAGCACATTTCCTCCCCTGCTCCTTCCTGAGGCAGTGCTGCCTGGGAGTTAAGGGGTCAGACTGGAATCATGGAGATCCGGTTCAAATGTTAACTCTACAGATATTAGCATGTGCCCCTGGGCACACCACTGATCTACACAAAGCCTTAGTTCTCTCTTCTCTGAAATGGGGGCAATAACGTCCAGGACATAGGCTTGTTGCTAAGATTAAATGAGATATTGCTTTCGAACGCTACTGCCCTGCCTGGGGTAGACTGATCAGTGTTAGGGACAATGGCTCTGAACCTCCTTAATTGAGTTATAGACACCTGTGAGAGGCCATCCCTAGATGATTGCATGCAGTTTGAATCCAGCTTCAAATCCTAGGCCCCAAGGGAGGACTCCCTGGATTGTCCACACAGTGAGCACTCCTGCTGGGGTTGTAAGCAGATTCCCTCAGCAGCCACCCCGCAGCCCACGCCAGACTTGCTTTCCTCCTTGGCACATGGATATTGCTCCTGGGGGGAGGAGCCCACCCCTCATGGCTGCTCTTGGGCAAGGCCCATGGCCTGATCCTCCAGCTACCTCACAAGCTGCAGCCATGGCCTTCCATCTACCTCTTCTGCTGGCTTGATGGGAGCGCTTCAGTTCTACCAAAATGTATGTCCCTGGGCAGCTCCCCCACCTCATTGCACAGTCCCGAGTCCCCTGCGGTGGGGACACTTAGCAATCTACCTGACCTGAAGAAGTTAAGGTTACTTACGGGATGTGAGACAAAAGCCAGGCCCCGCACCTGCAGTGCAGGCAGGATGAATCCAGAGTGCACTTGCTTCAGTCCTGAGCTTTGGCTGCTTCCTCTATAGCACCGAGATACTCAGATCTGCCCCGGAGATGTGGGAGACCCTGTCTGCACAGCCTGTCACACACAGGTGGCTCAGGGTGGCAGTTATGGCACTGCATCGCCATAACCATTACTGTGGTTTTTTCCTAACAGCACAGAGCAAGGGTGGGAATGGGGGAGGAAGGACCGGAAGAAGTGAGAATGAAGCATCCTCAGCTTTTTTTTTTTTTTTTTTTTTTTTGTGGTGCTGGGGATTGAACCAACCCATGGCCTTGTGCATCCTCAGCTTTTTATCATGGTGGAATAATCCTGTTAAAATGGCTTCACATATTCCTTTTTATTCTATTTTATTTTTTGAAGGATGCCCTAAGGAACCTAAAGAAGCGAGTTTTCAGAAATACAGAGCTGAGATAGTGCTGCTCTTCTCTCTGGTCGTTTTCTACTTGACACTCATCATTTTCACTTGTGTGAGTATCTATTCAAACATCACTCACTATGAAAACATCCCCTGGATCTCAGTGTGTTTCACAGATAATGTGACTCACTCAGTGAAGGGGAACCGGATCCTGGACTTGCAGCTTGTTTTGGTCTCATGGCCATGCCCAGGGAACTCTGGAAAGCAAGTGGAGGAAATTTCAGAAATACCAGCA